>JAHWFO010057280.1:19028560-19119144 GCA_023313115.1 Rhysida immarginata
AAATGACGCGAAGAAAAGATTGACATTTTTAATTTCCCAGGCAAAAATTATCATTAACCCGTAAAATTGACGCTAACCGAACGCGTCGAGTAAACCCTTTACAAAAAAACGCGGAGGGGGAATACGGTAACCTCCGATTATAAAGAAAATAAAGCGAAAGGTGAAAAATAGTGGGTTACCTACACCGATAGACAAGGGAGCTGCAAAAGTCAAAGGGTCAATAATAGATGACCAGAATCAGTAATATCGAAAAACGTTGAAGACAAAAAAAAAAAAAAAATTTTTAATACAGTAGAGGGCGTAGAGGTACGCAACACACGACAGATGTCAGTCCTATATAATCTAGTCCCTGCACATATGGTTTAGCGTCGATAGTTTCAAATGCCTCCCCGATTCGTAATCGAAGCTCTTGAAAATCATGTTGCATAGGGGGCAAGTATATATGGTTCTTGACGTAATCCCAAAGAAAATAATTACAAGGGGATAGTTCAGGTAATCGTGGAGGCCAGGAAAAAAAGTGCAAGTCCTTAATGGTCGCGTAGCCAATCCAGAGACGTGGAAGCTACTCGTTGAGTATCGCAATTGAAGTTGTGAAGACTGCTATTTCCGGGAACAGGAAATAGTCCGTATTGGCCTATAATTGTGGCACTAATCACTGTAAAAGCGGTCAAACGGTGGAGTATGGTACGGCACTTTTGCTCCAGAAAAATTTCCAAAGTTCTGAATTCGATGATATATCAGATTTTGCAGTGAGTATTGTGGGTTTTGTAGAATACCGTTCGGAAATCTCGGAGTGGGGTTTTTCGCAGTCTTCTTTTTTGGCTGGGAAGTCCAAACCCTGCGGCACCAATTAGCCTTGCTGTGGATGCCGCAGGATTTGAGCTTTCATGTGATGTTTTTCATGATGTACGATCCAAGGATAGATTTTATTTTTTTTTAGCTTAATCCACATTTTTTGGGTGCATTCCACTGCATTCTCCAAAGGATGCAGTAGATCGTTTACTCCAAAGGAACGTATGGGGTAATCAGTTTGTGTCCACTCGGGACAGGTAGCCCCAAACTATCTCAGCCAAATCTTGTGGATTTATTCACAGTGCTAATTGCGGCAGGATATCGCTTAAATAATATTTGACTCTTTATTAGATTTTTTGGAATAATATTTGAAAACAACTTTTATTGAAGAATCCAATAGATTCTTTAATAAGTATCCACGGCTTTCCAGGAGGATTCTAGTTTGTGAAAGTTAGGATACAAGCTTCAAATTTCGTAATTTTTTTGGAATTTTGATATTTCAATTCTAAATAGGAAATATACTAGTTTTTGCAGACTTTCTTAACATTCATATTAGTTTGTAAATTTATGTGGAAGATCTGGAAAATATGAAGAATGTGGCAACGATTCTTCGGTTTGCTGATTTTGTAGTCTATTCGTTGTCTTCAAGCCCAACTTAGCAATTAAAATGACAGAATGTAAGGTAGTTTCTATAAAATTTGAAAATCAAAAGAAAAGACAAATAGTGGAAAACATGTTTAATCAAAGCAGGTTCTGAGTACTTGAACGAAATATTGCCGAAGTGTAACAAGGTCATTAATGGTTGTATTTAAAAATCATTGTTCATAATAAAAATAGATTCTCTGAACGCCTTTTCTACAGCTGCTTGGTTACGAAACTATAAATTGTTCAGTAATTTATTAAGGTGTTTGAAAAAATGAAAGTCAATTCAGTGGAAGGCCTAGTCTATTAGATGGATGAGATAAAACTTCGATTCTCAAAATGTTTTTCGCCATTTTCCTATGCATTTTATCCAGTTGCTGTCAGTACATTTTAGATGCGATTATTTCCTGATTTTAAAAACGTTCTAAGGGATGATATCATGCTATTTACTTCTTTATATCTTTATCATGCATTTTCTATGACAGGACTCTAGTTTCAGGAAATACTTTGGTGGTTAATGAAAATCAAGCTGTTATGCATA
Organism: Rhysida immarginata; assembly: GCA_023313115.1. Taxonomy (NCBI): domain Eukaryota; kingdom Metazoa; phylum Arthropoda; class Chilopoda; order Scolopendromorpha; family Scolopendridae; genus Rhysida; species Rhysida immarginata. The sequence goes on from JAHWFO010057280.1 coordinate 19,030,536, forward strand.
GAAAATCATACATAACAGCTTACTCGCATCACACTGTAATGTTTTTGTTTATAAACCTCAATATCAAAAAGACAAATGTATTTTCTAGCAAACCTAAAAAAACAAAAGAATGAACCTCCTATCTCCTATCCTTTCATTGTGTTAATTGCTGGGTTTGACTGTAAATGTTCATATGACTTATGCTTAAAGAAATGCAGTTAATATTGTGTTTATAGGATAATCTAACATTTTTAAAAAAGTTTGCCCTCTCTGCTTCCAATTTACATACTGCATGAGTAAGTAGACATGATGAAAGTATCACATGAAAAAGGCGCGTTCAATTTAATCACAAGTGATCTCCGGTTAATGTCAAGTGCCCATCGTCATCATCCAGTAAGATCATTCTTCATCGTCTCTGCCCTACTTAGTCCGACGAGATAGCAGCAGAAAACAAAAGAGGTTCGCAGTCGTCCAAGAGACTCGGTCAGTATTCAAAGGGTTATCGCCTCCTCTTTCACCCCCACCTCCTTTGAAAACGGCGGCTCGTAAATCTCGCGTTCGTTTTAGTGATCGCAGTTGCGGCTGAGTCGGTCGTCGAGTGGCGGCGGCGGCGGCTGAGGGTTGTTTCCGGCCTTGGTTTTTACGAGTTTGGAGGGCACCATTAACCCTTGTCCCGATGCCGCTGTGACCCCGTGACCTCTCCCCAGCTGTTGCCTCGTCCACCCGCAATTTGCTATTGGCATTTCAGAGGAAGAGGGGGGCACGTCAGGGGACTCGCCCTCGGAAACGCTTCCCTATAAAAGTTCTTGTGTCAGCAGCACTCGTCTATGGCTCTCATTGACAGCGAGCAGCCTCCGCAAAGGCCACTCAGTCATACGTTAGAGAATATTAAGTAGGTTGCTTGCCTATGGCAATTTTACTTATACAGTCTCTTCAAGATTCTAATGCTAAAATTAACCTTAGGAGAGAAATAATTTTCTAACCATGACATAAAAGAGTTTGCATTTTTTGTTAATTGTGAAATTGATTAGAGAATGACCAAAATTTAACGCGTCATGATCAAAGTGAATCCCAGAATTCAATATATAAATAAATTCAATCAAAGTCATATTTATTAGAATAAATGTAAGCACCTATAACTTCAGAAAGCCATAAAGAAAATGTGTGGATATTATTAAACGATGAAAGATGGTGAAGTAACAAAGCTTTGAATAAGTTTCACGAACAGTTCGGTATCATGCATCATTCAAAATGTTTGAAAACGGGAAATGCATTCTACTATGCAATTCTGAAAATGATCTTCACTCAGTTAAACCTTTCATTTTATTTATGTACTGAGCTATTATTAAAGGGTTATAAACTGTCATGTGATATATTAATTTCAATATTATAGCGGAATATAAGAGTTGTTCAAAGGAAAACAAGACTGCAAGTTTTGTCGCCCGATTATTTGACATAGCAGCAATATACAGTGTGTAAATTAAAGGTTGGGCGCTACTTAGAGAATAGTTTCCTAATGACAAAATAAGACGAAAATATTCTCAGAAGTTTTTTTAATAGATGGCTTACGTTTCGAGAAAAATGATTTTGGAGATCCTTGCCCACCCTTCAGACCGCTGAGAAAGGCTTTAAAGAAACAGAAATTTGACGACTTTGGGACTGCTCCCTGAATAACATGGGTGACTATGTGTAGGCACAGTCGTTCCACCATAACTGAAATCTGCCTTAAATTTATTGCTATTGCCAAACAACTCATAATCTATCAGCTGTATCGTAGTCTAGATTTTAACTGAACAATCCTTAAACAAGCCCGGAAATTATTTAACCTTTAGGGACGGGATCAACAAGGCAATTTAACAATCAGAAGATAAACGGGATTTCAAAATTCAATTTGGCGTTTTTTGAATCAAATGCAGATTTAACATTTATTTATTTTGGTACATATACAATAAGTGCATATAACTGACAACCCATAAGTAAATAGACCCTAATTTTTTGATATTATATTCTAGTCACATTTACCGCTTGATAAAATTGTCAAATATGAATATTATAAGCTTAGTTCTCCTACCACTTACTGGTAGGGAATCAAGTAAGATCCGCTGTCTTACTTGTCTTGTGGAACTTAACCTAATATTTGGCATACCGACTTATTCAGCACGCAATCGCCATAACAGCTGCACGTTCAGAATTGTCCAGATGAGTTCCATGGGAATCATTTCAGATGATCGACCCATGGAAATTTCTGAATGCCTTTCTGTTCTTGCCAATCTTGGTTATTTTTTTAGCAATGTGACAAGGAGCTCCATCTTCCATAAGCAAATTGGAATGTTTGCTCAACCCTTCTTCAATTTGGCGACGTAATATTCGGAGTTAATATTTTTCATACATTCCACGACTCCGAAATTCCTGTGCCCCAAATGACATCCCATATCATAACGGAAAATCCACCATAAGCGTTCCCTACATGCTTCACAAAACGACTCATCTGAAACTATGACATGATACTAAAGCTCAAAGGGCATCCCACTATTTCAGTTGCTCATTGTTTTCTTTTCTTAAAATTGAATGCGATGAGAAATGATTACTGCCTGTCAGCTCTCCCATGAGAGCCTGGCTAATGAAGATATTCTTAAACTGTGTTACGACTCATTTGCATATTTTCTGCCGCGTCTGCAGGCGTGAACGGGAATTTCCTTCCGTACCAGCTTTGCAGTCTTCAGCTGAAGTACTTTTGGTCCAGGTCGATCTGAACATAGCCTAAGAGTTTTCTTCATTGTTTTGAACTGCATGATCAACTGGTGGGCAGCAGATTCATTAGTTCAGTGCAATTTTCCTCTGGCTTATACTACACTGAAGAGCCAAAACATTATGACCACCTACTCAATAACGCGTTGCGCCACCTTTAGCTTGCAAAACAGCTGCAACTCGCCTTGGCATGACTGGAGACAGGCTGTACCAAAGGTCTAAGCAGCGGTCACGCAAAGTCGAGATATTCCGACGTGGTAATGTTTGAGCTCTGAGCTTCCGCTCCATGAAATCCCAAATGTGCTCAATCGGATTAAGATCCGGCGAGTTAGGTGGCCAGGACATTAATTGGAATTCATCCTTATGCTCTTCGAACCACTCCAACACAATTCGAGCTTGTGACATGGGGCGTTGTCCTGCTGGAAGATTCCATTTCTAGTTGGGAAAACGCCATGTAAGGGTGCAAGTGGTCCGCAATGATGTTCAGATAGTCCGCAGCTTTCATGGTCCGTTCTACCACAACTACGGATCCCAGAGCCGCCCATGAGAACGTCCCCCAAAGCATAATATCACCGCCACCAGCCTGTGTATGGCCTGCTGTACAGAGGGGGGGGGGGGACAACTGTTCGCCTGCAAGTCGGCGTATCTTGACACGACCATCGACGTGATGAATAAGACATCGTGATTCATCCGACCAGGCAACTCTCTTCCACTTATCCATGGTCCCGGGCCCACTGTAGATGTAGTTGACATTGACGCTTGGTCAACAGAGGCAGACGAGTGGGACGTCTGCTGCGCAGTCCCATATCCAACAGTGTCCGCTAAAATGTGTTCCGAAACACTTGCACTTGGACCTGCATTGCATTGGGCTGTCAGCTGAGCCACTGTCTGGCACCGATCTTGCTTTACCAAGCGGGACAGTCTCCGGCGTCCTTTTTCTTTGATGACGCATGGGCGCCCAACACCTTGGCGTCTACTGCTGGTTTCACCGTCATTTATCCACTTTGCATAAATACTAACAACGGCAGATCGTGAACAACCTAGCAGTCGTGCAGTTTCGGAGATACTCGTTCCGAGTCTTCGGGCCATTACAATCTGCCCTCTATCAAATTCGCTTAGATCAGCAGCCTTTCCTATCATTCACAAAATTAAGTGTAAGACTGATTCCTTACCTTCTCCAGCAGCAGTTAAATACCATTCCCACTTAATTACGTACTCTCCACGTGATCCAGACGAGTTATGGTCATAATGTTTTGGCTCTGCAGTGTATTTTCGTATGCCCAACAATACACCCTCTTGGAAATCACCCAATTCGTAGTACTTCTTGATGACGAGAATATATCACTACACACAAGTCAGGGAGTCATTACATGGATATCCTGGAAATAAAATGAGGATGTTGTTTATTCGGGGGTTGTCCCTGTCTTGATAAGGTCTCATATTTGTATACCTGTCTCGCTTCTCTGTGTAATTATAGATGATGACTTCGCTAATAATTACTTTGGATAAACAAATGTGGTGATGTCATCGAGTAATCAAGGTCGCTTATTAGGCCTTTTGTAGTAAAGCTTTCTTTACAAATAAACTTACCAAACTTCTTCATAACATAAGAATACAATAGAGCATAAACTGGGAAGAGAGTACTTCAGTTATTCTTTGTAACAATTTCAAATTTCCTTCAAAATTTTTTAAACTTTTATCCGGGCTAATGGAGAAGTTTTAATTGAATGAAACTGATAAGAATAACAGGTGAGCAAAAAGTTTTTATCTGATTTCAAACATTTATAAGAAAGTTACACACTGACGGAAAGAAAATAATATTCAAAAATTGGACAAAACATATAAAAGTACATCATTTCCATATAATGTTTCCATAGAAATTGATGACAGGTTTCGAATTGAAAGTGAAAGTGAAGTAACATTCTTATACTACCGCTATGTTATTAAACCCTAGCTAGCAGGCGAGACGCCTTAGTTTCTTCATTCACTGCATTGCTAGTAATACTGAATCATGTCAGAACTTACCGAGTTTCAAAGCGGACAAATTGTTGCTGCCCACTTAGCTGGTGCTTCTGTCCGTGAATTTGCTATTTATTTGCGGATTGCAAGGTACCGTGTCAAACATTATAATGGCATATACACTTTCCGGGAAAAAGTGTCTGATAAGCATAAGCCGACTGAAAAAAACAAAAGGATATTGAGAAGGATTGTGATCCGGAATAAGAAAATAACTGCTGCAAAAGTGCTTTGCAGAGATCAATCTGTTTCTTCCAAAGCTCGTATCCACAAAAACTGTGAGGAGTGAATTCCATAAGCCAAATACTCACGAGCGAGCCACTGTTTCCATTCAATACCAAATGGAACTTCTGGGCGGGTATTTAAAACTTTGAAACTTTCTCTATCCATGATGTGCTGAATGTGTTTGTCTTTCACAGGTTGTTTGAAATAAATATTTGAAATCTGTATCATCTTTTGAATAATCCTATACACTGAATGATTATTTGAAACCGGACAACCTTAAAAAGTGCTGTTTCATGTTTTATACTAAAAGTACGTGTTTAGAGTATGAATAAATTCGTCCATCCAGATTATGGAGCTCTTATTTGTCGCAACAATTGAACATGCCACCGTCCAAACAGCTCAGAAACTTCAGACACCTTCAGAAATATGCCCAAACAGTGGGTGATATAATCCGAAAGTGGAAATGTATGGGAGCAAATATAAGAAGAAATTGGGAGACGACCTTCCACTTTTCCACAAAAAGTTTTATTCGGCATAGATGTACGTTTCGGATGCTAAGTTTCCGTCATACTGAACGATTTATAGAGGAAATTTTAAGTACCTTTAATTTCAAAATATTTTCTTTTTATAAACTTCATGAGCACTTAATAATAGCAATCCGCATTTCCCCCTACATAAAATATAGTGTATGTCACTTAACGAACTATATAGTTCCTAAGCCATAATGAAGGCGGCCAGACAAAACTTATAAATTATTAAAAGACCGGTTAAGTCCAACGAATAACAACAAATTTCCCTTTCACGTAGCTCGACTCCGGCCTGCGCTGACAGATTATCAATCTTCTCACAGAGAGAGAGTGTTATAGGTCCCACTCCATATCTATCGTCATTGGCAAAAGGGTTTTAAGGGGGTCAGCTCATCGTATCCGCGAGCGAGTGATGTGCGTGACAAGTCTGCAGGCGCCACGCCGGGCAAAGCGGCCACGAGGTCGATCACGAGAAGAAAGGGAAAAAAGTTACAAAACAAAACCGTTAAAAAAATTCGGCAATTATTGCCGAGGTCGGGCTCTCCTTTCTTTCCTCCCCCAAATGACAAAATGATTTATTGTCATATGAAAGCAGGGTTTTAAGTGCATTCTCAAGTGAAAGTATCGGAAAAAAGTATCCAACGATGAAACCATGCCCCATGATAAACGGGGATTAACCCCCATCTGAAGGAGAGGGCGGGGTGGGGGGGGGGGGAGGCTGCGAATATCATGAGCCGTAATTTTGAAAGCAAGTAAATATCTGTGCCAGAAGAAATGAGAGGGAATTCGAAAGATGATGGATGGACGAGGATGAAATGGTGAAGAGATTAGGCCAAGAACTTTCCATTAATTTTTCAAAAAATTAGTCACGACTATATTTTCGTGTAGATTCTGCTAAAGAGGGGGAGCCTCTAAGACAATATTTAGTACAGAAACGTGGCTGTTTATGGATAAAATCTAAACGTTATTGCAAGAGAGGGAGAATTCGCCTTTAAGATTTATTTTCATCAAATAAACTATTTGGGACATTAAGAAAGATAAAGGCAACAATGCTATGGTTTATCTACGTTACAAGAGGTAACTCTATTACAGAGTGACTTTAGGTGAAGAACTCAACCACGAATCTTGTTGATCAGCCCTTGCAGGACCTTGTGAATCTCAAATCGAATGAAAGAAGTCCTGAATTCTTTCTTGGGGGGGATGCCTTATCAGACTGTTTTATCAGCGCTTTTTTAGTGACTTATTGAGAGGGCTGATGAGGCAATCTTCTTATGATCATATCATAGACATATTTGATCGGATGCACTTCTGGCGAATGCCCAAGTTAAGGGAACAAAAAGATTTAATGGGAAATACCTGAAGGAAGAACACCATTTTAAGCTCCAAAATATTTGCGATTTATTTCTAGGTCTTCATAGTACCTGCAGTGCATATAATACGAGATTGCGAATTGCGAGAAATTGTGATTATAGAGCCTACCGAATTTGCAACTCGAAAGACTCCATAGCTAAACTGGAAATTTTATAGACCAGCGAAGTCTTTGGCATCTACAGGATTTGGCAAAAATGTTGAAACTCCTAGTCAAAGAACGAAATTTTTACATAATTTAGTCTTTGTCAAAATCCATGGGGCCTGCAGGATACCAACATATGGATGCCATCAAATGGATGATTATTATGCCTCCTCTACGATTTATATGGTCGTAAGCTTAGTATGGTGTTTGCCATACGTAAACATATCCAGTGGTTGGGAACGGTGTGAAGGTCGATTCATCAGCCCATAGTACAGATTTTCATTGATGGATAGTCCACGATTTATGGGTGTTTGCGCCATCCTCTCCTCTTCTGAGCTAAGAGCAGATTTCGAGATAGGATACAATAAGGACTTAAGGACTATTAAAGAAAGATCGGCAACATTTTCACTGCTATATGCCATATGTCTCAAAAGTTTAGATAATCATGTTTATTGCTGATAATAAAACAAATTTAATGGCAGATTATCAGATTCGTTGAAGATATACATTGATAATATAACACAAAAAACAAAAACATTGGTCGTCATCTTTATTAGCTGACGCGATAACCCAAAAAAGCAAAATGGACCTGTCTCATAAGTTTAGGTAATGATTTGCAGGAGTGTTGGAAGTTACAATTTGTATGCAAATTATACTGATTAAAAACGTTTATCGTGCACAATATCTCCGATACTCATAAATACTCTATACCAGGTGTTGAATGAGTAGCAATTTCTGTTTGTAAAAGCTAATACACCAACAATACCGAAAGAGAAGCAGTTTACATCCGATGAACTTGTTAAGATCTGGATGCTAAAAGCATCTGGAAAATCTGTGAATGAAATCGCTTCAGATATTCGGATACCCCGGGATATTATCCCAGGACCAGAGTCGGATAACTGATTTATTTCAACAAGATCCTCGTTTCCTGGCAGAATGGTATGCACGAAGAGGCTTGCTCTTAAATGAAGAAAAAAGCAATATTATGACTTTACCCAGTGATGATCGAAATATATCATCCATTAAGATATTGGGTATTATTTTCGATAGTAGTATGGAATTTAACCAGTACATCGACCATCTTATCACCCAATTACATCGACGAGCTTTTATGGTAAAAAGGGTAAGATCAGTTTTAACAATACGTCAATTACTGTATGCCAGCTGATTCAAACGGTTATTGTGCCCCAGTTAACTTATGGTGCGATATTTTGGTCTTTGACGTCTTTAGCCAATGTTAAAAGACTCTCAGTTGCTTACCATAGGTTAATACAGATAGCATTCAAAGTGACAAGAACAGATTCGATAACTTTAATATGTTCCAAGAATAATCTACCTACGGTGACAACTATTAGCAAAGTCACGCAGGTAACCGAATTGGTCGATGCTCTCCGAAATGACAAACATCCAGCTATTTTTATAAGATCTTGGTTCAAGTCAGTCTCAACGATTCGGAAAACACGGAGATTCCGATTTGAGACCCCCAGTTTGGTCTCACCTTCAAAAGCCAGGTGTTTCCCCTATAGTGCCATAATATTGTGGAACGCCTTGCCTTATGAAATACGATCGACTGTCTTTGCTTGTGACGCAACCAGCTGCTTGAAGGCCTGTGTTCATTTCAAAAGAAGGATTAAACAACATTATATTAGCATGCAAGCATCTAATAATGCCTGATTTCTTTGATTTATTAGGCCATTCCTGGTTTTATAGATACTAACAAGTTACGTAGGCTTTTTGGCCTTTAAGGATGTTTTCGACTTTTGTATTTTCTACTCCAGGTCGGAGTGTGCAATACTAAATAAATATTGGATGGTCTGCATCTGGAGTTTACAAAGTACTTGCCAGAGGTGAAGATACGAAGCCAAAATTTCGATCTGGAAGGCCTAAATGCACATCATTTAGAGATGATCGGCGGCTTGTGCGAATGGCAACTCAACAAAGATTGTCCGTACGACAAATTGTGCACTGGACATATCTAGAGTTAAGGTCCACAGACGTTTGACCGCAATTCCAACACTGAAATGTGTTAAAATGGCACGTATACCACCAATGAAACGTGATCCTATTCAAGCAAGACTGCAATGGGCTCGTGACACATGTCATGGAAGGATGAATGGTTGTCGGTGCTTTTCAGTGATGAGAAGAAATGGAACCTAGATGGCCCGGATGGGTACCGTTGTTATTGGCACGATTTGCGGGATGAACCCAGAGAATTCCATTGTCGTCAACAAGGAGGTGGATCAGTCATGCTGTGGAGCACATTTGGATATAATGGAGTGACAAATTTGGCAGTTCTTTCTGGTAGACAGACGTCAGAGGAATAGCAAGATGTTTCGTCCCAGCATTTACTACCAATGCCTGACGTGCTAGGAGGATCCGAATGGATGTTCCAGCAAGAAATGCACCATCCACACATCGCGCTCCACAAAAGATTGGTTTCAACAACATTACGTTCGAGTTATGAAGTGGCCAGCAAGAAGTCCAGACCTTAACCCCAGTGAGAATGTCTGGGACGCCATGTCACGTATGCTGGTGGTCATCAGTTTACTAAAGTGGGGGAACTGGTATCAGCAATCGAAGACGTTTGGTACAGTCTCAAGCCAGAATTATTGCAAAAATTAATTACAACAATGAATGTTTGATGTGATCCACCATTCTGGAAAGCATATTGACTATTAACGACCATAATTTTCAATGGTTACCTAAACATTTGAGACAAGTCATTGTTCCTTTTTTGACTAAACATCTGTTTAATTTCGAATGTGAAAAACAATCTTTTTTGTATTTTGTCTTATATTATAGACTAGCTGATAACCCGGCGTTGCCCGGGACTTTATTTATCCTCTTGTTGGATAACCTGATATCCATCTTCACCACCGGGGAATATCCTTTAGACCCATCTTTCCTTGGAATTACCCTTTGCTCTAGACGAAGCTCCCGTTGTTCAGATATTGCTGACGCCCAAATAGCTTTTTGTCTTTTATCTGCAGAGTTTCTCTGAACAATACTCGTAATCTTCTTCGGTATCTTCTCTTCTCTATACATATAAAGCGCAATGTAAATATGTATGCCTATTTGTCCGGTTTTAAAAGTAAATAATAAAGTTGACAGTTAACACACAACTGTGTAGTACTACCACAATGATGAAAAAAATCCAAAACTGGAGCTAAGTCTCTCAAAAAGACATATACAGGGTGAATACAAAAGTCTGAACCCCTCTTTTATTTTTTGAACCGAAGCAGATATGTCAATTTTGATGAATCCAATGAATAGGAAGTTGTGGGTGGCCTATCTCATGGTGCACTTTTCATCATCCCAAATATGCAAATTAGGACACATTCAAAATTTATCTCAAAAACCGTAAGGGATAGAGAAAAAAACCCAATTGCAAACTTGTTCAGCATAAAAAAACAAACAAAATAAAAAAAAATCATCCAAATCGAACCAACCAATCACCCACAATCACGTAGTGAACTGTTTGTAGCTTACAAACAGTCACGCTGCACAAGGAAAACTGAATGTTGATATTTCCACCATGTAAAGCATGCAAATCAAAAAATTAACATAAATTACCATACTCACATTCACTTTCATGCGGAAAAGCAAATAAAAGGCATGTTTCAGCACACAGAAGACAGAAGATCATGTTGACCATTTCCGGAACAGTGTAGCTTGCCATCCTGGAATTGTTCTGTCTTCTATGCGTTAGTATGTAAATCTCAATTTTGTTGTCATTTTGACTTAGAATACGTCCTATGTTTCGAAAGCGGGATGCCACGCTTAAATCAAAAACTTTGATCACGAAAAATTTAATAACATGAAAACTACTAGTGACAGAGACATAAATGATATTGTATTTGATAGAGAATTAAGCAACACAATCCAGCCGTGACAACACAAATAATTAAAGTTACATGGTTCTTTGAAATACACTCTGTGGAAGAAAGTAATTGGAAAAACAGGATTCATTCACACTCAATATGTGGCAAGGCCACCACGAGCAACGATTACAGCAGCAACCCTTCTGGATAAACAATCTACAGGATGTTTACGAACTATGTAATTTACGAACTCTAAGGTGGTAGAGGACCTTATTTTTTTGAATATATTTTTCCAATAAATTGGGGTCGCAAATGAATCCTTTATACAGGGTGTAAATTTTAAGTTGACAAAGCAGAATAACTCGAAAAATAAGCTTCACACGAAAAAATGCGTAGAATCCAAAGTTGATTATTTTCGAGGGGGCATCTGCTGGTGCTAAAATTAGCCCACCCCCCCGGCCCCTGGGGGTGGGGCGGGGGGCAACTTTAAAATTTCAAATGGGAACCCCTATTTTTTATTGCAGATTCAGGTCCTACATAAAAAACTACGTACATTTTGTCTGAAACATTTTTTTTATTTTTGGTAGATGGCGCTGTAATTCAAGAAAATCCATTTTCTCATTTTTGCGTGGAAATGGTTACGGAGAAATAAAAAATACTTATTTACTTCGTAAATTTTGCCGCAAAGTTATTATTTTATTATTTTTTGCCGCGGATTAGGATAATTTTGTTTTGTTTCGTGGTCATGAGGCCACACAACTTTATAATTATCAAACAAATCAACTGATTAGCTAACTAACTAACCGAACATCCTACGTACTAACGAGTGAACTCATTAACTAACAGAGTAAAAAAGTAAAAGACTGTGTAAAGATGAAGTTATTCCCGTTTAAGATTTGGTGGTCCTTAAAAGGACCGATTGTTTTCGTTTTATTTTTTCTTATTTGCAAATACTTGCAAGTAAATGAATTTCGGGGTGCTTGTATTTCCAGTGAGTCCCCTCGCCTCTCACTTTCGGCCTGCTTGTTGTCCTTAAATCCCTTGCATCTCGCCGTTTTATGAAATTAAATGTTCAAATTGATGACCTCCAACTTCGATGCATTTATTGACTCGTTTTGTAAATTCCTGAACACATCTTGATAACTTGTCTGGTGTAATTGCAGCGCAAGCATCTCTTATTCTTTGAATCATGTTTTCGCGAGTGGTTGGCGTTTCCTTATAAACGATATCTTTGAGGTAACCCCATAAGAAAAAATCTGGCGATGTAAGGTCAGGCGATCTGGCTGGCCAATTCACAGGACCTTCCCTGCCGATCCAGCGACCATGGTAAAGTCGATGTAGTACTTCGCGCGCTACTAATGAATAATGCGCTGGACAACCATCATGTTGAAACCACATGTGTTGTCGAAGTTCAATACTCAGGTCTTCAAGTAGATCTGGTAATTCATTTTCAAGTAGGTTACGATATTTGTTGCCATTCAAATTACCGTCTATAAAATATGGACCGATAAGTTTATCGCCAATTATCCCACACCAAACATTAATTGACCAAGGTCGCTGATGGTTGACTTCTCGAATCCAGTGTGGGTTCTGTTCACTCCAGTAATGCATGTTATGTCGATTAACTTCCCCGTGGTTTGTGAATGTTGACTCATCGGAGAAAAGAACTCGTGCAAAAAAATGTTGGTTTGTTTGCATCTGCTGAAGTGCCCAGTGACAAAACGTTAGACGGTTTTGGTGGTCATTGCCATGTAGTTCCTGATGCATAGATACATGATATGGATGAAATTTGTGGAGCTTCAGCATTTTCCAAACACTCATATGTGAAATTCCTGATTGCCTTGATATTTCTCTTGTGCTCGCATGTGGATTATGAGCCACAGCAGCTAGGACTGACACTTGATTGTTTTCTCCACAAACAGTAGCTGCACGGGTTCTTTTTTTCTGGTTCACACTACCTTCCGCAGTAAATTGTTTAATAACTCGAACAAAAGAAGACCGTGATCGCGTTTGGCCAGGAAAACGCTGAGCATAAAGCGCGACTGCATTATCAAAATTTCTCCCACTTTCTCCATAAATGTACACCATCTCAATTTTTTCTTCCACAGAAAGATAATTCATAATGTAAATTCAAAAGCAATACGGCGTTGTACACTCACAAAAACAGTTGAAAAATTACAATCTTTTCTTCTAAAGATCAGAATTTAAAATGTAAACATTCTGAAAAAAATGCCAATGTTTACGTTATTTGTTTGTTGACGAAATGTCTTCAAATTACATTGTAGTTAAAACAATGTAGGAATCGAAATGAATAATAAATTAGTTATTTCCACGCAAAAATGAGAAAATGGATTTTCTTGAATTACAGCGCCATCTACCAAAAATAAAAAAAAATGTTTCAGACAAAATGTACGTAGTTTTTTATGTAGGACCTGAATCTGCAATAAAAAATAGGGGTTCCCATTTGAAATTTTAAAGTTGCCCCCCGCCCCACCCCCAGGGGCCGGGGGGGGTGGGCTAATTTTAGCACCAGCAGATGCCCCCTCGAAAATAATCAACTTTGGATTATACGCATTTTTTCGTGTGAAGCTTATTTTTCGAGTTATTCTGCTTTGTCAACTTAAAATTTACACCCTGTATATTAAAAAATTTGTCAAACATCATACATACATCGGGTGTCTGAGACTTCCTCATTATATTGTTTCTCTCGTTAATGTATTTCCAGAAACGAAGAAATTAGGAAACTTGATACAGACGGTTACAATCAAGGATTCATTTGCGACCTCCAGTAACTGGGACCCAGTTTATTGGCAAAATATATCCAAAATAAGGTCCTCCACCACCTCTAAAAGCTTATACACAGAGTTCGTAAACACCTTGTAGATGCATAGCATATCAAATGGCCATCCACTCTAAAGATATTAGGAACTCTGTGCAATATCGTTCTCAACTGTGGTTTGAGGTTGGTGGAAGATATTTTCAGCACATTCTTAAACTTCCATCAGGCGTAATGAGCCATTAGGCCCTTTCCATTAGCTTTTGTTAGACATGATTGGCTTTGTGCTGACGAAAGTTGAGCCACGAAAATTTACGCAGTGGCCGAGATTACTTATCTAGCCCCGGCTTCTGTGGTGCGAGCACAACATTGTATTTGTCATTTGCTTTGTCTTTTTGCGCTTTATAAAATAGCTTAAAAATAAACCTCAATATTTATTACTTGTCTCAGATATCAGCCTTCGACGTATGGAAATTTCACAAACATTACAGAATGTCCAAATTTATGCATAATAAACACTAGAAGAATTATAGAAAACGTCAAAATTAAAAACAGAACGAGGGATGGGGTATCCAAAAACATTTGGTAGTACGATCCTGAGCGTCAATGGGCTCGGCGGGAGCACCTCAAAGTTGAGGCATCTCATTGCCACAGTGAACAAGTACCCGATAGACTGTGCTAAGTACATCCACCGCTCAGTTCGACGCAGAAAGCATATCTGATGACATAAACGTTTCATTATTGAGTGACAGAAATTCTAATAAAAACAAGAAATATCCTTTTTACTATCCTTTTCCAGCCTTCATTGTTTTAACAATAAGAACAACGACAAAGTCTATGGAAGTGTTGAGGATCCCCATTTTGATTCTTTTTTTAAAAAATAAAACAACATTTTTATCATGTCCCGTCTTTGTCTCAAGGAAAATACGGTCAACTGAACTGATTTTTTTGGCTTTTCATTTATTGAGTATTTTGAAATGTTGTTATTGAAACCCGCCAGTTTAAAATATTTTCAAAACTGTCAATTTGTTTTCAATGTTTGCAAAACTTAATTCGGTGTCAATTTTCAAATGTAAGAATCTGTATTCTAAATTGGAAAATGTTTTAATTTCATGATCAGGCCATAAATTTATTCGTATTTCATATAGTCATCGCAATAGTTTATAACTAATCTTCACAAAAATTACTATCATTAACCTCCTCTAATAAAATATTATGCTTTTCTTATTTATTCGATTCCTAAATACGAATGATTATATGTGAAATAGCTTCAAAGGTGCTCCTAACCACTACTTACTTTCTAGCAAAGAATGACTTTCATTACCATTAAAAATCGCTTCAGAAATAAACAACGTGGCCGTTTTATGTTTTCTTCCTAAGTAATTAAGAATTTTCACTTGACTTTCAAAGTACGACAGATTCCGGCCATTTCGCATGTTTTTCTCATTTCAAGCCATCACCCCAGGATTTTGCAGGGCTATTTTTGGGGAGGATTCTTGTTATGAAATGGCTTTCTTGCCCAGTCCCAAACAGCTCGTGACCCCGTCAGACACTTTAACAACACCTTCACGAGGCTATAATTTTATTTTCGTCTTCTGGGAACCCGTAATCCCAATCCAGAAGGGAGTTTATAAATTGAGATTTCATGACTCCTTACGCTTCTTCGTCATGTACTTGACCTCTTGCTCTTGTACTGCAAACAAACCGGATAAAGGATTTTCTCACTCAAAACTGAGAAGATTTCTCTCGCGAGAATAATAATGATTATAGATTTCGCACTTTTCATAATAATAACACACGCTACTACAAGCATAAAATAAAACTGACGGGAAGAAATGTGAAATTTAGGTAATTTCGAGGCAAGAAAAAACAACTTCTCCATATTTTGGTTTGGAATATACCAATAGCGTTTTCAACATTAATACTACTGAAACGTGCATATAATAAAGATCTTAGAAATAATGTGGCTTATTTTGGTGTCATATTTATGTTTTTTGTTGTGAAGATGGATATGGATATTCGAAAACATTTCTTTTTTATAATGAGTGCATACAACTAGAGCTTATGTATTAAATGCATACAACTAAAACTTTAAAAAATAATAAATCTGTTACCATCATTTCTTTAAAAAGTCCTTTATATTTTTTACAGTGTATAAAAATATTAGTCTTCTATACTTACAGCGTTTCTTTCATTAGAATAAAATTTCTTTCTATGTACATATGTAAATATAATATGTTTCAGACTAGGAGGTCCACAGCTTGATTACGTGTTTTTACTTAATTGAATAAACAACATTCAGAATTAAATGCATTACACTTTTAAAACGAAGTTTCATTCTTTCCGTGAGAAGTAAAACGTTGTTATTCGACTCATATTAAGTTCGATTGTTTGTCCCGCATTAATGTGCTTTCACCGTTTCAATTGATAAGTCAAATACGACAATCCAGTTGTAAATAAATTATTAATTTAGAATTTATATATTTTTTTGATTTCATTGCAATTTGGATCCGTGTTGATTTGGAATTTTTTTACTCCAAATAATCTTAGGAACATGCAGTCAAGCTATAGATATCCTTAGTATAATTATTGGTAAACAATCTTGTGCGATTTGAATCCCGCATATTTGAAACGGAATGACCTACCTTTTTTTACGATTGCAACTAATCAAATACTCTGAAATGAATGCCTTAGACTGATATAAAAATAGCAAGACATAATAACATTCGAAACAGAATGTCGATCCAGTTTTAATAGCAATGTTTTGCCGAAAAGGCAGTTTCATTTGTACCGTGTCGCATTTGTCCCATTTTCCGTTGCGTAGCTAGCTTAGTCAATTTTACAATAAAACAGCTAATTGATATCCATACCACACCTGTTCCTAAAATTGCTGCTCATAGCAATACCAATATAAATTTAATTTTATATAGTAATACGTTACAAGAATTTTCTACAGTCGCCAGATGAGGTAATTGGCATAGGTAGCACTAAAAGAAATCAAGATAGATTTCCCCTAAAGAACGAAAATGGGTTCGGCCATTCATTAGAAGACGCGCTTTGAAAGATCCTATGAAGAACTAATGTTGCAAAAATTGCATATCTAAATTCAAATATTTGGGAAGATGCTCTTCATTCTTCCATACGATTCCTGGTAACAAAGCATTGCTAATGAGATCGAAATTTCGTCACCGACGTCAACATTCCTCAAAAGAATTTATTTTCTCCCTCCTGTTAAAATATTATTTCCGTATTGCAATGGGAAGCATTACACATAAAAAGAAAATACTTTCTTTGAATATCAACGCAATCAAATAAAACTTAACGACTAGATTTCTTTTGGGGTGAATGAGAGGCTAAACAATTCTGAGGAAAAATGGCTAACCCCACCCCACCGGTTACATTCCTGAATTTGATATCTCTTAATTACAATAGGTAGACACATTCCAAATTATGTTAGGAATGAAATTATTGAGGTGAACTTTAAATTTAAATATTAAAATTTTTTTTGAAGCGTCATGATTAATTAACTCTGTTGGCATTGGAGAAAAGCCACATTTTTCCCTCCCCGTGGAGCGAGGTAAATCATTGGAATCCAGGACCAAACAGGGGCAGAACAATAAAATTTCGTCCTCATAAGTCAAACGCCAAAATCCAAAGACAAATTTACTTTTATGTGTGTTAAGAAATTATAAATGTGCAATATTAAAAGACAAGTAATTTTAATGGTTTTTATACCCCGAACTCTTATTTTTTCATCCAAATTTAATATTTTAAAATGCCATCAGGATATTTTATCTGCTGTCATTTAGATAGAGTAAAAATGTCTCTCGACTAAAAATAACACTCTTACATAGAAAAGGGATTGCGGAATTTGGGATCAAGACCCAAAATAGGCTTATATGATCTTTCAAGTTCTGAGAAGTATCTAAAAATTATGAGAATGGTGAGATCGGCTAATAATCTTATTCTTGAAGAAATAAATTAAGTATGTTACTTCTGGGAAAACATAATTGGTAAATTGTTCTGCTCTATTTTGTAGCGATCTTATTCAGATTAGTTCCCTAAAAGCTAGTTTTCTTCCCTACAAGAAATAATCGAACGAAATAGAGGATGTCATAAAAGATTTGTATCATACAACTATATTTAATAACTTTTGATTGTAATAACATAAGAAGACCGGACAAAACACTAAGTTATCTACTGTTAATAGCGCGCTGCTTTGATTACAGCTTTAATGCGCTTAGAGTCCTTATCTATCTCCAACCATGCTCCACAGAATTTATACTACTGCGGTTCGGCGATGTTAGTCGAGTGGCGATTCTTTCGCTTAACATGTTGCTCTAGGTGGTCCCACAAATTCTCTATTGGATTCAGATCTGGGGATTTAGCGGACCAATCGAGGTGCTGCAAAGTCTGATCTTGTTCGTCGAACCACTTTTCCACTAATCTAGCTCTGTGAACCCTGCAGTTATCGTCTTGATAGTAGACATCGTCCAGGTCATAGACATCCTTGACGTGATCTACAAAAGGCAGCAATTGTCCATCCAGAATTTCACGATAGTGTTGCCTGGTGCTAATTTCAATAAGAGGTCCCTGCTCATTGTACTGAAAAGTTGCCCACAACATCAAAGAGCCACCACCCGCCTGCACCACACATTGGACACAATCAAGCTGAAAGGCTTCATTGCTTCTTCTATGCACACGTCGTCGAACGTCATTCGAATAAAGACAAAACTTTGATTCATCCGACCAAATCACGCGCTTCCAGTCGTCTAAGTCCAGTTCTGATATCGCTGGCACCACCGCACATGAGATTTCTTGTGAGCTGGACTGAGCATCGGACGCTTGCGAGGTAACCAGCTCCAGATGTCCATTTTATATAGTTTCCTCCTTAAGGTTCTTTCACAAACTTATTCTATGTGGACCATTATTGACTTCCTGCAGCAATTGATTTCCTATGGTTTGAAAGCGGTTGGCGTGACTACGTGTGATATTCGTCTTTGGTCTCGCACAATCAGCACTGATTTCCGACCACAGTTTCGACGGTTGTTGTTATGGACCATTTCTTGAAATCAGGGATGACTGTGCGCTTTGATACTCCTGCAAAGGTAGCTACTTCTTGCACGGGATGTCCTTTTTGCCTGGCCAAATGCTATAATCCCCTTTTAGCAACTGAGATAAGTTTGGCTTACGATCCATTTTTCACGGCCAAGTACGACACGGAATAACACAAACGGCTGCTAACAATGCCTGTACGTTGCTTAGCTACTACGATCTCGCAATGTAATTTGCTAATGCGCATTCATTTGTATATTCAAATTACTTTACCTAGAAGTGTCGTAGAACTCTCAAAGTGATTAATTTTTTGTCCAGTATGCTTAATTATGTATCGTTTTCAGCATGTTACAAATAAACTCCAAAAGTTTTATCTGTATTCGTTTATTGCTTTTAGGAGGTATAGATATGCGCAGATGAAATGATGGCGTCTGCCATAGATAAAGCGCAGTCTGTTGTATGACTTGGCGAAATAAAATCACCGATCACTGTTCAGATGAGGTACAGGTTAACTTACGGTAAACAATCATCAGATCAAAGAGTTATTAATACCTGGATGATATTCTTTACGAGAAGATAGAATAAATCAGAGCAGCTTATCTCCGTTTTCAAAGATCTCCAAAAGTGTCCAATTCCTCTGGACAGTGATCGGTGAGTTTTTTTTTCCTGCATATTCTTAAGTGTAAACAAAATTTAAAATATCTCCAATTTTACTTTCCCCGCAGTTGTTTAGATCACCTATGGAGATCCTTTTCGTGGATTCTGAAAAGTTGATACAGTCAATTGCACGTGTTCTAATGGTGGCGTGAAGAATACTAAGATAATGGTATATGATATAACAATCGAATAATTCGTAGTGGCGAGTCAAGAATGAATAAAATCTTAAACGCTTTATGTCAAATACAAAAGTTCCATCGCAAATCTTGTTTTTATATCCAGTTTTTGACCTTACTGAACATACAACATAAAAAACTAAAAAAATATCGTAAAAAGACATTAAATTACGAATGCTTTCAACACTTGGCGTGAATTTTATTTCCGCTTCATGTTTTTTATCCTCTAATCTTGGGCAAACATCTCGCTTTTCAAATATAATTTAAACTACGTGGTCGAGGCTCTATTCTCTTTTTTATGCTATTAAAATTTATTCACTTCATCTCGAATTCCATCAGATATAGCCGTGTGAATTTATCGGCGAGTGTCTCGGACGCCAGGCGATCTAGGGCCCTGATTTGTTGGTAGATGGCAGCAACGAAATATTTTTCTCGATCAGGTGGAGTCCCCAGTGGGAGCAGACGCTGGGTGGCGTCGGTGTCAACCTGCCACCTGTCCCACGAGCGGGGGAAACAGGTAGAGGAAAAGGTGGGTCGGAGGGAAATGGGAGTGGGAGTCGATGATGTCAGCACGAGGCCTCGTTACACGTGAGCTTGCATTCGGTTGCCCTTCTCCATGAATTTTCAACCAGATAACAGGGACGATTGACAGGGGCCATCCCCTCCCTGTGTGCAACAACCCCTCGTTGAATAAATAATAGCACCCCATCATGGATTCCTTAAAGCACTCTTAAAGGCTCCTTTTTTAATTCTGCCTTAACTGTATTAAAATAATGGAATCCTAATAAAGTTATTAAGAAAATAAATTAAAAATTATGCAATAATCACACACTGAAAGAATCCCTACAAATATAGATTATAGATCAAAGAATTGAAAATGCTTAAGAAAATAGTTAAAGTTGCTGAGTTTCTGTGATCCATTTCGAGCAGAAGGTTTACGTTGCGCCCGTAATAGGACGATAAACAACACCAAACCATCGTACTACGATTAGATTATTCAAAAAATACATTTACCCCAGACTGATCATGAGTGAAAATGTGAATATTATTAAATCCCAATTTTCTATTTTGATATCTGAATCAAAGTACAGTTACGCAATATCTAAACGTCGAGGAATCTCTCGTCTAGATGAAATGTAACTAAGCAACCGTTGCCATTGTTACACCGTTAAATAAGACCAGTCAGTAATACAAGACATTCACCGGAAAGAAACTTTTTTTCCAACAAACGACACGGCTTCATTTCTTCTTCTTTCAAAAGACATTCCTTCTCTTTTGTTGTCTTTATATCCATGGTGATTGAAAACGATCCGCTGAAGGTTTGAAGTTGGGTGTAAGTTGGGCAGGAGAGAAGAAAAACTGCCGCGAGAAAAAATAATTGGATATGAGGAAAAAATAAGTGTTTATACTATATAGCCAAAATGTTTCCAAAGACTTTCTAAAATGAATACAATAATGAAAATCATTGATATGTATGCCAGTAACAGTTGCTGCGTTTTAATGATGAAAAAAAATTCCTTAGCTTATTGCGTGGCTTAATTGGTTGTACAAATGTTTGAACACAGGGACAAAAGTCTTAATTTTGGGAAATATTGTACCAATTATATCATTCTACTAGAAGAAGCACCGGGCGTTGCCCGTCACGTACGTACATGGATAAAGAAATATACCATAAAGCTTAGCGTTTCCTAAAATTTCAATATTTCAAAAAATAATTAACCCGTTGTAGTAGTTCAGCTGTTCTTAGAAAGTATCATATAATAAATGTAGGCAATGCCCCCTAGCGGCAGAAAAGTAAAGCGCTGAATAACACACGCAGAAATTTAAGAAGTGTGCTTTCACGATGGCCGAGTGCGACTTTTCTATTCATTAAAATTAATGGCGATTTTAAAAACGTTCTCTAAGACGTATTTTGACGGATGTCAGAAAATGAATGAAAATGTCGGACCGTTGGGCTTATCTGTTTCGAATTAAGTATTAAACTTAACCTTGGATATTTTATAGAAAGTTTCTGAATATTTTCGTGCACTTCAGAGCTTTAGAGCAATATAGCATTGTCGTTTATGGCGAACAGCATGACACCATCTTTGAAAGAAATTTAGTTCTCTTCAAAAAGAACTCAGCGCCAAAAACTTGAGGAGTTCACGCATCATCAACATACTAAAGAAAAAGGTAATTATTTTTAATGGGAAATAATTATTTGATACTGTAAGTTCATGAGAGACTTATATTTGATTTTCAGTAGAATGGGGAACACCGTAGATTTCTCAAAGAAGATACCAGATAGCATGATTGTACTATGCCCAATAAAGCTCTAGATTAACCTAGGATACCCAGATACCCAGATGCTACCTAGGATACCCACTGCTAACCAATGGGGAATACGGCAGATTTAGGGGGAGGGGGTTAGGTTTTTTAAAGATTTATAGAAATTCAATACCAAGTGAAAATTGTTAAAAAAAAATAATTTGTTTAAAGTACCAGATTTTTCGCTGTGGATATCTTATTTTCAGTAAAAAACGAGTATTTTTTTTACATATTTAGATTTCGTTGATGTGGGAGAGGGGGGGCATTGACTACGCCAATAGGCCGGGAGCCGAACCCAGCTCTCCACAGTCTTGCTAACAAAGTCAATTTTTTTCCTTGTTGTGCTGCCTCCTCGTTTAACTTTAATATACAGCGTGTTCCGTAAGTCCCTCTGGGATTTCGAAGACTGGCATGCAGTAGCTAAGCGACTTGTAAACGATAACAGCCAATGGGTTGGGAAAAGGTACGAGTTTTGTTTGTCACGTGATTACTCGTTTCTTCGTTAGGAGGCAGTATGTGCGAACAATCTGACGAAAATTCGTCTGTTCTTGCCTGGCTTATCAGGTCACCGGATCTCACTCCGAGGCCAAACAGAAACAGGCCTGGGAACTCAAAAGTTACTTGACCATCGGGGTCCGAGTAGCAATCCATCCTTCATTGTCTCCATCTTGGATTTTAACAATCAGTGTTTTTACGTTTGTTGGAAACAATAAAGGATGGATTCTTGCTCCGACCCCGAAGTTCTCTCGTTAGCCTCGTCTGACTCCATGTGACTTTTTCCTTTGAAGTTAAGCAAAATATTAGGCTTGAGTGCCTCCTCTACCAGTTGCTTCGTCAAAGAATAACGTATGCAGTTGCTACCTTCGACGCTGATATAGTAGAATAAGTAAGGGTGGCATGCGCTAAATTACAGAAGTGACGTTTGTCGACTCGTCAGGGAAGGACATAGAACATTTGTAATTACTTTGGATGTTTAATCTGTCAACTATATGCTCCCATTCCCGTAATGTGACTAGCCCATAAGCTACTGAGCTTCGAAATTCTGAAGGACATGCACATGGTAAAGTTTGATGTATTTAAATAGAATTTGCGAAGCAAAGCGAGCATATAAATTTAGAATAAGCAAGAATTTTTAAATCAAAATTAATTTCAAATCCTTCTTTGTTGATGATATTTTCTCGGCTTGATAGACGGAGCGCTAAGGCGCAGATATTGGTTCGAATCTCGCTGGGGGCATGGATATTTGTGTTTGCCCTTTACTAAAAACCCCGTGTTGGGCTTCAGCCTGTTGAGGAATAATCCTCGGATTGTTTAAGTAATTTATTATTTATAATAATAATAATAATTACGAATATCCGTAACCATCAAAGAGGATAAATAAGATAGAGAGCGCATTGAGCGTTTTCGGATGCTGACATTGAGGCAAAATAACCAACTGCGATTTGGGGACGAATGAGAGCAAAGTGGCGCTGTTTACAATGCAAAGACCGTGTCGTTTAGCATCTTCAGGAATATAATCCTCCATAAGAGAAACTATGTTGCGAATAGTGGCAAAAGAGATAGTGAGTAGCTTTGCGCACTCTTTCTTATTTCTCCTCTATGGTAACCACTAGAATTTATGGTACTAGAATTTGAGTGCCGTTCGTATTTAGTGCATCGAAATAAATTTTCTTTTGGATCCGTGATTTTTTCACGGAAGAAATATTCGTTTATTTATATTTGAGAACTGCCAATTGCAAACAGAAACCGTTAAATAACAAAAATGATCACTTTAAGAACTAAGTCAGGCAACAGAAATTTCGGCATATGTTGGGTTTTTATTGTTTCATACTTGTTTTTTGAAAAATAACATATTACGTTGAACGACACAACTGAGGAAAGGGCAAGAAAACAAATAAGGTGTGTTTTAACTTATAACTTTTGAATTGAAATATGGCAATCACAAGAGCACAAAGCACAAAAAAATTAAAACGTGAAATCTTTTAATTTGATTTCTGAAATTGAAGTTTCAAATCTAATATTGCTTTTTCCACTATGACAGAAAAGGCAGGAGGGTGTGGAACCACCGAGTGACGAGTCGTTCGGAGTCGTCATGGCCGTTGCGCTTGCAGAGGAAGCCGCCAAGGTTCGGAGCGAGACGGCAGTGGAGCGAGGGGCCGCTGACAATGGAAGGCGCTGCTGACACGGCTACTTAGCACGAGCCGACCAACGCACAGATCCGGGAAGTGGAGCCATCGAGCGAAACCCGATCCTCCGACTCATCCATCGATCGTCTCTTCCTCAGCGCCTGAGCCCAACGGATGAAACAGCGGAAAAGGGAAGAAGAACCACGATGACGACAGAAGAAGATAATAGCTACGAAAATATCACATTCACTGGCTTCACAAAAACTCATGAGAACGTGGGAGTTACTAAAAGCACTTACGCCTACATATAATAAAAATAGACTATCATGAACACTGTCCTTAGTTTGAGTAGAACATAGAAGTAGAAAAACTACCTTTTATCACTCAACTCAGTAATACGCTAGAAATATATTCACTGTATACATCTGATAGTAAACTGAGTATATGGCCATAGAAGCGACTGACCATGAAAGCGACTAATGATAATAATCCTCTCCAATTACGGCCGTGAAAGCGACTGGCCACCAATATAAGGATCGATATTTAAAGGATCGATATTTTAGTAAATCGTTTAGTAATCGTTTAACACATCACATTACTACGAGGCAGGTGTTGCTTTTATAAACCATGTTTTTTTTTATAAACCCATTAACCACCAGATAGCTTCAATGACTTAATCAATGTCGAATCCCCCAATTCGGGTTTTAGTAATGAATCCGGGTTCTTCCTGGCAATTTCCAGTGATTCTCACACAGCATCGAGTGCATTCCTATTTATAAATGTGATGACTATTGTATATCAGATTTTTTTACATTTATACAAACAAATAAAATAAAATAAACACATATACTAACAAGAACATAACTCGTAAAACGATTTTCAAATATGCTGAAAAGAAGAATATAAATATTTGTTGTTTAATATTACAGTCATATTTTATGTACAGCAATGGCGAAAACTGCATGTCAATTTACGTATTCGATTGCAGCGTTCACACGAATCTTTCCAAACGCGTGAAATGAGAAATGAAGTGCTCGCACGTCTAAATGTTTCAAACTTATTCGCCTATGTTCTTTCCACCGCTATAGCTATTCATCCTTTCTTAATCAAAGTAACCATTCATCCCTTCTTAATCATTGTTGCAAAGCATTGTCGGGAAAAATCTTGTAAGCATTCCAAGGAGCTTTACCTGTGACGCAGATGTGATTTTAAATTTCAATATTTCACTTTCACTTGGTTTAAATAAACAATAGAAATACCTTTGATTCTATCCACACTCACATCATTTATAAATATAGGCCTAACTTTAATTAGCCATTTTTAACAATAGGCCCAACATTAATTAACCATTTTTAACCTCAGGCCTAACTTTAATTAGCCATTTTTAACAATAGGCCTAATATTATTTAGCCATTTTTAACAATAGGGCTAACATTAATTAGCCATTTTTAACAATAGGCATAACATAATATAGTCACTTTAACAATAGGCCTAACATTATATAGTCATTTTAGCTATAGGCCTAACATTAATTAGCCATTTTTAACTATAGGCCTAACATTAATTAGCCATTTTTAACAATAGGCCTAACATTATATAGTCATTTTAACTTTAGGCCTAACATTAATTAGTCATTTTTAACTATAAGCCTAACATTAATTAGCCATTTTTAACAATAGACCTAACATTAATTAGCCATTTTTAACAATAGACCTGACATTAATTAGTCACATTTTACAATAAGCCTAACAGCACTGAATTTTAAAACGAAATGAGCACGTGCTTCGACAAAGCTTCACTATGGGCACGTGCTCCAAGCTGCCATCAACAATGCTTAAGTGATAAACAAAAAGTAACACTGTGTTCACTTATGACTCGTCGGTACGAATCAATTGATATATTCTTATTCTTAACATTAGTGCACGTGCCTGAAGGGGCCCACGAGAGCTCAACAAAAGTTGATATATCGCAGTTGAGTTCTTCCATTTTCACGTTATCGTGCAAACGATGGCCGGCCAGACACAAAGATATTGATTATGCTTGTATTCTTATATACAGCTTTAGCTAAAGCTCGTAATAAGGGC
This sequence comes from Rhysida immarginata, assembly GCA_023313115.1. Taxonomy (NCBI): domain Eukaryota; kingdom Metazoa; phylum Arthropoda; class Chilopoda; order Scolopendromorpha; family Scolopendridae; genus Rhysida; species Rhysida immarginata. Next base: position 19,056,546 of record JAHWFO010057280.1, read on the forward strand.
TCATTTTAGTACTTTTTGGGGTCATTTTCTCGGATGTAGCATTTCGAAATTCGAAAAGAATGTCATATTCGTCTTGTGCTCGTCATTCCCGTTCGAATGACATATTACATGCCTTATATTGCCAATAAAAAAAATTAATGGGGGGGTTTGGGCTTCAATAGTCACGTGTCTGTTAGACCGATTTCAATCACAAACTAATCAGGTGAGCTCAGGAAGGGTCTCTATCGAACAGCGAAAAAAGAACTTGAAAAAGTTAAAGCATTCTCGAGAAATCGTCGGACATACAGACGGACAGACAGACAGACAGACACACAAACAGAGCGAAACCTGGTTAGTACACCATAATTGGGGCAAATGTCCCAAAGGCTATCGTGGGACAATTTCTAGGAATGCCCATGCCAAGTACGGACGCCCTGAAAAATCGGCTGTGGCAAAGCACATGATACAGGACACGAGGTTTTACTCAAAGATTGTAGATTAATTAGAAGTGTGGGAAATAGGAATGCACTCGATGCTTTCGAATCACTGGAAATTGCAAAAATAGCGGAATTTACATCCCAACACGAACACAACCAGTTGTATTTTTTGACAAATTCTTGAAATTCAAAGGAAAGTCAATTGTCTTCTTGGTCAAGATAACATACTTGATTTTTACACAAGGGACACGAGGGTCAGGAAGGAGAGGACAAAAATTAAATTAAAGGGCAGAACCTGGCGATTAAAAATTAACCTATCGATATCGTTATAAATAATTATCGATGTTTACCACCATCCCCCTTCTTGAATGTCGCTTCCACGGCCTAACTGGGACAGATTAAGATAATTTGCATTACTCACTTTCAAAGTCGCTTCCACGCGCCTCCACGGCCAGTCGCTTCCACCATACCCTTTATTCCACCATTGTTTGAAATGTAGAGTCTATGATATTAATTTGAGGCAAAATTGTCAATACTAAAAAAAAAAAAAAAAAAAAGAATACCATTGTAAGACATTTCAACATTTCAACTGGAAATACTGATGATGTCCGAAAGGATGAAAATCGATTTTATCTAAACATTAATAAACCATTGTATTGTAAAATGGACGTTATAAAATTATAACTGTATACACTATACAATACAACGTGTGTAAAATAATGAAACTGAAACTAAATGTAATAAAACAATGTTTACTCTAAAAACAGTCCCTTTATTAGGCATAAATTAATTTCTTTTGCTGAGGATTGTTAATCGAGTATATATCATTCAAAATTTTTCGATTTTTCCTAATATTTTATTAAGAAAAATGCCTCGGAAAATTGAAAATTTGCGTGGGATCTCCCATTCCGTCTCCACAGAACACGGCGGAACAAGCTGTCATTTCCTGCCGCGAGAACCTCGGGGAATTTCGTCGCCGAGATTCTAGTCGCTTAGGCTAAGGTCAAAAACCCTCACCGGTGAGAGAATGATGACGTAATTTCTCACTGGGCTAACCGTCTTTTTCTCGGTGAGGACGGTGAGACCATGGTTATTAGAAGTTAGCTAACTTCTAATAACCATGGTGAGACTAACCGGTTAGGCATAGCAGCACTAACTGGCGTTTCTGACCGCGTTAAAATGACGTCACAAATTTCTCACTGGGATTTCTGACCGACCAAGCGCTAACTCTTCTCACCGGTGAGAGTTTTTGACCTTAGCCTTAGAACGATTCTACATATCGTAAGATTTTGCTAACCTGTTTTATATGGAATGCCTTCAATTTGTTTTCTGTTTGGATGTGTAAATAGACAGTCAGATAGAAATTTCACGTTTCATAGATTTCCACAATTAGAATCGATTAAAAAACAGTGGATTAGTAGTTTTTGACAGCGAGGGAACTGTTATCCAAGCAGCATCGTGTGCTCATTTCGAAGCGTCTTGCTTTGTCTACGCATCCGCCGTTGTAAATTCAGTATCAATTCAAACAAGAAATTCGCTGAAACTAGATCACATATAAGGTGGAACTAGATGCTCTTCCAACTCTAAACGGGCCTGGCGTTCTTCAAGAACAACGACCGCAATAGCACTCGTTCAACGCCGAAGGAATGAGGAAGTAGGCCTATCTACTGTGTAGGGCACACGCCGCCGTAATGTGCACACGCCGACGCGGCAAGCAGAAGATCCCGTTTCACGGTTTAATACATAGGGCCGTATATCGCAGAAGTTTCCCTAGCATTTAATTCTGCTAACAGCCCTTGTACATCGCTGTCACTGTCGGTCTTGTTTTCATATTCGTAGTCCATTGTAGGCCTAATCCACTGCGATGCCCTGCTGGAGAAGCGGAAGAACTGACGGCGGTGCCTGGACTGACAATATAGGCTGCTTCTAAAAACTCTCCAGTCGCGATATAGTGGCTAGACGAATAGTGTGGCAACGGCTAATACTCGCAATGCTACGTGGTTGATTCCCGATTTGATGATAGTAGCGGTGGCGCTGCAATCGACATAGATGCGAGTTACCCGGGAAATGAGATGGAAATCTTAGGATGACGGAGGATTTTTTCCAGCTATATTATGGGTGAAGTAATTTTACGAGTAATATATTCTCGTATATATAAAAATTTAGTATATTTTAGGTAATTGTCTTCCACAGAACTTGAGGATACTCTTTAACGTTAAAATAAATGAAAAAAATCTGCTGTTGAAATAAATAAGTTGAAATATAAGATCACAGATGGAAGAAGGTATCCATCCCTAATAAGATGGAATATGAGCCCTTCCGAGCCAGAAGAATTAAATTTTGAGTAATTAAGCATTCAACATAGATCTGCTAAATTAAGTCTAATAAAATATAAACATAAAATCTAATTATATAATGCTGTACACAGCTGGCCACCTAACAAATGATAGAAAATGAATTTTCACAGATGTTTCAGGAGAAAAAGAAATCAACAAATGAGGCGTTCGCCCCTCTAACTCAGAAGGCCTCATATGTGAAATGTACAATATTGAAAAATACATAGAGATCAAAGAAAATGTCTTTTTTCATATAAAATTCATTTATCACATGATTAACAAACTACTTTTTTATGTGATGATAAAATATTTAAGTATCAGATATTTTAGGTTAATAGGTTTGAAAAAAAAACTTTTTCTTATTATTTAAAAAAAAAAGTAAGAAATATAATAAATTTGTATTTAAAGCTGCTTTGATTGCACTTTATTATTTAAAAAAAGGAATTCTTAAGAATTATTCTGATTTTATTAGATTTTACATAAAGAAAAAAATAAATGAGAAATACAGACAGTAAAGTGGTTCTTGAAATTTTAAAATGCAACAGTAAGAAGGGAGGGGTGCTATTTTATTCCAAAAGTAAAATCAGATGAAGAAATCGAAAAACTTATCTAAAGAAAATAAATCTGTGTGAAACGGTCGTGTATTTCTCTATAAGATAACTGAAAAAGAATAAAATCATTTGAAATTAAAAAATGCTGCAAAATTATCTCTAAATTAAAAGCAAAAAAAGGGGGGGGGTGGAAATATTATTAAAATGGTATATTATTTAATGTTCTGGGATGAAAATGAAATAATAAATCAAATTTATAAGTTTTACGAAGAAATTAATGGAGCCTTATTGATGTAAAGCTCTGGATGTTTAGCTACTATGTTGATGTAGCTGCCATCTGGCGGCATCATCATTCGAGGAATCAGATTTGAACGCTCGCTGCCACACTATTCTTCTAGCCACTATACTATAGTCGCGATCAAGCGTAAGGCCCGGCGCAAATGAGGCAACAATGTCGAAGCAAATTGTGTAGAAGGAACACGTTGCTTTGACACATGACGTCAGTGGAAACATTTTTGTTGCTTGTTTTGAGGCAACAGATAGCGCAAATGTGGAAACCATTTCGTTCAACAGAGCGACACCGATTCGTAAGCAGCAACAATTAAATGATGATTTGAGAATGACGTAATTATTACGACAGGCGAAGATCAAATGGATACCGGCGAAAACATCAAAAAAATTACAGCACTTGCTTGTGTAGGTATTGTTTCTGTGGACCAAGTCCTGCTATCTGTCATTACTTGATCAACCATGTTGTTTGAACACGCGAAATGCAAGAGGTATAAGCTCATTGGCTGTTGTCAATCACATGATAGAATGGTGGAGGCGACCTTGTTGCCTGGATTAAACCTGGCTTGATCGAGGCGACGGCAACCAGCGGTAGCCTTTACATGTCGCTAGCATGTCGCCAGTATGTTGCTAACAACCATTTTCATTCCACAAGCGACCATTTCATTCGACCGATTCAGTCGCCGTCGCCTGATTGTTGCCCCATTTGCGCCGGGCCTAAGCGTTCATGATCAACGCGAGCACTGCATCTAAAAATGACAGAGCGCTCGTCACTGGCGCCTCTAAAAACTCCCCGATCTCATCGTCGTGTTGGGAACGCTCAGGATCAAAGTGATCTTATTTCCATCGTGATCACTTCGCGTTGCCTCGCTCACTTTCACTACTTTCGCAATAATGGCCGACAGTGAAAGGATATCCCACCTCGAAGTCTGTTCCCAATGAGGTTTATAGTTTTGTAATGAATCTGAAGGCACGGAACAGGTCAAGATACACGGCGGGGGCGAAGGAGCTGAAGATATTATCGAAGACTGTTTTATATATTTTATTTTTTTAATTTTTCTCTTAGGTTTCGAATTTTCTTTAAAGTTTCGTTTTATCGAACGTAGATTTTTAACACTCTCGTATTTATTGTCATAAAAGAATAAATGCATTGAAATCTAATAAATCCCCATCAGATTATAATAATGGATAATAAAAATAAATAATTACGCTTAAAACAGAAAGTTTGAAAGCGTAACGAGTTTCTGTGGCAGTTACCTCTTATTTACTGATCGGGCTGTTATCTCGTTGCCTTGGCGCTGTCAAAAAACTTCATGAGTGGGTGAAAAGAGCGGGCGCGATCAGGGGTAAACGATCACGTGATTGAAAATGAGCGCTCGAGAGTTTTTAGAAGCACCCTTTTACTGATAGCGGCGCCTGCGATAGCGTCCAATGTATGACGTCACGATTTCGAAACTCCTTCGCACCTCTCGGCACCTTCTGACGTCACAGATCCCGAAACGTGGCGTCAGTGTCGATCGGGGGGGGGGGGGAGGGAGGGGGACGAAAGTTTTTTTTATATATTTTATCAATTTTGAATTCGAATTGAAAATTTTTATACATGCTACGTTATTATTGAGACCTTCATCTTTCATTTTAAACAAAGTTGTTTTGAGTGTGGAGTTTACCTTTAAAGGGTAAACAGAAAGTACCTGTGTATTCATTCTTGACGAATCGATTGTTATATGACATGTCATTATCTCAGTATTCTCTACGGTCACTGTTTTAGTAAGTGCAATCGACTAGAAGGACTCCATGTAAACGCCTGAAAAGTTGATACAGCCGAGATAAGACCTTGATGGTCATATTTCTGAAAATAGAATTTGAAAAATTAATCCGTTTTCAAGCTATCGTGCAAAGGGCGGGCGGACGGACGGTCGGATAAACTTACAGTCCAAGCGTGCATTCTTATAAGTAGCTTTCTGCTAAAGCACCTAATAAAGAAATAGAAATTGAAGAAAATGCCTCAACGTTAGCTAAATTTAGAAAGATCGGAAAATAAAAAATCCGCAATCTGGAGTCGAACTAGGGACCTCGAGAAAACTGAGCCACTGCGAATACTGGTAGAGCAAAGCTGTCTTCAAGTATACTAAAGACTACTAATTTATGTAGTCATAGTGGAAGTTCGATGACAGAGCAGGCACCTGGCTCGCAGATCGGGAATTCCTCCTTTCAATCCGAAATCTGATGAAGATTTTTTTTCACTTTTCAATTTCAATATATTTACCAATATTTGAGCATTTTCTCCAGTAATTACCTATTCCTTTGTTGGAAGCTTTAGCAAAAAGCTACCGTAAAGTGGGACTACTTGGACACGTTTTTTGCACATTTTTCGAGATTCAAAGCGAAAAAAATAAAGTTAGGGCAACAAAAACATGTTCATCGTACCGACACAACCGTTAGGATTACATAGATATAATAATAAAACAGTGAAAATATCTAATACACAAAAAAAATAGAAAATAGGGATGTCAAGTAGCCCCGTTGTTGGGGCTTCTTGAACACTAAATTTCGTTTGTGGGAAAATCTCTTACTTTGCATGTTGGATGGTCAATTTACCCCGTAAAATGTAACTGAAGGATTGTCAATCATAGTTGTATAGGTTTAAGCCTTTCACTGAGGAAAGGACAAGCTCAGCGTTGTTAAAAAAGGCCATAATGTCATCTCGGTTGACTGACGACCTGGACCGCTTGATGTTTGATGCAACCTTGATGGATAGGTTGTGTCTGGCGATAAAAGAATCGATGAAATCTGGACCTGGGGTGTTGTCCTTGTTTATCCAGGTATGTTTTCATCATATCTCGAATGTCGGCCTTTGTCTAGGGGAATATCCAATTCGCAACAATGGCCAGGTTTTCAGAAATCAGTTGCATCTTCCGTAATAATGTTGCCCGAGGCACTTTGAAAGTTTCTGCGGCCTTTTTCTTTGACATCCCCTCCCGAACTGCATCCATAGTTTTTTCCAGGTCTTCCACTTTGTAATTCATGTAGGGTTTTAACCCAGGAGTCCTTTGATACGTGCGCACCATTTTTAACCTGTAACAAAAAAAAACAACAACCCACAAATAAACAAAAACATAACTTAACCTCACTTTCGTGACACAGGAATAAACGTACACTATATGATCAAAAATATCCGGACACCCCTCACAGATCATCGATTGGCCCAATGTCACATGATAATGACTTGCACATCATTTAAATAGCTTCCCACACCTTCAGACACAACTCTGCTTGGACATTGGCAAGAATGGGTCGTTCGGCAGAGCTCAGTGAGTTCCAACGTGGAACCATCGTTGGATGTCACCTATGCGGCAAGTCCGTGCGTGACATTTCCAGCCTTCTTCAGATACCCAAGTCAACAGTAGGCGATGTCATTATGAAATGGAAGACCCGGGGATCAACAACAGTTCAACAACGAACCGGTAGACCCAAGAAACTAACGGACAGAGACCGTCGAGTGCTTCGTCTTGTCACCCGCAGCAACCGGAAGTCCTCGGCGGAAAAAAATTGCCACAGAGTTTCGAAACGCCTCTGCAAATGATGCCAGTACCATGACAATTCGTCGGGAACTGCACACGATGGGATTCCATGGCCGTGCTGCTGCCCACAAGCCCCACATCAGCAGGGTCAACGCCAAGCGACGTCTGGAGTGGTGCAAAGCCCACAGAAACTGGGCAATGGACCAATGGAAACGTGTAATGTGGACAGACGAATCTCGCTACACACTCTGGCAATCCGATGGACGAGTTTGGGTTTGGCGCATACCTGGAGAACGCTTCTTACCTGAGTGCACAGAGCCCACAGTCAAGTTCGGAGGAGGAGGAGTCATGGTGTGGGGCTCATTTTCATGGTACGGACTGGGCCAGCTCGTTCCTGTGCAAGGAATCATGAACTCCGACCGTTATCTGAATGTTTTGGACAACTGTGCACTTCCAACGTTGTGGCAATTTTTCGGAAACGGGCCATTTCTCTATCAACACGACAATGCTCCGTGCCACAAAGCGAGGCGTGTACAGCAGTGGTTTGCGGACTCAGGGGTCGAAGAAATGGGTTGGCCGGCACAAAGTCCCGACCTCAATCCTATAGAGAGTCTGTGGGATGAATTGGAAAGACGCTTGCGGGCCAGATCACATCTGTACCTGAACTGATTCTCGCTCTTCGGGAGGAATGGAGGAACATTCCGGAAAGTACCTACCAACATTTGGTGGAAAGTCTTCCCCGAAGGGTGGAAGCTGTGATTCGGGCAAAGGGATGTGCAACGCCCTATTGATTTCCATGAAATCGTGGCTAGAGCGCAAACGTGCATGTGTCCGGATATTTGTGATCATATAGTGTATGTGTGTTGTGTTCATGTAGCCCCGGGATGTACAAGTAGCCTCACTTTACGATACTTATAAGAATGCAAACTTGATCTGTACGTTTATCCGGCCGGCCGCCATTTGCACGATAGCTTGAAAACGGGTTAACTTTGTCAAATTTTGTTTTCATCAAGGTCTTATCTCGGCTATATCAACTTTTCAGGCGTTTTCGTGGAGTCCTTCTAGTCGATTGAACTTGCTAAAACAGTGACCGTAGAGAATACCGAGATAATGACATGTCATATAACAATCGATTCGTCAAGAATGAATACACTGTTACTTTCTGTTTATCTTTTAAGCGTTGTTAAGTAGCGAAAGAATGGAGCGGAAGAATTAATATAATGTCCGTCTGTCCGTCCGTCTGTCCCCTTCATAATTTCTGCATTTATTGAGGTAGAAGGTTGAAATTCGGAATGTAGCTTACTATGGGCATTAGTACCTTCACTATTTAGTTTGGTTTTCTTTGGCCCACTGAGGTCGGAAATACAGGGGTGAGAGTTAGAGGGAACCAAGTGATCTATGTGGTATTTAGATATGTAAAGGAGTGAAATTCGATATACATACTCCTCTAGGCAAAATCGACATTCCTATGAAGTTTGGGCCAAAATTGTCTCAGTGGGTCGGAGTTGTGGAAGTGGCAGTCACTTGGTCTTTAGAACTATGGCAACATATGACGTGTGATATATCATTCGATCGAAAATGATGAGAAAGGGCAGAAGATTGGGTTCTTTTGTATTTTATAAATATTAAGTTCTAGAAAATAAATTTTTGATAAAAAAAATTTGGGGGTTCAAAAGTTCAGATGAAGGGGTAAAAATTGATGAACTCAGAACTTCCGCTACTTTCCTATACCTTCCTAGGGAGGCTTAATTTCTTGTTGATATGGGCACGTGCACGTGAAGAGCGCTTAGTTGCAGCTAAAGCTCCTTTTTGGAATGTTTGCAAGATTTCATTATGAGTTTTCATCAGCTTTCTGATGTTTGGAAAGGAAAAATTCCCTATCTGGTAGCCAGATAGAATTTCTGCTCTTTCTTTGAACTTCCACAATAAAAACGGAAGATTCGGAGATTTATAAAGAAAAACATTTTTTATTCATTACCAAAAAATTATACAAATTTTAACTAACATAGAACAAAATGTTTAATTCCACTCGTAATGGGTTCCGCGCGTTCGGACACCCGTTAATTCCAGTGCAGTATTAGCTTCAAATTTCTGGTGAAAGAAGATTCAGAATTTGTTGAAATTCATTATCGACTACAGTGTGTGTTTAGAGAACAGACTGCGGCACATTCATGGCATTCACACTTTCTTTAAGGTCGTGAATCCACCGAGGATGACTAGACAGCTTCTGACGCTAAGCCCGATCGCGGATATCACCTGATCAGAATAGGTGAGGCTTTACCCAATGCTTTACTCAACTTCGATTCTATCAAATCTTATTTAAAAAAATAAAGATTCCGACATTTAATTTGTAGTTAGCATAATAAACTATGTATATGTAAGTAATGTCCGCATGTAAATATCTTTGGAAATCTCGCACGGTCTTAGTATAACTCATATACACACAGACTCCCAGCATCCATTGCGAGGAGACAGATACCGGTTATAGCCACTGCATGGAAGAAGTAGAATGGCCATAGCATCATTGTGTATGCTTTGACTTAATAATGTGTAGTAATGCTTAGGACCCTTGGAGAAGCGACGAGCTGGTTGTTCGTCGGAACTTTCCCTTTCGTTTATCAATCGTTCATGGGCTGCAGCAGTGGTCAACTTAAAATTTTTCAAAACTGAGTTAATCTACATATAATAGTCGCATCAGCCTACTCTACCATTCAACAATACTAGCACTATGATATTATCCATGAAAAATGCGAGCCATTTAATAAAAAATGACGTACGCAATCCATCGACAATCAATTTACAAATCCCATTTTCTCAGAAAGTGTTAATTTTGAGATGAACCATTATTGTACCCCATGAGCGATATTATAATCAGCGGAAAATGAAATTACACAAGGCTTCTACAACATTGAGATTACTAACTCCAAAATTTGGAACTGTACGAGACTTGAGCATTAATGCATTAGGCATCCTGACTCTCTAAGTTATTTCAAATCTCAACAAAGTTCTTCAGTTCTTTATTAAATATCTAGAAGAAGTTCTATTGCTTCATCACTACCTATGGATAATGGCATTTAAAATCTCTTCCAAAAATGACTACTATTTCTTTTTTATAACTTATTTTGATAATCACTTGACATTTTTATTTACAACTGTTTATAACAATTTCTTCAACTTCTTTGAAATTCAATGTTTGGCCAATTTTGAAAATTTAATAAAGTTAAAAATTAACAGGAAGTTTATAAAATTTGATTATTGCGATAGTTCAAAATGGGAATATCTAATAATTTACTATCAAATCATCTGGATCAGTTTTTTTTTTGTTTTTTTATATTTAAGCCACCCATGTTACCTATTGAATTTTTTTATTTACCTATGGCCTCTATGGAGATCAATATCAGTGATGCTAATGGAGTGATTCATTCATGGTCTTTGTCTTACATTCAAATATCAATTCAAAAAATTTCAAACTATATATAGGTTCTTTTTTTTTATAGCGGTTGTCCCAGTTATAGAGTAAAAGAAAATTGCAAACAATATAATAGATTGTCATCGTGAAAGAATTTACAGCGTAACAGTCGATGAAAATTTACACGAACCCAAAATTACATTTCCTTAATTATTTAGTTTACTGGAGAAAGAATTTCTTAACTTAATTTAAAAACACTTTTGAAATATTTTGCAACAAGTACTGCTGTTTACTTAAAAATTTCTTTTTTTCGAAAACACGCTGGCAACACTTAACTAGCTTCGTTGCTTTATTCTTAGATCCAAAGAACTATACGTTTCAATTAATTTTCGCTGGCTACACCTATGTATTAATGAAGGGTTACGTTGAACTGATAATGAAAAGGAAATGAGAAAAAAGGGAGGGGAAGAGTGGAGTGGGAATGAAGCTTTGGTTGCGGGGGCGTTGGTTAAATCCCTCTGAAACGACGCTTGAGCGACTGACCAACGACTTCCTCTCGACTCGTCCCCATGACAGAAAAGATAATAATGAAATAAAAATTGAAAAAAAAAGAAATAATAACAGAACGCCATGGCTTCCGACGTTGTGGTTGGATGAACTAAATAAAATTTAGTTACGAATCACTAGTGACGAAAAGCAAAAAGAAGAATGGGTCGTCTCCCTCCCATTGTCTATCAAACCGTGGGAAACGTCTATCTAAATGAATAAACCCACCGCCCGTTTATTAGGCACATCTTGCTGAAAGAAAAATTGTTTGTTGCTAATTTATAATGTGACAAAGGCAAGCTATTCGGAATGCTCCTTTATTTTCAACCGTTATTTCTTGATTGTTCGACAGTGTAAGATTTTAACCAATTTTTTTAAACGCTTATCGTCCTAGAACTCACGAATTTGGATTAATAGATTTCAGCGATACATCATTTGATTGGCCGACCACCACCTTTAGATTTTATTTTTCATGGTTCGAGATGATATGTTGATGTTTTGCAAAAATAATTCCGATCTGTATGTGACCAAATTTCGAGCAGCTAATTCCTCCGAAACGGACTCTGATTAGGATAAATAATTTTTGGATTTAAATTGACGGGTTCAGGTTTTTATTTTTACAAAATTATTAAAATTTACCCATACCCTTCGAAATAACAGAACTCTGAATTACATAACTTTAAAACTGCAAAATTGGCCTAGGAGTATGGTTTAGGTCATAGCGGAAGGCCTGTTTGAGTGTACCATTCCACCATTTCAATTTATTTTTAAAGACTTTCATGACGTTCATTGAACCATTGGTAATCCTCCATAACAAACGCGTTTAATGCCTCAAAGTTACAGCTTTAAACCATCTGCCGTCATATGATGTTGTTACACGTTGCGATATGTTTTATTCCCTTGTGTGTGTATCACATGCCCACTAGATCTTTTACGCGTGTTATTGGATCACTAAGGAATGAAAATTTGTGCAAATAGCACTTGCACTCTTACGTAGGGCCCACTTGAAAAAGCAGCTCAATTACCGATGTCTTCATGTAATTGAATAAGGTTAGCGATAAGAACCTGTCCGCTACTCGACCATCTGTTTGTCTGCTATTGCCCATTATCATGTTTTCACATCGTCATTCGTAAAAGCAACATGTGAACATTATCCGAGTGTCAACAGTCGACAAGAACTCATTGTTAATTGCACGAAACGCTCGGCATGACGACCGCCGTCATTAGGAGGAGGAGGATCGAGGAGGGAAAGCAAGAAAAGCGTGACACATCATTAATGCACTCAACGAAATAGGTGCCACGCCGACTGTCTTCACACAACTGAAGAGAGAAGCAAATTTTCACAACGACAAATGACGACTATAGTCTCCGATGCATACTCTCCGACTCTCTAGTCTCTTCTCCCCACCTTCGAATCATCTATGACAACTCTATCCAATTTCACATATTAAAATAAAATGTGACCTAACGAAACTGGTTTCTTTTTTTAATTAACGTTGCTATTTATTATTTTAGAGTGCATGTATCTTAAATTTTAGAATAGCGTCATAGTAGAGAGACAAAAAAGAAAGGGGGCGAGGGAAAAAGAGAATATCGTTTTGCCGGATTGTTTCCCTTCATCTGGGTGCGCCCGTGTGGGTGGGGTTGTAAATGAGTGTCTGTGTGTGCATGAGCACGGTGGCCTAAATGAAAGGTGCAACCCGGAGTTGCGCAGGTGGTACAGGTTTCACAGAGCAAACGATTAAAAAAAAAACAAATAAAAAAGAAGCAATACATTTTCCCTATTATCTCAAAATATTATGCCAAGATGAGAAGACGAGGTTTAAGGGACAACGAAATAAAACGACAAATTTCCATTCTTATTCATGAGATTAGTATGATATTTTTTATTGTGTTATTTTGCCTCATCCAAGCATTTTATTTTAAAAAGCAATAAATAATCTTTTTAATTACAATAAACACATACTTTAATTAATTAACTGGCGATTTCGACTTTATTTTACTGCGCATGCGAAATATGCGTACGCATTCTGGTGTCAAAATTTGTAATGCCTATTAGGGACGGCTCTTTGCTAACTCGGCTCAAGAGGCTCAAGTTTTCACGATGGAGGGTCTGCACATGATATTTTCAATACGAAAACAGGATAGAGTTGATGTTTATATCCGTTATCTAAAATTAAAATCTATCGGCTTATGGAAATAAAACGGGGAACGTCTCATAAAGCTTACAAATACTTAATAGACCATTATGTAAATAAAAAAAATTAATTCAAGATCTGGTTCAAGAAAACCTGCAGATATTGACTCCTGCAGTTAAATCTCATGTGCTCTTGAGCCAGTGTCATTATTTTGTGTGTATAGTTTTTTCATCTAATATTTATTGTGGATGCTCTGCAGGGTAGATAAATGTATATGGATATTGTGATATTGTTAATAGCGAAATCGCTTTCTACATCCCGCTTTATTATTATTATTATTATTATTATTACCACCCTTATATTAGCTCGCTCTTGGATCTTGTGAGATGGTACGGAACCTTTCAGTCGAATTTTGAAGCACTTCCGCTTTTCCATTCGCTCTTAAATTTTGCATACAGGTTTGTTCCTGATGACAACACGTTTTAGCAAATTTTTCTTTCCGATTTCGGGTTTTTTTTCCCCCACAAAAAATTTAAATAGATTCATTTTTCCTGCATGTCTATGGAGTTTTATTTGCGTGCAGCAATTTGTGACGTCATAATTTGTTTTGCCAATAAGATTGTTTCTTCTAAACGATAAATCTTAAATTTTCATTTTGATGATAAGGGTGGTAAAAAATGCTTCATTTTTCTCTATTTACTTATTTTTTTAATAATCCATTGGTTCCTGATAAAATTTCCCCTTTAAAAATCTATTCTAGGTTAAAGGCGAAGTAAAAAAAATTTTACCCTTGAACTTACTGCATCCAGATGCAAAACAACTCCATCGACCCATTTCTGTTTATTTTCTGACTTAAGTATTGGCGTTCTTCATATTACCAACAAGAAATATTAGCAGTAGGTCTTGACCATGGCTCCCTATACAGGGTGCTTTTGAAAAGGATGTCGTGAGATACTTAGCGATGTTCTGCACCTTAAAATAAACACAAGTTTCCTCATACGTTTTGCCGAAATTGCATTTCTTAAAGGAGTAAGCAGCTTGTGAAGTTTGGTTAAACTCCGCCCATAACGTAAACAAAAGCGCATGGAAAAAAGTAAACACTACCACGTGTTCCATTAATAGGTTTCTGCGAATTACCTGTGCACTAATGTGTTGGCCCTAAACTCAACCACTCTCACAGCCCACTGAAAGATTCGTAATTACTAGACCTCAGAAATGAACGTGTCCACAATTTAGGAAAGACGTGCAAGTGGATAAACGTATCAGTAGTAAAATGCATGTTCTGTACGAACCTCATTTAGGCCTACGTAAAGTGGTCATTGACGAGATTTTGTTAACACAAGATTTCTTCGTTGTAAAATCAAGTGACAATTGAAAAAAACATGTTTAATTGAAGTATGTTTTCGATCACGTAATTTCCATTAGCCTAATTTGGCTTTCCTAAATGTGAATGGTTGATTTAGCGCCACTTTTTTTTTCATGCGCTTTTGTCTACGTTATAGGCGGAGTTTAACCAAACTTTAAGGAATGCAATTTCGACAATACGTATGAGGAAGCTTGTGTTTATTTTAAGGTATAGAACATCGCTAGGTATCTCACGACATCCTTTTCAAAATTACTCTGTATAGTAAATCTATCCTAAAAATAATAATTACGAATATCCGTAACCATCAAAGAGTAGAATAAGATAGAGAGTGCATTCGCCTACGCATTGCATTTCGGATGCCGACATTGAGGCAAAATAACCAACTCCGATTTGGGGACGATGAGAGCGAAGTGGCGCTATTTACAATGCAAAGACCGTGTCGTTTAGCATTTTCAGAAATATAATTCTCCATAAGAGGTACTGTTGTTGCGACTAGTTGCTAAGGAGATAGTTAGTGGCTTTGCGCACTCTATCTTATCCTCCTCTATGATACCATTAGAATTTAGCGTGAATTTTCTTTGAGCACCGAGAGATGGCATTAATTTGGTAGCATTTTATGGTACTATTTTCATTGTACATAACCATTGCAATTGAGTGCTGCTCGAATTTAATGCATCGTAATCAGGGCCGGCTCTACCATAGGTGCAAGTGGTGCACTTGCACAGGACGGCAAACTTTTAGGGGCGGCAAGGGCAAAATTGCATTCTGCACGGGGCGGCAAAATTGCTAGAGCCGGCACTGATCGTAATAAATTTTCTTATGGTCCCGTGATTTTTTCACGGGAGAAATACTCGTACATATAATAAATCTGTTGTCTGTCTACTTGTTTGTACAAAAATTACTGGACGGATTTTGATGAAACTTACAAGGGAACCCCACATAGCCTAACCGCTTTAACAATGGAAATGAAATTTTTTCGTTTTCGCGGTTTATTTTGAAAGAAACACAATTTCGCACTCTCTTATTTTGCAAGCATCTGCAGTAGCTTCAGATGAGTAACATATTTCAATTTGGTGGAAATCTGTGACATACATGTTCGAGGGATTCCCTTGTTAGTATGGTTATAGTTTATAGTCTGGGTCAACATTTAGGGTATTTTTGATCCGGATCATTCAGGAAGTTCCCGAGGAATTATATTTTTCATCTAGCATGAAATAATAAGTGCTGATCGTTTTGGCGTTGCATTACCCCAGGAGAACCACAAACAATGGGATATAAAACGATGGAAAAGCGCGCGAGTGTTGTTGTCGTAGCAACGTAATAACCTCTGATTTTCTCAATAACATCAACTACAATAAAGCGTAGCCGACGAGAAAGATCAACACCTCCTAAAGAGAAGGCCTGCAGACAAAAGGTGTATACATTGATACATCATCATCAAGCAACCAAATTTAGGGCTTATTATTGGTAGAAATACGATTAACAATAGCCGCTTGATGATGATGTCACAATGTATACACCTTTTGTCCGCAGGCCTGGGCACTAAAAAGTCACCTGACCCGTAACCACCGAGAGAGAAGGCCTCTGCGATGAAAAGTAATACATTGTTACATCATCATAGTTAGGGCAAATTTATGGCTTATTATTGGTAGAAATACGAATAACAATGCCCTATTTATGACGATGTAACAATGCATTACGTTTCATCGCAGAGGCCTTCTCTCTCGGTGGTTATGCCTGACCGCAGTAGTCTGAGCAACATTCCAAACTTCATTGTTTCCAACAAACGAAAAAAATACAGATTGTTAAAATCCAAGACGGAGACAATGAAGGTCGGATTGTTGCTCAAACTACTAAGATCAGGTCACTTTTTAAAGCCCAGACATGTGTTTTTCGTTGGCTATGCAATAAAGACTGGATCGACCCATATCTGAGCGCTTCGCTATGAAAATGTGTCTAAGAAAATGATAAGCATCACATACTTCTCGAAATATTTCGTGGAAGCACGTTCAAACCAGTGATGTCAACAACAACAATAAAGAATAATGATGTCTTTATTGTTGCTGACATCATTGCATTAAATATCGAAGCCAACTTTTTGATAAATAAGGTCTCCAATCCTGGTGTCCACAACAACTCCGGAATTCCTCTCCGACGGGTTCACCCAACTAGTAACGCGTTGGCGCAATGCTTGGAAAGGAATGGGGACTATGTCGAAAAGCGAATAGTGCATTACATAGAGGACAAATGTGAGTATAAGATACAAAAAGAATTTTGAAAATCGGTTAACAAATAAAAAAGCTACAGCCATGGAGACCTTATTTATCAATCGCCCCTCGTACATACCACTTTAAACTATGGCATAACAATAGAGTCTTTGTATGATTATGTGCGCTCAACTTTTTTCGTTTTCGCAGTTTATTTTGAAAGAAACACAATGTCGCGATTTCTTATTTTGCAAGCATCAATAATAGCTTTAGGTGAGTAAACTATTTCAATTTGGTGTGAAATTGTGAGATACAGGTTTCAGATGATTCCCTTGTTATTATAGTTGAGATGTTTGAAATCAGCACAAATGATCGTGTGCTCTGGAATTTAAGAAAATTGAATGATGTAAAATGATTCTTTCGAAGTTATGGGAGCGAGATTTGGTGACCGAGGTGGCCAAGAAAATTCGAAACCTCTTCGTTATCCTCCTCAAATTCAAATGCAATATTGGCCCTATGGCATGTCTATGGCTATGGGTTTTGTTCTAATTGAAGCATAAATAGACATATTTACATACGACATAGTTAGACTACCGAATGGATATATTGTTCGGTTGTTCGTCGCTCTGTACACCACACATCTGCTTATATTTTGTGCTGGCTCAAGATGTTGACTTGCTGGGGCTTTTGTTTTTCATCATTTCGTTGTCGAGAGATTGTTTTATCCCTTGCATAAGCAGTCTTCTCGAACTATTCTCATTTACCTTGTGATGTTGTGAGGATGAGGTTGCGTCTTTCGGAACTGTCTCTAAACAACGGTTACCGATGAAGTTTTTGCGTATTCTAGTACACAATAAGCTTTTCTTTTGATGAGATTGCCATTTTGAATAACAGTGTTTAATGAGTATTTGGTCAGGGAAGGAACGCCAAGGAGATATTGAAACTCGTAATATAAGATAATCATCGTCTAAAATAATAGAGTCTACAACTGAACCAAAGAATTTTCAAAATTACCAGCGATACATTATCAGCAATAGATAAGACGGCGAATATTATCGGTTGCATGTGGATAACTACTGTGTTGATCTGCGCCGGCAACTACTGTTCATCTAGTAAACAGTCAAAAAAACATCAAGAAGCTTAGAAGTGTATTCTGGAATTGCAGCATTTTCACATGTTTGGCAGGAAAAAAAAGTATTTGCCATAAAAGTCCATAATTTTAAATTCAGATTAGGCGTCCTTAACATTCACGCTGTAGCAGCATAAGCTTAAAAATCATAACTGGAGTCTCTCATTTTCAAGCTGTTGTAAAACAAGCCTCGAGAAGGGCCATAAAGGCAAATTTTTGAATGAAATGGTCAGTTGCAGATAGATTGAAATTTAATTTGACAAATCTAATGAAAATTGGTTCTAATTTCTCCAAGATAAAAAATGAAACATTATAAAGCCGATTTTCTACAACTCAACTAAAAATCCTAGTGTGTGTGAAATAAAATAATACAATAATACATACAAGTCATGGCCAGTTAAAAACGTTTTAAGGTTGATGAAGCCAATCGATAATATGAATGAAATCATAAATACAGGAAGTGAAGGAGCAACAAAAAGTATAATCGGAATTCTAATCTGTGAACTCTGACACCGACGGTTACACCTATCCGAAACAATAATTATCTACGAAACTCGTTTTCAACCTCAAGTAGACGAGAGAGAGTTTTGCTAAAGTTTCTTCTCCTATTTCTCTAATGTGTAATTGCATGTTCTCTTTTACGTATAATGGCAATTGTGTAAAAAAAATAAGCACGATTTTTTTTCAAAAAGAATCATTTATTAGCACAAAACCACTCTATCTTATGACATCGACAAGGAATGCGAATCTAAATGTTGAATTAAACAAAACTTATTTTTTTTGCTTAAATAAATCCTTTTTATTTTCTCTTAAACTTATCCTCCCCTCCCCCATTCTAATGCACTGTTTAATCTTACAACGTTTTTTAGCACTAATGACTTGCTAATTGATAGATAAACCGGTCCGAGAGGCAAAAGATTTCGGCTTCGCGGGCAAAAAAGAACGACCGAAATGGAATGGCGTTAAATTCCATTCGTTCGTTGTCTTTCGCGTCTCCCTAGAAACAAATGGGTTTTCCAAATAGAAATCATTCAAAACTATCGTCAATCAAACGACAAAGATGAGATGACACTCGGTTTTCTTTCCCATTTGTCTTCGAAACATCAAGGGAATAAAACGAGTTATCTTCCCCATTCCTTTCCTTCTTTTAGTTTACACGAACATTTGATTAAGGAAAGTGAACTAACTGCAAAAAAACATTCAGGGAATTAACACAATTATACGCTGCTGCTCAAAAAGTTAAGCAACAAACACAAGTCATATCTGCAAACGTTGCAATGAATGTTATAAAGTACATCATATTGTGAGGCAATAATGTATGAATAAGATGAAAGATTTCGTACCTAATTTTAAAGATATTCTGTTTGCAGAATTTTTTAATGTTTTGATCGCTAACTTTCGATGATAAGACACTTTCAGCATGGAGTATGATTGCCATTATACATCTGCTGCAATACACACAACAACTATACACATCTGACAACGTCTCTCCATGCCGCCAGCAATGTTGTGAATGAGTGTTTTATCAATTGTTGCTGGAAAACAGTTCTGGGTGCCTGGAGGTTACGAGGTGAGTTCGGTAGACGTGCACTCTGTTTCCTTAAATCTGGTGACCTGGCTGGCCACTCCGTACGAACGATAGTTTCAGGTTCAATGTACTGGTCCACCGGATCTCTTCAAGGATCTCTTCGCAATATCGAGCCCCTGTGAGTGTTCCTCTGTCGAAGATGTGTAGAGGCTTACCTCTACGTCCACTTATGGTGATGCCGACCCTCACTATCTCGCCACCACCTCCAAAACCAATTCCTGGCAAATTGTCTCTTTCAATCATATTTGTAGGATGATGTAGTGTTCCTGATTCTCTCCATATCAACAGACGCTGAGAATCGGTTTGAAGACTGAAACGAAACTCGTCTTCAGAGCACTCTAGACCACTGTTGATGTATCCAGTAACGATGTTCTCGACACCAGGTCAATTGAGCCCTTCTGTGTGATGATGTCAAAGGGGACACAAACAGCTGGTCGTCTTGCACAAAAGTGCTCCTCATGCAGCTGACTAGAGACAATTTGCCAGGAAACCGTTCTTCCAGTCGTTGCTGTAAGATCCGAACCAAGTGGTCTGCTGTGTTCTTCCTGTGGCATCTTGCGTTTAAAATAAGAAATCGGTCTTCTTTGACTGATGCTGTCCGTGGACGTCCAGACGTAGGTCCTATACAGATGGTATGTGTTGTTTGGTACTGGTTTAAGTCTCGGCTGATGACATTGCGATCCACATTAAGCAATCTTGTTACCTCCGCCTGACTTTAGCATGCCTCGAGCCCACCGACCACTCTCCACCTCATTTCATCGCTTAGATAGTCTCTTTAGGCCATCGTCTGATTGTCTGAAGCAACTATAGCTTAAAGGTAAACACCAGAAAAAATTCGACTTTATTTATTTTTACATCATAACATTAATCCAGATTAATAAAGTAGGCCTATATATCATTCAAATATTTTCGAGTTATCCTAATATTTTATAAAGAAAAATGCCTGTGAAGATTAAAACTTGGCTCTCTGGAACATGGACCCATTTCGTGCCGCGAGAATCTGAAGGAATTTCGTCGCCTAGTCGCTTTCGATTCTAGCCTCGTTTCCATTCTACATATCGCAAGAGTTTGCTATTCTGTTTTCTATAAAGAACGCTCTTAAATTGTTCTATGTTTGGGTGTGTAAATAAGAAATCGGATAGAAACTTCACGTTTTATAGATTTCTACAATCCGAATCTATTAACAAGCAGTGGATTACCTTTTGCCAGCGAGGGAACTGTATTCAACTGCGAACAGCGTCGTGTTCTCAGTTCATTTTAAAGCGTCGTGCTTTTTCTATGATCCTGCCGTTTTAAATTCATTGTCAATTAAAACGAAGTTCATTGAAACTGTAAGCGGGCCTAAGTCTGATGATCTTAAAGAACAACGACTGCGACAGATACGTGGAAGGCGCCAAAGGAATAAGGAAGACGTATCTGCTGTCAAAATGTAATAGTCGGGGGGAACCTCTTCAAATTCCGGGAGCTGTAAATCGCATTAGCTGTATATCGTGGAAGTTGCAGTAAAATTTAATTCTTCTAACAGCTTTGTATCAAAATCCCTATTACTATCGCTCTGGTTTTCGTATTCGTATAGCTTCCCTGACAATCCAATAACAATGTTGCAATGTGTGACGTCACGATTCCGAAACTCCTTCATACTCTATTGGAAACTGTGACGTCACAGTTTCCAATAGAATGGCGACTGTCTCGATGGTAGGGTGAGGGGAAAAAATAAAAGTTTTTCGTATATTTTATTTTATTGATTTTGAGTTCGAATTGAAAATCTTTGTATATGCTAAGTGATTATTGAGACCTTCATCTTTCGTTTTAAACAAAGTTGTTTTGAGCGTAGAATTTACCTTTAAGTTCACCAAAATGAACTTTTATACCTAAATATTTCCATCACCCCTTTAAGTGTGATTTGCATATTTTATCACGGTTGACTTTCGAATTAAAACAAGTATACTTTATGCATATTTCAATTTTTTTTACGTATTTTATTATTTCCACAGCTAGTTAGATCTATAAACAAAAATTCTTACGCTTGTAATAAATATTTTACCAAATATTCAGGATATTGTATTTTTTGCTTAATTTTTGAGCCGCAGTGGGTGATGATTAATAAAAAACGTCAACAACATGTTTCTTAAAGTTTAATGCTGTAATAACAAACTCTGCACTAAGGATAATTTTAAAAAAAATTAGTTAAGGCATCGTTATCCAACGATATAAGGGTTTTAGAATCAAAAAGTTACCAGCAGTAGCGGCTCGTGACTATAATAAGTGGAGGGGCACAAATACAATGGCTGCTGAAAGAGAAAGAAATCAGAGAACTATATCAGTTTTAGTGTGTAATAGCTAAAATCTTAAGCAACACATTATAAAGATAAACGATTTCAGGTTTCTGGACTTCTGGTTTAAAATTTATAGCTTGATTTGAGATTGAGGCCTCATGGCCCCTACCAAGAGACATATAATTTTTAATATAGATTAGCTAAATTTTTAAATACCACACTATGATTAAACAAGATTTCAGGTCCCTAGGCCTTTCCGTTCAAATGTTATAGCTTCAATTGTATTTGAGGCCGCCAGGGGCCCCGAGGCCTATACCAGTCTCCTTGTATACTGTCTATAATTTTTAAGTAACGCACTGTAAAAATATAAAACTTCAAATTCTTAGGTCTTTTTATTATTCAACTGTTAGAGCTTATTTGTGATTTGGGCTTCAGGCCCCCTGTGGAGACCTAAGCGCCTTATACCAGTTTTTCGTGTATATTAGCTAAATTTTTTAATAAACTACTATAAGTATACAAGCTTTCAGATTTCTAAGCCTTTTCGTTCAAACATCGTAGCTCTGTTTGTGTTTAGGGCCCCTGCCAGGACCCCAGAGGATTATATAAGTTTTAGTGTATAAGAGCTAAAATTTAAATAACACACCATAAATATGCAAGAATTCAGATTTCTGGACTTTCGGTTCAAAAGTTATAGCTTGATTTGTGACTGGGGGCTCAGGGCCCCTGTCGAGACCCAAGAGCCTTATACCAGTTTTTAGTGTATATTAGCTAAATTTTTAAGTAATTTTCTATAAGTAAACAAAATTTCAGATTTCTAGACCTTTTCGGGCCTTTGCTTGTGTTTGGGGCTCTGCTGGGACCTATATTACTTTTTTGAATATTTGCATATTTTTTTAGTACCATACAAAATTTCAGGTTCCTAGGTATTTCCGTTCAAATGTTATAGCCTCAATTGTATTTGGGGCCTCGGGACCTCCGGCGAGGCCCTAGAGGCTTATATCACTTTTCTTGTATATTGGTTTTATTTTTTTAGAACCGCACTACAAATTTATGAAATTCCAGAATTTTAGGCCTCTGTATACTCTAGAGGATTCGCTATATTTTTCGCATAGTCCTCTGTATAGTGCCTACGTGTGTACAAAATTTCAAGCCTCTAGGTCTCTTTATTCAAAAGATGAAAAAGAATTATGAAATTCATACAAGTGGACCCTGAGGGGCCCCGGGCCAGGCTAGAGGATGTGCTATATTTTTCGCACCGTCCTCTGTATAGGGCCTACGTGTGTACAAAATTTCAAGCCTCTAGGTCAATCCTTTCAAAAGTTATCGCGTGTGATAAACATACATACATCTGTACCGTCGTTAATAGGGTTTTAGATGATGCTAAAACCCTAATAAAATCGTGCAAACTTTCCAAGAAGGAGCATTAGCCGCGACAAAGCGATCGTCACGTGCGAGTGCCCTTGTCAACGATGTTTAAAAGATAAACAGAATTCATGTTTAACGAATCGGTTGTTATATCATGCTGCACGGTTTCTTCTAATGCAATTGTTTGTATCAGTGGTGACCTACGGCAATTTGTCACTTTTATCTTGAAAGATCCTGTCTCCTCAGACGCTGATCCAAACATTGAAATGTTTTTTCATTGGGAACGCGACGATCGGTATGGAAACCGCTTTGCGTGCAGTTGTCGCGCTTAAGCACCATTACCACCAGCGAGTCAATGCATCACATTTCAAAGTCACTTTTCTCGAAAAGCATGGCGTCTATTAAAAAATACTTCAAGAACATTTTCCTCTCATTTTGTCCAAATAGCGCCCAACATTTAATTTATACCCTGCATAAGAAATTCAAAAACTTTTTCTAGAATACAGCGTGCTGCATAAATCTCTCCGGGATTTCGAAGTCCAGCCATGATTGAATGGCATCTTTAGACCCTTTCTACAGCACGATAATGCCCGCCCGCACACGATCGCCACACATCTGGAGGCGTTGCAGCCCTACAGTTCAAAGATGAAAAACTGCAGTTTAAAGATGAAACACCTTGCGACTTTCGCCACTTCCCAAAGAAGAAAGAGCACCTTAAGGGACATGAGTTGCGTTCTGACGACGAGGTGAAAGATGCCATTCAATCCTCGTGTCAAAAACAACCCCGGAATTCCACTCCGACTGGTTCACCCAGCTAGTCACGCGTTGGCACAATGCATGGAAAGGGATGGGAACTATGTCGAATAGTGCATTACATAGAGGACAAATGTAAGTATCTGATACAAAAAGAATTTTGAAAATCGGTTAGCAAATAAAAAAAGTTACGGAACAGAAGGCAAAAATTCTTGAACAATCCTCGTAGAATCCTTTCAGAACATCAGCCATCTTCATTTGCTGTGGAAAAAGAGTGGTGTTGATGCAAGTCGATTAACAGCATTACTACGATTGCATACCATGAAGTTTCAGTCCAGAGTC
This sequence comes from Rhysida immarginata, assembly GCA_023313115.1. Taxonomy (NCBI): domain Eukaryota; kingdom Metazoa; phylum Arthropoda; class Chilopoda; order Scolopendromorpha; family Scolopendridae; genus Rhysida; species Rhysida immarginata. The sequence continues at coordinate 19,080,777 of JAHWFO010057280.1, forward strand.
CCTAAAACCAAGCCCTTGCTAACACGTAAACAACGACAAGCTCGGGTGAGATGGTGTGAAGAAAGACTGTTATGGGGTTTAGACGACTGGAAAAGAGTACTTTCAGGACGAAAGTCTTTTTTGTGTCAGCATTTTGATCAAGATCCTCGAATATGGCGACTAAAAATGAGGCTTTTAACAGAGAATGATTAAAATGTTCTGTTAAATTTTCTATTTCTGTGATTGTGGAGAAGCATGGTGTTGGAGAACTGTATTTTCAGCGGACTTGTAAATTCTGAGATGTATCAAGAGGTCCTTAAGCACTTTATTAGATGTATTTTTTAAAATTCTAATATTCTAATTTTTTGATTTTAAATTATGTACCACCATTTGCAGTTAAAATGGTGAAATCCATATTGTATGTTGTGCATAATAAAGGTAACAGACTGTAGTAACATGTCAAGATATGGATTCTACGAGAAGTTGGAATCGTTCTGGAGAGATGTTAACCCATGCATCTTGCAGTGCTACCCACAATTGTTCTTGTGTAAGTGGTGCTGGATTCATCGAGCGTACACCTGTGTCTGTTGCATCCAATAAATGTTCGATTGGGTTAAGATCGGGTGATCTGGAGGGCCAAACCCTGGTTGTGAATTCACTGGAGTGTTCATCAAACCATCTGCGTGCAAGAAAAGAGCGGTGACATGTTGCATTGTCCTGTTGAAACATGGCATCTCCATCAGGGTACTCTAATGCCAGAAAGGGATGCAGATGGTCTGAAAGAATGTCCACGTAACGTGCATCTATCATTGTTCCCTGCAGCCGGACAATGGGGCCTAATTGCGACCATGTGAACACAGCCCAGACAACAACTGGATACAACCTTGTTGACACGCAGGATCCATAGGACATTCGTTGGACATATACCGCACTCTCACGCATCCATCAGCTCGATACAACTGAAACCGGGATTCATCTGACTATGCTATACGTCGCCGCTATTCCACGGTGCAGTGACGATGTTCGAGGGCCCATGCCAGTCGTTGAGCTCTGTGTTGAGGTGTCAGCAAAGGGACACGAGTAGTCATCGGCTGCTGAAGCATATGCAGTGCATTTGTCTCGATACAGTCCTGGTAGAAATCGGTTCCTGACGCCACCCCACATTCAAATCTGCGGTGATCTGACTCACGGTAGCCCGTCGATCACCCCGTATGGGTCTCCTGAGGTGACGTGACGTCCGTTTGTCAAACACTTGTGATCGTCCTGTGCGGCGGTTTACGCGTGCGGAACCAATGTCTCTGCGATATTGTAGATCCACGAATTCTTGTGTGTCAAAACAAGCGCAATACGCCGCATCTGGCCGCAACATTCGGGAGTCATACACGGAACATCTTCAAATGGGACAACCCTTCCCATGACTTTTGGCCATTCAATTTAATATTACTGTCCAGAGACAATTACATGCCAAATGTTGCTCTATGTATTTAATCCCTACAGATAGTCAAACATCATGGTGCGGGTACAATATTCTCACGTATATGTCGAAATATGCCCGCGAGAAGCTTTTAAAATCGTTTGCCCATATTAAATAGGAGAACAGCGCTCAGCGAAAAGTGAGAAAGCTCGGAAGTAGCTGAAGGCAGGCGATATGGAAAAAAAAAAGTCACATCCTGAGACTTTTCAAGCTAATGGACAATAAAAAGTAAAATGTCATGGCTAAGAATAAACCCTACAGCAAGTGACAAATATTTAACCAACTCCATGTGACATTTTATGAAAGCCCTAACTAACCAAGTGGTTTATTAAATAGAAATGAGCATTCCTGAACAATTTATATTCAAAAGTTATTCATAAATATATCAGATTATAAATTATAAATTTCTTATAACTACTTTCAGTATTCATAACATCCCGGCACATCGAGAATTTTTAATCCAACGAGGGAGAGAAAGCAAAGAATGAGTCGAGTTTCGTCAATCTCTCGGCCGATGTCGTTGCTGCCGCTGAGGTGCAACTTTTGCTCGGCGGGGTGGAGGTCGCAACAACAACCGCGCAGAGGAGGAGGAGGAGCTTTCCCACACTGAGCCCTGCGCCGCGAGCCCCTTAATCACGAGCGATGGCACGCGCTTGCCAGCAACAGGTGTCGACTAGCAAGACCCGCCAAGCAACAGAATAAGAGAGGGGGGGGGGGGAGGAAGGAAGGAGCGGCACCTCGCGCTCTCTGACGGATGATGCCAGAGGAACGCCAGGGGCGCTCGTCGACCGTCCGGCCAATCTGTGGGCGTCGAGTCACGCGCACTCATCCAAGGGCGCTCTTCATTGGTGGGCGAGCGCTGGGCATTCGCGTGACACCCGAAGCACAAAAGTAGGGCGGCCGCGCGCCCCTCTCCACTTGCACGAGCCCACGATGCAGGGCGCGCGCGCTCCTGACGTGCGAGAGAGAGAGCGCATAAGGATTTGAGTGATTGAACGGAGCGGATCGATAGCAGTGTGCTCGGAGAGTGAGCCTTACCAACAAACACTCACTGTCACGGTTTCAGCATTCCCTCCACCGGCTGTTAATCCACCACCGGCCCATGAACCAACGATGCCCGCCGAGAAGTCAGTTAGCAAGGCGAGCGAGAATCGACGGGTAAGTACTCTTCATATCGCTCCATATACACACTGGTTACATCTGTATCCTAAGATGGTTCATACTTAGATTGAACAACAGGTTAATGCATATATAATCTCCAAGCTGTTGAGGCTTCATTTTATTTTATGAGGATGGAACAGTAAATTCAGTTTTATTAATTTTTCATAATATAAACATTTCTTAATGGTTTTAGAGCTATTTTCCAAACTTAGATGTCTAAGCCGTAATTTGAATAGCAAGCTGCTATGCACTGTTTATCTCTACCATAGCTTACCTTTACTTGCCAGGGATCTAGCTAGTCATTGCTGGGTGCTGGTTAATTTTTCAGAGAAAATAACATAGTTTGTATTACAACAAGAGTTGTGGTCAGCTACGGTTGTAAAATTTGGAATATCAGAGGTCTACTTAAAATCCTACGGAGCACTTACAACCTGCACCAAATAATGCATATTTAACTTACAATTTGAGTGCTGGTCGAGGAAATGGTAAATTTTATAATACTGTTCGCAATGCAATAGTACTGCCGACCAGTGTAGCTAGATTCAGCATGTTATCTGAGTACAAATGCCACTAATTTTATTATTTTCAGAAAGTTAAACATTTGTCCGCTGAATGATTTTTTTGAAATTTTGCATGCATGCGATTATTTCATTGACATCATTGATTTCACAATACTTTAGCACTGTTTACTAAAACAACTACCACGTTGAGTCTGCGGACACCGCTCATCTACCCGAGTCTGCAGTAGAGCGATCGCGCGCGTTATCCGCTCCTGTCCGCCGGTAGGTGTCACCAGCTTCCTCACGGAAGAAAAGCGGCGGAAAATGAGGCGCACGTGCCGCGCTCACCTATCGTCGGTGGTTGGATGCGCGCCCCATTACCTTTGCCACGTGTCGCCAGCAGCCCATGGGAAAGCGAACGGGCGAGCGCACCTGTAGCGCGGACGACGATAAGGGTTTCGATATGAGTGCCACCATTAAATGCCGCAGTGGAACCTAATAATAGAATCCACGTGCCGCATTTAAGTAGACGCGTGCTGTCTTCCTTCTGGCAACGCTTGTGTTCTCCCATTAACTCGCTTTCATGTGGCGTCGCTCATTTGCGCCTCTCACTCACACTTCTCTTTTTATCAGCTTCCTCGTGAAAACAGCTGCCAGCGTCCCATTAAACACGTCAGGGTGGCGATTTGAATTAAATGTTAGCAATCATCGACCGGGTGAGATCCGAGTTGGTCGCTTAAAGGGAAACGCGCGCTACAACAAATAATCAACGGTTTGTTGTTGTCTCCCCCACAACGAGGAAAAATGAATTTTTCTCAACCCGAGCTCCACAGTTGGGAGTGATTACATCCCTTATAGCAGTGGCCACAATTGATTTTCGCTCCTCGGATCAATATACAGAAACGCGCGCGTGACTCTCGCGTGGGCGTTTCGAGTTCCCTGTCCCCGTTTTCTCGTGGGCTACTACTCCTAGACACGTGGCAGTTGCTCGGCAACGAGAACAAAGGCGCTCTTGTTGTAGGGCGCGTGTATGTGTGAGTGTGTGCGTGCATGCCCTCATCTCTTTTCCACCCTCGCGCTTTTATCTCGTACTCAGGCCTCGAGCTATTGCGTTGCTGAGCGGCCTTCACTCCCCCCCCCCCCTCGTCACGCTTAATGGATTGTTCCAAAACCCCAACTCGTGGCTCTCGAAACAAGTTTCGGCCACCCACGTCCCACGCAGACGGGGTCCTCGATACAAAGGCGACGACATCCAATTCTCCGACTCAGCGCTGCACTCGAGAGAGCGTCCCCCTCCTTTTAATTAACCAAACATCATTCCCTGTTCTCTCGCTGTTGCCAGCTTATTGGCTTCGTTACTCTAAAATTTCATTGCTCAGCGGCTTTGTCTGTTTGAACACTCCAAGTTAATACAAACTAGAAGGGTGTACCGCCATGGCGGATAAAAGAGGCACGTTTTATAGTTACGAAATATCATCCTTGAGCAACTTCTGAAGTTTTTATAGAAAGGTCAGAAAGCCTACCTGTTTCTCACCAAATACGTAAAGAAAGAACTATATAAACGGCAAAGAACTATTAAAAGAACAAAATGAAAACAGTTGTTAAATGAAAAATTAAAGAGCAAGGGAGCCAACCCAATATATCAATCCATCTTTTCGGTTTAGACATACAGCAGCTATCCCAAACCAAACCTCTTTTCTTTTCCTCTTTTACCTTTTCGGTGTGGAGAATGTTAAGTAACCATTGGATCTATTGGAAATTTAGCCTAGCAGGGAATCAGCCTACTAAGGGTTTGCTTAGTCTTTCAATTTTGTTAGTAAAAGGACAAACACAAACACCCTCAGCGGGATTCGAACCCGCGACTCGCTGGTGTCAAAAACAACGAGTCCTGGGCTTTAGCGCTCTCGGCCACCAATCGCGCCAAGTGGAAAATGCAATGCACCCCTTTGTCCGTATGAATGTTCTAATCAAATGCGGGCGCGTTTTTCACCATTGCTTCCTAGAAGATTAGTCTCTTCCAACAATTTATACGCCCACACTCCCCGTTAAAATGACGGCTCGATCAGTCAAAACATAAGCTTTTCATAATGCCAGAAGGTTTTCAAAATGGCGGAAAGAAGCGGCAGTTTAGCTTTAGACAACATCCGAGACAGAAAGAATACTCGAGATAGACATGTGTACTTTGCTAAATGTGACTAGTCAAGTTCACAAGGCCCTCGGTGGCAATTTTTTTTTCTAAGGTACGTCCTCCTCTTATATCTGTCTGTATATATGCAGAAATTTGTGCAGTGTGCATTCGTGACTGCTTAGCGTGATGCTCGCATTCTCTAACACCGGAATATGATTTGAAAACGTTTCCGCAGGCGTATTTCAACAGATACCATAAAATGAAACATAAACGTAGCATTTCTTTTTCCAACGATATAGCTCGTGTATCCATACGATTAAAATTCGAATTGCTAATTGGTGCGAACATTATAGCTTAGCAGCACTATCATCGAAAGGAATTGAGTTCTCTTCAAAGAAAACTCGGCGCCAAAAACGTAGGAAGTCATGAGGAATAGACATTCTAAGGAAGGGGAACTTTATTTTTTTAAATATTTGGCCGGTTCAAAATCTATTTACAACTAAATTTTCAATTGAATCGTCGCTACTGCGACTGCGTACAACGAACTGCTTTAGCGCTCCTCATTCACGTAAACGAGTTATAGTTTGAGAAACATGTAGGAGCATGGTAATTTAGAAGAATCAAACACTTTAAATTAAAGATAACTTCTATCATTATTAAGGGATACTTGAATAATTTGTTCATTACGAATGAAGCTCGCTAAACAGCAAAAGCAAAAACGACAGTGGAGGACTCTGATGAATATTTGATGAACTAATTGAATCCAATTTTTCTGGGCACGAAATACTATTCTTAGGCAAACATGATAAAAAGCGTTCTTAAAATCTCTATAAACAAACATACAGAGAGACAAAAACAAAACAAGTACTTTCTGGCGCTCATATCTGTACTTCGATCTTCTTCGAAATCCAACGTCTTAACTTAATTGAGTCCAAGTAGAGCTTGAAAGGGCTTAATGGTGCTCTAGGCTTATATTTCTTATGAGTCGCGAATCCACCTTCTCTTTTTTTATTTTTATTTTTTGTTTATTTATTATCAACTCAAGTGTCTGCAGAAGTTGTTTTTCCTGGTCGAGGAAATAATCAGAATAAAAATCCTTCAAACGCAATCCAAACCCAAAACAAATATTTCATAAGTTGAGTAATTGTACGATGAAAGTTTAAAAGGGAGAAATGTTTATTTTTCTTGGAGACAGATAAAAAAAAATGGCCCTTTCCCTCCTGATTAACTCCCCCCCTTTTTTTTTTCCTCTCTTTCTCTCCATTGACTTCGCCATTAATTTTCTCTTTGACTTAAACCCAGCTACGCCCGAAAATACTAATAATGTGGGCTACGAGGACGGTTATCGCTGCAATTATTTTTTTCATCATTTTTTTTTCCAGGTTAATGACAGTTGTATCCCTTCATTAACATTATCCTTTCTCTGTCTTCATTATAAAATTAAAAAAAAAAAAAAACTCTGGATGAGAAATAAAAAGTTGAAAAAAAATTGTTAACCCTGATCTCAATGAGATTTCGAATTCCTTGGAGCAGGAAAAGAGTGGTAGCTGGGCAGGAAAAGAAATTAAAGAAAAACTATGCGGATGGAAATTTTTTGTTCATTTTTTTTATCTCTCTATAGAGATTGGGCATTGTTTATGGTGATTTGATGAGAATTGTTTATATACACTTGCAGACGCGACACGAATTAATTTGCCAACACAAAAGCTCCCCCTCTCAAATATGGACATTCTCGTTTATCCATTTCCTTCACTTCGCAAAAAAATGAATGTACAGGAAAAATCTCTCTTTTTTTGCGTAATATTAATACGCTTAATTTTTACTATACTGACACTACGAATGGTGTATTATTCGGGTCAGCATACATGTATTATAATATTGCAAAATTCTTCAATATCAATACGATTTGTCCTGTACATTCAGAAACAAAAGTTTTATAAATTCACAACGGCCGTGAAAAATCTTTTATTTTCACAGTGATGTTCCCTCGTTTCATTTCATTGTCTTTAGAGTGAACACTGAATACAGCTTATGTAAAGGAACAATAGATGAAAATGAGACATTTGCAGGATATAACTTTATAGCACTTGCTTTCAATTAATATGACACACCGTGACTTACCGAACAAAGGAATAAAATAATAATAATAAAAAACAATACCCTTCTAAAAAAAATAAAAAAAATGGAGAAATTTATGTATTTCAACTTTGGTAATATTAAGGGGAGGGGAGGGTTGAATTGCGTTCCTTTAAGACTAATGGCTCCTTAATATAAGAATTTTCCTTCCCTTTCACTGTACAGTGAAACAACCAAGGAGCATATAAGAAAAAGGAAAAGTTGCATATATAATATTTACATATTTTTACAAGTCATTCCTAATGTAAAGTTTTTTTTTCCCTTATAGAGTAATAAGCCATTGATGGAGAAGAGGCGCCGAGCCCGAATCAACCAGTCTCTTACAGAACTGAAGGCGCTCATCTTGGACGCAGTTAAGAAGGATGTAAGTGGCAAATTCAACACATTGAATTGTTAATATTTTTTATACACATTTGCCGCAAATGGTTCATAAAAGTAAAACTGTATCGAACTTTTTCCTTTCATAGAGTTCTCGTCATTCCAAATTAGAGAAGGCGGATATTTTGGAAATGACCGTGAAATATCTACAAAACCTGCAGAGACAACAAAGATTGGGTAAGTTCACGAAAATATTTTCGCTGTTGTTGCTTCTCCTCCGGATGTGCTCGTTTAAGATTGTTTGCACATTTTTGTTCCTTAAAACAAACGTTTTTCGGTTTGCATGCACCCTGTTTGAAGATTCGCGAGGATAGCATTCGCCCATTAATATTTTTTGCAGAATACCGTAAGTTTTTTTAAAAGTCGTCGTTTAAAATTCTGCAACGGCATTGCCATATTTTTTTTTACCGTTTGCTGTGCGCACTTCTCTCGCTCTTCTTTTCTTAGGAAGATATCATTAAGACAGAGAATCGTCAAAAAGGATCTGCCGGGAAGGGGGACATTTTCAGAAAAGTCATCTAGAAATTAGAAAAATGACAAATTAAGCTTGATTCACAGTACTACCGAACGCCCTTGTGCAAAATGTCTTTTGGCGCATTGTATAACCTACACACGCACTTGCGCCGATTCTGACTACGGATTCCGCGACAGAAGATGTCGACGGAAAATCAATGAGGTCAAGAGAGCGCGGATATTGGGCGGAGAACAGGATAGAAACAGAATCTTAATTTTCCGTCGCGAAAACAGCAAACAGTGATAAAAATCAGGGCAAATTTAGAATATACTACGTCATCTTTAATAATGTTCATCAGCATCAGCTAGAAGTTTGTTTTGTTTATTCTCTGCACTGGATGGCCATGCGTTTCGATACCAATAAATATTGCTGAACGATTTTAATTACATGCAGGTCAGAACCAGATTAAGACAGCTTAATTGAGGACAAACCGGGTGATCGAATCCATGCCCGAGTTCGATCTTTGACACACAAGAACAAAAAAAAAAAAATATACAGACCTCAGCATGCTTTTCGCCGCGACAGTCTTCTCCGCGCTTTGGGAATGAACGACGGATTCGAGATAAGAAAGCTGCTTCTCTTTGTAATAACATGCCGTGAAATTGTACATCATTATTTTTATGTGAGATTATATTGTCCCGTGTAAAATACCGCGAGCTAACAATGAAATAAAATTTAAATATTACCAAAAGTCAATGGCGTGTTTTAAAATAAATGTTGAACACGACCTCCTTGTTCTTGGAAGTTTGTTGAAATTGCTTCGTCAGTGCTTGCAAATGCCTTCCCTATGTTCGTTTCAGGATAAGTTTCGGTTTATGCACGATTAATTAAAGTCACTTAATTATTACCTAGAGAACACTGTGCAAACAAAGACAAAAATGTGTATTCCTAGACATACTGTATAGTAATAATTTTTAACGGGAAAGACATGCTTGTTCTGAATACATTTTCAGTGAATTGAAAGAGTTAATGTTTTTTATTTTATTCTCTGCAGCCAATGCGACGAGCGAGTCGAATACGACCAACCGATTCAGAGCCGGTTTCGGAGAGTGTGCGAGCGAAGTGTCCCGTTTTTTGGAGTCCGCCGACGGTTTCGAATCGGCCGTCCGAACACGTCTCCTCGGCCACCTGAACGCCTACCTGAATGGGCTGGAGAGGCCATCATCGACCTCAGCCACGTCCACACCGGCTAACGGCGTCTCATCCACCTCATCGACGGTGGTGTCGTCGGCGGAGCCGTCGCCGAGCGCCAGCCCTTCCCCTCCGGCTACCGAGCGAAGCCCTTCCGCTTCCCCTCCGCCTTCGAGGGAACGGGAGCCGAGCCCCACCAGCACCATCGACATAAACAACAACCACAGCACCAGCACAACGGCGAGTGCGACAAAGACGTGCTCGGTTTCGACGACGACGACGACAACGACGAACGATTCTGTGTTCAGTGGACTGCAACTGATCCCCACGCGGCTGTCGAACGGAGAGATCGCCTTCATCCTGCCGACCCACTATGCGGTGGCCGCCGCCCAGGCCCTCGCCCTCGGCCGCATCGACGCGCTCCCCGTATTGCCGGTGTCGGCTTCTCTCTCCGAAAATAGCCGGTTCACGCAAACGTCGAATGAGCCAACGCGGCATATGCACGGCTCCTCGTCGCCTCAAGGGGCCGAGCAACATAGGGACGATGACGACGAGGATCCCGCGTCCCCGCAGCAGAAGCAGCCTCTTTACGTTTCTCTGGACGATCCCGTTTGGAGACCCTGGTAAAAAACATTGCTGTTTCCTCCAATGAAGTAGTTACCACCTCTCATTTATATACATACAATATAAAAAAACCTCGTTAATTCCATTTCAACATTGAAGTATGAAAATAACGCAGAAGAATTTTGGTTTTGGTTCGTAAGAAATTTACAGAAAATTTATGTAACGTAAAGATTTGGATTAGAGAAATTTGAGTAGACTTTAGTATTCCTTCACAAAAATAACATTGACCTCAGTGTTCGGAATTAGCGAGGTTTTCACTGTATAAACAAGTGTGAGCAAAATCGTACTCCTCTGGCAGTCAACATTTGCTCATCTTTTCTGTGTGCTGTCCAAACACCATGTATGTATACATGTTTCTATTTGTAACAGACTATTTATGTAAGGAAAGGGGGACAATGAACGAAGACGGACTGATAGAAGAAAAAATAAAAACTGTTCTATACCTTCCCCTCGACCCTCTTCTTGCCAAAAACTCCGATTCCCTCCATTTTAATGTTGATGATGTTGGAGCGAGTGCCTCCGTTGTTTGTGTTAGCTCAACAATTTCAATGGCTTCGAAAGATGCTCAAAAAATTAATCTCAGTTTAATTGAATGATTAATACGAAGAAAATAATAATAAATGAATGTATTTTCCTCATTATTTTATTATCACGTTTTCCTCTTTTAGAGTGGAAAGAAATTTCTATTTTGCTAATCCTAAGGAGAGAAAAAAAAAAAAAGTTGAAAAATGTTGGTTCTAGTTAATAGTTCAAAAGATAATTTTTTTAATCTTATACAACAGATAGTTTATGAGAATATTTTATTGATAATGTCTTGTGATATTTTTTACAAAAAATTATGAGAAAAATAAATGTTACATCTAAAAGGAAAAAATTCTTTGTTGACTGAGAAGTTTCTTCTCGTTTGTCAGATAGCAGAGCTACTTCTGTGATACTTGCCATGTATTAATGTATATACGTATATGTATAGATAAAAATATTTTCAATTTTCTTTACTTTATTTCTTAAACCAGAGAAACAAAATCCTGTGTTCTTCTTTATTTTAACCGCTGTATATAAATGTGTATGAATGAAACAAAAGGATTTTCATTATGTAAAATATAACTCCGCTATTATTATTATTATTTTAATAAATTACCGATGATGAAAAATGTTAATTATTCAATAAAAGAAAAACAAGTTATAGCAAACTCTTTGGTTTCTATTTTTCCTCTTAATTAGTCAAACTTAGAATTTAAAACTTGGGGGAATTATTATTATTATTATTAAAATTTCACATCTTTGAAAAAAAAAGGATAAAACTGCATTAGGTAGTTCAATATATAAGCGAGCACTCCAAAATAACAAGTCAACGATGAAAAACTTTTTGAATGAATTTGCCTTATTCTTGTGGTTTTTAGTGCGCTGAATCCGAATCTGCTATTAGATTTTTTTCTATCACGTCACGTTTCCAAGGTACGCACATAGAGACTTGGCTGTTAAAGTATCCATATTTTTGGGCCACAAAAAAATTTATCAAGCTCCGAATAATTTAAAATGATTCATTGAAAAACATGAAATATGTGGTGATAGAAAAAAAACTGAAGTCTGATACGGTTTCAGCATAAGAAGCAGCTCTTAACCTTAAAGAAATTATTTTTTGTTGGCCTGTGTAATTCGTGGTTCGAATGATTTGGCCTACGCATTAGCAGATTGTACTACAGAAGGTTGAGTACGTTATAACTGTCAAAACATTACGAAAGTACTTGGCGACAGCTTCAATCGTCTTTCTATTTCCATTGCAAGACATTCACGTTGATCTTTTTCCACACCTCCTAAGACCCGTTTTAGGAGCCCGAGCCGCATATATCCATCGTCGAACCGTCGGGTGATTTTATCAAATAGAATTTCCCGTATGGCCGTTGTTTTGTACAGTGTTGTTTACCATTGAGCTGAAGCTTTGTTCCGATGAACCCATACTAGAGTTACGTGCCGCCATACATACAGAATGGGTTGGTTGGTTTGGTATTAACGTCCTTTTCAACTGCCATGATCAGTTCAGGACGGCGTTATAGGGGCCGCAAATTTTGCCTCGCAAGGGTTCTTTAACGTGCAGCCGGCAAACGACTACACGGGACCAATGGCTTTACTTCCCTTCCGAAGGAAGTGCGTGATCTCAGGATTTTCCCCCTGAAAAAATCCTCGTCGTCCTCGGGCATCAGAGGCGATCACGCAACCCCTGAGCCACCGAAGCCGATATACAGAATGGGAATTTGGAATTTTTTTTAATCATAATGCTGGACATTTTTAACATGGAGACTGCCACACAAGGCTAGCAACTGATTTTTAGAACTGCGGGGGGGGGGGGGGTTCTAGAAATTAAGGAGTCGACTACTAAGGTCATTTTGCGCCTTTTACACAAGTTATATCTATACGCAGCCCGGGACAAACACAAACATCCATGCCCACGGCGGGATTCGAACCCACAGCCAGGCGGACTCGAGAACTAGAAAGCCTACGCCCTAGCCCTCTCAGCCACCTGGCCGGCTTTTCTCGAAGGGCCTGATATCCACATCTTCCTATTTTTATTGAGTACATTTGCTGCTTCCTGCTATTGAAATGCTTAAATCCTTTGCTTTTACACATTTTCAGAATGGCTGAATGCAAATTCTTAACGTCAGAAAGGGCTCTTATATAACCCTCCTAGAATCGGTGAATTTCTAAAGCCTTCAACAATTGGCTGTAATAGGTCTGGACTACATTTATAGCCTCGGTCGACTTTGCGTAGCACATTACGTTCATTTGCTCCCAGTATTTGTATAGTCAAATCATCTGCATTATGATCAGCGAGTGGTCCGATTTTTACGGTCAGAAGGCATGACATTGTCATGGTAGCACAATATGGGGGGAAATGCATGGCATAGACTCATGCGCCCACGCGTAAAATGATGGATGCTGTTCTTCTGACAAGGGGACCGTACGGACATGTAATCACGGATTTCGTTGAAATTTTAGGAGGTCAATCTACAATATTAACATACCTTCTGCGTAAAGGATTTGACTCAATGGCCTTTCGTTTCGGAGAAAAAAAATAAAATATTTTACTTTTATTATTGTAGTACCAGATAAGCCAAGTGGGAAGAAAAATATGCAACTTAATATCGGTGGCGCAGTGGCTAACGTCAAGTTCTGCGGATATACTGGTCCGGGTTCGATTCCTGTAATTTTTTTTCATTTTTTTCTTCAATTTTTTTTTCTGTATTTTCGCCATTATTATTTCTTTGCACTTTGCATAATAACATTCACATACATAAGCAAAATTATTTCAATATTGAAACATTTTGTACAATATTCTCACGAATGTTCATTGGCGATCCCTGATTTGGCGGTGACGATTGCGCATAGACCGTCGATAGTGCGAGTAGATCTTTACAGTTTCTTTTTTATTTCTCACACAACGGCAATGACCGTCCGTGAAAATATTGTACAACGCATTTTGCATTTTTTTTGACCTGTGACTTTGCTTGTATGTGAATGTTATTATGCAAAGTGCAAACAAATAATAATGGCGAAAATAAAAAAAAAAATGGAAAAATAATGGGGAAAAAATGAAAAAGAAAATTGAAATAAAATTCCAATATTACAGAAATCGAACCCGGATCAGTAAATCCACAGAACCTGGTGTTAACTACTGCGCTACCTTTCTTCCCACTTGCTTATCTGGCACTACTATAATAAACGAAAAAAAATTTTTTTTTTTCTCCGAAACGAAAGGCCATTGAGTCAAATCCTTTTACACAGAAGGTAATATTAATGTTGTAGATTGACCTCCTAAAATTTCAACCAAATCCGTGATTACATGTCCGTGCGGTTCCCTTGTGGGATTGCAATGGCCCGATACTGGAACATTGTTGAGAATGGGTCTACAATGATCGCTGCATCGGAGATCGGGTTCTAATAACCACTGAGATCCTAAGACAATTGAAGTTTGAACTTCTGCCATATCCAACAAATTGTCCAGACCTTTTTCCTTTGAGTCCATTTATTTGGATGATATAGCTGGCGACATGAGGTCAAAGAATAGTGCGTATATAGCTTCGAGTACAGCCAAAGATCTTCTGCTGCCCGAAAGCTTAGGCAGTTCGAATCCCGCCACGAGCATGGATGTCTATGTTTAACCCAAGAAAATGTAAAGACAATAAGTCATGCGGAATTGTCTCAAAATTGTGTTCAGGTATTAATTTTTTCAAGGACGCAAAATGACCTAAAGATTGACGAACCAAGCAACCAAATCGTAAAAATTTGGATAACCAAAAATAGCAAACAGAATCCGAAGAGGTGTAAAAGCTGGGCGATTTTATTGAGTAATAATGCTATGTATAGTTTGCTAACGTGCATTGTACATGAGAAAGAAATAGACTCACTCCCTGGATTCACTTTACTTTCTGATTTTCCTTCGTAGTATTGTAAATAAAGTATAGTGACGGAACTCAATAGTTGGGAAAGTGGGTGTGGTGCTCGTTTAGAAGGATGATGTCACCTGCGTCCCAACTGGAACCGGCTGGTCTTATGATAGTGACGAAATTAAAGTATATTAAAGTTCATTATAGAAGTGTCGCTTCAAATGAATAAAGGTTCTAGCGAAACAGTAGAAGAGGCCTTTGACCGTTCACACAGCTTACAATAAAGGCACATATCAAAGAACATTGAGAAAAGGTTCAAAATATTAGGTTTAGATATCTTTATTAGAGCAAAAACAATATTCCACTTCAAAATCGGTATCTTTCGCTCAGCAGCTATTATCATGAGATGACCTTGGATATACAAACAATACCATTTAGATTATAAATTATATTCATATTAGTTATCATAAACGACTCCGAATCCAAAATGATAACGTGTATGTTAGGATTATGAGGAGGCGCATCCGATCGATCCGTCAAAAGAGGGCGTCTTCTCACGATCAAATGCGAGTGTTCCACTTCTGATATTTCAGAGGAGCGAAAGGCTGCGTCATCTCCTCGCGCAGATTAATATCATAGGCGCGTTTTTATGGCATGATTCACCCGCACGCGGGGTAAGCTCGTCTCGCGGACCAAGGAGAGAAAGAGAGAGAGAGAGAGAGAAAAAAAAAACGATTTATGGGAACGCGAGGGTCGAGTGCAACGCGTGGCCCGTACACGTGTGCCTCATCCTCCCACCTGCCTCCTACATCGGGTCAGCGGTCACGAGGGAAAGAGGCTCTTCTCCGCACGTGCTTCTGTCACGTGGCTAAGTCGTGACGTAGGTGGCGCGTCCTTTTATATTCTATTAAGGAAGGAAGAGATAGAGAGATAGGACGATTAATTTTTATCTCTTTAAAAAGGGCCGGAAAAACGAAAGATAAACAAAGTATAGAAAGAAAACAAACATAAAAACGTCAATAGTGAGCAGAACATGCGCACTTCTTTTTTCAGAAATTCAATATGAGCCGAAACTGTTAAATATTATTCGTTCAGCGTGTAAAGTTGAGAAATTCAATATCGATTGAAGAGAGCCGTCCATTCTAAACGAGGTCTGCTTAACATCATTAAAAAAAAATGGGGAGAAGGAGGAAAACGTGAATACCGCAGTGTTGTCTCGAGCTGCGATGAAATGAAGACGCACTGGTTCCTCTCTCTGAGTTCTGCTCCTCTTTAAGGTCAGCTCGGACAGTGATCGATTGGTCGAGGAAGCGGCGCGAGCGACTTAGTTCGACTCTATCGAACGAGGCTGAGATCAATGGCCACGCTCTTATAACACATGCACACACATACACACACACATAGTCTTCGGCTCTTTTTTCTTTGTTATTTCCCCTTCGCCTCGTCAATTACGATCTCTCTGTGGAGGCACGAGCCAAAACCGCCGGCAACACGCTTAAACCGCTTTCACCACTTATACAATGCTCTTTGTTATTCCATCAATTAGTATGATTATCTATATAGAAGTAATAGAATTAAATAAATTGACAATGTAATTTTGATTTTTTTCCTCCTTTAACTATGCGCATAATTCGTGAAAAGTAAAAGTAAATTTTAAATGCGGCATTGTGTGAAATCTTTCGATAGATGTTAAAATAAAACCTGGATTTAGCGGATCCATTAAAAAATGGCAGCACAGCCACGTGACTGCTATCACCACAACCCCGATTCACTAAGACAAGCTTCATAATAATGTAGATCTAATCTGCAAAATCTAAGCTTCTAGAGGAATCTGCAAACCGAATTTCACTCCTTTATATACCTTCGTCGATTATATAAGTCAGTCCAAGAGATTTCCACCATTCTACAAATACCCCGTACAACTACAGACAATGTGATTGCGAAGTGGAACACCCAGAGAGCAACAACAATGCAATCACGAACTGGCAGACCCAAGAAATTGACAGACAGGGATCGTCGAGTGCTTGCACGTGTGACCCGGAGCAATCGTAGGTCTTCTGCTGAAATGATTGCTACAGAGTTCAGAAACTCTACTTCCTGTGATTCTAGCTTAATCATCATTTGTCGGGACTCCATTCCCTGGGTTTCCACGGTCGTGCTGCTGCTCACAAGCCCTTCATCACTGACAATAATTCCAGGCGACATTTGCAGTTGTGTAAAACTCATAGAAACTGGAGCATGGAACAATGGAAGCGTGTCCTATGGTACACACTGTGGCAATCAGATGGACGAAGTTGAGTTTGCCGGATGCCTGGAGAACGTTTCCTACCTGTGAAGTTTGGAGGAGGAGGCATAATGGTGTGGGGCTCATTTTCATGGTTCGGACTGGGCTAGCTTGTTTCTGTTAAAGGAACGATGAATGCTGTTGCTTATCGAGACATCTTGGACAACTGCCAACATTGTGGGAACGGTTTGGGGATGGGTCTTTTCTGTATCAACACGGAAATGCTCCTTGCCATAAAGCAAGGTCTCAAGATGGCCCAGAGCTCCGATCTCAATCCCACTGAAGGATGAATTGGAACGTCGACTACGAGCCAGACCACGCCGTCCTTCATCAGTGCTCTGAGGAAGAAATAGAGGAAAATTCCAGCTTCTTACAACCAAAAACTGATGGAAAGTGTTCCTCGGAGCCAGCGGCGCGTTATTCTATGGGCAAAAAGGGCAGTGCCCGGGGCCCCCATCAATGCAGGAGCCACGAAAGTTCCCAAATCTATATTCTAAAAACTCAATTTTGTATTTTAAAAAATCGACTTTTTGGAGGAGACATTACTGAAATCATGCGCGCTGCTCGCAACACACTTTTACAGGCTAACAACATGCGGCTAGGAGTAGGCGTTGCTTAAATTAGTAAAAATTAAGGCTTAAAAGTCTTGCTATATTTATGCATTCTATAAATGCCAATATAAAAATAAACATTAAAACAAAAACAAATATGAAGAAAAAACTAAAACTTATTATAATATTAAATTTAAATGTGGATAGTCTCCTTTTAATGGGGAAAATCGTAAAATTAAAATTTAATAAAAACAAAAAATAAAGACACCAATCTTGAAAAACGATGAAGAAACTTGTGAGATGGAAGAAAACTTAAACGACGTAGTCTATTGAAGATGTTGTTGATACTAGAAATAAACTTAGTCTATTGAGGATGTAGATGAAGTCTTGTGAAGATAGTAGAAAACGATAATTTTGAAGGAAGTGTTGGTTTTGAAATACAGATGAAATTTTGAAGAGGGTGATCCAAATATTTGGGATAAAATTTATATAAAACGTTTTCGAGAATATTTCTCATCATCAGTAGGATAAAACATTTTTGAATGGTGAAAACAGTTGAAATAAGAATTTAACAATTGATATAAAGATGATAAAGCTAAGTTGGTTGTAATTGTTGGTTATGATTGTTGGCTATTGTATACTAGGGTGATTGTTTTTTAAAAGTAGTGTCCATTTATTGTTTATTTCTATTGATGGCTTGGCTAAATATTTGTTATTTGTAATGATATTTATTGTTTCTTTAATTAATCTTTTTTTTATAATTTTCTTCTTTTCCAATGATTTTTGTGTTATTCCAATCTGGTGTGTGCTTTTCTTTGATACAATGATTTACTAAATGGTTGTTTTTGTCTTTCTGGCGAAGTGCTCTTTCATGTTCTTTTAATCTTATTTCTAATTGTCGTTTAGTTTGACCTGTGTAGATATGTTCACAATTTTTACATGGTATTTGATAAATTATATTTCTAGTGTTCCATTTTTCTTTATTATTTTGACATATTTCTTTGAAATCGATATTTGTGTTATTATTTTGATTGATTGTTGTTTTTAGGTTGGTGGTGGTTATTAATGTTTTAGTAATGTTATTTGTTATTTTTGGTATGATTTTTATGTTATTATAAATACAATTCAACAAGAACAACAAAAAAGATATTCAATACAATACAATAATAAAATTTTCCACAAACAGAAAAAAATATTAGAACAAATACCAAACATAAAAAACATCAAGATACCAAAAGAAACATCAAGGCTTAGGGAAAATGGAAAAATATTCCTGAAGCTATCTAATGCAATCTGGTGGAAAGTCTTCTTTTATACAGTCGTGTAAAAAAAATTAACAACATTACCAAAGTGGTCTGTTTTGTTCATGTTTACTCAATATTACTTACAAAACATCAAGTTTTATTAACAAAAAAGTAAAAAAAAAAAAAATAATTTTTAAGCATGATAAATAATGGAGATAAGCATCTACTAAGATAATCATCAGCCGTTCATCGCTCACTCGTTTCACAGTCTCAAAGCAGACTTGCATACAACATCTACTGAATTTTTCCATCCACATCTCTTATATTACTATTCGGAACACGTCCCCAATTATTAAGGCCTTAGAACACCTTTTAAATTTCATCTCCTGTGCGCTAGCCTTTCTTATGCTCTTCTTCTAAATATCAAATAACCACGAAATTAATGGGATCTGTCTCCTTAGCGCCTGAAATTTTCAGTCATCCGCACCCCCCCCCTCCCCCGCCGAAAAAGTTTCCTCTTTCTAGCATAGAACTCAAAGGAATACTACCACTTTCTTATTAAGAAATATCCATTTTCATTATTCTTCATCAAGAAAATATTAAAAGTTTTATATATAAAAATTTCAGTGTCACCATTCTCACCTTGTACAGTTCACTAATTAGTTACTTACATTTACATTGTTCATTATTTGTACAGTCATGTAATAAAAAAATAATAAACAAAATTTATAAATAAAATAATAATTGGAAAATGGTCTTTGGAGGATTTTTTCGCGCCACTACCTCCGATATTAAAAAATAAAAAAAAATTGGAGTATCAATCCAGGGTGCACGTAGTTTGGCAACTGAATTGTATTGCTTGCCATTGGCATACACTGCCCGCATAAGCTCACCCCATAGATTTTCTATAGGATTTGGCCAATCTAAAGTTGTAATATATTGGATAGTTGTTCATGTTTTTGTTGTCTTTGCTACATAGTTGCTGAAAGAGCAGATCATCTGTGAGATTACGTTGCATAAATGGAAGAATGTGAGCTTGTAGTAGCACTAGATACTTAGCGGCATTCATGCGACCATTGACAACTGCTAAGCTGGTTTTGACACCATAAGCAAAAACATCTAAGACCATAACATAACCTGTTTGAGAAGAAAACTGATCTTCTCTTCTTAAATCATGCCAATAAAATTGACAGCCATTGGGACTGTCCAGGTTGTACAGATGGGAAGACCATGCAATCCCACTAAGTGTTCCTGGATGATCTCGATGGTTGTCAATGGTTATTTTTATCTCATTAAGAAAGAGGTTGTATTCCTCTGAGTTCTACGCCAGAAAGAGAATACTTTTATAGCCCTTGTTTACAAAACCAAGTCGACAGTAATTGTTTGATTTTCTCCCGGATTTCAGGATCTAGAGAGAGAAATCCCATTAATTTCGTAGTTATTTGCTATTTGGGAGAACCAAAAGAAACGCTAGCGATAAGAAACGCTGGAGATAAAATTTTAAAAGTTGTGACTGGCCTTAATAGATGGGACCGTGTTCCGAATAGTCATGTAAGAGATATGGGTGGAGAAATTCAGTAGATGTTGTATGCAAGTGTGAGCGATGAAGGGCTGACTAAACGAATGTATGCTGGCTACATGGATGGGAAATATGGGAGAAAGAGACCAAGGAAAATGTGGCAGGACCAGTAAAAGAATACAAAGTTGTATGGCTTTCAAAATTTGAAAAACGACGGGTTTATCAAAAAAAGATGACAGAGAATGAAGCAAGAATTGTATGGAGAAATGGATATTTTACTAGAAAATGGTATGCTTGGAGTGATTTAACTCAAATTTAACTTTTAAAAATCACCGTCCCTCTCAGGAGGATTGCTAATATGGGCAATTGGACAAGGATTTTTCGCATAAATTTCAGTTTGGGTGATATTCAAAAATAGTTACAATAACTTTATCGACTGAACCCTGAGAATCCGAGGAAGGGACCTCTATAACCTTTAATGCAACATGCAAATCGCACAAAATGAAATTTCCTTCCTTTCGCAACAAAACAGGAGGAATTTTTGGGCAACCCTAATCTCAGTGACTATTCAAGAACGCTCGAATTCCACGTTCTCTCCAGAGGCCTCCTCTCGGGGACGAGGGCGTTGTTGCCGGCCTCGCCCCTCCGCCTTCTTGCTCTGCGGGACAGACAGATGGAATCAGCGGTGGAGCCACGGAGACGGAGACACAAATCTGAGGCGGGTGGGAGTGATTGGGCAAATATCAACCACGCCTGTCTTTAGGAGAAAGAAGCGACCCCACACATATTCTCCAAGAAAATGTCACCAACAATGAATTTTAAAAAAATGTGTCTAGAGTATTTGCGCCCTTCCACGTAATTTGTCTTTACACATCTGTGGAATATACTCAAGCACAAATGCCCCCTAACAGTTAGGTGGGGCTCTAAAATTTAATCTAATCATGCGAGTATTTGATTTTGTAAGAAGCAAACACATTTGTTTATAAGATTCGATATTATAAATTCCATCATGGACAAGGAGAAAAGCTATTGCCAATAGAAACCCAAACCGAAGCGGTGAGATCCACAACATCCGCTGTTCTGGGAACTTCGACGACGTCACAGCGGTTCATCGCGGTGATCGAATAATTGCCCCACACCCACTCATCATCAGCATTGCTCCGATTACATGGCAAAGGTTTCGTCAAAGCGAGAGCACGTGAACACTGCGGCCAGCATTTAAATTTCATGGCCTTTGAAAACGAATCTCGTTCTTTCTAGCAAAGCATGTTAATCACATTTCATGGGAATTAACGCAATCGATGTCTAGCACTGAAGGGGTCGAAGTGAAGGGGATGCGAAGGTGTCGCATCCCTTTTCTCCCCCCACACACAGATGTTTTTTCGTTGTTAAGTACAGACACGGAAATGGCTTCACAAATTAATCTTTTTTCTTTTTCAATGTTTCGTTTTGTTCGACATTGTCCGTGTTCCGCACGTGATTCATCGTGGTTTCAGCGCCACGTGATCAGTGGCGGCAGTCGGGTGCGCGTGGTTAACCGCACTTCTTCCTTCCTTTTCTGTCTCCTCCTTGGACGGCGACTCCAGACAATAGGCTGTCGAAACGTCGCTAACCAGCTGCCCACGTGTCTGACACGTGACTCCAGCAGGAAAACTGTGAAGGAAAAATTTCTCAAGTGGTTTTGAAAGAGGCGACCAGAGGTGGTTGTCGTATGAGTAATACGAAAGAAGTCAGGGTAAGAAAATTGGAATCCAGCCCAAAGTCTATTCTACCCAAACAGCCATGACCACTTTGCAGAAATATTGTGTAAAAATAAAGTCTCAAGAGGAAAGACCATATATGTGTGGTTCGGAATTCTTCAATTGATCTATATACTGATAGTAAAAATTATGTATACTTACCTTATCAAAAAATTCAAAATTAAGAGGAAAAAACAAGAATCATCACAAATAAAAAAATTAAGAAGCATGCCCCCATGGAATAAAAGCTATGTATGCCAAGGAGCTTACCCGTTATTTAATAATTCAGGAGTGTTTTCTTAATGAAAACCTTGCAATATCAAATTACTTTCACTCATTAATACAGAATTTATGCTACAGCTGCAGTCTTCGATTCAGCGCGCACATGACCCTGTTCTGGATAAGTACATCATTAAAGTATATGCAAAGCTTCTGATATTATCAATAACGGTACACGAACTAGTAATTAATAATAATTATTCTAGTAAAAAAAAAAAAAGAAGCAGGTTCAAGAAGGTAATCCATAATGTTTCGTGCTCTACGCAGTTAATTTTTCCTCCTCCGCAGACATAACAAGACGTTGGCACTTGTCCAAGAAGAGGATCCACCAGAAGTAAATTGTTAATTGCTTCTAATGAAGGGGCTCAACCAGAAGTAAAGATTTTGTGTGGAGCGGTTGGGCGTGAGAGAAAAGAATGCCACACGTGAATTCTCAACGGGGGATGCAAAGTAGAATCCACGTGCAAATCCGTTAATGGATTCTACACGAAGGTCTTAACGTGCAGACTATATAACATATTGTTGTTTTTTTTTTCATAAAGACACTGGTGTACGTTGGTCATTTGCTTATGCTCTTTTTTGATAATACATGTAATTTCAAGGTTAAGAGCAATGCGAGACATGTGCGTGTTTGGATTTAACGTCTTTGTTTTAATATCTCTTTTAGCCTAAGCAGATATTATATATAGCGTAAAGCTATGAAAATATACATTCCGGGAATTTAAACATAAATATGCTAAAACAATGGTCGGAATATTTTATATATCTCTCCTAAGTTTACAAAAACTACTTAGAAGAAATATGCTATTCGGCATGCACCTCTACGAAAGGTTTAGATAAAATATTGCGCTCCCTATAAAATTTTGTCAACCAAAAAAAAAATTAATAATAATAATAAAATGAAAACAAAAAACAAACAGAAAAATAATAAAAACGAAATCACACTCAGCTTTAAAAGAAATATAAGACAGCCAAAACTGTGGACACTAGGATAACACAAAAGGGAAAAAAAACACTATTCCACCTAAATTTATATGTTTACTGGGACCTCATGTTTACTACATGACTATATATATGCCATTGTACGACGTAGCTTCAAAAAGTTCCCGGAACAAGGCTATAAAAACTGAAATTTTGTATTGCAAATGAAAAACATGTTATCAGTATCTCGCAACAAGTGGCTGGATGAAGTATTATAGTTGGCGCGTGTTTCGTATAGGCATGTGGCATGTTGAGTCATTCGCAGTTCGTCGCTTCGTTAGTTACATTTAAGATGTCTCTTCTCGAACAGTGAACAAACATTAATAAAATTTAAAGAATAACTCAAGAATGGTCAATGAGGGTTTTATCCTACCCCGCATCTCAGATGTTTAAATTATTGATGAATATTACGCCGTAGAAAAGATAGCCACAACCTAACCAGCCTAAAGCATATGTAGAGAGCGAAATGCTTCCATGTCCACAGTCGCCAATTGGTTAGCGCATCAGCGCGATGAACTGAAGGTTCCTGGTTCGAATCCAGGCGGTAGAATTATTTTTCATATTTTCATCAATAACTTAAATTTTATGTTCTTCGAATGTTACAGGATGCACACGAGATGATGAAATGAAGCATAGCCAAGCGTACGAATGGCATAAGCGTTTTCAAAACGGACGAGAAAGTGTTATCGATGACGCGCATACAGGATGAGAGAGAGGAGAAAATCGCACAGATTAGAGAGATTGCGCGAACCGACAGGTGACAATCAGTCAACGCTGCTGTGGCAACGGCTCTTAAATGCTTCCAAGTCGTTGGCAAAAATATGTGGTTGCAGAGGACATGTTGTATATGGATTATTATTTTTTTGAATTAAAAATCCTTTCCGGGAACTTTTTAAAGCTACCTCATATATAAAAGCCTAAAACCTCTGCGTGTGTATCCGGCGTTTTGGACAGAAAAAACAATTGGGAGATGCCTCAAAATGCAGCTCATTATAGGTCTATGTAGATGTGTATTTTAACATTTACGGAACTTAACAACAATTATTAAACGTTTAAAGGTCAATGTCAAATCTCATTAAATTGAATGATTTTTATGCAATCATAAATGGATATGTGATGAAATTATTTGAGCAGTTAAGAGTGAGAAACAATGGCATTTTCAAAATGTAAATTTCGTTTGAAATCGTTGAAAAAACTTTTTCAGCTTTCCAAAACAGCATATATGTACTCTATTATTAAGTAAAGTAGAATTAAAGGCCGAGTCCCGGCGGGGGTTCCTGGTCCATCATGGGCACCACGGTCTCTCGAAAGGACGGGAGCTGGGTACTACCAGAGAAAGCTCTCAACGACGGGTAGAGAAGGAATCTTTGCAGTCAACGACCAAGGATCGGGACTGACGTCTAGGCCGGAGTCGTAGAAGCAAGTCGCCTTTTTCTCATTTGTTATTGAAAGTTATTTTAAGTTCACTGTTCTTATGAGGCATAGAACCATTTTATGTATTTATTTGTTATAAATTAATTATTAATCCCAAATCTTTATTTTTCCGTTTTTTAAAAAGAGCAATAACACCAGATAAGTATTATAAATAGATCAGTAAGGTATAAGGCTTTACTATTATAAGCGACATACAAGTACAAACAAGTCATTTTGACTGCCACAATACTTTCGCTTACATGATGGAAAAGAAAAATATGTAAATACGGTGATACCGCCCAATCTCTCTCTCTCTCTGTTTCGCTCCGCTCAATCTATCTACCTATATCTCTGCCCACATACTCCCATTTCTACCACATATGTATTGTATCCGTTTTGTTTATTTGTTCGCGAAAATATTTTAAAATTTTCCCCATAAGGAAAACTCCCCAGCCATTAACAAGATCCGAATATGAGTTGCTAATCTGACGAGGTCGCCTTCGAAGAATCTGTTATCAGAAACCGCGGAGAGGGACGAAAGACGAGCCACGTGCAAGCGGCACAAAACCTCCAATTACAAGTGCGCGCGGCGTACAATTACAGCCGACAGCGGAACATTCCTCTTGCGGCCGTTCGGCGGGCAAAATCCCCAGTCACCTCCTCCGCTCTTGCTCTGCGTGTGTGTGTGTAGATAAAACACACAGAACGTGTCATTTACTAGTGGGGAGCGGAAATTGCGAAAAAAAGAAAATGGAAAAGCAGCGCATGTTTTCTCCTTGTGTTTCCGAAGAGAAAGCTTTTCGTGAATTACTGCAAAACAACGCATTGATAAAACGATTACCATTTTAAAATATTATTGAAATATATGCCACATATAAAATGATGAAGTAAGTATAAATTAAAAATTACACGTTGGATAAAATTGAAATTTGGAATGTAGTTATGCAAACATTTGAAATTCCTGTTGCAATATGCTCCGATCTTTGCGTTGAGCCTATAAATTTAGAATAAGTATAAGTTTAAAAAATGGATTTAGCGTTAAGCACGAATTTGTTGAGATAACAGTATTAAACGAAAAAAGTTGGGCTCCCACTTGCAAATTTACTGATGAATATAACAAAATCTGTAAATAGAATCTATACTAAAGATTAATCCGAAATTTCTGAAAACCCTCAAAACATTCTAGCCGTAAATCACTAAAGAGGGGCAAGGAATTATGAGTGAGTTATTATGTTAAATTTAAGGAAAAGGAAAAAACAATAATTGCAAAGAACTATATAAATAATATCAAAGCAGAATTTCGGATTTTTTTCTTTGTCAAGGCCATAGAAGATAGTATAATTGAAAAGTTATCCCCTAAGCCTGCCTCATCTCTTTCTATCCCCTCCATTCTTCCTTTCTTATTTATGGTGAACCCCAACAAGTGTTGTTGAGAACAATTTCCCCTTCTTCATAAATTCTATCCCTGATTAAAACTTTTTTACTTTTGATCTCTCACTCTCTTCCATTAAAGATCTTGTTGCGAAGATGTTGAATTATAAGTGAATAGGAAGATAATTACTGTACGCAGACGTTGAAAACGGCATGCATGACCTTAAAATTAAGCCAGAGCAAAAGAAACACAGTAAAGAGAAGAAAATATGAGAAGGAGGGAAAATATGACATAAAAATAATAAAAAGAAAGCAAACATTTTTCTAGATTAGAGAAAAAAAAAAGGCAACATCCTTTTACATAACTTTCTCTTTGTTATCATGGGACAAACATTTTCAGCTGATAAAAATGTTCGTATTATTGTCTAACTTCTTCTATTGTCTCTGGACTGTGTTAGCATTAAAATTATATAAAAATTCTTAACTACATCCCATAGATCCTATAATTTTAATGCAAATAATTTTAATGTTACTATTTAAAACTACATGATTATAAACGAAATTAAAAGATGATGCAGAATAGGATGGAGCACCTTCTGAAAAAATAATAATCCAAAAAAAAATAACATGCCTCAATGCTTGGTAAGGAAAGTCTTCAATCAGTGTGTACTAACAGCGCTAGCTTATGGAGCAGAAACGCGGACACAAAACAGCGACTATAAACCATCCAAAGGAGCATGAAACGATGTATGCCAGATATCACAAAGAGGGGCAGAAAAGAGACCACTTGAATTCGAGAACAAACGAAAAGTGTTCGACGTCATGAAGCAGATACGACAAAACAAGAGACGGACCACTGTTACCCTGGTAACTTGTTGGGCGTCAATTGGAAAAGCAAAATCCAGGACCGACCACGTTGGAAGCGTTTAGAGAAGACCTGCATCCAGCAGTGGATTGATAAACATTCACAAGATCATTATGATGATAATTAAAACCACCAAGCAAGGTCTTCCCAAACGCATTTCTTCAAGTCATATTTTGTTTAATATATTTTGTTTACTAATACTGTAATTGATATTTCTACTTCAAATACGAAACACTTTTGCAGATTACGTCTCGATTACTTTTATCCACCATTTTATCACTGAAATTAGTAAGCTAAAAAATAAAATTCACAGAAACTACATTTATTTAAAACAATATGAAAATATAGAACCTCAAAATTCAAACATTTAAGTACCGTGTGTCTCTGAAGTCGCGTGCCATATGAAAAGTTTATGAAGGTTGGCTTTCTGTTCACACGGTTTCGCAAGCTTATGGTTCTTATTCAAAATGTGCACCAGGCACTCGAAGGCAATGTCTCACACGATCCAAATTTTCTTCTGTCACTCGTAAAAGTGTAGCTGGTGGAATGCTGTGTATGTAGGGTGCCGGTGATGAAATTCGTCTGCAGTTTCTCGAGATGTTGTTCTGTGGTGATCTCCACAAAGAAGATCTCCATTGTTCTGGTGTCAGCATTATTCCTCTACTTCACTATTTCACCTACAAAATCAAAGCAACCAGTTAATCCATTTGGCACTCGACTTTTTGAGATACACGGTATAATAAATCATTAAGAAAAGATATAACAAAGTACCGAAAAATGCCGTCACTTAAACTATTTGAAACATAATTCCAAAATTTTTGAATTGCTTTTAAAAACCTTAAAACAGATTCCAGTAATTCAAATTCGTAGATTATCGAATTTGATAACTAATCTTATATATTCATTCATGGTATGTCATTATTTGTTGTTTGATATGTTACATGCTCTATCTTAGCAGTGAAAATTTCCAATGGACCATAGTGGTAACATTAGCACAGGTACCACGGAATCAAATTCGAACTTATTAATAACACTTTTATATTCGTTCATGGCATGTCGTTACAAGTTATTTGATATATTACATGACATATTTTAGCATTGAAATTTTTCAATAATACGATAATGGTGTCATTAGAATATGTACCACTGAATCAAATTCAACCATCTTCAAACTTTGTAATTACTCTTATATATTCGTTCATGACAGGTCGTTACGAAACTTTTGGTATATTACATGCAATGTCTTAGCATTGGAAATTTTCAATGGTACCATAATGATATCATTAAAACATGTACTACTGAAACAATTTCACTAGAAGGTTTTGTTAGAGGATTCAGAGATACTTTGGGTCCAGATTTTATTATCATGGACGATAATCATGTCCCGACAGCGTTCTGATGGTGGAGGACATTCTGCAAAGTGAGCATCGAGTGGCCAGCAAGATCTCCGAAAATGAACTCGATTGAGCATGCATGGGTAAAAACGTACATAATAACGTTTTATTCGCTCTTTTTTATCATTTCGAATTGTTTGATATACTACTTGCTATATCTTATCATTGAAAATTTTTGAGGGTGTCGTAAGGATACCATTAGAGCACGTGCCATTGTATCGATTACGACCATTTTCAAAATGGTTCCTTCGCGGAAACAGTAATCAATAACCGCTTATGGCTCGTGGTTATGTATTATTTAGGCTAGTATATCTTAGTATTGAAAATTGCTAGGTGGGGTCGCGGAGGTACCATTTGTGCACGTGCTATTGAACCGATTTCGATCATCTTTATGACTGGTTCATGTCATGAACCACATTAAAACAGATTTTAATCGACTGACGAAAACAGATTTTAAAAATCTTTCTTAGCCTTAGAGGAATTAGAGTTACGGACGGACAGACAGAAGACGCGTTTTCTCACACAGAAATCATAAAGCACCTTTCGATACTTAATAATATTTATCTGTTATCCTGACATGCTCACATCCTACTTGATTACAAAATTGTCGCAAAGATGAGGTTTAATTAATACAGAGAAATTTTATGCTAAAAATATTCGATTTCAATATATTATACTCTACTGCACTCTCTCCTTTGTTATAGAACTATGTTTTGAGGAAACGGTAATTGGACCGATCTAGATTAAAGCTCTACAAAAAATTCTCTTTCTTGACTCTCGATTGAAAACCAGTGAATTCACGAGAAATAGAATTATTGATATAGTTGAAATCTTTTTTTTTTCAAAACACCATGTGCATTTGTAGCCTTCTTTCATAACTGGATTCATTGGATCTGTTTGATTTTATTACCTTATCATGAAGCCTGTTTAAGATGAGGAGATTATGATTAAAAAATTAAAAAAAAAAAAAAGTAAATCTGAAAGCTTCCGTTTTCATTTGCACAAGTGGAAGTGTACTGACGATTAAGAAATATATGATATGTTTCCGAACGAATTGATTATAAGATTAAATGCTACCGAAAAGCTTTAAAGACGATAATTTTTTTTCTTTTATTTGAGTTTGGGGACAGATACTGAATTAGAGCATTTCAACCGTGCGGCATTCTAAATTGATCTTCAACTTTTAATGTGCAAAAGATATCTGCTTTACGATAGAAATTGGCAATCAATCGATAGCATTAAAAAAAAATTGTTTTTAGATATAAGATGTACAACGAAATACTCTCAAAGTGAGACCGTTGATGTTCGACATCACAGGTTCAACTCCAACCGAGGGCGATGAGTGTAAATTTATCAACGAAAGTAAAAATTTTGCCTATTTCCGCGGTCGAAGACCTTAAATGAGTAGATCGTTAAAGTTAACAAACCCTAATGACACAGGAGCTTCCTCTTCACTCACTTCAAATGACTTCAAATGAATAATCGCTCACTCCAACTAATGGGACACAATTCCTAAGCTATTTGGTAAAGTTTAAGCTTAAATTAAGAAGGAAGCAAGGAATATTTTTTTCTCACTGTTTGTTTTCGTCGATTCATCAGTTAACAGTCTCCCGCGCATACGATTATTCATCTCTAATATCTGCGCAAAAAGTAAGTAAGGTCTATAAAAACTCAACGAACCTCTCAATTTCTTACTTCGTTTTGAATGCGTAAAATAATCGATTCTATCCTTGATCAACATCGGCGTCTTTAGGGATACAGAATTTTCTGGAATAATTCCAATTTTCATTTAAACCGGGATTTTTTTGGGCATTTTTGCAGGCGGTGGGCTAATGGGCTACATTATGGCTAGTTTAAAAAAAAGATCCACGAAAGCCTATCAGATTTCATTGACTGAATAAATATTAGTAAATCAGAACTTAAGATAAGCTTGAGAATGCATACATCAGATAAGGTGAGTTTTATGTTAAACTCACTTTACTCTAATAGATCATCAACGTAATCATTACCTGCGGGAGAACTTATAAACCAAAGACATAAAAGCGACAAAGTTCGTCTATCCCTAAAAGTTTTTGAAATCATTCATTATGCATTCACTTGGCAGCCATTTAAAAACTTCTTGGCAGATTACAAAAAAGTCCATTAATGAAGACGATAAGGTTTTCGCTGAGAAGAAAAGCGCACCTGGTCTGGTTTTCGCGGCGACTGTGCGTCCTTTTAATCAGACGGCTAGTAAGGTCGATAAGGTGAGCAGGGTGAACGAAAGCACCCTTGGCTCATCCTCTTATCATCGCCCTCTTTGTTTTTCATATCCTTCCACAATTTCTCCACAAGCTGTATTTCTCTACAATCCCATGGCCATTTCTTTTTTATCTTGGGACATGACTTTCTACTCTGAGATAGCGAATTAATGGGGTTCATTACTACTCGTGAACCTGGCTTCTCCATCAGATTTCGACAGTTTGTGGAACCCTCGTTGGGGGATAAAGCAAGCAAATGCAGACTGATAACAACGACTTTTTTTAAGTTTAAATGAAAATAAGAAAAGCTGATTAAGAGACACAACATGGCTTTCTCGACGCTCTTTTTTTTATTTAAGTTTCTGTCTCTGCATTGAATTCTTGTCTATTTATTATAAGTAAGGAAGTATAACTGGTCTTACATAAAATTATTTTGCTAATTTGACAGTGTCCCGAAAAGTGAAAAGTAAAAGTTGATTTCAGTAAGTGTTTCTTCCATTTTAACGAACTGATCGCTTTAAATCACAGACCGAAGATGATATGAGTGGTCTTTTATTGATTGATTCATAGACGACAGCATGGAAGAGGTAAAAACCGATGACCAATTCGCAAACTAATAATCTATTAAGTGTTTCTCAAGAAGGAGCTACAATTCTCCAAACAGCCAAAGAGTTTCAGAAAATTTTTAACAACAAACTTGGAAAGGCCTACTCTAGACAGTACTAATGGGCACAAAGTGCTGAGAATCATCTTTAATTCATTTTTATTAACTTTATTTTAGTAATTAACTTTCTTAAACAACATATACTGACTCATCATTTGAAATTGGACTCTTGTGATCTGCAATGTATGTCTAACAACTAGGGTGCTATCCTATGCCTGCAAACGTCGTGGTACGATAGCCTAGACCAGTTACGACCTCTTTCTAGATGCCTCTCAAATACCCGCACTGTGCGTTATAATACATCCCACAGATATTTCATTGGATTAGGATCGGAAGTTTGAATGGCCAATGCTTAACTTGCACGTTGATTTCATCAAATGTGGTGGTAACCTCTCGGTCACTTTGGTAATTTCATTATTTCGCCGTAGTGGGTGTTCATGGTTCCGTCAACCATAAACTGTTGACCAAGATCAAGCTATGAAATTGGAAGAAACAGACAAGACTAGCATGTAAGATTCGACCTCCTGACTGGAATTGGGTATAGCTCCACATTAATTTATTCCAGAGGCCAACATGGTTGTTCCTTACACTAAGGTAAACTAAGTTTTGCGTTGACACTGGATAACTCTGTCTTATGGAGAGCAGCCCAACGAACCGTCATGATGAAAGTGGACCCCGCCGTTTGTCGGAGATCCTCCCGTAGGTCACTGCTTTCAATGGCACAAACTGGTTAAACAAGGTGTCCTATATCCACCAACGCCATGACATGGTGTTTCCGCTCCTGTATCTTCCAACTTTGGGATAACATTAGTATGAGCAGGTTCGGCTTACCGTATGGCAGATGCGTTCAAGCCTCTGATGTGAGCCTGTTAGTAGACTTCTTTCGAAGTCGCTGAGTAGCATGGACGGCGGCATATTCAGTTATTCGACAAATATATAGCATGTGTGTGTACGTTTGTGATATTTATGTAAAACATGGAAATGTTAAAATTAATAATAATGCTTGTAAATAATAATAAAAATGCAAATGGAATTCTTCTTTTTTTTTTAATCTTGCGGTATAGAGGAGTTAATTTTTAAATACTGAATCATTAGTAAATCAGCCTAGCATGGGATTGGCCTAGTGCAGCTTTCGAGGTGTCCATTTTCAAATGGTCATTCAGTTTATCTGCTAGCTTATAGGAAAAATATCTGATCAATAACCGGAAACTAATTAAGCGGAAAAGCGATTTCACAATGTTTCGAAAAGTCTGGGTGACCTCAATATTTTTCCATGTAAACATTCTTTGCCTTCTTTCCCAGAGGTGATTTTCATTATCTTCTAAGTTTGCACAGTTTCATTATGGTAACGAAGTCTTCTCGATTCGCTTGAGAATTAGATCTTCAATCTTCTGGCACACTGTCTTCAGTTTCTGTCCGCTATTGTAATTATTTCCTAACTTGTTAAATTAAATTTCCGTAACCCTTCAAAAAGAAAAAGATGAGTTCATAGAAGTGCTTTTGAAGAGGCAAAATAATAAGAAAAAAGGCGTAAACTTCGACAAAAAAATGGTTGAACTTCGTCTGCCTCCCCTGGCCACTCCCTCGGCCGTTTTTATTACCACAGATTAAATAGAACCGCATTCTCGGAATCAATTACCAGTCAGTATGATTCACAGAAGAGAGAAGAAGAGATTTCACAGGAAAAAGGGGGTAAATATTGTTAGTCCTGACCTCATCACGTATGAGAATATAATTTATCAGCTGTTAAACGCCACAAAATGAAGCAAAGGAAAGATTGGCTCAACACAAGGAAGTTACGACGGGTAACGCACTACCGCCAACATCTATTAGCAGTGGCCGAATGTCATTAGGAGACAAAAGAGCAAAACAATTATCCGGATTCATTTATGAGGAGCGGATAGGAAAAATCTGCTCGCAAGATAAGGGAGACGACGTTTAATGAGTTTCCATCCATTATTCACAAAGTTAATGGATTCGAAAAATTGGGATAACGAAGGATTTTGAGAGGGGTAACTTCACATTCCTTTCTCCATCTTAAAAGCCTTTCATCTCTTGGTCTTCTATTGATTAAAAAAATAATTAATGGACATGATAACAGTTTAATTAGCGGATTTTTCCTGAATTCTTTCCGAAGAGTAACGTCAATGTCTTAAAAGCATTCCTCCAAGAAAATAAAAATTAAGCCAAGAATCTCAAGAGTCTTGTGCATTAAAGTGACATGCAAATAATGAATATATTCCCAGGTGTTCGTTTAGGTCATCTAGTTAAAGAGAGCGCATTCTAGAACATATTTTGTCGCTATGTTCGTTTATATATTATGAAAAGATTGGACTATGGTATTACAACACTCCGCTTCTACTCTATTTATTAATTAATTGGGACGGTTAAAAATAAGAGGCCACAAACCAATCCCCTTTGCATCAAGAATCGAGCCCGTGACGCTTGCCACCGGTGTCTTATCTCCTCAATGGAAATAAAATGAAAGACAGATCGCGACTGTGTGACGGAGGAACTCCGGGCGAAACACACATTGACAGAGACACAAAACACGACAATGGTTCCGATGAAACGGTTTTTTTTCGATACGAATGGGAGCCTTGAAGAGCACGTGCAGCGGGTGGGTGGGGAACCTCCGATTCGCTCGTGCAACAGAACGAAACCCTTTTCTCCCTCCGCTTCCCGCTTCTCCCTCTCCTCTCACCCGGGGCCTTCCTGTTTTCGATTATTGCGCTCTCTTTTTTCCGTGCTCTTTCTTCCATTTCACTTCTTAGAAACTCATTTTTCAAAAGAAACAAAAAGGGCCGAGCATTGTTTACGGATTGAATACTTTATGATCGAAGTCCATCAATCGAAACCACCGAATGATGATAGCTGCTTTTGTTATATTTCCAATGCCAAATGATTGTTCCCTATCTCAAAACGGAGCTGTTATGCAAATACGTAGAATAAACAATAAGAAAACTTTTCTAAAATATCTTACGCTTCTTTAAAATTTGTTCAAAACAAGCAAACTGTAAAATTATGAAATTCATTTTCTGGCATACGATATATGCTTTGTTAATTTATTTACAATAGATATTAAGAGGATGTTGCATAGACATTAAAAGATTCGATATTAAGTTTTAGCATGGTGATTAATACAATTTTGCTGTATTGCAATTCATGATGCAGATCTCAAATACTAAAGGAACAATGGAATTTGTTTTTGAAGAAACTAGTTAAAATAAATAGTGATTCTATTAGAAATATTCTGGTAAATTTCTTGGGCGAATTCAGACGCCGCTCCAAAAAATATTAGGGCATAGTTAGAAAGTTCTTTAAGTCTGGCTCCGATAACGCTATTCTAAAGGTAAAAAGTTGCGGGCATGAAAACAGCTGATCTTACATAATTTTGGGGTGCTAAAAACGTAAACGAGATTTTAAAATGCAGGAAAACTCAAATATTTTTTTATTCTAGCATGACAAATGTTCTACGTGACTCCCTCGAGTCACCCGGACAATGTCAAGACGATAATCAATCTCATCCCAAATTCCTTTCAGCATGTCTGCTGTTACTAGCCCCGTGCTTTTGCGTTTGCAAAGACATCCAGTTTCCAGAAATTGATCATACCACTTACGGATGCTTTTGTCAGTAGGGCAATGTTTATGAAATTGCCTACGAAATGCCCGCTGGACTAAAATTATAGAGTTTGTTTTTGCATACTCCAAGACGCAATATGCCTTTTCATTCACAGCCGCCATCTTTACGTTTATCGCGCCACTAGCGCCACCATAGCCTCCAATTGCGGGAAGGTTAAAAATATTTGAGTTTTCCTGCATTTTAAACCCGGTCTGGTTAGTTTATGTTATAAAATAAATGAATAGTAAAATTTTGAAATGCCGGACATCATTTTGAATCACCCTGTATTATTCCATATATGCACTATTGCCAACATCATTTAGCTTTATATTTGCACAGTTTAGCGCATTAGGTGCTTTTTACCCATTGCTGATAAACGTTAACTTTCCGTTTGCATGAAAACTAGAGCCAATCGACAAATGTCATTTGAAAAAGTTGAAAATTTGTAGGACAGTGTAATGTTCGTTTCCAATATAGGAAAATTTAAATTGTTGCCTGATTGACGCATATTTATCACGAGAAAAAAAAATGAGATTCGAATTAGCCTGTTCTAGGTTATAGTTAAACGTTCGAAATGGAAGATCACATAGTTTTCGGTGACCTTGGCCTTTTTTTTTTTCTTTTTTTTTTTTTTGTAACAAGTTCCTTCTTTGTCGGTATCTTTTTAATTTTTCCATCACAGGTCCTTAATAATAAAATGAGACTTGTCAGGTCATCAAGTTAGCTCCTTCTTTGAA
Source organism: Rhysida immarginata (assembly GCA_023313115.1). Taxonomy (NCBI): domain Eukaryota; kingdom Metazoa; phylum Arthropoda; class Chilopoda; order Scolopendromorpha; family Scolopendridae; genus Rhysida; species Rhysida immarginata. The sequence goes on from JAHWFO010057280.1 coordinate 19,116,087, forward strand.
CTTAATACATAATATTGGAGCATGGCTCCGGTTTTCAACTACCATTCTATTGTGAGTTTTCATCAGGTTGCTGATGGTTTAGAAAGAATGAATTCCAGGCCTGCCCTATCATAGAACTTCCACTTTGACTACTTAGTAATCAAAAATAACATCGGGAATAAGATTAAATTTTAAATTGACATTGATTATTTTTAATTAAAAGAAATTTTAGTTTATTTTTCAAATTTTTTTTACTATGGTGGATTAATAATAGTCCTTCTGAAAATCAATGTCTTAGTAGTCTTTAAGACATTTGGAGATAGATTGGTAGATACTGAATCCAAGTTGCGGAATTCCAAGTTAGTAGATACTCAATCCAAGTCGCGGAATTCTTCCTTTCGTTTTTCATCTTAATTTAAAGATTCCTTAAGTCGCGATATCTTAAACCGCAGAACGTTTCCACGATCCTCTTCTCCTCCATCGCTGTGGAGGTGGCTCTGAGGGAGAGCTCGGTGCAGCGCTGCGTGTAATTATCTCAAGACTAATGGAGAGATAGACTATATAAGGTTTGAGAATAGAAAAAAAAAATGCGATAATTTGATTCTTTGAAATGTGACTCTCAGGGAAGGGATATAAGTTACTATTCATTTAAGAAGCATCATTCGTAGAATTCAGGAAGCTGTTTCATACAATACCTAATCTCATAAATCTTAATTCTCACAAATAATAGCACACGCTACGTGCAAAGGATCCGTAGGTGATTTTAGGTGATTTCAAAGAACTGTTCAAGTTATGATAGATGAATTTCACTATTATTCTTGTCGATTCGTTTGTTCCAAATGATGGCAAACGTATTCAAACGTATACGTGAATAAAAACTTGTTAACGTATAGCCGCCAATGTACATTCGGGTCTCTTTTTAAGCGAACTTTTCTTATACGGTTTTAAAGTTATGCGGTGCATATTTCATGTAACTTCAGGGTTTACCCGTATTGCATGAAGCATACACCAAGTAGTCTCTCCGTTTCCTTTTTTCGATTCGCTCAGGGCATTTTACGTTGCCATCTTTTGATACCTTCCTCGTAGGATATTTTATTAAATATGACACGCCTTAATAAGCAGTACGTTTCGACTTTTGCATTGTAACGTGCAAAGAGTGAGTGTCCGTGATCTTGAATTTTGCGAGGTGGTTTTTGCCTTTTCATTATTGTAAGTCTAAATTTTGCTATTTTTTTAATAATTAATTAGGCCCAAAAAAGCACCGAAGACAAACAATTCCTTTAGAAATGAAAATTGCAATTTTAGATCGCTTAACAAAAGAAGAAGGGCCTTCAGCGATTACTAATAAAAAAAAATCTAAATAAGGAAGCTCGTTATTTCTGTCACAAAAACCTTCGTATGTTTCAATAAAACCAAGCGAATAAACATTGAAAACAAATTTAATTTAAGTTTCATATCAAATACTTTCAAGTTTTCGCAGGAAATTGTTAGGTATTCATATTTTCTTGAATTTCTATAGTATACGATTTTAAAAAATTATGAACGTAAGATAAGTCTTTTTTTTTTTGTTTTTGTGGAACGTACTTGAGTATCGTTTTTTTTATATGCGGTTTTCTGTGGAACGTGTCTACCCATGAAAAGAGAGACTTGGCTGTATTTGTTGTGCATTCTTTAATTTTTCTTTTCAAATAATAATTTACTCCATAAAAAACATTTTACATACACGTGCATTCTTTATGAAATAAAAATAAGATTCTAACAGGATTTTTATTTCTATATATTGATGTTATATTAAGATCTCAGGAATTGATCTCTATTTTTCTTATTTCTATTTTTTACCCTTATTCTTTGGGAACGGATTTACCGTGTAAAAATAGAACTGAATGTAAGCATATTTTTAGGTCCTTAATAAGGGCATAAAAAATCAGCTGAGATTACTGCGACCAAAGAAACAAATCAAACCAAGATATTGATCGCATTCGTTTCTCCGCCTACTCGAATCTTATTGACCATCTTCGAAGATTACGGAGGGTTGATTCAGATAAAATGAGACGACTTTAAACGCCGCGTATGGCCTTGACGGAATGTGATTTGCATGACTCGTCCACTATTCATGGGGATTAGCTTTGTATACACTTGTTGCTGTTATTTGGGACATTTCGTGCTGAAACATGGCTTCCAAAATCACAGCTTTTTGGGAAGGGTATATGTTTGGCCTTTCCGACGCTAACTTCAGTCTTTCGTGCATTGTCGAATTATGCAAACGAAATGGTATTGTGGTATCCAAAGCTACTGTGGGTCGAATAACCAAAAAGAACAAATTGCGACCATCTAATGAACGTGGACGAGCAGAGAAGCAGACCAGAAACAAGCCCCAGCCAACACGTCCAGCTCAGTTGGTGCGAGAAATCCGGTCTGAAGTGCTGAAAGAAAATCCCCCCACACACAGAAGTCTAGCCCAAAGGAAAGGTATTTCACAGGCAACAGTCTGCAGAATAATTCATGACAATCTTGGGCTGGAGCGACGTCATAAAGCGCGCGGTCACAGACTGTCGGCCAGGCAGTGCAGGAACGATTCACCAACGCCAGAAAACTGTATGAAAACCATCTTGCAGGTGACCGATGGAAGTGGGTTGTCTCCTTGGATGAAGCTTGGGTGTATCTCGATGACACCAACAAACCCAGGGCAATTTACTATCGCGAAAGAGGGGGCAAGGCCAGGTCCGATTTTGTCCGAAGGTGCAAGGAAAAGTTTTCAAAGGGCTTCATGGTGGTTGCCGGATATTGCTCACGATTCGTCGAGTTCCTGGAAACTGTAAAATTAGTGCAGCTTACTTCCAGAGTAATGTAATGGACCACATATATCGGCAGGATATCCCACGTCTGTACCCTGGTGAGCAATCAAAAGTTTGGATCCACATGGACAAGGCATCAAGCCACACTGCCAAGTCATCTGTGGCTTACTACAGGAAGATGGAACAGGAGACGGGCATACGAGTTATTCCCTTCTCTCATGTGCCTGTAATATCTCCTGACGCATCACCGATGGATTTCTGTGGTTTTGGTCTCCTGAAACGAC
>JAHWFO010057280.1:19119544-19150231 GCA_023313115.1 Rhysida immarginata
GTGTGGAACGAACTTCCCATGGAGTCCCTCAAACTCAGCCTACTTCAGTGGAAATTACGGTGCCGGGCGATAGTCCAACAACGTGGTTCTCACATCGAACACAACCGATGGTGGCGCCATGGTATTACACCATCGTAACAGAACTGCAAAGTCGTCTCATTTTATCTGAATCAACCCTCCGTATAGTCTCCTGTAGACGGATTAATCTCCACATGAAGATGTATCTAAGGCTGTCAACATATACCTGACAACAGACTATTCTTTTCTTGTTTTAAAAAGCTATTTAATTTCGACATCGCCAATTTTTTTTTGAAGACTTGACATTCTCATCGGAAGCAATTGATTTCACTTGCAGGTAATAACGCACTGTGGAATTTCTACGCAAAAATTTCATTATTTTTAATGAGGAAAAATATTGTCATTTGGCAGGTTCAAAATCGGTTTATACGTGAAATTTGAGCAAATATTATCACTATTGCCCATGCTCAGTATCGCCGTTATTAGCGCTCCTCTTTCATATAGCCAAGAATGTACAGTATTTGATTTAGCTTTGGGAAGCTAATTAATTAATTTGGCACAAGCAAGCATTTTAAATCAAAACGACTTTATTCTCAAGTTTTGAATGCTACTTGAGAACTATGTCGATTACGAATAGAAAGAAACCGTTAAATGATAAAAAAACAAAATTGAGTGAAGAAAAATTTCTTAATGAAGAAAAATTTCTTCGAAACAAAAATTTGTAATTCTTCTGAATTCTCTTTTATTCACCTCGTTCATCGTTGTATCTCGTTGTCAGCGAGCTTATATGAAACAATTAAAAAATTTATCATAGGTATAATGATGAGTATGAGTATAATTGACATTTTTAAATTTTTAATCATTATTTGAACACTACGTAATTTTTAGTATTCACACAACGTAATTCACCAGTTATATTAGGTATAGCCAAATAATCCGTTGATGATAGAAACAAAATTGAAGAGCGTCAAACAGGCATTTATGTAGCTCAACCTAGAAAAAGAAAAGTTTGCCGAATATGCACGTTTGAAATTTTCTTTTTTAAGGAAAAAACATGTTAAAAAACATTTAAGAAAAACAACAAACAACATATAATATCTTGTGAATGCCATATAAAGTACTAGAAATACAAATTAAAGTAATTCAATAAAGAAGTATCTCTCTTACGATCTATATAATAATAATTATAAGTACGCTTTGATTATGAGGATTTTTTTTTATACTTTGCGAAGGACGAATGCCTTCCCACAACCAAACTGACACGCGACTGTTTCGGTCTGTAGACGCGCAATTGAAACTGGTCATACGGCGTCATAATATACCATTATCATGTCTACAATCTCGTCTGATGAAAATATATTTCCCTTAGCATCGTCCCAATTGTATCATCGAGGACAGCACTGCAAATTTTTACCATTCTTTGAACATAGGAATTCAATTTCATTTTTATGTGTACCTTTTATTTGCTTTATCAATCTGAACTGAAATATAAATCTGATTTTGCCAATCGTAAGTGAAGTTTCACATACAATAATAAAAAGTTTCCAACGTATATAAAATTTAAAATTATTTCCAGAAGCCGATAATTACCTCAAACATAAAAAAAAATAAAATCAATTTTGGCTTTTATTTATTTTTAAATTATCGTAACTAAGAATTTTAATCGTTAAACGCGCATTTCATTTTTATTTTGTGTTTAGTAAACGCACTATATGTAGAGAAGAACTACAAAATGGGATTTACTGAATGCAAATTGCATAAACTGAAGAGAAAGAGAAAGAGAGAGAAAGAGAGAAAATGAAAGCAGACGTTGAAATGCATTGAGGAGAGAAAATTTTTAACAGGAAGTACAGGCGGTTGATGGTCCGATGGAATCCCACAAGAGTCGTCTCTGCTGCACGGGCAGGCCAAGGGACAAAAGGAGGAAGGGCCGTTTCAGGGTTTTTGCCAAGGGTGTGACTGCAGGAGATACAGGCAATTCTCCGCAGCCGACGCGGCCGACCAGCTAAGCGGCCGAGAGAGCCTCGACTCCACCCGACACTTCCTGACCCACAACCGGCAACACACTCGGCAGTCCTTCGGCATCCAACCAAACTCCTATTTATTACGGTTGCCAGCCGCTGGACAAGGCACGTGCAAGAGTTCTCGTGCGTAGAACCCGCGTTTTACGCTAAATTTAATTGCGAAGGCCATCCTTGGCATCGTGATAATTTACAATTCTGATACACTTTATGGAACCTGAAATCCGTCAGCCACTCGAGTAGCCGTCACAATAGCGATAGGGCCATTGAGCAGTGGATTAAAAAAATAAAAGTAACGACAATCAAGGAATGAAAAGAAAGTAGAGCACACCGTGGGCCAATTAATTCTTTCCAAGGCCGATACTAAAATTTGCTTTCTTAAAAAAAAATTCATTTAGTGAATAGGCTTCAGTGAATAGGAAAATAATTCATTTACGAAACAGAAATCATTATGGGAGTGGAGAAAGGAAAGGAAAATAAAAAACGGTTGATATCACCGTCATCCACCTAAAAAAGTTCATTGTTTTCAAAGCCTGCAATGAATATTTAGGAAGTTGCATTTCAAAAAGATGTGCAATCATGAAACAATGTCTTCTTTTCATAATTATCAGATATCAAATAAGAATTAAAAGAAATCATGAAAGAAACTGAAAATTGTGCTATTTCATCAGAACGATCAATCGCCAGAAGTGGTCGGCAGTTTCATGGCGAAGGCATCACAAACATTTGGCGGCCAATCGTTATTGCACTTCGGCAGGAAGTGGGGGTATGCACGTGAATGAGGAATGCAACCGGAAAAGGTGACGTAGACAAAGACAGAGGAAAAAAAATCAATGTGTGGGGTTAATAAGAAAACAACGAGGAATGTATGGGGCAATCGTAAAAGCTACCAATAAGCAATTTCTACGAATTGGTTACACTGTAAAGAGCGAAGTAATCCTTATATTACAACAGTCCTGTTCTACTTTGCAGTTAAAAGGGTTAAAAAAACAAAATAGTAATAGCTACACTATTATATCCATCTTTTATTTCTACTTAAATTTCAACACTACATAGGAACCCCTTTTGAAGCGCTTCTCCTTTGTCATTAGGAATTGTATTCATATTCACGGTGAGACGGAATGTCAAATAATTCATCAATAGGAGCAGTATTTGCAATACTATCTGGCATTATTCACCAATTTCGGTAAAGACAAAAAAAAATTGTCTGTATATATTCGGTAATACACGGTAACAAAACAAATATAACGCATTATACCTCCCAAAATTAGAGGGTAACAAGAAATTAATCCCGCCGAGCAGAATACAGGAAAGTAGCGGAAGCCCCGAGTTTAAATACCTCGTAGATCACTTGGCCCCCTCTAACTCCTATCCCCGTAACTCCGACTCCAATGGGCCAATCAAAACCAAACTAAATAGTGAAGTAGAACATACCTATGATAAGGTACGTTCCGAAGTTCAACCTTCTATGTCAAAAAAATGGGAAATATGAAGGAGACGGACATTGTGAAACCAATAAATGCTTAATAAATACTGTATACGCGCATACCCGTTTCGCATCTAATTGTTTTTGTTATAAGGGTTATATTTGTTTTTGTTAACGTGTATTACCGAATTTGGGTGATGTAGTCTGAAAAACGGGTTTTGTCTCCCATTTCTTCAACTCCTGTCTCCTCAAACCATTCTTACACACATCATGCTTTATGACAAGGAGCATCGTCATGTTGCTATAGGAATCGTCCGATCCCAAACTGTTACCACAATGTTGGCAGTATATAATTGTCCAAATCGTCAAGGTAAATTCATCTGATTGCCAGAATGTACCGAGATTCGACGTTCCATTAGACGTGTTTACACTGTTCCATGGTCCAGTTTTTGAGTTTCTCTTGAGTAATCCTATGCTGGGTTAGGGCCTGTTGGGGGACAATATTGGTTCTGTACCAGGTTCTTGAAATACGGTAGGTTTCAGTGCCCTTATGAAAATAAAATATTTTCAGATACTTCCATTTTCAATTACAGTAGTTGCATAATCCGCGCACATTGAAGGATTGGCAGATCAGTTAACTAGGCAGTTATTAAATTACACTGACATACAAAAAACATTGTCTATCTTTGGCGAATTGATGTGTTTCTGGTGAATTTTGGCATGCTGATTCCAAATCTGTAAATCGTTTGTTTGTATCACATCAGAATTTTAAGAAAACCGTAATTCAAGTTTTGATTTTCCCATCTTTTTGTATATCAGCAGTTTTATTCGGAACGCGATGTGATAGAGCAAAATGGTTTTCAGATTTGAAATCAGCGTGAAGAAATAAATAAATGAAAACTTTTCATTAGAGTACTGATTATTGTAATTAGCGCTGCTAAACCCGTTATCCAATTTTTGTAAAAGACTAACATTTCACAAATGCGTCCAACATTATGGATTTGTCATTTTAGTTACAGTAATTTTAAATTTAGATTGTAATCAGCGACCTCAAAACCCCTACATACCAATCTTTGCTCGAAGCCAAGTTCATTTGAGGTTTAGAGTCAGTTTATTTAGATCAGGTTAGGTTACTGTGCGGATTCGGAAAATTGGATAGTCACTGCCATCTAGTGACGGGAATTTATAACTGCGTTCTGCTCGTAATTTATAGGATTCTTAGAGCAGGGAAACCTTTACAATTATAACATTCATTGGTCTTCTACTGAAAATTATTGTTGAAAAAAGTTCGCTTTTTTCATCATAAACCACCGACAAACGCGTATTTCCGCTCTTCTGCCGAATTTTAGCCAAAGTTCGCTTGCATTTTATACGGTTCTGCTGTTAAGACTTTAGATTTATTGGCTTGCCGTGTTAAGCTGCTGATTACTTTCATCATAGTTTCTAGCACTGTCGTAAACTTATAAACTGTATTATCTGATTACTCAGAAATATTTGGGACGAAGTAGACCACATTTATGGCATTCGATCACATATTCATTAATATATATTACACCAAGACAATTCCAACGGTATATACATGTATACTCTTCGTAAAACAAAAAAAAAAAGGTTGTACCCAGAGAAAACTTATGGGATGCTATGGGACGTTCTGTAAAGACTTCACAAAATCTGCAAGAGCTACAAGCCAAAGTTCAGTCTGCACGGGATAAGCTGAGTCAAGACTATGTTAAGAACTTGTAAGACTCCATACCAAAAGGTGTGGCAGAATGCATTAAAATGGCGGTCCAACATCCTATTGAGAGTCGTATTGTTGAAAAATGGCGCCCGCTTTATCAACAGAGCAGAAATGCAAGGTTGTCGAATGGTATTTCGAGACAAAATCACCTGTCGAGACGCACCAGGCAGGCAAGCAATCATGGATTTTGTCAAGCAATTTCGTGCCACTGGATGTGTTAAAGGCAAGAAAAAAGGCGGGAGCGAAGCTCGTGTTCGAACGGCCGAAGTTGTCGAAAATGTTCGCACAAGGTTGGTTGATTCCCCTACCAAAAAATCTGTTCGCCTCCTATCCATTGAAGAAGGGCTGTCGTATACAACGACGTGGCGAATTTTGAGAAAGGATTTACACCTGTTCCCGTATAAGATCCATGTTTATCAGGAGTTAACAGACACTGGAAGACAGAAGCGACAACAATTTGCGATGGAGTTTGGAGCAGAAATGGAAGCCAATCAGGACATTGTGGACAACCTGTGGGTGTCAGATGAGGCCTTCTTCCATCTGTCAGGTGACGTTAATAAACACAACGTTCGTTTTTGGGGTTCCCAGCACCCTCATGAGATCCATAAGTCACCTCTTTCCACGAAAGGTTCTGGCTTGGTGCGCGATTTCCAAAAGAGGCATCATTGGTCCGTTCTTTTTTGAGGGCACCGTAACGTCACAGGCTTACCTTAACATGTTGGAAACCTTCTTCATCCCCGAGCTGCGAAGGAGGCGTATACCGCTTCGACATCAATGGTTTCAACAGGATGGGGCTAGGTCTCACACAACTAATGAAGTGCTAGACTTTCTCAATCAGAAATTCGGAAATCGTGTCATTTCAAACAGGTTTCCAGATCGATTCGGGGATGGCTTTCTTTGGCCTCCCTACGAGTCCTGACCTAAACCCATGTGATTTTTATCTCTGGGGGTTCCTTAAAGACAGTGTGTTCACTACAGCACCGAGAACCCTAGACCAGCTGCGACAAAGCATCGTCGACTGCTGCACCCTTGTGGATGCAGAAATCCTGGATAGAGTTATGAACAACTTCACCATTCGGCTGCGAGCAGTTCAAAACGTTCTTGGTGGCCACATTGAGCATATCATCAAGACTTTTCTACGGGAATAAAAACTCCGAACTGCCTATAATATCATACTGAAATGCTAAGTTTGTAAACATTAATGGGTCAATAGACCATAGTACTGAAATGGTCATATATTGAATGAATCACCCTGTAAATCCCATAGTGATTGTCCTGATTATGATGAATCAGATGAAAAGGCAGAGAAATAATCAATACTTCACGATATAATATTTATATCATTCCTTGATACTCGATGCACAAATCATTATTTTGGGAAGAATATAATCAACATCTGCAATTTCGTTTAACGAAGAGAAATTTGGGCGCGCAAACTAATTCCTAGGTTTCTAAAAGTATATTAGAGCTTCATGACTCGTCGACCAAGGAAAGGATTATCAAAAAAAAAAGTTTATTAGAGATAAAATTTGCTATATTTATCCACATTCTTGTGTAGGAGTGTCTAAGTTGCACTAACTGACAGGACATATTTTCACTAAACAAGATAAATGCTCCAACTCGAAGGATGATTTTACAGTTTTGGTTCTTGTGACTAGGCATCTTTTATAATTTTTAAATAGGAAACGCCATATTAAATAAATAAAAAAAAGAAATCAAGAAGGACAGGTTATCGGTTGAAGCTTATCTTTGATATTCAAATCACCAACGTCGTTGAGTGTCAAAAGCAGGTCGACCTCTTGAACTTTCGCGCACTTTTTTTTGTAATGTCTCTCAACAACACTTCGGGATTTGACAAGGTAGCAAAAAAAGATTCATAATTTCTTTATAGATAGGGAGACGGGTCACGTTTCTTGCGATTGACAAAGTAAAGAGCAAATTTCTAATCTCTGTCGTCACTCATTTCACGAACAACCAATTTGTCAAGTTTTTTTTTTTAAACTGAAGTTTTTCTGCAAGTTTTTGTCCAACATTTGGCAGATATCTCATTTAAGACTGCCATTAAGTGATCACAAGTTTTCAAAATTTTTGCTTTGATGACACGTGCCAAACGACTGATACAATCCCTCATTAACTATTTCATCCCTCATGGTGACTTTGCAACGATTCAAATTCAACTGACAGATTCTACATTACTGAAGCCGCAGTACATGAGCTTATAAAACAGACTGAAAATGAAAGGATATGCAGCAAAAATTTAATTAGGGCTTATTTCTAACATACATCTGGCATCTCTCCCAATTTGTGATGCATGAGCAAATTCCATACAAATGGTTATTTCTATGCTGTTTTAATCCGGCAGTTTCCATAAGTTCATGATGCAATTAGTTCGAAGACCCTCATAACGATGCGAATTCAGATACAAGGCTTGGATAAAGAGATGGGAAATTAATGACGTAATTGCTATTGTTTTCGCTTAATATTCGCCAGTGTATAATCTGTTCATCTGTTAGCAATCATCAAACACCACATGTCGTGTTGTTGTGGTGAGGCGCATTATGTCCGACCATACCGACTTAGAAAGAGAGCAAATTTTTGGCGCACATCTAACCATATCCCTGATAGAAGCCTCCAGATTTTTTAGGCTTTTCGATAGCATCGAAAAGTCATGACAGCCTACATTAATAAAGGTAAATCATCTTCTGTTGAACACCATAATGCTCTGAAGTGTAAACTGAATAAGGGAGATGAGGACGGCGTCATTTAAAAAGAAAACAACTGCTACTAAAATATACTTTAGAGATGTATTCGCATGTTCATAATCCCATTTGCATCAACGTAATATAAATGGTCAGCATCATAAATAATGGATATTCAAGATAGAACTGCAATCATCGAGCTACTGAAAACTCAGATGAATGCAAAATGGAGAAAATACTAATGCAATGAGCAGAATCAATCCTGGACCCCTGATAAGTAGAAGCATGTCATGTGGCCCGAGGAGTGGGCCATCACACTGTCCTCCACCATCAGAAGGATTTATACCTGGAAGCTTACGATTTGGACCAACTAATTTCAAGGTAAAGCCATGTGGAACTTCCGTCGTCATGGTTTGCGCTTCCATATCGTGGTTTCTTAAGACCTCAAAAGGGTAAAATGACTGGCAAAGGCTATGAACTAATTTTGAGCAACTAGGTTTACCTCAGACTTTGTTTCCTGCAACATATGACATTTTTTATTGACTTGAACAGCTCCAATATAGCGAAGAGTATACAATTCTATTAATCTTCATCCAGAACTTGAAAAAACTTATTTCCAGGCAATCGGTGGTCTTGCACGATAGTAATTTAACTTACGAAGGGTTTCCATTATTTTGTCCAACAATATATATTCATAGCCGATTTATTAGGAACCCCCAATTTCAATTTCCCAAAAAGAACATCTTCATACGATATACATTTCGGCTGCAAAGCAACCATCTTCAGATAAAAATCTTTTTTTGGAAAATATGTGAAAGAAGAAGCAGCAACTTTGTTTTCAAGAAACCTTAATTATAGCTCAGCCAAGAATGTTGAGGGCCATCGGTGTGCCATCTTCCATCTTGTAGAACTGGTCTCTAAATCGTAAAACATTATGGCACCATAGTCTTGCGACAGTCTTCAGTTTTTTGACATAACCTAGAGGAATATGATTATCATGTAGAACATCTTCAAGAAGATTTAAGGCATCGTTGATTGGAATGCAAGGGAAAAGGGACGTTACATCGATCGAGACGCGTTTATGACCGTCTGGAACGAATGTCATACTAATTTTTTCACCATATTTTTACCTGAAGGTGGCTGTTTAACAGCCGAAAAGTATATCGTATGAAAATAAATGTTCTTGCGGGAAGTGAAAATCCAACTGTCTTCATTCACCTTACATAAGTACCCACAGATTTTGCTGCCCTTTATTTTAATACCAAGATTTTGTTGATTTGGAGCTAAACCCCTCCCTCCTAGTGCAAGGGACCGTAACGCAAATCGACTATCAAGACTGGAGGGCTGCCTGGCCTGATGAATTCCGTTTCCACCTGCTCTGGGCGGAGGGGCGTGAGAGCATAATGTCAACTTGGCGGTAATGGCAATTTGTTCAATTGGAGAATCTTTTCTTGGCATTGACTGAATTCCTTAATCAGATGTTGATCAACGCTTAACTGCACCAAGTACTTAACATCATCGCTAACCAAGGCGATGAGATTTTCAGGAGGACGAAGCCCTACTCATAAAGTCCAAAATGTCAGCGAGTAGATCTAAGAATACAGGTGGATTCTCCTTATAACGAACAATAAAATTAGTTCGGTATAATCCGGATACAAAAAAGTGAAATCAATAAAAAAATTATTTATTTCCAAAATAAGACAATACAGCTGTATGCTTATTTGCATTAAACTTTTGCAACCAGTTGTTGCAATATGTGCTTCAATATCATCAAATTTACCTAAAATGGAATCGGAAAACGTTTTCTTTCAAAGTTTAAATTGCTAAACAACAGCAATTGTCGCTTCATTTTCATCATCAGACGAAGAATCAACAAGATTTAAGTCTTGAGACTGCATCACATTTTCCAAATTATCTGCATCAGTTAATTCATCAGCCACCATAAGATTATCATCTGCTCTAATATAGAAATGAAAATCATTTTATTTTTTTCTTCATCTTTGATGAAAGTTGATAAAGTTGATCGAGATAGTCCAAACATTTCGGCAACAAAACTTTTCTTTTCACCATTCTATACAAAACTTAGAGTTTAAAATCAGTAGAAAATTGTTTTATTTTACTAGTCATGTTTGCAATATCCAAACAAGTGGGAATGTGGGATTCAGATAGAACGAAAGCCCATTTCCTGTGTTTATTTTTTCTGAAAGCACGTGATCATTGGCAGCGCGAAAAATGATTTCTCTCTTTCCAGATTTTGTGAAAATTCTTTACATAAACATAACATTATTGCAAAGAGCAAAAATTTTTGTTCATTATAATGAGGAGTTCGTTATATTGAAACTCGTTACAACGAGTTATTCTTTATTTTTTAAAACATTAAACCAGTTACATTTTGCCGAGACTTCAAAAATAATTTGTTACATCAAGGAGTTCGTTATAACAGCAAACGATTCAAAATCTTTGGCTCTTTGGGAACTGCTGTATACTGTGGAACTTGGGCTGCTCCACAGGGAACATGAAACACTACCATGTGGAACGTTTCGATCCCTTTTTGAATCAATTCCCAGAAGAATCAAAGCAGGCACACGTTAAGAGGGAGCTCCTAACAAATTTGGCTGGTGAAAGTATTTCCATTACGACGAATGTAGATATAATTCATCACAAGAACTACCAACAATGCAATTAAACGTAATTTATTGCATCGATCTATTTCCAAGTGTACTGAAAAATATTATAAAAATTATATAATACAAAAATCATACAAATAGAGTGGTGACGCCATATTAGTCTAGAATTCATTGTTCTAAATTCATTTACATATACAATTTTACAGACATTAAAATTTTATTTCAAAGAAAAGAAAACTTATAATGCGGTGAAAAGTACCAAACACAATTGGTCTACTACAATCACTAGCAATTACGAGTAAATTCGAGAAAAAAAACAGAAATAATCATAAGGTCAGAAAATCATTTTTAGCGCTAACTGTTATCAATTGATTTTTTTGGTATTTCCTTTCTTCCTTCCAGAGGATGATTAACTTCCGTGTCCGGCGTCGAACGCAGTATGAAGAATATTAACTAAGAGCAACAATTTCATTTTAAACGTTGGTTAAGGGGGCCGGCCGTCATCTAGGTGGTGGATCTGTTATTCCTCCCCTTTCACATGGCAAGCAGCTCAACTCTTGTCGGCGTTCAACGCTTGGATGAATTCTTCCAGCTTCTCCTGGATCTGACGAACCTTTTCTATAAAGAAGAAGGAAGAAAAAAAAAGGACACGTAAATACAAAATGAATAAATATTATTTACATTAGCTTAAAGCTGTTCGCTTTTAACTAATTCTATTCAATACGTTAAAAAGGAAGTACCAATTTAATTACAGAATGTTTGTAAAAGAATGACCACAGATTACTAAAGTAATTTAGTTAAATCAAACTAGAGAAAGTCGGAAATTTTTCTGGAAGCGTATTTATTACGGTGCTTCTTCACATTTCTGGAAACAGGATCCACATACGAGTAAAAAGTACCAGTCTCCTACAACACAGGCCCAAGAAATATTCGCATGAAGTCTTTTTATGTAATATCAAAGAACTTGAGAACAGCATCCAATTTCGATCAATCACAAAGCAAGCAGCCAAAAACGTTTTCTTACAAATTACAAATCATCCAGATCATAGAGAAAGATAATCCCTGTCAACAGTATCATTTACCAGGGCATCTTGGAATATTACGTGATTCTTCAGTTTGAAAATCGGCAACCCAATGTAACCTTCCAATAAGACAGACCATCTCCTGGGCGTCGCTTTCCCAACCGATTAAAGGTTGGTCCCGATCACCCAATATATCTCCATTTGACTTTCTTCTTGTTGGGCTATTTAAAATAATGTCTACAAAAGCGGATCACTGATTTGAAGACTTTGCAACAGAGGATAATCAAAGCTATCGCTAACATGATTAAGAAATGTAGCGTAATTTCGATTATCGGCTGGACATTCTAAAAGACGAAGTGAAGTCACGTGGAAATTGCCTAACACTCTTAAAAAATTTTTCAGAATTTCTCTACCTATTTTTTCTAAATTTTTTCCTGAGTTAATTTTGTAATCAGATCATTCTTTTATAAACGAAATACAAATAAGAAATACAACAGATAAAAATCCAAGTAGAATTGAAATTAGGTTTTTCACATGTTTTTTTGTGGCATTACACTTCATTAAATCACACTTTGTGATAGAAAGCTTAAGTTCTAATAGAAACTCATCCCAGACATGGTGTTATAGGAATATTTACTTGTGTAAAACAATCATAGATAAAATGTTAAAAGGCTCGGCACTTCAGAGTACCGCTACGAATTTTACCCTTAAACACTGCACTGATGCATTTTACGTCGTTAATGCCTGTTTAAACTTAAAAAAAAAGCTTCTGAAATTGTCCAAAGTCCTTATTTTTAGCAGTAGTAGCATCAATATCCTGTATCACGCTGATGAAGAATGTATTCCCCCCAAAATGTACATACGTGGAGTAAATGATTTTTCGAGGAACTGTGTCTTGTTCCTTGTTGTCTGGTCAAAATTCAAGATATGAATATTTTTTGTCTTTTTAAACCTTTTTAACTATTATGTGAACACAATATATAAGAAATTGGTTATAATGTTGGACATATAGGTTCTCCAACTGAAGACTGTCACAAATATGATTGAAAAAACTTTTTCCAGTGTTTTTCTATTTGTTTTTGTGGAGTAAGAGGCAATTTTGTTCCTTTACTGTGTCATTAGAAAAATGATATAAATTATTCACTAAAAATTAGGTGAATTTACATAGAAATGCACAAAGAAGGCTGTTCATGAGCGAGTGTACATTGAGGCTAGGTCAATTTGGATATATTGTGTTATGCACATTTCAATAATAACAAATCTGGAAGAGTCGCTTTCTCAGAGTAATAACGAAAGCGTTTATCAAGTCAACCATGAATTCTTCCTTAACATTTAAAGCCTTCACGATATCATTAGCATTAATTTTTAGGAGGGGGTTCCTCGGTTGATGATCCTGGGCGAGCCCAGTAATACTGAGTAATGCACACAATCAGGTAAAGAAACTTCGCTTTCTAGTTAAAGATGAGTCAGACTATTCGAAAATAGTAGTCTAAAGATGAGACCAGCAACAGCTTCATTTGAAAGTTCCCATTTTTGGTAAATATAACCCAGGATAATAAACACGCCATTTCACCTTTCCCAATTCCGGCGGAAGCAATTTCAAAAGTTCTGGACAGAATCCCAAACTACTGTTATTTGCCCCGTTTCGTATTTGTTCAAGCAGCTCTCAAAATTACAATTCACCTTTGGCGGTTGCTGGATATACGAAGAGACAAAAACAAGGGAAATGGAAAAACTCTGCTTAACTTGCAGTGCCAAAATTGTTGCCTGTTCCGAAGCAATAAATCCTTTCCACCTAATAACAAGGGGGGTTCTGTAATTCTTTTTCTCCTTCAGAGTGGGTGTCGAAAAAGGTCACCGGTTCGCCCTTCGACGCGACCAGATGAGGTTCGGGGGTTCAAGCACTGCCACTAAACAGAACACACTCAGCCGAGGGAGGGAGGGAGGGAGATAAAAACACAGGTTAGCCTACTCGCCAATCAGTTGTGTATACAGAGTCAACAGGAAAACAAAAGCTTAGCCGGGAATTATTCGTGGCACGTTTTTGACATCGTCCAGACTTCGACCCTGGCCATCGTTATTATGAAGGCCGCAGTTTCCACTTCCTCTGCAACCCCTCCACAACACCATCCACATCCACCCACACCCAATTCCCTTTAGACTTCTCGAAAGGCGCTCAACGCAAACACGACTGCTATTAGCATTACCCGTATTTGGCGACGTAAAATAAAACGATCATTTCCTTGTATACAAAAATTTAAAACCGAATTATAAAATATTAAAATTAGACTCGCTAAACCCTCATAAAAAATACATTTTTATATAAAATTTACATAAAGCGCAAGAAAGTCGAGTTTATTTTCATTTTCACATTTAGCAAATAACATTCACTAAAGCACCGATCTACAATGACAAACAATGCCGACGTGGTTTTAATCAATTACAAATCAAAGGAAAGAAGCAGTTCACTGACCGGACAAACGCGCGCCAACAAACACCATCACGAGCCGTATCGTTTAACACGTGCACGACTCGGGGCTATTCAGGGCTCGTTCGGATGTCATGTCATCCCCGGGTCGAAACCCAACGCCACGCACAAAGTGTCGCTGACGCATTATCTCCAATCGCCACTTGACCCTCTCGGCTCACCGCCAGTCAGTCGATCCTCCTGCAAATCGCTCCAAGCAGCAACAACAACAACTACCACCATCACCATCACCACTAAGCCTTCTCCATTTCTCAGCACGTGTCGACTGCATCGACCGATCGCGTGGGTGGGCACGAACGCAGAACACGAAGGGCAACTCGACAGAATTCGCAATGACCTAGGCGATCATTAATAATAACTGAGACATGCATAAATAAATGAAATGGGAGCGTCGTCTCTTCCAAAAAAGAATAGTGTCACATGCACTCGTTCAGGGAGCGTCAGCTCAACTTAAAAACGGAAATAAAACAAAATGACACGTTGCCGACAAATAAAACTGAACCCATATAACAGTACTATTTACCTGCGTTACAGTTAGAACTCGTTTATATTTTAAATAGAGCTTGTATAATAGGTTCCATATACAGGGTGTTTTTCCGACGAAGCCAACAAATTACGCTACCGTGTTCGGATGGTTATTTAATCAAAAATAAAAAATTCTTATGCACTAAGGATCTAACTAACTTCATTCTTGAGATACAGGCGTTTTGTTGTACAACCTCCAAAAGCTACACGAATGCAACGGTAATTATCTCTTAATTCATTATAACTTAAATCACATAAGAAAGATAATGGTCACTCTCACATTCAAAGATCTTGAACAAGCGTCTCTCTCATCCACTTACTATGACTTTCTGCCAGTGATCTCATCTAATGAACACCATCAGTATCGTGGCGGATGCTAATAATTGCTTCCGTTATTGATTGCAATGAATACTTAGTTGCAACTAATCCATATTATGATTCGCATCATCTAGCGGAAAAATCGTAACCATGTCGTCAAGATCATGATCAAAATTTTGTAGTATGATTACTTAGATTTGTCGACGACGTTTGAACACGGAAAACTAGTTTGTTTGTAGTGTGAACTGGGTAATTAGTCTTCCCTTGTCAGTAAAAAAGTAGAAACTCTGAGGTGAGGAAACATGTTATTAGATCAAACAGGATATTGAACTTGTTCGCACCATAACTATATGTCCATCCGGACGCCTCTGCAAAATGATGTTACGTGTCCTAATTTACCAGTCTATGATGTTTAAAGTAATATAAATAGAAGCAGTCCCTACTGGACTTCGCTTATGAGTTATTCTAGGTCGCTCAACAGAGCCCAGTGAATCACAACGGTGGTACAATCATAAGATATCACCAATGCAACAAGTCTGCACGAGAGATTTCTGTATCATTGTGCAAATACCCCGTTCAATTGTAAGCGAAAGCATTGCAAGAAGCAACATCAGTGAAACCGCGGAGTTATAGCTAAAAAAAGAAAGAATTCCTGAAGATCTCTGCCAAAACCTGGTGGAAACTATTCTTCGGAAAGCAGAGGCCGTAATAAAAGCAAAATCAAGAAACTCAAAACCATATTCATTTTTGTCAAATCACAGTTCAAGTGCAAAAGTACTGCTACCGGGAAACTTTTTACCACATACTGTACAAGCATAATTGTATTTTTCTTTTTCGGAAATTATTCAAGACATGTTCAAAAAAATTGTTGATATTGCCAATTAGGTATCCAAATGAATAATGTAATTGTGAAATTCATACTTCATCATGGATCAAATAATGCCGACCAAATTTATGGAATCCTTGAGTACCTATCTTATAGAAAAAAATTACAGAGAATGAATCAATCATCCCTTTAATAATACATTCTTTCTTTAAATACTTTCACGGACTCCCCAATTCCCACGACAACACGGCTAGTTTATTGCCGGCATTACTCTAGGCAGCAATCATTCCCGTGCAATTTTCTTACATTTTAAGGAGAATAATTTAGAGCCATTACTAGCGCAGACAGATTTCAAGGCGAACGAAAAACGACGGTGGCGGCTGCTCGTAACAGAACTGACAATGAAATACGCCTAAAAACAATCCGCAAAATTAAATAGGAACTCAAAAAATACAATTGCACTAAGTCAAATTAAAAATACAAACATTTATAGTGAAACAAACCATATAAATGCAGCTTTTCTAATTTTATTTTTAATAAAAATATCATGCGAATTACTTTTTTTTAAAGATTATTGAAGATTATAAGGTAGTTGAAATATCCGTTTGGAGCATCCCAAACAGCCTGAAAACAATAAATTTGGTATTTGTAGTTTATGTTTAGTTTGAGATGAGGATGATTGAATTCTATATCATCCAATGAGCGAGATGAATCCAAACTGACCTGTGCGCCTAATATGTGCTGACCACCGAAGCTTTGTGGAGGAAACTTTTACATTGTATTAAAATATATTTCAGAATGCATCCTCATAAATTTTAATATAACATTTAACATTAACATAAGATGGACAATGTTGAAATAAATACGACAATTCCTCTTTCCGAGGCCTGTAAGAAAGGCCCTGGCACTCCAAAGTCCACAATAAAATTTGGTTTGGTTATTTTCTTTATCCACAGTTTTTTCTTCCTTTTTAAGGTAAAATTTATTTATTTATTTATTTATTTATTTAATAGCAATAAGCTACAAGGGCTTTTTTCATATTGTCAGAGAAAACGAACAACAATATAGTATCATATAGCAGTTGTACCTGTCATTAAAATTTGACACATAAAAAGCACAATTATAAAACCAACGCACTCTAAAATCATAAATAAGATTGTTAAAAAAATAAAATGAAATACATAGCTGATTGAAAAAGAACTTTTTGCCTCTTGCTTGGCCCCCCCCCCTCCCATAATAACGTATTCTAAACAAGATTCCATTGCGTATTTTGAGAAACAAACAAACAATAAAAAATCGATCAATACAATTTAACATAACATGAAAATGATTGAGACAATTTAACATAACATCTTGCATTTCTTAAATCATCAGCAAGATTATTAAAATAATATGCAGCTGAAAAATAAGAAGATATTTGTCACTTACTTTTTACAAAACCATATTTCTAATTGATTCCGCTGCGTTTTTTTAAATTTATAAAATCATCCATCTATAATAAATCTATTTAAAGCCACGTCAATCGATATTAATACAATTTTAAGCTCGGCAAACAAACATGACATGGTCAAAACAAAAAGACAAATAAGTCGTCTAATAGCCCATTTCTGCAACGAAAAATACCTTGTTGCGAGGAAACAGAGCAGTTATTTAGAAATGATATAGAGGAAAAGCTTCTATACGATTTGCTTGTCATCGATAATGATGAACGATAGGTAACAAGAAGAAGATAGGGACTATTTTTGCACCAACATTGAAATCGGAGACTAGATTTCCACAAAGAGTGAGCGAAAGAAAGGAGGAACAGTACTATCAGAGTTATATACATAAAAATCACTTCAAAGAAGAAACCTTTTATCCATAAAAAAAATGTTTAAAATTCACTGATAAGTACCCACAAGAACATCTGAATGGAGTTGCTAATAATAATAATTCCTAAATTTTCAAATTCCATCTGCCCTTAATAATCTTCACCACATTTTCTAAAATAAATGGTTAAAATGGAAAAACCACATAAACAAGAGCATTTATCTTAAGAACTGAAAGTTTGACAAAAGTCTCTTCTTTTTATTTATTTTTTTATTACCAAAGAAGATTTACAACAGGAAAAAGAATTGGGGAACATACGACAAGCCCGCAAAACAAAATGAATCAGCGCAACAGCCACAAACAACTTTCATTCATCTTGTTGCTGACTTCCTCCCTTAAACGTACGAATCGGCTGAAAAGCTAGCATTAAAACTTAATAATCAGACCACTGTCGCATTTCCACATCAATTCTTTTTTTTAAAAAAAAAGAAAAAAAAAAAGTCGTCTTTTGTTGCACACGCATGCGCACTCCTCTCATCTGATTTTTATTACCCCATCGAGCAGCGGAGATGAAGAAGTCAGAAGGAGAAACCTGATGAGTAAAAAAAACGAGTCCCAATGCCTAATAACTAGCTGTCAAGTAATGGCTATCTTTAACCTTAATGATCTCTGTCCTTCTCTCCAAAGCCCGTAATGAGGGGCGCTGCGAACCAGGGGGTAGGGAAGCGAAAGTTCTCCGACACTTACAGAAAAGGAGATCCAATTACAGGAAAAGGAAGATAAAAATCAGCGAGGAGGCCTCCCAAAACCAATTCATCATAACCTCGGAAAATTGATGATTAAAACTTAATAGGTTATTTTGTTTCATTCTGTTAATTACACGTTTCGCCAAGACGAAACGAACCTCGTTTCGCAGAAACCATTTCTTTATTACTAAATTAAGAATCTTCATCCTCATGCGGCCATTTTCAGTTTTACCCAAGTTAAAACCGAAAGACCCAGGTTAAAACACTCAGACGATTTGCTCAAGACTTCCGAGACGATTAATTAAGAGCAAAATACCTTCGCTAGTTCTTATTATTATAATCAGTGCCTTCAAATATGGAAATTAATGCCGCTACACTCAATCGGAATCACTCAAACGAGAAGGAAAGGAGGAAGTTGACAGATAGGTTCACCATTTCTCTCTCTTGCACACGCCCAGTTCAAATGAAGGGTGAGCAGAGGTTCGAAGACCCCTCCGTCTCTCTGAATGGAACCAGCTGCTGTCAACTGCTGGATAAGGAGAAGCCAATGAAGGCATTCGCTCGCCCATCAACGCTCCCGACGTAACCGAATTCAGAACAATGAAAATAAATTTCTAGCAGTACGTAAGAAAACAGTTTTCAATAATATATTTTATAATCAGTTGTAACAATTATTACCATTGCTGCAGCTATTATGTACTATCGTATTCTTGCAAATATCTCTATTTCCTATTGGTACATTACATGTAAGACAAGACATTAAGTTTCGTCGTTCCTCAGTCATTTCTCAGAGTGCTGAAATAAATTTAATCATTTGCCAACTTCCTACCTGACATGGATAGTATAACTTTTGAAAAATTCACGAACCACAATCCTACACGGCTGTGATACTGCTTCAAGATACGTGATATTGCACTTGGGAAGCAATGAAATTGTTCTGCGACATTCTTTTGTGTTCACCCACTCTTCACAGTTTCCATAATGCGGCGACGAATCTCTTCAGATACTACTAACCAGTTTGGACTCAAAAATGATTTTATAAATCAATTATGAGTACTGAGAACATGCAACTTATCGAAAACAGCGCGTTATTAAGGCCAGACACAGAATATGATAAACTTTTGGTCCCCACATTCTGAAATGGGTTGTCCCTTAACTATTTATTTAATTTTTAGACTTAACCACTACCACCATAAATAGTAGCGGACTAGCGTGATTAATTTCTGTACTAAAACCAATGTCAATCATTGATCTGGGAACAGCAAATATCTTGCACTGAATACCTGTCCTTAAGATAACGTTATAGGAGAAAGTCCGATGAATTTAGCCTTGGAGACTTGGTTGGCCATTCCACGAAACTCTATGACAGATTCATCGATTCGAGAAAGTACAGTTTCTCACTTTTTGTGGCATATGCAAACTTTTTAAGGTATATAGACTCTTCCACGCACCATATTTACAGTAAAACCTTTCCGTTGGTGTCTTATGATTATTTAAAAACAATATAATGAAACACCCCATATAGTGATGCACAGCATCATAACCAGATCTAATAAAAGTTCAGGGTGATTCTGAAAAAGTGTATATAACTGTAAGCAATACAGAGGTAACCAGAATAAACATTTTCTTTTAATACAATGTGGGGTCGCAAGTACATTGTTCAGGAGCTATCACGTTTTATGTGCAAGACACTTTATGCTAATCACAATAATACGGTTTCGTGGACATCATGTGTGTCCTCTGGTTTAGACGCCAACCAAAAGAGACAACAAAAGCTGTAAACATTACGTACAATAATGACGCCAATTCAAAGCAAATGTTCGAAGTGACGGCCACCAATGGTGCGACATAGCTAACACCGCAGACGTAAGGATTCTCGCACCCGGTGAAACATGTCTGGAGTATCTTGAATGGCAACAGAAATTCGTGCTACAAGATCATCTGCTGTGTTCACAGGTGTTTCATACACTAGCCTCTGAAGATGGTCCCATACAAAGAAATCAAGTGGGTTGAGGTCAGGTGAGCGAGCTGGCCAGGCTACAAGACCACCTCGCCCAATCCATCTTCCTGGGAAGGCGGTATTTGGAGTGTCGCCCATTGTCCGAGCGAAGTGTGCCGGAGCTCCATCATGCATGTACCACATGTATTGTCGAACGTCCAGAGGGATGTTATCGAAGAGCTCGGGGAGAATTTCCTGCAGAAACCGATTGTAATTCTCGCCTGTCAAGTGGTTAGGTTTGTTTTGGTTTGGTATTAACGTCCTTTTCAACTGTCATGGTCATCAAGTGGTTAGGCATGATGTACGGGCCCAGTATATGATTTTCAATGACACCAGCCCACACGTTCACATTGAAGTGATGCTGATACCCGCGAGTTCGTGTTGCATGAGGATTAATGTCTGCCCAGACATGATTGTTGTGGGTGTTGTACACACCCTCGCGGGTGAAAGTGGCTTCATCAGTGAACATTACGTGTTTGGACAAGTCAGGATCACGAGCATCCTGCTGCAGAAACCATGTAGCTAACGAAATACGAGCGGTAACATCTGTAGGACACAAAGCTTGCACCTTTTGACACCGGAACGGGTGCAGCAGCCTTCTAAGGACAATCTTCCACACAATCGTTTGACTAGTTCCAGTAGCAGCCAGCGGAAACTGGTCGAGTGTTCGTCGATGGTTTGGCTTCAAAACGCTGCAACACATCTTCCTCCAAGTCGTCTGTACGAACATATGGAGGTCGGCCTGATGTAGGCTTACGAACGTCCACAGTCCCTGTGTCTCTTTCTGGAATCCTGTGATTTGGAAAGCGCTCTTGATAGAGTCTTTGCGCAACAGTATCCCTTCCACGTGCTTCTCCGTAAATCATATGCATGTCCGCAAGTTCTGTCCAACTGTAATGTTCCATTTTCCGCTGGGGATTAGCAGCGATCTCAGTGCGCGTGCAATAAAAGGTGGAATCGTCCGCATGAACGTGATAATTCAAGCAAAGAACATAAAACGTGATAGCTCCTGAACAATGTACTTGCGACCCCACATTGTATTAAAAGAAAATGTTCATTCTGGTCACTGTCATTGCTTACAGTTATACACACTTTTTCAGAATCACCCTGTATACCCTATCTGGCCATTCGTCACCGGACACCTCTCCAAAAGCGCATGGTATCGTTCGTACAAGTAATACAAACTATAAAAGACGTTGACGGGTTAGAATACACTCATAGCCGCTACTACAGTTAGTATGGATAGAGGACGCGAACTTGGTGTGGAGAAAAGAGGAATGATCATTAGAGCCCATAGATTTGGGATTCGATCCGTGAGATTTCCAACAAATTTCAGATACCATGCTCGACAGTGAGTGATGTTATTTTGAAGTGGAAGCGAGAGGGGGTTATAACATGCCAACCCAGACCCATTAAACCGACGAAATTGACAGTCGCGACCGTCGATGCTTGAAACGTGTGGTGATGTAAAACAGGAAGGCTTCGTTAAAAACGTTGGCAAAGGACTTTCGATCGGCGTTGTCTAGTGATGCAAGTGATCGTATCGTCAGCCAGCAGATCGTCGCACTTGGTTTTCATAGACAAGCAGAAGTTCACAAGCCAAATATCACAGCCCTCAATGCGACCCGTCGGTTACAGTGGTGCAAGGAACGCCGCCAATGGACTCCAGAACAATGGAAAACCATCCTATGGAGTGATAAATTCCGCTACCAGTTGTGGCGGCCCGATGGACGTGTGCGACTTTGGTGAATGCCCGGCGAGCGATATTTATAGGATTGTGTTGTACCCACAGTAAATATCGAAAGAAGTAGCATCGTGATATGATCTTGGTCCTGCTTTTCGTGGTATGGTCTTGGTCCTCTTGTTTTAGCCGAAGCGTACCAAACAGTTCTGGACAATTCTGCGCTAACGACTTGTGGGAACACTTTGGTAATGGCCCATACCTATTTCAGCACGACAAAGCTCCCTGTCATACAGCAGGCGTTATTAACACCTGATTTGAAAAAATGGGTATGGGGACTATGACTGTGGCCCAAAGTCCAGACCTTAAACCATTGAATACCTTTGGGACGAATTGGAGCGCCGGTTGAGAGCCAGGCCATGCCGCCCAATGAATACCACTGAGCTGTTTGTCAATTTGAAGGATGAATGGAGTAACACAAAATTTCAGGATATTCTTACCCATTTCAAAAATCGCAGAGCAAACTTTGAGTCGAATAAAACCAACGGCTGTAAGCAAAGTGATCGCACCAAAGCTCTCACATTGGTGCCGTCTTATAGCAATAAATAAATAAATAAATAAATAAATAAAATCCTACTTTTTATGCGTACTTTCTAAATGAAAAATTTCCGGTATTTATTTGACCGAATATATACAAAAAATAAAACAATTTTCCTTTCGAAATGATATATAGAAACGATTTCACTGATATACAAAAAATTATTACAAGATACTAATCTTTATTGCTTATTTTGCTTGGCATTGAAATTTGACAACGAACATACACTAATATTATAAAATCGAATAATTATTAAAAATATTAAAATAATTAAAAAAAAAAAAAAATATTCGAAATGACGAATATTTATTAAAAAAAAATTAAAATAAGATTCTACACAACCCATATAGCAATTGGGATAATCACCGCTTTATCTCAAAATGGCGTCTTCGTTTAGCAAGGCCTAAAGTAGAAGGCAAAAATCGAATTCGACGCCAAGAATAGTCTCGGCACGTTAACCTTCCTTTTCCCTTCAAGAACGTAATCAAGAGGTAAGAATTCGACTCGACAGCATTATCGATCGCGATATAAAACGTCCCCATGTTCGCACTTCTTCCTTAATTAAGGAAGGAGGAGTGCCGAGAAATGTCTCCTTCTTCTCCGTCAACATCTCTGTCGATCGGTGACTCTCGTTAAGAAAGGAAGTGTCGTGCGAGATTACGATCAAGAGATCGAGCGAGGCAAGGGAGCCCAATGGAGCTGGGAGGCGAAGAGACCACCATTAAACGTCGACGTGGATGACAAATTGACAGTTATGATCTACACCACTTGGAATAGACCGAGAAGGGAAAACTCAAACCATGGCGGGCGGCAACGACTAATGGAGCGGACACATGAAGCGAGCCTGTCCCATTCAATTCCCTTTAGCAGACTGCCGAAGTGCTCGCCGATCCACTAGACAAACGGTCATTTTAAATTTTTTTGAAACTTACAATTTAGAGTTCATTGAGCGATTTCTTTACACAGTATAGCCATTAAGTGCATTTTAAAGTGAAACAAGTTAAACGAGTGCTTTGTTATTATCAAAGTTATTCAGGAAGAAAATAATATTAAAAATAAAAAATACTATTTCACAAGAGAAATTTTTTTAAAAATTAATAATAATGTGTAATAGCGGTTTCAATAATCAATATTATTTTCTGCCCTAATACCTTTCATGCCCCAAAATGTTTCAGGCCTATTTTATTAAATTATTATTTACATTTAACGCCTATCTTAAGTTAACATCAACAACTTCATAACTCTAAGATATTCAAAACATTCTTTGCTTAAGTTAATCACAAGAATATATGGATATCGACAAATTCCGATCGGGCAGTTCTGACTCCTCTGATACCTCTCGTGCAGAAAAGCCAATGCAGCTGGACAATGACCTGCTGCGTGCAAATCCTCGTCAAAGTACTGAATTAATTATCCAAACATCTTAATGCATCATAGTCAACTATTCAAGAGCCCCTTAAACAGATAGGGAAGGGAAGGTCAATAGATAAAAGAGTTCAGGTCCCACACAAACTTTCACCTGACTACAAACCCCTTAACCGGCTCTGCCCTATCCACCTTATTTATTCTCCTGATTACCATTTGTTCAGATCTCTGCAGCACTTTGTTTATTAGAAAGAGATTCCCAGATGCCGATGATGTTAAAACTGGACTCTTGGATTTGTTTGAATCCCACCCATTTCTTTTTTGTAAAGACGTCATTGAAAGTTTGGTTTCACAATGTGCATGTGTGATAGATAACGATGGCGATTATATAACTGATTTAAAACTAAAAATTTTCCGCTTCAAACACTGTTTACCTTCTTTTATAAAAAAAAAACGATATTCCTTTCCGGTCTCCCAATACAAAGATCCCAGATATTTTTCCATTTTCGGAACTACTCAATATAAAACGAGTAAATTTTAGTCTGCGGGCTCTAACAATGTAACGACCTAATGGACCCTTTTCAGTAAGAAGGTGGGCGGGGCACGCGCTTGAGCGGCAGCTGCTTCCGGCGGGCAAAAAACTTCCGTTCGTCCATTTTTTCCATTGCTTAGTGTACGTTTCGGCGGAAAATGTATCGCCTACAAGATTTAAAAAGGCTGAAAAAAGGAGCTATTATTAAAATTTATAAGGAAATAACTTCGTTGACCTCTTCTTGTAAGTTATGAAAGTCTGAAACGATTGCAGAAATAATAAGTCACCAAAATTAGCAGGTTAACTGTAATCGCGTGAAGGTTGATCCCAACAACATTGGCCAACATCTTGTAAGTATTGATTTGCAATTCATTTCCTAACACAACATGAGTTTGGTATACCGGACGTAACATTTCGAAAAAATTATGAATATTTTCAGGATGATGGTAATAAATTCGGGTGTTTCGACCGAGCCTCTGTATATGGCTGCATTTTCCTCCTTTTCTAATGAAATGAAATTCAAAATTTAGTTATTTCTTAACCGAATATTGTTCTAAAATTATCAATTCAAATATAGTTACACTAATAAATAACTATTTAAAGTGACGAACTTATGAATTGCCACTTACCCTATAGGGCACTCACAAATATTTCCACTGGGTTCTAACTCAGTTGTGCACAGATAATGCTTTTTCTTTTGAGAAGCTAAATATTTAGCTCTCATTATAACATTTTCTTGAAACTTAAAACATGAAAATTGTATTAGAAAATGTTTTCAAAATAAAAGATAGTAAGAATATCTTCAGCCAATTTTTGCCTCAGAAATATCTCCAGTATTCATATGTTTGACTGCTCGGTCGAAACACCTGAATTTATTACCATCATCCTGAAAATATTCATATATTTTTCGAAATGTTACGTCCGGTAGCAAATTCATGTTGTATTCGGAAATGTATGTATTACAAGTGAATACTTACAAGATGCTGGCAAACAGTAAGCGCAACTTCCATATTTTGCTGGCATCAACTTCCACGCGATTACAGCTAACCTGCTGATTTTGGTGGCTTATTATTTCTGCAATCGCTTTAGACTTTCGTAATTTACAAGAAGAGGTCAATGAAGTTAATTCATTATAAATTTTTATAACATCATCTTTTTTTCAACCTTTTTAAATCACGTAGGCGATACATTTTCCGCCGAAACGTATGCTAGCAATGAAAAAAATGGGCGAACGGAAGTTTTTTGCCCGCCGGAAGCAGCTCCCGCGCATGCCCCGCCCACCTTCTTACTGAAAAGGGTCCATACTTTCTACGATTCTGCGTGGGTCTCATCAATGAATTCAAAACGATGCCCTTTCAACACGCAGTGTCAGATCAGGTGCCTAGGTAGAATGAGGGAGAGTGATCTTGTTATTTTGTGTCAAGTAGTCCCTCATCACGAGCGAGATAATGTGCAGGGCGCATTGACATGGTGCAAGCAATCCCATATTTCCATATCTCGGACCGTTTCTTCTCACATTTTCCCTAAATCGTGTCAAAACCGGGCAGAGCAATCTTTTTATGCACAATTCGTTTAATGTCAAAAAGAAAAATGACTAGTTTAACCTTGCTGCGAGCTTAAACCACTCAAACGTTCTTTCCTGGCTTGCTCAACGAAAAGCCTCCTTTAGCATTCGGCGGATTTCAGTTTTGCTGAGCTTGAGGCAAAATTAACTACAGATTCTATACCCACTAGTTCGCAGGCAAATACGTGAAGAAAACCACCAAACTCGCAAACATGAGGACTTATAAAAATACCAGCTTGGAGGCTGATGATCAAAAGATACTTTGTAGCGCTATTGATTTGCGCGGTATATTCAAATTCTCTGAAATTCTGAGTAGCACCTCTTAGCTCATCACCAATTTATAACATAAACATACAAAGACCTTTTAGACACTTGTAAATTCTATTAATTATACTTTTTAAATAAAATGGCAAGAAAAACCAAATGAAAGAAATCATTCTCTCCGACGGCTAAGTCTTTTCTCAAACCTATCTAACCTAACCTAACCAAACCAGTCAAGCCATTTTTCAACACTTATTTCAAAACATATAAAGGCTGGCAGCGAGTATTATACATTTTTTCTAATCAACTGAAAAAAAGAAAACTTTTTTTAACCATCTCCTCTCTTTGTAACCTCTCAAGAGCTTATCCTCCTTGTGCACTATTGAATTTCAACAATGGCTAACCTCAACACAACTCCATCTAAAGAAGAAACCATTGTATAGCCAACAAACAACAACGGTCTTTTCACATTATGAAGAAGAAGGGGGGGGGGGGAGAGAAAGCAAAATCGAAAACAATTCGCCGACTTGTCCGACATTCAATGGTCACGCTTTATTTTTTATATTTTGCCCTTCAAAATTTCTATTTCCTCGAATCGTACGTCCTTTTGCCTCAAGTCTCTTCTGTTGATTTTTAATTAAGAGAACGCCGCGGCGACAATGTCGGGCGAGAGCCGGAGTCGGCAAACGCAGACGTTGTCATTATTGAGCAAACAACGAGATTTCACGCATTCTTAACTCGGAGCTTTTAAAACATTGTATAAAAGCCATTTCACATTCCTCCCTCCTTCCCTTATTTTTCCCCTTTTCTTAATCCACACACTTTGTGCAAAATTGACTTAAACGGTCCTGATCCAATCCATTATGCGCACTTCATCTATCTGTCAGAGTTATTATTAAGGGAGCGCGCCCTTATCACAGCCACAGGAGTCATTCAAAGAGCCGAATGAATGCGAGCACATTCTTTAACGTTTCATTATAAGAAGAAAAAAAAAAAGAATGTTTACACGAAAACAAGAATCTTCTTCTATTATAAATTTTGAAGTGGCACCAAAAAAAAAAAAAAAATTCCCCCCTTAAGCTTCCACTTAAAGTAACAACAAGTGCATTCAAGCCAAGTGGATAATCAGAACAAGAGCTAAACATCATGCCTACGATTTTCAGGTAAGATTCCTACCCGCATGTAAGAAAATCACAGACTGAGATTGATAAATGAAAACTTAACAGATTTTCAATATTCATTATAGCTATCCAAACTGGTACAGTATAGATGAGGAACTATTATGGACGTCCTTGACACATGACGATAATTTACAAGATGGAAAATTTCCATTGGAAACAAAGATTTTAAAAAAAAAATTTTAAATCAGTAATTCGAAAAATTTCTTCAGTCATCTCAGAAGGTTTCAAAATGAACATATCCGAAGGATATCAAGACGATATTCGACTTCTTGCCATGCTTTCAATTATTGTTATTGCATCAGTGATTCGCCTTTTCACTTCATTAATGGCTAACGGCTTTATGTCTTTCACATACTCCCTAGGAAGAAATCAAGAAATCAGATGAGGCAAGAGATAGTTCCAAAAATCCCATTCCACTAAAGAAAACGTTAATTCAACGCTTCACGAATAATTGTGTTGCTTCGTCCAACACTTTTTCTTTGTATTTTTTAACAGACGTCTTAAATCTGAAGCAATAATTAGAGAGAAAAGAAACTCACTGCAATGTGCGCAAATTATGTAAATAATCTTAATGCCCTTACAGTATTTTAAAGCCTTAAATTACATAAACCAAAAAATAAATTTATAATACTGCTGTGGTGAGCTATCCTGTTTAAAGAAAGTCTATCAATGCTTTAATTCGGGAAAATACGTACATGTACTCCTGTCTAGATATTTGAAGGGTTGAGAACCAAGCGAATCATCTCCATCTACAACAATGGAAAACAAGCTAAGGACATCTGATGCCCCTCAGATTTCAAATAATACATCTTCATTGCTTGACTTCTATGAAGTATGGATGTTCAAATTATTCGCCTAACATGAATTCGCATATTTGGTAACAAACAAATTGTTAAAAACTGGCACCTAAATCACTCTAGTTGAGAGTAAACTGATTTAATGTCGTTGCGAAAAAGAGTGGTGTTGCCGAAGACCACACCACCTTACAACCTTTGGACTGGCCCTATCAATTTCACGAGCCACAAGAAGGTTTTCCTACTGAGTATGCCTGCTGACCCTATTGAAACATGAAAGTAGGCTTCGTCCGAGTACACAATCCGCCGAAGTACTACTTCTACGCTCAAAGTTCAAACGCTTCTGTTTGTCATCCAGTTGTAAAGTTTGCGCCAGCTGCATTTAATAAGCACACAAACTGAAGCTTCTTGTGTATTACTTTATGTACCGTCGCTTTTCGGACAGATTTCCCTTAGCACACGCATTCCATAGTTTAATCGCGTACTGATCTTCAGGGGCATCACTAATTTATATGCCATAGGGTGCCGTTCATCTCAAAAAATTTTCCCATTCAAGGATGCTGTTTCTGACCGAAGCATCAGTTTTATGCTCGAAGTTTCCGATAGTCTGTCGGAAACGTTTTGTCGCCGATTTTGTTTCAATATACCAATACACAACCATACATAGTTTCTACGTTCCTTTTACCTACATTGACACTGCAGTGATGCCATCTGTCGGGCACAGCTATTCGAATTTAAAAAAAAAAAAAAGCGTTTATTCCTATTTTGTATAGTTCTCGTGATAATAATGTTTGAAATGTCTCGGAGAATTTATATCGATCTGTATATTAAAGATTTCAGCAGTCTAGAAATACAACGAAATTATTTACAATTTGTTTCCAGTTTGTAATTTAAATTCAAAATTAAAAAATATTAATGATAAAAAAGCGAATCCAAGCTTTCTTCTTTCTTGAGCCATGCGTTAAAAATACACCTGACAAACACATAAAAAAATATGCAAAATAAAGGAAATGAATGAATGAACGAGAGAAGCAAAATGCAATTTCCGCGAATGGAAAGCAGTAGGGTGCACACAATGAATTTCGTCGACATCAATATGAACAAAAAATTCATTTTTCAGCCCTAAGCTAAAAAAATCCTAATACAAGGAAAAGACGAATGAGTGTAACCATATAGAGAATGGGGAAACGCAAGAGAAAATGGGAGGCGGCAGAAAAGCCCACGACAAACATTGACAAATGAATGTTTCGTATTCAGAAAAAGAGAAAAAAAGCATTCTCCTTTTAATTATCCTTCCAAGTAACACGCACAAACCACAGGCTTTTTCCTCCTTGCAAACCCCAGAAGAAATTTTTTTCTAACGGCACTGCAACCTTCAATCACAACCAACCACACTTTTCATTCGGCAATCGATTCTAGGACCCGAAATAAAAATTCCCAACAGCTCACTGTGAGCTTCTCATTTAATAGGATTAAAAAAATTTCACAAGGCCTCTTCGGCAGAGGGACAAGTTGAAGCCACGGCCGAACCGAACGAGAAGAGGGCTTCCTTACTCCTTTGTCACTCGGGTGCGACAGCAAAGGCAATTAACCTTCAGAGTGTTTCTCGAATTAATGGGAAATTGATTTCCCGAGTTAGTAGATATGAGCCCCCGGAGGGGCCAAAAAGGGCCAAGATATATCATAAAAAGAGAAGTGGAGAAGGGGGGGGGGGCGGGAAAAGGAACCTCTCAAAAAGACAGATTTCACGTTGAAATAGGACAAGCCTGTCAAAAGATTAATTAAAATGCCGACGACGTCCGAAGGAGGTACAACCACTCGACCATGAAACCTAGAAGCCTTCTTCTATGGGAGAGATCAGAAGAAATGACCAGGCACCTACTCAAAGGTAATTTGCAAATTCAGTTCGTTCATAAATATGCAAATTGCAAGGGAGGGAAATATTAATGAGACGAAGAAGTATGCAGAAAATACGGTAGTGAATTGACAACTTCTTTCGGGGAGAAATCAATTTCGCGTTTCATTCAAGGTATTCGTATTTTAATTATTTTCTTAAACGCCTAGGTCGACTTTATTAATCTATATTCATATGACATGAAATTCTCAACTTCAATCAGGAGCCCCAAACTGAATTAATATGCAGAAATTGTTTTTCAGCATCTATTCGAAAAACAAATTGACAAAGACTGCTATTGTGGGTCCATTTCCTAATCAACGACTATGTTTTCACCGCTTTGGATCACTGAATAAACGCTTATACAAATGAAAGAAAAATTAAAGTGTAATTGTACTTAAAATGATTTTGAACTGTGCGTTATTCTTCCAAAAGTACAGTCGTCAGTTCCATCATTATATAGGATCTGTATAGGATACATTGAGATTAGGATTATGAAAACGCCATCCAATTCCTCAACATTTCACGTTAGCAAAACAACTCTGCACATGCAAC
>JAHWFO010057280.1:19150631-19167144 GCA_023313115.1 Rhysida immarginata
TTTTTTTGCTAAACCCACATTTTATATGATGCTCTACAACTTTCTAAATAACACATGGGGTCTAACCCCTTCCCCTACAAAATTAAAATTTTCAAAATTTATCCCTTCACCCCCATGGACGCGAAATGTTTTTATTCTGAATTAGGGGACATTAAAACCAAATAATCAATATTCATTTTCCCTCAATCTGTTCCCCTTGAGACGTTATTTGGACCTAAAGACGGGACACCAATTACGAAACACCCTGCATAGTTAAGTTTCCGCCAGAAGATATTTCTGTGGAAGAATTTCCGCTAGATTATACTAGATAGCTTCAGAATTTTCTCCCATTCTTACCGAAGGGCAATGATGAGTTAACTCAGGGGTTGGGCGATGTGGCCTTATCCGTACTCGCTCCAATTCATCCCACAAGTGTTCAATGCGATTGAAATCGGGGCTCTGTGCAGACCGGTGAGCTTCTTCAACCCTCGTCTCCTTAAACCATTCTTATACACATCTTGCTTTCTGGCAAGGAGATCCTCATCTTGGTATAGAGATGATTCAATCCAGTAGCGGCTCGTCCATAAGGCTGTAGCCCTACAGCCCTTCCAGTTTAAAATGAAAGTTGCAGTTTTAGTATCACCGTTGTTAAATTTTTATACATTTCACTAAAATGGTTTTAAATGAAGTGTTTTCCATATTGGAGTTAAATGCTGGACCTATTTGCCTTCTGAAATTCGTTCCTTGATGCCTTACTCTTCGTTCCGATGAGCTCTTCGGACCTTTTGTCTTTATAATGTCCCATTTAATTTACTTTTCCTTTAATAGTTCTAGTTTAATCTTGTTTATTATCTTATTAATTATATTCACTTTTAATTTGTTTTTTCTTAAGCTATACAAGCATGTAATGAGAGACAAGGATTTGTTCTCCTTGTGCTTGTTTTACCGTAATCTTATTGTTAGCTTAGAATTATAATTCTAAGGAGCTCTATTTGCTCGATTTGTTTTTTGTTTTATTAGATTTAATTTTATTTGTTTCATTTAATTCTTTATGATTTTTTTGCTTTATTTGTTCTTAGATTTTGATTATTTGATTGTTTAACTTATTTAAGTTAGATTTAACCTCCTTAGATTGTATATTTTGCGATATGTTACCATTGTTATTTACTAACCTGTGTTTTTTTTTAATTTTTATTGTTCTTTTTTGCAGTGCCCTCCTGGCCTAACTCGTTGGTTTATACCATACCGGCACCACTGTAATCTTTTCTAACCCCATCGAAATAAATAAATAAATAAATTTCTCTTCCATTTTTTTACACTTTCAATTAACGCACCAGTAGGTATATCTGTATATCTATTTGTATGGTACAAATCTTACAATCAATATTAAACCAACTTGCCCATAAGCTAGAGAGCTGA
The DNA here is from genome assembly GCA_023313115.1 of Rhysida immarginata. NCBI lineage: Eukaryota > Metazoa > Arthropoda > Chilopoda > Scolopendromorpha > Scolopendridae > Rhysida > Rhysida immarginata. The sequence continues at coordinate 19,152,030 of JAHWFO010057280.1, forward strand.
AACTTGATATACATACTCAGCATCGATGACAATGCATATTAAAGGAAAACATTTTTTAAATAGGTTCGCTGAATCGCTTTCTAAGGGCATAAATTCATTTCAGTCGGATCTCCACAAGTCGGCAACTTTTGTTGCCAATTTGCAGAGGATCGAACGTTATACGAATTGCTTAATTGTTACACCAAACAATTACTTTTACCGAGGGATGATTATTGTTGATGTGAATACGTCCTTTACTGTTGCAGTTTTAAACATTGCTGTCGCCAGCTTGAAGCACGCGATACAATCGCGTCTGCAGTCGACGGTACTGAATAGTTACCTGGGTATTGTAGTAGTCTGAGCAATAAATTTCATTTGAAATCTGTACTACAGAGATACAGGGTGAACACAACAACAGACCTTGATTTCAAACAGTTATAAAATCAAAAATTATTGGAATATTCTTACACATTATTGGCTAAAGTTGCTTAAATTTATAAAAGTTTTCATGTGGTATTGGTTGGTATATCATACATACTCAATGTGCGCCCCTCCTGTTACTCGGCAAACATAGATGCGTAATCTTGCTCAGACCAGACTTTCTACAGTATATCCGGAGTGATCGAGTTTACAGCTTCAATGATGCATTACTGCAGGCCATCCAGGGTTAATCGTAGTGGAGGTACATACATTTTGTGACTTTTTTCTTTGGAGGTACGTGAAAGACAAACTGTTAGGTCCGGTGATCTCGAAAGCCACTTGCAGAACAGCTCAGCAAATCCATCTGCGGACAGCGAAATGCCAGTGAGGATGAGCAATATGAGAGCACAATCTCACCGTAAATTTCTCAATGAACACCTGCCAAACAGATGGAATGACCGCTTTTACCTAGCAACTTTCATCTCTTTTTGCACCTGAAATCGTTCCTTGGTGGCCAGAAGTTCTTATATGTGGCTGACATGACATCACAGGCGGCAACATTTTAAGAAGAGAGCATACAAAAATTCATTCCCTGCTAATGATGGGAACTATGTGGGAGCCTTAAATATGGTGGGGGCTATGTAGAAAAACAGTTCAAGGCACGGAGATTTTTTTTAATAATTTTTTGCTGAGTGTGTACTTGCTTTTCAATTCTTACTGTATGATCATGGATATTATTCACACATCAGATAACTATCATTAAAAATCATTTCAGAATCAGTTGTTCTTACGGTCAAGGTAAAATCATTATCGAAATTATAATTAGTCATTAAGAATAATTCACTCCGAAAGTGTAATTTTTATGAAGTAAATTTTGCGATAGAGCGATTTTTCAAGAAAGAATCGAATTCCATCAAGATCAATCGGGCTGTTTATGAGAAGAAATTAAATTATCTGCGGACGAATTGCACGACCTTCTCACGAGCGCTTTCTTTAATACACAGAACACAGTCAATCTTTTACAAGCGTAAATTCCCGTCCAGGCAAGTAGAAAACCCGTAATTTAAAAACGAATTACCGGGTGTTATTACTTTAAATCCTCCATTATGTCCACTTACATAAACATTTACGACTGCGGCATTTTTCTACATAACGAAATTAAATAACTCAATAGAAAATTAAAACGTGCAAAACGAAAATAAGATTTTTATTAAAATTTCTATTTTAAAAAAAAACAATGCAAAATCCGTTTACTGCTTCAATGCCCAGAGGGCAGGTACGGTCACCTCCCTTTCCATTTCGGCTCCCGCCATCAAGAACGCGGCACAAAAATCACAGGTGCCCCCCTCAACGGAATTAGTCACTTAATGCGCGACAAGGTAATAATAGCCACGAGAACGCCTCCACCTGAAATTAACAGGGAGCGATCGAAGCCGAAAACGATTTGTTTCATACAGGAAACGAGGAAATGAAGAAGAAGAAAAAAACCCCTCAAAGACCCCAAGTGCTAATTACTCGATCGGAGGTCGCTCCCACACGCATCTATGTATGCACGCATGCGCGCCACTTCCTTCAGATCCAATCAATTTACGACGATTTTCTCTACAGCACTAAAACGTTTTGCATCTCTTCGACCCTCACCCACCCACCTCACCCAGCTACCCCTTAATGTTGTTTTTCAAGGACTCTATTCTCGCCGAACACAATTGTTATTAGAAGAAACACATGTAATGCCTAAACGATAAAAGTTAGACCTTTTTAGAATTTCATTAGAAAAAAAAACATCGACGCAGAATGATTGAACCTAAGAAGCACACAAATCCATTTTTTCCACATATTCTTTGTATAAATGCAGGAGTAGGCACATTCGTGTGAACATGTATTATCTTATGGCCAAATATCGAAATGGGACACTTTTACCCGGGCAAAGCCAGAATTGCCTAATAGGTTTGGGCAACTTAGAATACTGGTTTCATTTCGTTCATTTGTCTTGAACATTTCGCGAAGTTATTTTGACATCTGTGCAAATCAAGAAATAACAAGTTGGTATATAGTAGCATACAGCATATTACAGTTTTTAATCATAAAATATTTAATTAACATGCATATCATTATTAAAGTTCAAATTGTAAGAATTGTAAGTGCAAGACTAAATACATTGGAAATTGTTCTCGGCATCTCATTATTATTCATTTACAATTAGCTCTTTTTTTACTTGTATAACAAGCCTTAAGATTCATGATAGGCACATGTCCCATCGTTTGAAGGAAACTGTCAATAATATCACTTATCCTGACTGATCCAAAGGGTTGACAAAAAAAACCAGCTATTCGTGACTGATCCAGTGAGTTACAGATTCAGAATCCGCCGTCGGCAAGGATGTTTAAACAAACATCCAGACTTGTGGACAGAAAAACTATATTAGGAAGAGTGCACATTATCGACATCGACACGCCCAATCAATCAACGAAACAATTTTTTTTGTGTCCTCTCTTTCACTGAAATCAATATACAGGGAGTTCGAGGTTTCAAACAAGAGTACCGTACATTATTTTTGTTGCATCATTTATTTAGTTTTATTTATTTAGTGTTTAGGGTACAATTCGTCCATCCAGGGCCTTGTATGGCCAGAGGCCGACGAATTAGGTCCCCAGATGGGTAACAATTAATGACTGCTGCAAGAGGGTCGCAGCAGCTGGGACCGACGGCTTTACGTGCCTTCCGAAGCACGGGGTAGGGGCCTAAGATTGTACGTCGCTGATGGTCACCCATCAGTTACTAGCCGTGCCTGATGTTGCTTAACTTCAAGAAGTAGCATATTCAGTGAAAGGCATTTTGAGCATAATCATGATCATGAGACAACAGCGAGCACATTTGTAGTCCAAAGTTTTTGTTCAATGAGATCGTATATCTGACCACGATAGCAGCAAAGTCACACAGATGTAAAGGATAAACTATTCAGAAAAGCTATCTGTATGGAGCCATCACAAGAAAAAAAGAGTGAGCGGTATGCCTCGCAGAAACAAAATCGGTGACTGCTGTCAAAAAGAAATTCTTGCGAGTTTATGGTAGAATGCTCCGAGTGACATTTCACGTCGAGTGATTTTTTTTTTTATTTCGGAGTTCTGAAAAAAAAAAAAACACAAAACAAAACAAAAAAAACATTGTTTCAAGAAAAAATTCACTCTCTTGACCATCTGCGCCAAAGGACAACCACAAACAATGAAAGGAAATGTTCTAAAAAAGTTCACCAGTCTATTTACCGAATTAGGTTAGCTTACACGAATTACATGAAAGGTAATGAAACTTTCACTTTTGTAATATCATTTCATACATCTTACAACAAAATAAAAATAACAGGAGTTCTTTTTCGGATACCCTGAATTTAATTAACTCTTATTTTCGGTTAATTAAATAAATTAAATATCCTAAATATGCATCGGATGTCTTCGTTACTGCGAAATTCACTGTGTCTCAAATTAAAATTAACATTTCGTAGCTCGCTACAGCAAAAACTATTCATCAGAAAATCATTAAAATTTCCCTTCTTTGAAGCAGTTTCGAAAAGGTCCACTCACTGGCAACCGGCTAAGAAGAATGTTTGTGAAATTTGAAGAAACAGGCTCATTGGTTAATAAAATTATAGTTTCTTCTCTTGTTCCGAAAAAGTAATACGGAAAAAAACCAATAAAAACAAATTAACTTAATAATAGTAAAATATATTTTAAAAAAATTCTAAAAAAAGGACTCCCCTCTCCTCTTACAAAATGTAAAACTCCAGATAAAAAGTAAAACTCCAATAAAATAATTTTTCTTAGTCTACAAAAAATTCTATTTACAATATAAAAAAAAACCTTAATTATTTCAAAAATTGAGGTATTCTTACATTTGCTGAGTCCAATTAATTAATATACAATGTGGAAAACAGTCTTGGAGCATAAAACTGGATGAATAACACACAGTAGGTGTGTAGGTGCTTGAAGAGTTTTTTTGGGTTTTTTCCGTATTACTTTTTCGGAACAAGAAAAGAAACTATATAATTTTATTAAGACTTATACCCAATTTCATTACATGTAGGCTCATTGGTTGTTCAGCCAGGAAGAGGACGAAAGCGTGCTGAAACAGATGATGTAGCGACACAAGTGATGGGGGACAGGATCTCAAATTTCATGGGCAGCATTAGTGTTCGGCGTATTGCAGAAGTTGTAGACCAACATCGTGCAACTGTCCAGAGGATTCTTCAAAAACTTTTGCGCTACAATTGTGTAATTCATTGTTACGTTCTCTATAAAGCTATAGTACACCCTCAATTGGTGGTTATTGAACGAACTTTTTTTTTTGCTCTGGAAAAAAATCTCATAATGTAATTAATGCATTCCCAAAATTCATAATTTTCTGATGTTTAGTTTTTCCTGTAGCGAGCTACAAAATATTAATTTTATTTTGAGACACCCTGTGTTTAAACCTCTGGATAGTCTTGAAATTTTTTGCTGATAGCCAATCCATCTATTGGTTGGAAAATTCCACAATTTAAATCTTCATCAATGAAAAAAAATGGAACATAGATGGCAGATAGAACCGAGTCGTTCGAACAACTTTTCTGCTATGTCCTACAAGTCTATTTGCATTAAATTGCAATCGATCGCCCGTCACTTCTGATAACAAGATAGACTACGCATAAAACCAAACTGCAAAGCTACACCGAGATTTTTTTTAAATACTAAGAGCGCCATCATTTCACTAGACCGAGAATGACCCACGTTCTTCTTTTATGTACTTCAATGATTTTCATTTTTTTCACCCTGTACGATCTCATGCATCGTTATATGCGTAATTAAATAATGATTATACGGCACAATGTTAGATAGAAACTAATTTTGAATAGGGAAGGCAAACTCTACCGGACGGACGAGGACTGGGAGAGAGGGGAGGAGAAAGCCGAGGTCGCTGCCGACATGTAGCGTTACCGCCTCGTACGTACTCGATGCCCTAGAACAGACATTAAAGCATTTGCCAAAAAAGTATGTCACTTCCAAAGAACGCAAGACGAATTAACGATTTCTCTCCAATGACGTCAAACAACTTCTTTGGCTCCTGCATCAGAAGCCGGATTCTTATTGCTTCGGGATTCATTCTCGCCTTTAATTAAAGATAGAAGAGCTTAGCCGTGATTGCCAAGAGCATTAACTTTTTTTTTCTGCGTTCCTTTTAATTAATGCTTTTTTTTAAGATAGTGCTTGTCCATGACAAAATTTCAACTTTGGGAAAATATCTGAAGGAAGCGTAATTTGAATGAACGAGAGAGCATTTTGAACAAGGAACTACACAAATTTGAAAATAATAAGCAGCTGTCAAAAGCAACCCTAAAAGAGATTCACGCACTGATTCCTTAAATATTTTAAGTTGTTTTCACTGCTTATTTCACAGTCAAAGAACCGAGAATACACTGTAATATTTATACACAATACTTGTCGCTCAATATGATATTTCCGTTTTTAATCCTTCACAAAACACTGTCTGGAAAAGAGTATTTGCGTTGAGATTATTACAAAAGGGCTTTCGCTGAAATTGCTGGCTATCGTGATCATGTTCGTAATATTATTGAATATTACGGTAGAACATGGAATATAGCACAAGTGAAAATCTGAACCTGATAGTTACTCTATCCCGAGACTAACCGCGAAAACCCGTTTCCAGCCCGACACCAGATTCGGCAGGGATAAAACAAGCTAAAATAAACAAACCTAACCTAACCGTGGTCGGTCTTCCAGATTTTAGGCCTCGGCATCGGGTCTCGTTTCCTTCGTACCAGCGGAAGTTCAACTTTTTAACGCTAGAAGCAGATCAGCAGGGATAAAACAAGCCAAAATTATAAATCTGATAAAATAGCATGAGGACGAGAGTATCATGTAGTTAAGTATATCTGAAGAACTCCAACTGTACTCCAACCAGCGAATCATGACAGCTGTCAATCACTGCGTTACCAGTGAAACCAGCTGGAGCAAAATTTAGCGTCGTGCTGAAGTTGCTGTTAAATTTGTGATACTTAAAAGGGCCTTTTTTGCAATTAATGCTTAGTTAATTTTCCTCAGAAGAATCGTAATAGTTTCTTGAGCATGTTGCTTGACATGTTGCTTGAGCATGTGTTGAACAAAGCGTACTTTAAACAGGAAAAATGAGCGCTACATAAAGGACCTGTGCAACAAGGCTAAGGCAGCCGCTGACTGGCTGTTGAATTAGCCAACATCATGATCACGTGATCTATTGCAAGAGGCGTGATTCTCATGATTTGTCTGTTGGACTGCACAAAGTGATAGAGATACTTTTGAAATTAGCGGTCAAAAGTTGAAACTGCCTCAACACGCGATTTCAAGAGCGACGCGGAGGTCTAATATCTGGAAGGCCACGATATACCCTAACCATATGAAACTCATCACTCGTAAAAATTACTTTCAACTTAATCTTTCCAATGTGATATAAAGAGAAAATAGCTAAACAAATCCGAACAAAGGTTTTTGTAAAACTTAACAAGAAAAACTGTAAATTACGAATAATGAGTCCATAAATTTCCCTTGTAAATTTTCCAAAGTCTTCAGCCAGAATTTGACGTAGAACAACCCTTGCGCCACCGAGCCCAAATCTGTTATACAGGAGTACCCCGATTTACGACGATTCGATTTACAACGATTCGATGTTACGACGGTAGATGACAGCAATTGAAGGTGATGCAAAAACTGAAACTAAAACAAAAAACAAAAAATTTAAAAACACCTTTGTGAGACAATGACCTCAAAGCATGCTTCCCATTCTCCACTATCCAGTGAGAGCAAGCCGAAAAGACAAAGAAAACTGATTTCACTGGAAACAAAGCTGGACAAAATTAAGCGGCAACATGCAGGACAAAGGATGCAGGCCATTGCTGACTCCTTGGGACTATCGCATTCGACCGTGTCCACTATCCTCAGCAAGAAGACTGACATCTTGGAAGCTGGAGCACATGCTGGTTCCTTTTCGGCTAAGACGTTCAGGAAGGCCCGTGACCCCATCATGGAGGAAATGGAGAAACTGCTCATTCTGATCACCATCACGTGCCCTTGTCCACTGATATCATTTCACAAAAGGCACTCCTTCCACAAGCGACACATAGGAAGTCGTATGTACATTCTGTATGTTCATGTACATTTATATTATCATTATTATTTTACTGTAGTTCTTAATCGTGTTGCATGAGAAATAAAAATGATTTCTGGTTATTCAGTAGGATATGAGTTGTTGCCTCTTCTCTCTCTCTCTCGCCATTTTTGAATGGCTAGGAACGCATCTATGTGGACACCATGTTAAATTCGCTTCGATTTACGACGGACTTTCGGGAACGGAACTCCGTCGTAAATCGGGATACGCCTGTACTATATTTCATTTCAATGGAATTAACAACTTAATTCGATTCTTAATCTTAAATTTTCATTCTTTAAATTTGTTGTTTCAATTCGTTGTATTTCTGGTTTGGTTTCAATCGTAATATGAACCTTTTTATTTCGGGTCGAAGCCAGAAGAAATAAATAGGAATGGCTAAAAATTAAGGGAGGGTCTCCAAAATTTTTAATTTACAGTCTTCATTTAAACACTGTTTCCGAGAAGATCTCCTTGGACAGTAGATTTTATTAGGTGAAATAAGATGATTTTATTTAAAAATATTGTAGATTTTATGAAATAAAATTGTATGGATTTATAATTTATGTATTTTCGTTTGTACAATTATTTGAGTTGAGGTTGTTAAAAGTTTTTGCTGTAGAGTGAATAAAAAAAATTTTAATATAAAAGTTATTTAATTATTATAAAAAAATCCTTGTTCCTGCATTCTTTAAAATTCATAGTTTTAAAAGGTACTGCTCCCATGGAGATAGAAAGGAACTTACACAACTTTGGTTGGGACTTCAAAAAAAATCCTTCTCCTTAACCAAAAAAACATCTACTCACACCATAAAGCGTTCAAAACATTTTAATTAGAAATTTATCTTCTTCCTTAAAAATTACCCACAGTAAATTGGCTTTAAAAGGGGAAGAAGAATAAGCAAGAAGAAAAAAAGGAACTAGAATTCCGCACCCCCCTCCTTTCCTCTCCTCAATCTTTATGATTTTCTTTTTTTCTCTTTCTCTCATTCTTTTTTCTACATTGAAACTTCGTTTTTGCTTCGCTCAAAGCGTATTCTTTACCGGAGTCTTGGCATTCCTGCCGTCGAACATTCAAATGGCCAGCTGCCATCATCCCCCCTGTTTACATGGAGCAAAAATCCAGTGGCGTGAAATACCAATTCTTCTCCGAAAGCCTTCAGCCATTCCCCCGCTGTTCTTCTTTCTTAAAAGGTAAGAAAAAATACCAGGACCCTCTCTTTTTCCCTCTACTAATTACCCCTACACCCCTTTGCTTCATCAGCAATGTCTTGGGCAAACTCATCTCTCCTCACCCGTTTTTTTTTTTTAATGTATTAATCAAGCTTTTGAAACATCGCTTCGTTTCGTTCACGGATATTCTCCCATCCTATTCCCCTTTTCCCTCATTCCTTCAATGCCTTTTCCATTCAGTGAGAAATAATCATTTCCATCTTCCACAAGAACAAATAGAAGGAAGAAATTCAGGATAAAAAAATTTGAGAAAGGGGCAAGCATAAAAAAAAGAAAAGGGGAAAAAAACCCATACACACAAGCACACAATAAAAACCCCCTAAAATCCCCTAGCGGGGGGATTGGAGCAGCCAAATCCTCACAAGTCACGGCGTCTCAATACGATTCATCGGCCAACGCTTTCTTTTATTATTATTGGGTTTTTTTTCTTTTTCACTTTCAGCCAGCAACCCAATGATGTATTAACAAGCAACACCTGTTTCGCCACCTGTCCGTGAAATGGGCGAAGAAGCAATCTGAACCTTATAGGAACTAATCATTCATTTCAGTTTTCACCATTCCATCCGCCCTTTCTTCTTCTCAACCGCCATCCCTATCTACAACCTCAATTCCTTTTCATCGCTACATCTTACGAAACTTACATTTCATTCCCCTAAATCAAATTCTGTACATAAATTAACTTACAGCACTGCCATTTAAGATTTATTTTCATTTTATAGAAGCTATTAGTCTCGCTGACAAAAATAAACGCTGTAACGATTATAGTCGACTGCAAGCTTCGTAAATTTAACTTCATTCAGCGCAACTAAGAAATACATAAACAAGCAGAAAAATCTAAATTACGTTTTCCAAATGTAACCCAATAGCTTACAAATACTGTTAATGGAATGCAAATAAAATAAGTTATAATGAAAAAATAGATCCTCAGTTATAATGGAATGCAAAAAAAAAAAAATAAGTAGAAGATCTATAATGTTCTTATAGACATGAATAATTATTAAAGAGAATCATCGGAATTTTAAAAATTCAAACAGTACAAACAGTTATGCTTTGAAATTTCATAATATAACACAAAACCCTCAAGTTTGATGCATATATAATTACAATGTATAAAAGAGAAAGAAAAATTCCGCCACCTGGACTCGAACCAAGAACCACGAAATTCACTGCAAGTAGCTGATTTGTGATTTCATAAAGTCCATATGGACATATAACAGCTTAGCGTTTCATTGTCCGCAATAGCTCAAATGGTTAGAGCAGCGACAACGAAAGTCCGCTGTCCCTGATTCGAGTCCAGGTCGCGGAATTTTTCCTTCCCTTTCCTACATCGTAATTATGATATGCTTGAGTTGATGTATGTCAAAGGTGAATTTTTTTTGCACTTTCAGCAAAGTCGCAAAACTCTTCTTAGAGACGATTGTCGCTAACATCGTATATCTGGACATGTTGGAAATGTTTCTTATTTTCCAGTTAGTACAGGGTGTTCCAAAAATAACGATCAGAAATTTAAGAACGAACACTACGAGGAGCGTTCATAAAGTTCGTACAATCACCGAAACCGAGAGGGAGAGGAACACAGTTGTTGTACCGGGGCAAGCACACGTTCATGTAGTTTTCCACACAATCAAATGATAAGCGCAACGAGACTATGAGATCCCGCGGGCGCATCAGATTCAAAACGGCGCTCGGTGATACGTTTCTCTACCTGAAGGACAAGAACTCCAAAGAAATCGACGCGAAGATGGTCGAGGTGTACGGTGACAGAAGCTCAATATATGAAACTGTTGCAAAGTTGCGCAGACACTCTGAATGTGGCGAAGCAAGTATTGAAGATGACCCACAAAGTGGCAGACCGTCTCTTAGTGAAGAACCGACGATTGCTGTGCAAGTGGAGGCCATGATGCTCGAAGACCGGCGAATGACAGTTGAGGCTATAGGACAGTGGTACACATCAATCGTGGATCTGTGTTCAGTACCCTGCACAAAGTGTTGCACATTTCAAAGGCTGCAGCGCGCTGGGTTCCGCGGCTGTTCACGCGGCTGGGTTCCGCAGCTGTTCCGAAAGGTAGCAGAAGCAGAAAAGTTGGAACTCTGCAACCAATGTGGACGACTTCTTTGAGCACCTGATCGCCATAGATGAGTGTGCTGGGTGTACTACTACGACCCAGAGACGAAGGAGCAGAGCAAACAGTGGAGGCGCACCGCATCACCACCACCAAAGAAGGCAAAGACGCAGGCGTTATCAGAAATTCTCCTGACCGACTATGCCAAGGTTCTCCAGACGGACTATCGCCAAGGTTCTCCAGACCGACTATGCCCAAAAAGGCCAAACAATCACTGGCAAGTTTTACTGGGATCTTCTATGAAAGTTGCGGGTGGCCATCAAGAAAAAACTTTGCGGGAAGCTGACCAAAGGCATTCGCTTGCTCCACGACAACGCGCCCGCTCATTCAGTGCAGGAGAATGTCACACATGCGGCTGCTTTGGGCTATGAAATTCTCCCTCACTCTCCTTATTCGCCAGACCTGGCCCCAGTGATTTCTTCCTCTTCTCTCAGATGAAGAAACTGCGTGTTAAGCGTTTTCATAACGACAACGAGCAGATTTCTGAGGTGGAACACTTTTTCAAAGGTCAGAACATAGATTTCTACAAGAATGACCTCCGTCAAATCATCCATCGTTGGGAGAAGTGTGTGAAGCTGTGTGGTGCTTATATTGAAAAAAGGATTAACTCCATCAGCAAGTTTCATGCTCCCTTCTCCCTTCTGTTTCCGTTATGAACGGTCCTCGTAAGTATGAAAACAAAAACAAAAAACAAAAACCTTCAATTAACACGGATGAGATGAACCATTAGTGACGATGGATTTACTAGTTACAAAATAAATAAATAAATAAATAAATAAAATCTTGCGCAATCTAGGTCCGACAAAGCGATCGTCTCGAGCGTATGCCCAAAGTCAACACTGCTTAAAAGATAAACCGAAAGTGACAGTGTATTCATCTTGACATCTTGGTATTCTTTACTGTCACTGTTTTGGCACGTGCAATCGACTTGAAGGGGTCCACGAAAAAGCCTGAACAGTTGATACAGTCGAGTTAAGACCATGACGATCATATTTCTGAATACAGAATTTGATAAAGTTAATCCGCTTTCAAGTTATCGTGCAAACGGTAGATGGATAAACATACAGACTAATGGTGATTCTTATGAGGAGCTTTTTCAAAATAAGATAATTTGATGAAAACATAACATAATATCTTAAGAAAACATAAGATAACTTAGTCGTAATGGTTTTAACAACACGTTGATGTTGCTATCTTTATGTTTCTGAGCCTACCTGGTCATACATCAGGAGAAGTGTTAATGCATCCCTAAGAATATGCGTCCGTCGGACTGCGTTCATCTTCGGGAAAAACCTTCCTGTTACATATGCCAAAAGGCGTGCTTGTTTCTTGGAAAAATAATGCGAACACGAATAAATGCTTTAAGTCCTTAAATCAGACAAACCATCAACCGAAAGAATCCAATCTGTCTTAAATGGTTTAATAAGGTTCAAGAAAGATGGAAAGGCAATGAAATGGGAAAAAAAAGCAAATGCGCAAACTTATTTCTAATAGCACGAAATTCCAGATACGGCAAAAATTAAGTTTAACACAAGAAAGATAATGAGAAAGGGAAGTGTCCCAAAACGGTAGATGTTACAGGACTGTCCTTTTAAGACAGTCATCGGTTTTTCCGAATGAGAACCAGCGTTCGTTTTTCAATTCCTCTATTTGAGGGGGGGGGTTCTAGAAATTTTGGCGTCGACAACTAAGGTCATTTTGCGCCTTTTACACAAGTTATAACAGTACGCAGCCCGGGACAAGCACAAACATCCATGCCCACGGCGGGATTCGAATCCGCGGCCAGGCGGACTCGAGAACTAGAAAGCCTGCGCCCTAGCCCTCTCGGCCACCTGGCCGGCCCTCTATTTGACCTCTTAGTTAAAGAATACGGGCAATGCTATCGAAGATGCATTGAGACTAGAGAAATGCATACTGATTCGAATATTATAGTAATCTGAACATAGCCAATATATGGTCCAAGTTGTTTGTGAAGAAGCCAGCGAAATGCTTATGGGCAAAATGCTCGCTTCTTCTGAGAGTCTGTTGAATATACAAGGTGACGAAAAACAAATGGTAGATAATGATACACGTAATAGATCAGGGTATAGTGATGCATTTTGTCCCTATGAACATGGGTCCGAATTTGAAAGCTAACTGAGATATGAACAGAAATAAAAATGCCGCCACCAAGATCAACAAATTAATAACTCAGGTTCTGCAACGCCTAGGATAATGAATTTTAGAGGAATAATAGGGTACACAAAACTGTGCATACCGTTAAAATGTGATCGTATTCCAACATGTAATTTCCGAGTTACGCATTCAAAATCGTAACAGTGCTCACATGCGAGTACTAACCAGTACGTGCTACGATGTTGAGTGCATTACTCGGAAACTACATGATGGAATACGATCAAATTTTAACGGTATGCACAGTTTTATGTACACTATTAGTCCCCCAAATTTCATCACTCTAGATGTTATAGAACCTGAGTTATTAACATGTTGATCTTGGTGGCGGCATTTTTATTTCTGTTCATATCTCAGCGTTCAAATTCGGACCCATGTTCATAGGGACAAAATACATCACTATACCATGATCTATCATTATCTACCATTTGTTTTTCGTCACCATGTATATTTTTCCATAAACATTTGCAAAACCAAGCGATTGGTTAATTCACTAATGCCAAGAGCGCACGTTCACAATCGGAGTCGATAACATTTTGGTTCCTAATTATGATGAAATACGGTGAACTTACGGAAGAGCATCTTCAAGTGATTTAATCTCTTCGATACCAAATTGGATTTATTAACCTCGCAGGCTTGCAATTCTTGTGGAGCAATTTTCATATTATTTTCTTCGTTAACGATAGATTCTTCCTTACAGTCCAGATAATAACGTTTTACATAAACAGATGCATTACTGCTTACACGTTTCACTTAATCATTGGGTGAAATACTGTTTCTCCTTCAGAATTCTATCTGAACAAATATTAACCATGGGAAAGAAAAATTTTTAGCAAGAGGCTTGCTTATGAGCTCTGAATTTACAGAAAAAACAAAAACAAAATAAAGCTGATTCATCCGAGTAAAAGGTAAATGGAAAAGTGGGCGCATTCGTAAAATGATGAGCAGTTGCAAAACAACTTTTAATAAAATTTATAAACTTTTCCATATAAAAACTTACGAAACAACACGTTGCGACTTAATGTCAACGGTTAATTTTTAAAACTGGATAAATGTACAGAAATGGATAAAATTAAAAACTTTCGCACCATTTAAAAAATAATCTTTTTATTTTGTTCATTTTTATTCAAAGAATCATTTTAATGACTGCAAAAACCGAAGTACATTAACAAGAGTGAGGCAAGCGAGTTAGACCTTCAGAAAAAAGGAGGGTGGAACGGCTAAGCAAAAAGCACTCCGTTCGCGATTAGAATGGACTGCTTATGCAATATCACCACAATTCAGAAAAAATATTAAGTTTTTGTTTGTTTTTTTTTCCCTTGTAGTCAGAACCAATTTTAACATATCACGAATTTCTAGAATATCTTACCTTCTTCTCTTGCTCCCTCTAACATTCAAGATTTTAAGAAAATCTGAAGTTATAAAAATATCTAAACTTGATAAACTAAGTTTGTAAGCTCATGTTTTTGATTTCATGTACGGTTTTAGCTAAAAATAGTATTTAATTCCATTACTTTCTTAAGTACTTCAGGATGAATTGTACCAAGCAAGGTATTTGCTAATTTTTTTATAAATCTTTTAAATTCTGAAGTAAAATATTTGGTAAAAAAAAAAAAAAAAATCATTTCTTTTAATGTTGTCATCATTAAAATACCAGAATTCACCAAAAATCTTCTTCTTGAGACTTTAATATAACAACACTTAATATTCCAATATCCTTCTAAATTTCTCTCCCCGCCTAGTTTTCATTCTCTCCCTTCTCCCATCATTTATTATCTCTTCCGTCCTTTTTTCTTCTTCTCCCTCACTCTTTCCCGTTTCCCCCCTTTCCAAATTCGTTTTGCCCGTCCTTTTTGTGCAAATGACGGCAACGTTAGTAATGAATACTGATTGAGGAAGTGGCCTTGCAGGGAATGCCACCGAGGCGCACGAACACAGCACTGCCGCCACCGCCGACCGACCAACCAAGAAATACGACGGCTACTGCTAGAGACGGAGGAGAAAAGGAGGCGGCAAGG
>JAHWFO010057280.1:19172144-19259380 GCA_023313115.1 Rhysida immarginata
GGTTCGTGTTGGTATTTCACCGACTCCCTACGAGTGCTACGGCTAATGGATGCCGCCGCCGCCGGTGAACGCCTTAATTTATTCCCTGGGAAAAAGAGTCTCTTTCTTTCTCTCTCTCCGAAGTGCATTCGTCTAGGCAAACGATTTTAAGGACATGAAAGACAAATGAGATTCTCATGGCCTCCCGCGGCGAAGAGCGGCTTCCTTCCAGAGAATGCCTTTTGGGCCGCAAAAAGAAGCCAAGAAAGAAAAAGAGAACACGACTGATTGTGTTTATTACGAACACAAAACGAAAAGGAACGAGGACGTTGCATAAATACCTGCAAGAGTACATAACGGAGCTAACATACCTCTCGTGAACACGATTCTTTAGCCAATATTTATGGAAACCTCGAATGCTTCAAATAAGAATCTTTTAAAACGACAATAAAAGTGAAACGACGAAGTGCTTATGGTGCTTCTAAGAAGCTGACACAAATTAACAATCTTCGCTAATGTTTATTATCCAAGACAACCATTTCATGAATAACTACTTAAATGATAACCTAAAACACAACGGAGTTTTATTTTATTAGAAGTGTTAAAAATCATTTTATGATTATGAAAACTCTGATTACAATTTTGAAGATTCAGAGAAGCATGCCCCTCTTAACCTGAGAAATTATTTTGAGATTCCAAAACACACAATGAAATTCGGAAAATCTTAATTTCGATGAGAACTGTCTCAGGACGTGATGTAATGATATGTGGCAAGACACTTGATAAATTTTTCCTCCTTCCCTTCGATAAAAGCGAGCATTTAAAACAGACTCTGAACATTGAAAATGTTTAATCTTTCAACCGGTTCGGATAAGTAGTTGTCAAATAGTTTCAAAAAATCCGTAACTAGAAACGAGGTGACTAATGATCACTACATGAAGATCATGGAGATGTGTCCGTTATTTACATGCAAACAAAAAGAGTTAAAATTTCAGACAATTATATATTCTATCTTACACAAAATGTAATAGATATTAAGTAATAAGGAAAAGGAAGATTTTCCGCAATCCGAGATCGAACTAGGGGCCATGAGTTAATGTCTCACCGCTCTTACCAACTGAACTATCACGGACACATTTACAGTGTCTTATGAACTCAAATGATAGCCAAATGGCTCTCAAGTCGACTTTTTTTTTCCCTTTCTCAAATCATCAATTGGCGATGAAAATAGTACAGTAAAATTAATGTTCGGTTTTTGGATAAGTTAATTTGTGATCTTTAACTGGAAAGATTTCGCTTGTCTGAATTGATCAAGATTTACCGTCCAACCGCTCTACCAACTGAGCCATTGCGGACATTTCCATTTGTTAGATGTTGACAGTCAACGTGTATGAAATTAGATTAAAATTTGAGTATCACTGATATTACTTTGTAGGGGCTTTTATTATGAAATGCTAGATGTTGACAGTGACAGGACTAAATACAATATAAAAAACATTCCATTAAATCGTCTCTCTTTTTACAATAAAACTATTTTTGCCTTCAACAATTCGCAGCCGCTCGCTCTTCCAACAACTATTGCGTGTTTTTTCTTTCTTATATTTACGCCATCCAGTGACATGATATATAACTTGCGGACAATTTACATATTATTTCCAACACCATTCGTTTAATATATTTAATATCCTCCAAATTATTGAAGTAATTTCTTTGAAAGATCAAGCACTTAAGTCACAATGGTTGGCAAAATCCACAAATATCCATACGCACAGCAGGATTCGGACCCTCAACATAACGGACTCCAGGACTAAAACGCCTACATCTCAGCTCTTCGGCTCTATTTTCTATTCGCTTCACCATTAAGAGCATCGGGACTATTACTTTTCAACACAGGACTACTTAAAAACATGCAATTCTTCGTTAATCTGCTGCAGGAAAAACCGTCACGTTTCGAATGAGCTCATCACAGGCGGCGCCCACTCTTCTTAGAGCTGCAATTAAAAGAATTTGTCCGTTTCGCAGTCGCTACAACCTCATCAAACAGCCCCACAGGTTCCTAGTAGTAATTAACAGAGAACCAATCCCTCAAAGAAAAGGAAGGGCTTTTTCAACAAGTGCTTCGCTACCATCGTGCGGCCACGTGACCGGCATCTCATTCAGATTTGGGTTTGGGGGACTCCACCTAAACCGTGCTGTCAAACGCCACGGGTGGATCGACGGTCGGCCGGCTCTTTTCCCCCCACCGCCCGACCCCATCTCGCTCTTTCCCCTGGCTGGAATGCCTTCCTCCCCGGAGAGAGAGGCGGAAATCATTGCGGCTCATATGTCAACGCGTGTCCTATTACGAGCCCAATGCCAATGCAATTCGGTGTTTAGCATATTTAACACCGAAACAACACCACTTGGTCAGGCGGAGGGGATCTCACAGTTCATCGCCTATTATCTTGCAGGCAACTAACTAGGGGAGGAGAAAAGTTACGACAGGTCGTTGTAGACGTTAATTGGAAACTCAAATGCATTAAGCAAAAAAGAAACTCCGCGTTCGTTTATTTAGGGGGATTAATTTTATGGAAACCTTCCTTGTAATTCTTAGCTCGTAAAAACTTCAAGGTTGGGTTCTAGAAATACAAGAAAATGCAAAGATGAGTAAACCATCTTTATAAAACTTTGCCGTGGATTCGTCACGTTCGTCTCGTTTTACTCTAGTAACTAGAATCTTGTAAAATAATCTTTATTAATTTCGTTCTATTCATGCCTCTCCATGCTTGAATACAGCTTACACAAACTTGCTAGCCAGAAGCGGATTTGGGCAAGAAACAATAAACTGGAGATTTTCAATTAGCCTTTTAATTAACAAACCCGGCAAGAAACTTAAGACAGGCAAGGTGGGATGAGGGTGTATATAATGCGAAAAAAAATACAAAGAAAACTGAAAGAAGCCCATTAGAGGGTGAACTGAGGATGAGGGTCGGGGTTATAAAAGGATGTGTTATTACGTATTATAAGATACCAAAAAAGAGGAGAGATAAACGGAAAGACCAAAATGAAAAAAAAATAAATGAAAAAGCAAAGACAGAGAGAGGGGAGAGCTACGACTAGATATATGTTCACGAGGAGAGGAAGACGCTCTAACTGGCGACCCTAATAGCATAGTTGAAGCCAACGAGAACATCACACTTAAATCTAATAAAGTGTTTTTAATAACGAAGGGCGAAATCTGTCACCTGTTGTCTTTGGTCTCACTCCTTAACAGAGTTGACACCTACCCAATGGGAAAACTGTCGCCATAAATCTCAAAATAAGAGCCAAGATGAATCGCGCCTGACGTTCATTTTGCCTTCCGTCGTCTGTCTTCACCAGGTGGTGACAAGTGGTTAGGAGTTTAAAAAAAGAAAAAAGTAATTAAGGTAAGGTGAGACGAGAGAGAAACAACATTCATTTCGGTATTCCCGACTGCTTTGATGCAATTATTTAGATAATGAAAAGCAAACGTCAAAAAATAATTTTTCTTAATAAAAAGCTACTTTCAAAGGCTATTAAGTTCATCAACCGTTTACATTTTAAAAATTTCCTTCTAAAAAGTGTAAGAAAATGGCTTGTCTCCCTTGAATCTTTCATCGAATAAAACGCATAATCAAATCCGAAAGACCTGTTATAAATTAAAACATATTCTAAATATTTATGATATGTTTTTCGTGTAATAGTATAAACTCTATTTTATAAGTTTTATCAAAATTATGACTGAAACGCCCGTAACAGTACGCGTTTTAGTCAAATGGAGATAAACCTTAGAAGATAGACAAAAGAAAAACCGCCCTTCCACAAAAAAGTTTATTAAATGTGTACATACATTCTGAGTACAGTACTAGGCATCTTCTTTCAGCATGACTAACAAAACAAAGATACAGGTCATATTTCAAAAATAACAAGACAATAAAAACTGTTTAGTCAATGGATTAACAGATCATGTTTTGACCCAAATTTAAAATATATCCAAAGAGTAATTGGAATGCAATTAAAAGCAAATTTCAAAAGTGCCATATGCTATCTGTTCAATTTTATCATTGCCAATTTTGTTACGAAAAAGGAAGGAAAACTTTTTAAATTAAACTTTTAGTAATTAAGATTTGTTGCAACTCTTTTTTGTTCAATTTCGGTAAATTTAAATAAGCAACTTAGATCCAAAGAGAATCTCTACACTTCCGAGCTAAAACATTTAGCCATTTTTAAATAGACCATTATTTATAAAAATAAAGAACCTACTTTATGCAGCTTTTAAAACTAATTTTAAATAACTACTAGTAAAACACTTATTACACTGACGTAAAAACTGATTACAACATCCTTTGAAAGGAAGTCCTAATAAAAATAAGATGCTCCTCTTTACTTTTCCTCTGCTATTTGTGATGTGATGAGCAATGGTGCCACAAGAAGTGGTCTGACATGTTTCATGGCTGGTTTCCTGACACCATAAACGAAACGTTAGCCTTTTATCTTTCCCTTACAAATAATGAAATAGGAAGCTTCTTCCCACCGAGGGCTCGTCACCTTGCAAAAGCTGTCACGACAGTCAAATGAATTTGGTTCCCCTCGACGACGAATGAAAAGCCGGTTATCAATCAACAACGTGGACCGAGCAGTCACCATCGTTACAGACCAGAGCAATATATGTTGATTCTCATACAGAAATGAATGGCAGGAAACCAATTACAACTTTCGTCAGCTTTTCGCTAGTGAAAAATAAATTAACCACACAACAACAAAACATGAAAGCAAAGACGCAAGTCTTTTGAGATCATCATAACTAATAGCCAAAGAAAAATAAAAGCAAGATAACAATTCAAAGAAGAAAATTCTAAAAAGAATGTTGAGCTATTCCTTTTCAGCGTTCAGTGACTCAGTTTGCATTCGTAAGAAAACATTCCTCTGAAGGGGAATAACAAAACAAAAAAAGATATAGACCCGTTCATAATAATCAATTGCCATTCCTTTCGTCCATTCTGCAATGATTAAAAACCTTAAACATGAGCAAGCCCGACAGAACACTCTTAAAAACCATTTCATTAAGTCATAAAAACATAAAAGGAAAAAAAAAACCCATTATAATGGTTGCACTGTATATTATTACAAAGATGCGTTCAAACTTTATTAAAAGTCCATTCCACTCGGAAGGCGCGTAAATTCCAAGAGGTGCCATTCGAGGGTGCCAATGAATTTAATCATCGGATATTGCCGTTTGGTTATAACGCTAAGACAATATAACGAATGGAGTGGAAATTCATTTAAGTTGCGACCCTCTCGGCCACATCGAAAGAAAAAGTCCTTCTTGTTTAATATAAATCCACAGATATCAAGGAGTCTCAACACCCCCAATGATGTAGACCGGTAATTGAATTTCTGCGCAGATTAAAAGAAAAAAAAATAGAAACTTTATTTTAAAAATCACTTTTCCTTTTTCTCGACTTCGTTGGCGACACCAAAACATATAATCGTTTGATATATATTTTTAAACAAAATGATAAACAAGAGAAAGCAGCACATAAAATAAAAAACAACATAAACTGGCACTATTAACAGAAAGAAAAAAAACTAAAAACAATAAAAATGTCTATAAGTGACGTTTTAAAAGAAGAAGAAAAAACGAAACCCTCCTTAGATATATAAAAAAAATATTAAATAAGATTGAATAAGAGTTAGGCGAGACTAAAAAATCGTTACCAGCAGCGGCAATGAAATGAAATGGTGGAAAAGAGAAACCGGGTGCAATTACGGAATTAATAATAATCAACGTCACTTTTGCTCGACAATTCAGAGGGCTGCGATTACAGTAATCACGGCCACTAGTTGCGCTCGGCCAGCCAAAACGAACAGGGAGCGAGGAAGAATCACACACACAAGACAAAATGGCTCATTCCCTCCGACCTTAAACAGTGTATGTAACAAATGAAATAGAGAAAAAAAAATATTAAAAGAGGCCATTTATTGCAGGAAAGCCTCGTCAACTGCTTCGAGGCTTCTTTCTAATATCCCTTCTTCCACCTCCTTCATGTCACACCTGCCTCATCTCACCCGTCCATGATTGGGAAAAAAAAAATTTCAAACGGTATTAAAAAAATAGGAGAGAGAGAGAGAGATTACAAGACCCTAGCCTGCGTTCCCTACTCGCTAATTTTGGTCGCTGATAATTTCTGTAAAAGGTGATGATGAATTTCTTCTTTCAGATTTAAAAAAAAAAAGCCTCACGGGATGTAGAGGAATGGGCAAGGAAAGGAAAAAAATTAATTCTGTTCATTTTTGCTATCCCCAGAACCAGGGGCCATTTTCTTCTACCGGTTATTACTGTCTTTTCACGAGCACTACATTTTAATCTACGACTCTGACCACCAGAGAAAGAGATAGAGAAGAGGGAAAAAATGTAAATTAACCTTTTATTATTATTAAGCGTGGAAAATAAACGACAGCAAACAATGAGAATGCAATTGAAAACATGGCACTCAAATCGCAGCGACAGGAGTGGAAAAAAGTGTGACGACGAAGTGAGCATAAAAGGAAGAAGAGAGATAAAGTAAAACAACAAAAACAAATATCGACTCTCTCGTCCTCCCCTCAAACTTCTCGTAAAAAAAGAAAGATTTTAAGAAATTCTTTTTCCCAGACACCCGGATCCGAGAAAATGAAAAATGAGAAAATATATATTCATTTCCCATTCTACCTAACTTGAAACAACAATGAATGCACTTTGGCCCATGGCATCACGACAAGAAAAAACGAATTTATTTTTCTGCTTAATGAATGGAAGACAGGGAGAAAACCGTCAAGAGAACAGTGTAGCTTTGTAATCGACTTATGGCAACAACGAAAATAAATTTCCAGCTTATGAAGTCGACTTTTATGCGAAAAAAACAAAGCAAATTCCTAACATGAAAATATGGAATTACCCACAAAAAAGGAACCGACAAACGAAGATAAAATAGACTCCTAATTAAACAAGAAAGGACAAATTATTTTATTAAAACATTAAAAATTAAATTGTTACTTTTAGGAGAAAAAGATAAATCGTTTCCTTTTAATTACAAAAATGACAAATTTTTCTTGGTAACTGAAAATTACCAAAAAATTCGTTCTCACAGCTATAGATCCTTACTAACCATGATATTCAGATTTGACTTTCTTCCCTAGGACTTTTGCTCTTGAATAAATATGTATTGTTTTTGTCCGTCTGGCAACATTGGCATCCTATGGTCACTGAACGACAGTTTTTATCTGCCATAACAACCAGCATCTTGTAGAAACAAAAGACCAGGAAGTCTGTGTCTGCATCAGTGGAACAACGAATAATTCTATAATTTCTCATCAAAGAAGGCATGAATAGAAGTGAAATTCACTATACATTTCAACACAGTTTGAACGAAATCATCAACTTGTAAGCTGCATTCACCAAGGACTGTGCCATATGGGTGCGTTAAACAGCGCAAAGCCCTATACCGCTAAGCTGACCATGAACACCGAATTAGAGGCTGTACACAAAATAGTATTCTCCCTACAATCCCTATATATTTTCCTGCGACTACCATCTGTTTGAGCCATTGAAAACATTTTTGGCAGGGAACATGTGATCGAAAGAATATATGAAAACCAAACTACTGACATGACTTCTAATATTATGACAATCTAATATTAGATTAGATGAAAGACTTCTAAGTAACTGAGATGTGGAAAAAGCGTTCTGGCAAAACAGGACAGTGCCTCGAAAAATAACTGATAGACTTTGCCTACTTAGTAACTACAAAAACTGTTAAAAAAAAAAAGAAAAAAAACAAAGTCCATGTCAAATCTGAACAACCTTCTATTATGATTTACCTTTCAGATCTGTATTAATGTTCAGACGGGAAAAAACATCATTGGAAAATCGAAGTCCACCACATACATATGACCAAGAAGCTTATTTACAACTCGCTACAGTGCAAGAAGCAGCAAAGGGCCAAAAGACTGGATACACTAAAATAATGCAGAAATAGCTTAATAATGCTCTCTTTCGTTTTTAATGCACAGAATAGTTTTCAATAGGGAACATTAAAACATGAAATAAGTGAAAGATAAAAAGTCATTATCCACAATCTGAGTAACTAGGAACCACGATTATCTGTCTCGTCGCGCTTGCTAAATGAGCCACCGATATATGAGATTCCAGGTCGCTAATCATGACTTTTCTATCTCTCACGTAATAAGTACCAAAAGGTTCATTATGTTTTTACTTTGTCTATCCGCATGTATGCCTATAACTCCATTTTCTTAAAGCGTATGTTTTAATTTCTCGATTTTCAAAATTTGTTTTCGCCAACTGATCAGGGCTTGGATAAGTTCGAAGATAGTAGAAATCGATTTAAAGGTATGTGTTTAATGCGACGCTTTTTGTTGAACCTTTAGGCATGCGCGCATTACAACAACATTGCAATCACCTAGCATTTTTAAATTATCATGCACACTGGCTTTGTTAAGACAAGAAATTCGAGTAAAAGTCGTCAAACTGCCACGTCACAGACGTAAAGCATGTTGCAGAAAGCAAACGAACGTCGAAGCATGTAAAGGTATAGGGGAGGCAATGAACGAAGAAAAAGACTTGAGCGTCATAGTGCTGATAAGGAATTACAAATCCCCAATTGTTTATATGACGGTGACCATTTTAACTCTTCTTCGTTTGATTATGTCATTCATTAATGGCTTTATTTTATGACTGAATTTCGAGAATACTTCTAAGGCTAATAAAAATCATTTTAAAATGGTTTCTAATTTCATTTACAATCTGCACTTTATTTATAAGTCGAAGTTAATTCTTTTCTTAATCTATTCACAAATATTTAGTCAAATAGAGCAGCGCCTCTATAAAATCATATTCACTCCAAAATTATCGTCAACAAAGATTCCAGCTACTTGACACTTAATTGTTTTAAATCGGAGAATATGCTTTATCATTTTAAGTTAAACGTACAGTCATGGACAAAAAAACGCTCCCTCACTCTGTGTTGCTATATTTTTAAATGAGCGTTTAAAATAGGATGGTATGATTTTATTGGTTAAAAATTTAGATCATTTTCTGACTAAACTAAATGATATCAGAGACCTAGTGGCAAAGTGTTAAACGCTCATTTAAAAATATAACAGTACAGAGTGAGGGAGCGTTTTTTTTTGTCCATGACTGTACATATTTAAAAAGTCTTATTTAAAAATTTATAGGAAGTCATTAAACTCCAATGTAAAAAAGTAATTACGCAAATTAGCTGCATTTAATAAAATATATTCTGCATATATTCCAAAATTAACCTTCGAGCAGTTTTGCTTCCTCAAGGTACACACCTGCACACAAACAAAGCTCAACGTCTCCATGTTTTATTGAGAAAAAAAATCGCAATACTGAAACTTAAAAACGATATAATTTGCTTCAAGCACCATTAACATAAATTACTCTGTACACACCATTGCTTGAAGGGGAAAAGTGCATCACGTGAATCATACAATTTCTTGCGCAATGAAAGCTCGACAAACGACAAGCTCCTTCAGGTTCCTTTTTACAACAAATTCCTTTTTACCGCGCCTTTATTTTCATTTTCCATTTAACGGCTCCTGCAGCAACAAACATTTACGTCTCCACTCGAGTGCACCTACCGTTAATAAGAGAGAGTGGCTTGTTGCACTCGACAGTCCCCTCCGCAAGGGTCGCCACCAACCATTTAAAGCCACTGAAGGAAGGAAAGAATTGTCCTCTCCATCGTAAATTGGATCCAAACAACTCGACTGCCATTTGTTCTTCAAGAATAAGAAGAGAAAAGACAAAAAAACAGCGTCTCCCTGATTATTAATACATATCCGTCTCTCTCGCTCCCACCGACCACTTATTTCATCTCCCACCAAACTGATGAATGACGATGGCGCTTCAAAAGGAACCGTGCTCTCTCTCTCTCTCTTTCTCTCTTTTTCCTCTTCTGTGAAAAAACGGACGGCTGAATTTTATTGTTATTAATTATTATTTTCACCTTTACATTAAAAAAAATTACCCAAGCAGTCGAAGGATAAGAGAAAGCCTATAGGTAAGAGACCCTCTTTTGCCGTCATTTATATGCGCAACATCAGCGTCATTAACAACAAACTTTTCCCTGCGATGTTGAGAGAAACACACTCCACCAGACACACACGAATATACATACACACCCAGCTGCACCCATCAGCGAAAAAGCAAAAGGATATAAAAATTTTCTTAATAATGAAAAAAAAAGGATCCTAATTTAACCACATACGCTACGGGATAAAATTTTGACTAATTTATAATTAACATACAAAGATGCAAAAAATAACCCAAACTTCCCTTCCAAAAAAAAAAAAAAAAAAAGTTTCTCTTCGGTTTCAGGAATTTTAATTAAAGGGGGGAAACATTTTCAACCATTTTCCAAAATTTTCCGAAGGCGAGGATAATTACAAAGATTTGGTTGGGATCGCATGTCAATTATGAAATAATGCCGTGGGAAACATACAACAAGAATGTAGCACTTGAACGAAGGGGAAAAAAAGAAAAACAATTTTAAGCATCAATTAAAATTCTTCTCAGCAGAATGAGTTATATTTGAGAATGAATAAAAAAATCATCTTGACTTGCAGTAAGTTAAACATTATCTAAATACTAAAAGGGAAATTGCTCTAGTTGATTATACACAAAGAATATGTTTATTTTATCAAATTCCGGAATCGCTTCATCATCTAGGGGTCACTAATATCTTTTCTGATGATATTTAGCAGTTTCTATTTATAAGCGACAAACTTCTTAAAATCACGAAGTACAAACTAATTTTAATTTAAAATTGCTTGTTTGCGCTAAATTAATATGCTTTAATATTGTTCTGAAAATCTAATTTAAATACTACCGGTTGGTTATAACTACACTTTCTCTATTTAACCGTCTCTACGTGGAAAACGAGCGATCGCACGAACAGGAACCGTAATGTGAATCTTAATGCCAAAGACATTGGGAAGGGAAACAAGGAATAAGCAGTTCTATTGAAACACTTTTATTGCTTTGCGACCTCGTCAATATGTGGACGTAGTATCCGTCAGACTACAAAGTGTGCTCGAAATGATGCCCATCATTTTCCATAGATATACTTGGCACCTCTCTTGATATGCTTAGCTTCAGATCGGCACATGCGGCACCACTGGAGTAGTATGATACTAATGGAAGCAGTAAACCATGTAAAATCTTGTGTCCCCTAATCTGGACATTATTCCTACCGAATTTTCTACCCTTAATATAAACAGTTGCCTATTTAGGGTGGATTATATAGATTATATAATTTTAATTTTAACCGCCCTGTACACCTTATTCCAAAACCTTTTTCACTTAGGTAAATGAAGTTCGGGGTCCTTGCAATATATTAAACCAGTGAAATTTAACGGTTCAGGCAAGAAGTCGAGTCCGACGTGATTCGAACTCTGCTTCTTGCTTGAACCGATTAATTTCACTTGTTTAATACCAGGTTGGCTAATAAGTTTTTGACTTTTTGAACGCAACATTTATTGTGATATAACTACATAAATAAACACACTAACCCAAAAGGTAATTACCCTCTTGATCTATCACCTTTTGCCATCTTTCAGACAAACTTTTGATACTTTTGTACCAGAAATTCAGCGGCTGTGCTTCAAAGAATGCCTTGAATTACTCTTTGATCTCATCCTCATTATGGAACTGTCTATTGCTAACAGAACGCTGCGCCGTAAACAGGTGATAATCAGAAGGAGCTAGATCAGAGCTATATGCTGGGTGAGCAGGATTTCCCAGCCCATCGTCTTTAACTTCTGGGAGGTCGCCTTTGAGCGATGCGCTGGTGCGTTATCATGATAGTAGTTCCATAGTCTCCGGAAACAAAGCGTTTATACCAGTTGAAACATGTGGACCTGCTGACAGTATTCTTGCCAAATGCCGCACATATCAATTTATGCGACTGTACCGCATTAGTGTTGCTTTATGCGCTTGTGCCAACATGATACTACGCAGCGCTTCTCGCGAGAGCTCCATGTTGTTGGCCATGGTTTTGTCAGTTTGTTGTTGGGAGATTAAGAATGGAACATATCTATGCCAAACCCCTTCTATACCAAATAGGAAGTTCCTAGATGGTTCTATTCGAAAGTTGTAGCACATTCTAGAAAAAGTCTAAAAACTTATTAGCCGACCTGATATATTACAGGGACGCCGAACATCATTTACTTAAGTGAAAAAGCTTTTGGAATAGGGTGTACATCACATTCTGCTGCGTGAAAGAGGAACAGGAATTATTTGCTCAATATGGAGATTGTGCGCATTTGCGGCAGCGATAATACTGTTCCACACAATCTTGAAAAAAAAAATTCTATGGTAAAAACATTTCCGTAAATGTCTATATTTGTGACAGTGCTGCGGATATCTTGCAGAAAAATAATGGGTAGAAGAAAAAAATATCTGCCTTCTGAAGCAATACACTTCAGTGCAAAAATGCCACGGTGGCAGAAGCTTGCATTACAGTAGTCTAAGAAATCGCTGATGGCAGAATCACGATATCCTGATGAGCGAACCGTTTTCCTCTGAAGAAGTGGTCCAAATGGTGAAACTTTAAAAAAGTTTAGTAAAAATTCAGGGTAAGGAAGAATTCGTACCCCATCATGGAAGTGTGAATATTTGTTTCAGTAGTTCCCCTTTATCGAGCCACTGCGCTGTTCACTTTTCTTTTGTCAAAACGCCCATTTATTCATCAACCGTAACTATCCGATGCAGAAAGGGAGTGCAAAGCAAAGGATGTTTCTACTCATCTGCTATTATCAGTGAGATCGTGTGGAACCCAGATATTCAATCTTTAACCCTTGCCGTTAAGTGCCAGATCTGCAAACTATCGCTGGTGATAAGAGAAGGTCAGCGTTGAACTTCACGTACTGTAACCGCTAGTTTTTCTTTGCCTTAAAAATTATGAAAAAAAAACAATACAAAGGGAAATAGAAAATTTTTGAATAGCCTTTAATTTTTATAATCTTTCAAATATTTTCCACCACACTTCTACACTTTTAAAACTAATCATCAAGTCAATTCTCCCATGCTTCTTCTAAAGCGGGGCACATACTTCATCCTGCGACTTCAAAAGATTCTAATCGTTTCAGCTTTTTTCTTCACTTCATTCCTCAATACAATGTCACAAGATTAAAACTGCTCCGTGGGTGCTCAAGTATATTTATCCCAGTATTTGCCAAATAGTCGCGTGAAAAATCTAACATTGATGCACAGGGGCACGATTATGGTGATCAAGTACCATGTCTTGGGTCTTCAGGTTAAGTGAGGTTATGGTAAATTGAAAGAACCAAGTGGGCAGAATCGTTCGTTGTAGCACTTTGGGGCGACTGTCTCCTGAATTTCCAGCACAGCTTTACTCAAAGTAAAGAAAAGAAAACCACTCTTTTCTTTACAGATCTTAATTTCCTCTCTAAGAAAATGGGCGCATATTAATCTTATTCTGTGTTTTAGTAGGCATGTCGTAGTAATAAGGCCACGTTTCG
Organism: Rhysida immarginata; assembly: GCA_023313115.1. Classification (NCBI taxonomy): domain Eukaryota; kingdom Metazoa; phylum Arthropoda; class Chilopoda; order Scolopendromorpha; family Scolopendridae; genus Rhysida; species Rhysida immarginata. The sequence continues at coordinate 19,185,690 of JAHWFO010057280.1, forward strand.
TCACCTATTAAAATACCTTTAACATAGTCAGATTATTTAAATTTATTCATCATTTCTAGGCACCAAGAAATTAGTCGTGTCATTTACTGACGGTGATCGTAGAGAATGCTATGAATTGCCGACGCAGGAATGCTCGAACTGTTATATTATGAACGACAAATGCCCGTTAGCCTCAAGTATTTTCCGGAATGCGGCAATGTTTCTTCCTCTCTAAAATTCCCAATACCACCAGAATAAAAGTAGTGCGATGATGACAGTCCTCTACTTCCAGTCATTTCTTCCAATTATAATTATCAATCAACACTCAATCCACGTGCAAAGCTGTAGCGTAAAATTGCTGGATTTTCGTCTTTGACCAAATATAGTATGATGCACTCCCACGGTTCACGACTGATTTTCACTGGGTCATTAAACATCTGTTATGTTGATTACTGGTCTCCTTGTTTATTCATGCTTGTGCTCAATAGTAATTTCAAACAATTTGTAAACGATGGGCTTTTTCATTTATATGAAGAAATAAAAGAAATTCAGAACAAAGAACCGTTTGATCTCTTGTCAACATTGCAAGCTTGCATTTTGCTCTCAACATTCCTCCGTGCGAGAGTCGATTACTCCATATTACAAAACTGTACTAATGTCCTTTATAAATTACTTTCGATGAAGTTATTGAGCAATTCTCATAGTACACAATGCCATCAATGGAGTTGTACAAAAGACATTAGACGCTACTTATAAATTCTAATTTTAATCAAATGAATATATAAACCCGCAAGAGCTTTTAAAATCGTGTTGCCATATTAAAGAATAAGGGAATTGCGCGGAGACGGAGTTCCTAAATTTAATTTCTGTTCATAAAATTTTTTCTCATGGTTATTGATTAAATTAATTTAAGATACAAGAGTAATTTTAATTGGAGTGACAAGAAGTACCTCGATTTCCACATGTTTTTTTTTTTCCCCCCCCCCCCCTAAATAAAAACCCCCAATTACGAAGAGTAGAACTCTGTGTAAAACTGAAATCTAAATGACAATAATTTGGAATAAAAATATACACAAAACACCATACAAATTTTGGAATAGAAAAAGTAGACTTGTTTGTGTCGTGTTATAACGAAATGACAATGTTCACTTGTGCAATTCTCCATTTCAATTGCCTGAATATTACTATGGAGAATACTGAGCTTCGGACATCAGTTACGCAACTACTGGACAGGAAACTTCATTACGAATGTTTAAACACATATCTTTAAGCTCGAATTGAATGTTCACAATTGTACGTCAATGTACAGGTGCAAGACTGCGGAAAACAAAATTCAAAAAGTAAAAGAATAGACCTGCTTGGGCACGTTTTTGAAACTGACTCATGACGAATGTGCTACTCACACTGAAACATAGTCCCAGTCAGAAGAGAACCGACAGAGTCGTACCTTTAACGACCATCCTCACTGAATTTCGCATTTTTCAAAGCGACTTCATTGGTTAACACCCATTTGAGGAAGAGGGGAAAAAGTTTGCGATTTAGAGATAAGACGAGGAACAAATTGCGAATTAAAGAAACAAATTTCAAAAGAAAAAAAAAAACGAAAATTGAGGATGAGGGGTGGAAAGAAAGAGATTTATACCTGCGGACCGGGAAATAATAAAAGGAGCGATTGTTAAAGAGACACACGATGAACGTCTTCATTTACGACGCCAAATGAACTCGGCTCTTTAAAAAGTTCTTCATCTTTTTAATTTCTTCTATTCGCTTTTCTGGCTTTATACATTTTATTTCAAACATTTTTCCCCTTAAGCATTTAAAAAATATATGTATTTTCCTCCCTTCTTTTCTTATAACGAAAAATGGACCATTAAAGAGTCGAATCGGGTCGTAAATTCTGAGTCCTTCGCTGTGTTTGTTTCAAAAGGGCCAAAAAAACTTCTCATCGTCCTGAGGGGAAGGATGAGATAAGGGCTTCGAAAGACCAACTGCTCAAGTTCTCTGACTCCATAACGATGACCATAGATGATAGGAAGAAAGGAAGGAAGGCAAAAGAAAGAAAAGAAAAGAAAAGAAATAAAAAACCGGGGACAACAAACGGAGAAACGGAAGCAGATGAAACAGTTTTCTTTTTCTTCTTCGTACCACCATTCTCCGGTGGCACGAGTTCCATGTTCCAGGAATGAAGGGCCAGTCACGATCCAAAGGGCAACTTTGTCACGAACCCTGTTATATTACTGGGACTAATTAGTCCAAAAAATGCCCAGGTATTAAAAAAAAAAAAATGCATTAAAATGAACTACACATTAATGAACCGCTTACATGTTGCGGGAAGAAGTTAAAAATACATAAATATCAAAACGTTTTCTTGTAAATAATTTTTTTGAACAGGCAAAACAAAGAATTGTGTATTCCAACTGATACGTAATAAAAGATGAAAATGAAGAAAGAGACACAAAATTAAATTGTTCATATGTGAATCAGTTTAAATTGTTGTTACCGTATATACTGATTTCTTTTTTTCTTTTCTTTTGATGCTTTTCCGAATATACGAGCACTATGTGCTCATGGGAAATTCATCTTGTTATATATTTATATGTTTCTTACATTTGAATAAATAAATAAATAAATAAATAAATAAATAAATAAATAAATAAGCAACAAAGAATTGTCACCAACTTAGAGAGAATAATCTTTTTATTCACGACAAAAAAAAATAAAATAAAAATTAAGTGTTCTTTGCATAGTGAATCTTAAGTCCATTTTGATAACATGTACGGTATTTAGATTATCTTATTGAAAGGCCCATTTGTAATGCACACAATTTGGAATCAGAGTTAACATAGAAATTGATCTCAGGTTTTCTATTTCGTTGTAAGAAATTCAGATATAAGAATACAGCACCATTCTCAAAAGTAATAACAAAGCGACCAATTCATATACCATACACAGATATATAAGCTTAATTTCGTATAATGGAGGTTACATTTAACTCTTAAGAATTTCAAAAGAAACAAGTGGAAATGCGCAAGTAATCATTACCAAAACGAACTTGAAAGTGTTCTGAAACATTTAAATGTGAAAATATGAATGAGTAATGTGCTTGATATCATGTATGGGTGAGTGAATTATTTGTATGGGCATCTTTGAGTGAGATGTGTAAGTGGATTGTATGAATAAGCACACGCTTGTGAATGAGCGAAGAGTATATAAGATAATGAGGGCATATAAGCAATACCGCCTTGAGAGAAAGCCTGCTCAATGCACTAAAGTTTACATTGTTAGAAGTAGACGCCTTATTGAATATGAGTGAATACCATATAGGGTATCTTCTGGTTGGTATGTTATATCTCCGTAACGATTTATGCTTATTTTTGAGTCTACTTTAAGCGCATACTGTACATACAAGACCTCGATATTGGCTGTCCTATATTGAGATACTGAACTTAGTTATGATTTTTCGATAATATACTTAGTTAGAGTATACCCTTCGGAATATTGAGCAATAGTTAATAATAAAATTTATTGATTTTTTATGTCCTATAAAACTGTCTTGCTTTCATTTTGCTAAACTCACCTTCAAGATATAGCATATTTTGACCGATATCTCGGGATATATTGGTCGCACAGAAATTTGGAGCGATATTCATAATCAGCGACGAAGGACATATATTTCATGCGTCTTATATCCCGCACTTTAAAAAAAAGTGCGGACAGACGGAAATATAGAATTGAAAAACGCCAAGCACGAACTCCCCATTGCTGGCTATAGGAACGTTTCACTACTACAAAAAATAAAATAAAAGCAAAATCAATATTTCACTATAGTTCTTATGTGTGGGTTAGAGATTTTCTTTTCAGATTTTCCTATAGGCCATTTCCATTGCCGATTGGTTTTTCTTAATTTAAAATTAAATAAAATGGAGACCATATGAGATAGCGAAAAACGAAGCGCATAATTGCAATCCGCGGTGCCATGGCACAGATACACGGACACACAAGAGACGTAGAAAAATATATTAGACTGTTCAACAATGCATCGAGGTGAACTGGAATTCTTCTTAATAAAGACAATGTTTCAAGACGTGATATGAGGCAGCATAAGCGGATGACTCCCAAAGAATAAAAGAATATAATAATGGGCAAAGTGCACCATACAATACATTTATCCGAGTGTAATGGAATTCTCATCTCAAGAATAAATGGATGAACATCCTAAGCAGCTTCATAAATTCCCTGATTGTTTTTAATATACAATTTTTAATGAAAATTGATGCGTATTACTCTAAAGCTAAATACTTTTCCGTCGACTTAGTAACAGCTTCATTTTTTTGTTTAAAACAAGATATACGGTAAACTTGCACTAAATTCCGAATTGTGAACAACATTTGCTATCGATTGGCATTTAGGAATCTTCTATTCGATATCAAATAAAAATGTAAAATTCCAGTCCTGTAGTTAACAAATCACAAAATCTTTTCTACGATATATCCTACAAAAAATTTAACAGAAAAAAAATATCTGGTATCTGATATCCATCAAAAGCGGTCAAGGAATTGCGTGTCTGGACACTCCCAACCTGATAAGTACACACCGAGGGAAAGATCTATATTTATCATAAACAAAACAGTTGATTCCAAAAGAAAAAAGTAACTAGGTTTCCGGAGCAATGTCATATGCAAAGACTGCAGAATCTTTCACAGTTTGGTATTCCTATCTTCCATCCTCGTATATTAATATTTCACATTCCCTCCTCTTCAATAAATCATTCGTTTTTCTACAATCGTAACTAAAAGTTACCACTCTAAATAACTCATTAATGGCCAACGAATCGCCCTCAATCTTGTTTTCCACCATTTCAAAATGAAATAAAAGATCTACAAAAAAAGCTTTAAGGGAGAAAAACGCCAGTGATTCGAAAGATTTTGCCCGTTACCTTTAACGTTGGGGCCATTTCCAGTCATTTACTCGAGACATTTATTTCGCTAAACTCGTTTCGAAATGTCTTGCGCACGACGTGATGAAAACAACAACATCAGTGACATACATCTCCCAAGAAATCGGTAACGGGAGAGAGAGAAAGAAAAAGATATATAAATAACGTTTCAACCTTTACATTCGAATCTAGTTTTCAGACTGTGAAAAACAACAAACGAGCTAAAGACCCCGTTGAAGAGGCCACACGGATATCTCCAATAAATAATATTCATATAGTTTTTATGTACAGCTTTCTAATCTTAAATAAAAGAAGGACGGAGCGAAGAAAGCATAAAACCTCAACAGGCAGACAGAGCATTTTAAAACAAAGCAAAACTCGATTTTCTCCATTTTAAAAAAAAAAATCAAGCCGAGAAGCGTCATCATCATTTGCTAAAGGAAAAAAATATTTTCTTCTCTCATGTCATCTCGGCCATAATTTTAGTAGTCACTACTAATCCATCTTCCCCTTTTTTCTAGCTTCATCAATATCAAGTAAAAAATTTAAAAAAAAAGGCGAAATAAGCAGAAAAACTCCTCCTCCTCTTAAAGTGCGAAATTTCCAACCTTCTTCTGCGAAATTAAGAGATCAACGACAAGATTGCTTTCCCTCCCCGACTAAGAAAGGGTGATTAATTTTCGCCCAAAAAGAGATTTAGTACATAATGGCGATCCAATAAAGGTCGTTAAGGACGATTGCCCTACTGCCCCACGAAATTTTTTTGGATGTCTATTTTTTTTCCTACTTCATTCGTATATTTTTTTTTGTTTTTTTAACATATTTAATTATAAGTTTGCCAATATACTGAGAAAGAGAGGAAGCCAACAGTCTTTTTTACTATATTTTTTACCAGATTCCTGGCCCCCCCCCCCGAGTAAACATTGATGAATGGTTTCGTTTGAAGGCTTTAAAAATTTATGAATTGGAGAGGACAGTTGGAAAAAAAATGAAATGGAATTAATATATAAACTCTGAACGCGAATGCTGATCTGTCTTTGATAGTACTTAGAAAAATAAAAACAAAAATGTCAATCACCCTGCATGGCCATTTTCGATACTCATCAATAGGTGCACATCTAATAGGATGAAACCAAATATTCTTCAAAAATTAAAATATCACAACAACAACAACAACATTATTTTCACTTTTTAAAGCCTTTTCAGTTTATTGCAATCATAAACCTATATATACTATCACGGAAACGAATTCGGCCTCCGCGTTTAAAATTGCAAATTGCTTAACACTCAATAAGCAAATACAATACACACAGTTGGAAACAAGTTGAGGGGAAAATAGTCCTAAATCTATTATTTGCTTAAAATATATTAGGAATGAAATTTCAATTTTCTGATAAAATTTTACAAAATTGTCCAATTCAAGTCCAAAAAAAAGAAACAAAAAAAAAATACAAATTAACATTTCCTCATCATTTCCGTTCCCTTGTGTTTTCAAATACATTTAAAAGTCTTTTCCTGAGAATGACAAAACTTCAAAAGTTCACAATTAAACAAATTAAAAACCAAACAAAGCAGCCTCTTTTCTTAGGACTTGCGAATTCCTTAACCTATTTCTTGACTGCTTCGGGGAAATGTTCTTTTACCCTCCAGAATGTGTTTGTGAGTCAATACAGATTAATTATATGCCAACCTATTATAAATAATTTATGAGAGAGAAAAAAAAATTAACTTCAGGAGAGTGAGAAAAGTAAATTATTCTAGCAACACTTAACGAATGTTAGGAGTAAATTTTTCTAGTAGTGATTAACGAGTCCTAACTTATATATGGTGGACAAGATTTTTTTCCCGTGAAAAGTTAAATTATAAAATTTTGGATATTTGAGAAAAAAAAAAATAAACATCAATTTTCATGACCAATTTATCTTTATATCATAAGATTTGAAACATTTCAAAGCAATGTTTAATTTTAGAAATGCTTTTTTTCCGAGAGATTGACCCACCCTTTAACTCTATCTGATCAGCTTATTTAATAATATACATGGCTCATATTGGTTTTCACTGTCTTGCATTCTTGGTTCAATTTATTCTTTTACGTTTTTTCTATAGGAGTAGAAAATGGTGAATAGCGAATAGCTTAGATGAAAGAAAGAGGAAACCGCCGCTGTGCTAGAGAAGAAAGGAGAAAAACCGACGGGGAACAAAGCCAACTTTTGATTTGATCACTGAACATTGCTCATCCATCGTCAGACGATGGAACATAATAACAATCAGTAGAAACTTCAAAAGACTTATTACTCTAATCAGACTAACGTTCTGTCCATAAAAAGTATAAAATTTAGCCTTAATCATGAAAAAAAAAATAAAAAAAATAAACAATGAAACAATTTACAAATCACGCACACATTGAAGATAAATTAATGAATTACAATAAAGATTATAAACGTTTCAAAACTTCATAAAAGAAAATTAAATTAAAATGCCAGCCAAGGGAATTTAAGTAAGTATAAAATTTAAATTAAATTTCCCAATTTAAAACTGGTTAATTCCAAGCCTTCATTAAAACTATCTAGATTTACAAATAAAAAAGTTTTCCCTCACATACAAGTTTAATTTTTTTTAATCATGGACTAACTTAGATCCTTCAGATTATTCTCTCTTTCTCTTTTTAATTTCGCTTTGATATAAAACATGGTCCAATAGACATGTGAGAAACGTCCACTTCCTTGGAAACAGTAAACAGAAGTAAACATGAACTCTAATCTTTGTGAAGAAATGAAAGATTTTTTAGTACAGAAAGAGGACTCGTGCTTTTACTATTTTAAACATCTGGTTTATTCGACACTGTTTAGCTTCACATCTAACAAAGTTAGCTGTGCCAAATTCGCCATTCGTGTAACTCCTACACAGCTAAACGGAAAAAATTATTCGCAAAGGGATTTCGTCTACATGAAGAACTACGCTCGTATAAGAAAACATTACTCGAGAAGACAATTGGTTTACAAAACACTTCAAAACTCGTGATTCAAAAACATGGTTTGTAAAAGTTCTTAAAAAAGTTCTAACTGGGCGCCTTTTTCAGAGTACATGAACAAGCAATAAACTGCATAATTAAGGATATAGCCAATTCAATCATAAAACTTAATTGTAAATATGACGAATTTTTTAAACGAAGGATTTGGAATTATCCAAACTTAAATTTAACTGGATGTTTACTGAAGTTGTAAATTCTCCTACGCATTTCATCTGGATGCATTCATTTACTGAAAAACGAAAGTACTCTTCTGAAGCAGTCTTATCCCAACCGTCATTCATCATAGTCGATAAAAGATTTTGATTCTTACTGGACATCAGTAAATGACCAACATCACTATTATCTTAAAAATGATACTGACCAAAAAAGAAACAAACTTTAACAGTTTTGGTCACAACTGATTTTAAAATCTTTTGCCTTACTTTTTATCAATGTCCGCGTTGTAACGTCGGAACTCGCCATAGGTTTTGTAAATTATTTCATCTTTTGGCACGAAATATTCATTACATATCCACCAATCGCGAAGGAGGATGAAGAAATTAAAACTGAAGGACTCTTTATGAAGAAACGTCCCTAAAGCAGAGGCGGTTTATCTCTTCCAATGGTCTTGAACATTCTTCTTATCATCGTCATCATTTGCAAATAATTTTAGGTGCGAACAGCCTTCGGAATGATGGATTGCTTACCGATAATGAAAGGAACAATGTGTAAGATAAAATTTAAAAAAAGCATTCCTGAAAATTCTCACAGATTAAGACATTAGTAAACGGCAAAGAAGTAATGGCATTTTTAAAAGGTAAAAAAAGACGTTTACTAGCTTTCAGCACTTGAACACATACGCTAAGAACTTTCCACAACACCTTAAATAATTCCTGAAAAAAATCGAAAACACGTGAAAACACCCTGAAAACTTCTTGAACAAACAGATGGCTCATACCAATATTTACCAAATCAAGACATTCTTTCAGTTATCTCTTTTATCTCGTTTGCAAAGAAACTAAGGAATCGCGGGAAGATGTCGAGACCTTGCTGGGATTTAGCAGGTGGCGAGCCAACTTCGCAATCCATCAGACATGAAATCGCTTCTAAAATTCCCAAAGAAAAATGGTGAGGAAAATCAAATTCGCAATTGGCTGCCCCGCAGATGGGGGCGATCGATAAGAAGGTGGAAGGCCAATTGACTTGGGCCTCCGTCTTGGTTGTTAAGAGTCCTACGAGGATAGAAAGAGAGAAAGATACGCTACCGAGCGGTGATCCACCATCCCCCCTTTTCATTACCCATTATTATTAACTTGCATGCGGTAATCATTCAGGCAGGGAGGGAGGAGAAATAAATAAAAAGATAAATCACTGGAAATCAACATTCTGCCTTGTTCAGATAGCCATCTCAGCGGCAACACGATTTTTGCTGATCGATCTTGATTATGCGTCCTTCAGATTACACTCCGCGAAATCCACTTCCAATACCCTTCACTTAAGAAGCCTAAACGCTAAATCTACGCAGTTTCATTAGTTCATCGACCCATCTTCTCATATATAATTAGAGCCTTTTGTAATAAATTTTTTTCTTATAAATCATCCAAAAAAAGCGAGACATTACTTTTCATATCCCGTATCCCTCCAACAGACCTGGTGGATAATGATTATCAGCAACTTTTTTTTGTTTTAAATTTCTCTCCTCCCTCTCTGAAACTTATTAGCAGATCTCGAATGACTCATGAAAAGAATAATGTAATATTTAAAATTAAAGACGAGAGAAAGAACGATGACGGGGGGAAAAAAGCGAAGGAACACCTTACGGGATAGGAATATATAATTAAAGCAGCTTACTACATCTCAGGCTTTATCCCCTCCACTCCCAATCTTTCCCCGACAACAGAAAACAGGTTTATGGAACCGAAAAGTTTTTCTCTTTCCTTATAATCATCGACTCCATCTTTTATACGAGGAAAATCAATAGCAGTTTCATAACGAAATGAAAATTAGGCGAGAGAGAACAAGTTTTCTTAAAAAAATTATAAATTAATAATTGTTTATAACTGAACTCATAATGTATAATCCAAAAAGTACTTTTTTTTCGACAATTTAACAGATTTAAAGTAAGGACCCCAAAATATGAAAGGCCTTGAGATAAGGTATACTGTGAAAGGAAAAAAAATTAATAATGGTCCCATGACTGCACGCCATGTCGATAAGATCACAATAAATTCCGAACTAACACTTGCTAATTTCGAGTAATTTACCCAACATGGCTGTGATCATAATGAAATTCACAAGTTTTATCTATGACATTAAATTACACCCCAATTAGTTTCTTGGCACCTTGTGCTGTCTCGCGTGGTGCTAAAGTAGTAAATCAGGCACATCAGACGATAGATTGTGTGTAGGACATCGTCACCATCATCATCATTGTTATCTGGAATCTTTTTGGATACGAGTAGAACAAACACGACCAAAGGCAAAGGCTATCCCAAATTCTCTCCGGAGATGCGCAAAATGGATGTCGCAAAAAATACGAGAGGATCCCAAATGTTAAAGCCGAAAATTCTACAATAAATCAGTGGTTAGAATCGCGCAATCAAATGAAAAAAAATAAAGCAGTACAGTTTCTAACAAAAAAGATGACGCACTTCGAAAAATTGAGCCTTTACTAACGAAACTTAACATGCAAATACCTTGCGACCCGATATGCAAATGAACAAAACTTCGCAGACTTATCTAGACAGAGCCGGGCAGTGCAGGACTCCGCTCTTACTTCACACGCCATACGCCCGACAACAGGGCATTATAGTTTGGGGTGCCATTTTATAGCAACCACAGGTCACGAAGTACCTTGAATACATTCTATGATTCATTGGGTGACCCATTTTTTTTATGACATCTGGTACCTACTTTTCATAAAGAGAAAGCCTGACTGCAAGTTTTTACGTTGTCTCCGTGCTTGTAACACACTATACTGAATCGCCGGACCTCTCTCTGACATTGTGAGCATGCGGCCGAACCCAGAGGATCGACGAATTAGCCGGCCAATTGGATGTCACTGACAAGATATCGCTCAGAACATCCGGCAATTCTTTAAAACTCTTTGCCAAGTCGATTAACAGCTTGTTTTGACAGAAGCGAACCTATGCCATAGTGATGTGCTCAATTTATTTATCATTTCTGTCTAATAAATCGTCCAACTAATCTGAAAGTCAAATCATTTCTTCTTCTTCTATACATATACATTGCACCTACCAACTTTCTTGATACATCTATTTTTTCCCCCAAAAGATTATGTGAAAATAGATGACGAGAAGAAGAATGGCGAACTCTTATAAAATCCATCCTTATACAATTCTCAGATAACCAACTGGCCATAAAACACCGAATTATGCAAGACGTTCTTCACTGTCAACACGTTCTTTCAAATTATACAAGAGTCAAGCCCCATAGCCTGGAACAGTATTAGCAACCACTTTACGAGAAGAAGAAGACACATACTACTCATAATCCCAACATAATGCAAGACATCCCATTCCTTATCCCGTGTTTCCTCCTCCTCCTCTCCTGTTATCGAAAGCAACGCCCAAAACGGTAATCCAACGACGACGGTCTTCTCTTGGCAACTTTAACGAAGCACACTCTTAATGGAGAAATTATGCAGAAAGCAGAGCTGCCAGACGCCGATAAATTCAAAAGCGTCATAAAGTCTCTAAAGGTGACGGATAAGGTTTTCAAAGTCTCTCCTCAGACAAGAGGGGGAGAAATTTTTTAAAGTTGCCATAACCAATAGTAGTAAGCTTCACTTCACGAATCATCTTTAAAGACTGCATTCAATGCAATTAATAACAAATAAACGCGATCATTTCATCTGCGACTGTTCATTGCGGTATTATGCAGCGGATGAATAAAAAGTCAACTCCTATATTGTATGGAATCTAGAAACACAAATTTTAATTCTTATAAGTAAAATATTATATAGAGATTTTAATAGTTAACCCAGCCTATTTCAAACTGATTAATTTACAAAGTACTAGGTAAATGTCATTTCCTCTCAAGCAGACAGGAAAAATAAGATAATAAGATACTAAGGAAACATATTCCTTACTTGAATACTACCTACTGGACTACTACCTACTGAAATAATTTTATTTACTTGGTAGCTATTTCGCAGTTTGTTAATGTTGCCAATTTTTCAGGAAAAAAAAGCTTTATTAAATTCATTTTACCTGCCATATACCAGGATACTGATAAGATATTTCTCCATGAGATATTTTTTCAGAATTATAGAAATTTTCCTTATTTACAAAAGTTAAGCATCAAGTTAGTTGATTTATCCGATTTTTTTTATTTCAGAAATTAAAAGAATCTTCATCCTCAATTTTGTTTTTTTAAAGTTATAAATTACTGTAAAGACAGCATGATTCTTTTAAAAACACACGCTATTTTCTATGTTTAGGTAGACCGAAACCATTTCTGTAATAATGGTGGTAGACCGAAACGCGTCGGGTTATTATTGCTTATTATACAAAGTGTGTCTAAAAGGTTCGGTGAATCAAGGCCTCCTATAATCATCAAGGCCACAGCACTGACAAAAAATGGCGACAATTGGAGGCCGACTGTCTGTGAAATATGCTGAAATAGAAAAATATGCTTTAATCTTCTAACAAAATGTAAGTTTTTGAACATTGTTATTTAAATGGCTTTATGTTTCAATCAAAATACTGGCAACATATGTGCAAATTAATACGTGGTAATCCTTTTCTATAAAAGATTTCGAAAGGAGATATTATGAAGTTAGAAATCTGTCAAATTAGAAGCTATTATTATTAACTTTTAATAATGTTCTATAGTGTGTTAAATGTAGTCTTCGCTTGCTTCAGCCACTTTGCTTGACCGATATCTAAAGGGCAACGTGGGCTAGGAAGGCGCGCATGGGTATATGCAATGAGAGACATGTCGAGAAACACCATCTAAAATCGAACACAGTAAACTGAAGCAGACTTTCAAGTAGAAAGCAATGAAATGTGAAGACTCTTATAATAGTGTAATGGAGGAACGCGTGAACATCAAGTTTTATTACAAATTCAGGAAAACGGCAAGGGGAGACTCATGAAATATTGGCGTAAATATACGGAACAGAAGCCGTGAGCAGAAATGCACGACAGTGCCAGCCCGCTTATTGCGATCCGTGTGCGAACCTCTTGACTAACTGCTCTCGAACTACCACCGGATCTGGCGTCTGCAGATTTCTTTTTATTATCCCGCCTCAAAGGAGCACCAAAAGCGCATATTTTGCAGACGTACCGGGCATCCAAGGACATATGACATCAACGCATTGGGCGATTCCAAAAGAAGCTTCGCTGACAGTTTTTAGCAAATCTACAAACGTTGTCAAAAAGTGTTTTGTAGCCAAAGGCGATTACTTCAATAAAGAAAGTTTGCTTGTTTCTTTGTTTTCTGATACCATTAACCGATTTTTTTAGACAGAACCTTGTATAAACTAAACATAACCTAGGCTAATCTTTTCTTTAAAGTTTCCAGAATATAGACCATTCGAATATTATACTTCCATGATAACAGATGGTAACATTTCAAAAATAAAATGGCATCGATACTCGCTGCTGTCTCCTGTTGAGGCTTTATTATGTTAAAAGAATTTACAATGGGTACATATCAGACCAAAACACTTAAAAATAAAGTTTACGAGAAAAGTTTTAAAAATCTCTGAAGTATCAAAAGACGCAACCTACATGTAGTGACAATGGAATCCCTCGAACAGGTATGTCACAGATTTCCACCAGATTTGAAATACGTTACTCATCTGAAGCTACTATAGATGCTTGCAAAATAAGAAAGTGCGAAATTTTATTTCTTTCAAAATACACCGCGAAAACGAAAAAAAAAATTGAGCACACATAACCATACAACCTTGTTAACGCAGTCTGTGTTAAAGCAGTCTGTGTGTATTAATGCGCTTAACGGAACTTCTTTCTTCCACTACTCAGCAATAAGCACGAATCCACTTCACATGAAATCAATGGATTTAGACAGCAGACGACAATTACGTTCTTTGGTAATACGTTGCGTTGGTGAGGGGGTATGTATCGCGTTGCTTTATAATTTTAAATAAAAATAGTATTCATGGATGCTTACCCATCTGATAAATTATTTCGAGACGAATAATTGTACAGCAAAATTAAGGTTTTATGCTTAATAACAGTGCTCTAACTCCAATTCTTTGGCGACCGCCGCTAACGATTTTGCTTCCCCTCTTACTGCCATGTTTGTTGAACTCTGCACTTCCGGAGCACTCCGCTGCCACGCAACGCTGTCGCTTCCAGTGTGTGCTTGCGCGCAAAAAGAAAGTGCATTGATAGGCTATGTGGGGTTTCCTTGTGAGTTAAGTTTTGAGCTATCTCCCGAAAACAACAAACTGGCCCATAGGTGCACTGAGATTTAAACTTTGTAGAAAGAAGGTCTCTTTGGTCTTAGAAATTCTGTGATATTTTCATTAACCGATTCTCAATGTTCAATTAACGAAGTAAGTGAATAATACAAAAGGAAAAAACTTTCTCTTTTTCATGTACGTATATTCAAAGTTTCCACCAATTTCTAGCTTTCTCAACAAACTGAAAATATATAAAAAAGTTAAGCAGGAGGATCACGCCCTCCTACGAATTTTTTTAAAATACTTACAAATCTTTAAAGCAGTTATGTTGTCCATCTTGATATCAGAATGGCAATGGGTTAAATCTGTTTATTACATGGTAAGAAGTCTGGTTATTATGTTAAGCTTAACTCATTTTACACGTTTTCTAAAATATTCATTAAAAATGAGATCGAAAAAAAATAATTAAAAAGCATTGGTGCCTGTTAATCTTACAAGAAGAAAATTTTCTTGAGCGTGGGAGATATTTGTATAGACAGGATTTTTGAAGAACTTTTAATTTAATATAATACCTGCCATTTAAAATACGCATAGTTCTAATAAAAGATAATATTACAAAAAAAAAAAACTCTTGTGCCATAATAACGTTTGTTTACTGCCATTAAAAAAAAAAAAAATTAAGGTCCAACAAACGACTCAACTCCATGAGCACATTATATCTCGAAATCTTTTCATTTTTTTTTTTAGAATTATTACTTGGGAGGAGAGGAAGGAGTGACGAGAAGGCGACGACGTCTGATATACACCGACAGGCAGGCAGACAGACAGACAGGCAGCAAGATCGCCTTTCAAAGTGTCTGCTTCTCAGAAAGCATTCCTCTTAAAAACGACACCGATGAGGTACGATAACGATGGCTAACTATCAAAACTACTTTATTTATTTGCAAATTAAAAGCCAATCTTTCTTTAAAGAGTTAAACGATTGCGTGCGGGGCCCTCCAAATAGGAAAACTAGTTTTTATTTCAAAGAACGTTACAACTGAACTCCTCCTCCAGACACTAAAACTAAAAGCAAAAGGCAAAAAAAAAGAACTTTATAACAGTAGTATTCATCAAATATTACACCAAGAGGTGGTAGAATAAATTCGTTATTACATCTTACTAATTCAATTAGGGTTAAACAAAAAAAAATCTGCAGTTATATTTTCAAAAGATAAAAAAGACCCTAACCTTCATTTTCATTCACTGTTATTCAGAATACTGGTCTTCTGAACCGTTCTTTTTTAAGTATCAAAATGATGACTATCAAACAATTTCGTCGTTAATTAAAAAGTAACCTTTACATTTTAGGTAAGCATATTTCCGTATTTAAGATAAATGAACCGGATTAGATCAGTCCATAAAGTTATACAAATTAATTCAGCTAACGCGTGCGAAGGTCTTTAAATGAGGCCAGGGAGCGACAATTTTGGACGGCGGCAACTTTTATTAAGACGTGTATGCATTTCGCAATTTTACTCTTTACAATTTCGCAAAAGTTAAAACGGATTCACCGTCTTACTTATTCCCCGTTTTTCGAAGGCTAAACAACATCTCGACAGAAATTTAGGATTTATGCCTTTGCTACTCTCTATTTCTCATTTTTTTCCTTTCTTTCCAACGGTATAATTTGTACACAGTCTAGCCACATTATTATGACCACCTCCTATGTTGATTTCAGGAGCGCGTAGCCAATAAAAAAAAAGGGCGCATGGGGCGAGTTCGCTTGATGGATATAAACCTTTAGATGTGTATACTCTACTCTCATATCAATCGCTGCGGTCACGTGTAAAAGAAGCTATATATCAGATCATTGATTAGGGACAAAGGTTAGTAGCATTTCCGAAAATGCGCAGTTAGTGTTAGTGAAACTGCGAAGGTATGTTAAAGTGTACAATAATTGGACAAACGGCACCTTTGCTAAAAAACCGCATGAAAACTGCGAAGGTATGTTAAACAATCGTTGAGCAACTCAATGTCCAAATGAACCAAAGGACTGTCAGATTTCACAGCTAACCCTGTTGCGTATGGGGCTCCGAAGCAGACGAATGGTCAATGCACTAAAGGTGCATCGGTAGAAACTAAGACAATTTGCATTACAAGAATTAGACCACTTGTGATTGGCAAAGGGTTGCCTTCTCCAATGAGTCACGGTTTCTGTTCCATCGAGTGGATGGGCGTTGGACGTATTCGGCGGGAGATCTCGGAAAGAATTATCCTGCAACCATTACTGGAAGAACACAAACTGGTGGTGGTCTGGACATATTTTCTTAACATTTTCTGGGTCCATAGATGCCCCTGAAAGGCACTCTCACCCGATCTGGTTGTTTATCCATCGTTGCGGGTCAGATACACCCATGCATATCAATTGTCATCCTTGCGATGGACGGAATATTCTCACAGGGCAATGCGATGTCATACGGTCAGAATTTTTCGGAAACGGATGGAAGAGTACGATCAAAATTTGAGCGTACCACGTTGCATTATTTCCACTTGGTACAATTCTAAAGCTCACACACTGGCAAATAGACGTAAAACACATTCAGATACGATTTTCTATGATTATTCCAAAGGCTTAGAAATGTCAGATTGTTTTGAAACTTTACAACAGACATTTCCTGGCAGACCTCCGAGTAAAGCCATAGTTTCGTCCTGGATTGAGGCAAGCCTGGGCATCATCAGCAATTAAAACAATCTTGCATGACCGCCTGCAACGGAAGATGATTTTCATCACGATGAATCCCTAGTTGTTGACCCGAGAGCAGAAAACAGCCCGAATGCAGTGGTACCAATATATGATCGAAAGGCTCAACAACGGGGCACATGAAAACATGTCAACGACATCTGCACAAGTGACAAAGCATGGCTCTATCATTACGATTCTGAAACTAAGGAACAATCCAAAGAGTGGCTCCCAAAAGGACAAGACCAACACAGAAATGCAGACGTTCTCGGAGTACTGGGAAGGCGATGGCGACAACTTTCTTCTGTTCCACTGGCCATGTGTGCACTGTTGTGCTTGAAAACAAAGAGACGGTTACAACAGAGTGGTAAATGACATCCAGCTTGCCAAAAGTCGTAGAAAAATGGAAGGAGAACCGCCAGAAGACCGGAACGAGAAGTATGTTGAAGTATCAAGACAACCGAAGTTTTCTGTGAAAATCGGGTCAATACGTTGACGCATCCTCCCTATTCTCCAGACTTGGCAACTTGCGACTTCTTTTTGTCCCCCACAATCAAGAGGAAGCTTCGGGGGTTCAATTTCGACAATAACGATGACGTCCTAGCAGCATACAACGACTACATTTTGGAACTCACTGCTTAGGACTAAGAAAAATGCATGCTCGACTAAATCAGGAGGATGAAGCTTTGTATAGAAGCCGAGGGAGAGTACTTCGGAAAGTCCTAAAAGAATACGTAAGAGCTTCCTGGTTAAAAACTGTTAGAATACCCCTCGCACTGGTAAATATAGTTACCTGAAAAACTTTATCTTTCCTGAAGGCACAAACCATATTCCCTTTAAGCTATCATGAACATACTCAATATTGCACTTGCGCACAGTGGTACACTATTGCTTATAGTTGTGGGTGTTCATTTTTCCATTTAACCCTCATCCGAAAGGTTGTTTTCCAGGAAATTCTAGTCTTCCTCTACCCGATTTCACATTTCTGCACAGAATTTCCAACGAGTCACTCATCTGGTAGGAGTAATCGCTTTCAACACGATGCATCTGTATGCTTTCTTGTGCAAAACTTTCCTTTGTAAAGTCCTTTTTGGGGCAATCTGAATAGAGAAATACTCGTATATATTCTCCAAACGTCTACTGTACGTGAGAAAAAAATTCATTTGACTTTCTGATTTCTTCCTCATAGCAATAACAATGTTCAATTTTATTTTGGAATCATCTTAAATATAGCTAATCACGTACGAAATATCCAAAGGTAGGGATCTTACTGAAGTTGCCGTTCTCGCCCAAAACGTGAAGTGCATGAAGGATTTCACATTTAGAACTTTCACTTTCTTCGCGTTATTTTTTTCCTTTTAGAGGAACAGGAAAAAATAAAATAGAAAATAAACAACTGAGGTTTTTAAATGACGTGCTTATTCACCAGATGAACGCCAATTGTTTTTTCAGCTTACTTCTTGTATTTTTCCTCTACTCGTCAACGTGTATGCATACATGTCGCGCTTCGTGCGCCACGACGAGGCCACGTGCCTTTCTCTTTCTCTAGAGAAACCTGTACGCATCTCGCCTTCAACCGCATTCCGGACGCGTGCGTTGCTTTCGTTGCTCGGGGTTCGCGAGCACGCACGTGGGCGCGCGCACTCGGCCGAGGTTTGTTGGCCTCCGCTCGGAAACGCGCACAGGTGGCGTTGCTGCATCTGTTTGCCCTCCGTGGGAGCACGCTTCGCACTCGCATGAAGGAAAACCGCGTAAGGAAAAAAAAAAAAAGCCTCGATAAAAATAAAAACGCAAAAAAAAAATTAAAAAATCAGCAGCAGCAACGCGGTTGACGATTAAGAACGAGCGGAGGAGGACGTGCGCTCGGCAGGGCAACTTTGCCTCTTCCACCGCTCTCAACTTTTTTTCTACGAATCCGACCTCGCGCACAAACTAACCTGCGAGCCATCACGGCACACACAACTCGGCCTGGTCCGTTCTTTCTTTCTTTCTTTTTTTTTATTTTTTATTTTTCGTAAATCCCCACGAGAGGTACAACCGCACATCCGCCACCACCTCAGTAAGAAAGAAAAAAAAGTATATCTGCACTGAATCACGAAATTAAAACCCCAAGATGCAACGTGTTCAGATTAATAAATCATAGAAAGCACGAATTATATTCGATACATTTTAAAAGACATGCAACTTCATCGATTTTTTTTTTTTTTTTTTTTTTTTTTTTTACTTCGTAAGAAGACGATCTTATCTAACCAACTTTCAGATATGATCGTAAAGCAATCAATATAAACAGAACTTTACTTTTAACTGAAAAAAGGTATAACGATAAAACAAATAAAACGGGAATAGTGTTTGTTCTTCTAGCTTATTTTATCTTTTTAAAAATGCAACATACGCTACTCTTAGATTCTTTTACATAAAGATGTAAATTGTGATGTAACATGTAAAAAAAAAAAGTTACAGAAATTAATTTTCATTTTCTCACATTCAATTATGTAAACTTTATGGTAACTGAGATTTAACACAGAAATAAAAAAAAAAAAAGACATTAAATTACACAGTACAGAAAGTTCGACAGCCATCGTGCTTAACTCGCGGTTTATTATTTTGCGATTACAAATGAACTCCAGAAAAACAGATCAATGTAGAATGAGATAATAATCTAACATTAAATATTTTAAAACTTTATCAATTAAAGCATCCCATAAAGTGTTTCGCTTCAGCCAGCTAAATGCACAGGGTATAATACATCCATCAAATAAATATCGGGAATTTTTCATTTAAAAAGCACGTGTAATAGTATGAACAAATTTTTTTTTATGTATGACTGCACCAATGTACCTAATTGTCACGAACAGTTTTGGCGCGATCTACATTGTTTACAGCTGCTGGGTGACCAAAGTACGCTCTGCGATTTTTGAAATGGATAAAAATATCGAACAAAGAGTTTGCCTCAAACTTTGTATTGCCAATGAAATTTTTTGTACTAAATCGTCGAAAAAGGCCAGATTTGGGGAAGAATGATTCTTGGAATTTACATCACGATAAAGCGCCGCCCCACACCTGGATCTTACGCCAAAAATTCAACGAAAGTCATAGATCAAGCTCCGTATTCACCAGATATGGTCCCGTGCAACTTTTCCCTACTCCCAAAATCAAATCACCACTAAATGTTTTGAGATCATTAAATAAAATTCGCTGAAGGTGCTGAAGCCATGCCGGAAAGTTTCCATGACTAGATTATTCGTTGGCATCAGTCTATCGCATCAAACAAGGCCTATTTTGAAGGCGACCAAATAAATATGACCGATTAAACCAGTATTTTGTCTTTTATTGAACAATTCCCGGTATTTATTTAACTGAAGGTTGAGTCTTGTAGATATTATTAGCAGTATATACAGGCTATTCCATTAGAATATGCGCCTCTTTAATTGGTTTTACTTTATCCGCAATTTTGCAACGGGTTTTCTTTGTTAAATGAATATCCCTAAAAAACTAAATTTCAGAAAGCTATTATAACATGTAATAAATTCCCATGAAAAGAAATCTTATACATCAGTTTATACACAATACTACTAGCTTACTGTATACAGTAGGTAATAAAAAATTTATTAAAACAAAACTGTAAACTGGGCAATTCTACACAGAAATATTAATATGAATATCTCTCTACTGTCCGCTTTCCACGAAAATGCCCCTGCGTTGTTGAAAGTGCTCACTGCGCGCGCTGCAGTCGTGGATGCGTCCATAGCACAGATAGGGAACACAAATACGAAAATGCATGGAGGGTAGGCAGGGAAAGCAGCATCTGGAGCCTGCTGTTAACTTGCACGTGGTTAATATACGTGTTAAAAATACACTGAAAATATACGTGTTAAAAATACATAAATAATGAAAATATCATTTTTTTAAATTAAAAAAATGCTCTGCAAATGCATATGCAAACACGGGATATTTTTTGTCATCTGTCTGTCCTAATATGGAATTGCCAATTTTTAAATAATATTTTATCTTTAGGAGGACAGAACAAATTATATGTTATGTGATGCTGACTGAGTAGCCAAACTTGCATTCTGACACACAATATTAGAGAGTTTGCGCACATTCGTAAAAAATAATACGAATTATTTTTTAACTTTCGTATTTTTCAGATTCGCAAATAAGATTCGTTACGAATGTTTATTAAACTGTCGTAAATGGATTCGTGCGTGACCAAAAAAAAATTACAAATCTTCTGCAGATGCGCAGAACTGATAAACATAACCACCTTGTGTGTGCGACCTGAAATACAATGTGATTTCTGAGTAAATACATATGCCGTTAAGCGCATGGTTCCACGGTTTCTCGTATATAAGTATTCCCGTTGCACTCGGCATTTATCTGATAAATGGAAGGTTTTAAACAGAGTTTAAATGAGTTCTCGTTCGACACGTCTAAGATATGTAAATCATTTTAGTGGCTGTTTTAATGTGGCCATTTAAAAGCTATTTTTTCTACTATTACACCCATCTCAAATCCACTTAAAACTTCATGCTCTATAAGTAAATCTCAACATTCTATACTTAGACTTTTTTCCTATATCAAAATTGTTGCAAAAGATTTTTTTAGAGATATTAATTTATATTTTTTACTGGTCCCGATACTATTTGTAGTACCAATAACTGATACAGCCAACTGATAGAGTAAAATTTAATATTTATATTAGACTGTCGAGATGTACTTATAGAGAATAAAGTTTTAAACGAATTTAAGACGGGTGTAAGAGTGATAATTTACCTAATTTACTGACAGTATTTTAGAATGATAATGTTCTGTCACAAAACGTTTAATCACAACTAGAATATACGCAGAATCTTGCTGCCAGCATTTCACAACAACGGATGAGTTGCGTCATGCATGCATTTCATTTTTTATTTAGTTGGAAGCAGATTTATATACCTTTTGTTTTTCGTTCATAGACCAAACGCCCTCGTGTCCGTCCACGGGGTAGTAAAGGTAACCGAAAGGTAATGATATCAATCAGAGCAGTCAGCCGAAGGACAAGCGGTCGTACCTTACAGTGAAATCTGATGTCGACCTGCTAACAACAATGTTGAGTTTGAACCCATTTGAGTGTCCAAGTGCTTGGGAAACTATAGCATCTTCGCTGTCCGCCAAGGGTTGCCCAAGCACGGTCAGACGAAAAAAAGATAGAGTGGGACGACTGATTGCTTTATTTGAAGCTCAAAATTGGGAGAGTATAAATTTGTAAGTATGTTTTTTTTGGGCCACTTTTAATTAATTAACAAAATACCTTTGCAGAACTGGTACAGAAGAAGAATGGGACACTCGTACTCAACTAATAAAAGATGTCGTTGAAATGCAAAGTGCATCCACAATAATTTCACAAACTAATGTCGAGAGAGAAGAAGATCGCAGAGCATTAGTCACTCCAAGAGACGACGCAAAGACTTTCAACACCGCTTACACGCATACGATTTGGTAGTTGTATATAATGTGGAATTCTTAACGCTTCAGCCAACTGATACAACTCAAAGCGTAAATCTAAAAAAACTCGATTGAAAATTACTCGCTGCAAGCATCTAAACTGAAAGATGAACCGAAGTACCAGGGCTCTTCTATTACAAACGAACGACCAAAACGTATTCTTCTAGGGTAATCAAGTTTGAAAAGTAGGCTTTCTTCCATACTTGCATGCTTAACAAGTTTATAACAGACCATTATCTATCAGTTAAATAATCTCGTTTTGTATGTAAACAAACATACCTGTTACATTGACTGCCATTGCTTGCTCTCTTTTCTCTATAGAGTAGGTTTCGCGAAAAGGTAAGCACATTAAACGCGAATTATTTCAGGTCTTTACATTATCTGTACATTCGTATTTTTTGGGGGGCGGGGATTCGGGATTGCATGGCGAAAAGTGAATTTGTATTTACGAATCGTTAAAACACGAAAGTATTTTTTATTTTGATTTTAAGATTCGTTTCGTAATTTTGTTACGAATGTGCGCAAAGTCTCTATTCTCAGAAATTTTAGATAATTTTTTAAAATTAATGAATTACTTGATTTATATTAAAAATCTGCTTTGATATAAATTTTCGTGTATTTTCTTATTTACGTGTCTATGATCTTGATTGTAATATTTGTCTTATAGATTTGAGCACACAGTATATCTAGAAACTTCCTGCCTTGCATAACACATAAAACTACGTTATGCTCAAAGCATGAAGTCGACTTGCTAACTGCAGCGCCAATGTTTCATATTTTCGCCACATTCCCCGTAAGAATTTGACACACAAACTGGAAACAAATATTTCTACAGTAGTTCCAAATCACTTTATCAAGTAAATTAAAACAAAGATCTTGAAAAGTATTAAACAATTTTATGAGTGCTGCCAAAAGTGAATGCGGCCTAAAAGAATTTTTTTTTTTTGTTTTTTAATTAACGAATCATTATTGGTGATTATGAGTATAACGATCTTTATTTTATTAAATAAACACATAATGGAGAATATATTATATTGTTTAGAAGAAGTAGAAATGTAATTATGTATATTAAAAAAATTATATCAGATGAAGGCCTGATCCCATTTCGGTAGAGAGTTATGTCTTATGTTTTCCTTGCACACAATCAGTCGCATTTCCTGATCAAAATCTACATAAATTGAATTAAACCTTGAATTTACCAATATCTGAAAAACAACAATGGATAAAGTACAGAAAGGATGATTATAATGTCTCTTTCCTCGAACAGTTCTGAATAACTAAGAATGTACATATAGACCTATAACAGTATAACGAAATGTTTGCGTAATGTATCTCTGTACTAAGCACATGAATTCAGAGAAAGTGTTCATATAATTCACAAAAGATCTGAGTTACTCAAAATCTTTTGGATAAACAGGCTTTATAATCAGCCTATTATAATTCGTAGTTCTCATAGCATTACCAGTAGATTGCATATCGCTTTGTTGGGAGAAGGATGATAGTACATCTACGAGTCTCAATAGCAGAGATCCCTCGGTATATGGTGCGATCACGTGACTCAAAAATTGGAACTCGACAAAAAGGAAGACCCATTGTGTCCCCAAAAACACCGGTTTTTAACAGAAATATACTGGAATACGGCAGCCGTTCCATTCTCAATGCACCCACAGTTATTATATACACAATCAATGGAAGGAGAAGCATTTTTCGAGATAGCTCGCTCGCTCGCTCTCTCTCTCTCTCTCTCTCTCTCTGAACATCAAATACAAACAAACAAAGCTTTTGATCGCAAAATATGGTTCCCCCTCTATAAACAAGGTGACCTCTAAGGACTTTTCTTTGGCCTCCTCTCTCATGTTCCTCTCTTTTGAGCGAACAATTCCTTTCACATTTCAAGATGGTAAGAAAATTCCATGGAACCACGATCTTATGCTGAGAGCAATGCAATATAAGAAAAGCATTATTCTGGGGTCTGTCTCATACAAAGCCAAGTCATATTCCTACAAACGACATTTTAATTTCTAGGTCGATTAAATCGCCACAAGGCCATTTAAAGCAAAAAAAAAAATAAAAAAAAATAGAAATATTCCATGAACAGTTATATTAAAAAAAAAAAAGGATGGGAAAGAAGAAGATCAATTCCAAGGACTGCAGGCCTGCTATCACCATCATTATCACCACCACCCAGAGTAGAATACAACATTTTTATATGCCCGGGGCTGGCTGTGCAGAATAAAGCAAAAAGGTTATTACGGCCGTCAGTGTTGGGTGGTCCTTCGTACAAGTGGCACTCCGCAATTTTTATACCTCCATTACGTGTAATTTAGTGCTAATGGGATGATTCTATAGCCAATTCAATTTTCAATTTACTATTGGGCGACTGGTTAAATATCGCTCGTAATTTTTGCCTTGATGGATGGTGGTCAGCCAAAAGGAGACCCACCAACGAGTTTCTCCCCACCCTCAAAGCAACGACAGTCGGACGAATTAAAACAAAAGGGAAAAATATTAACAGGTACAATAAAGAGAGGAGACTGAGATAAGAGAAAACGATAAAGGGCGGGGAGGAAAACAGCTTCAAACAGAAGCAAAGCATACTCGTGGGATGGGAGAGAACTGCAAAGAATAAAAATCAAGTATACAGTTCTCACGAGGTTCTTACTACTTTACAACCGTCTTCCCTCCCTCTCTTCTTTAATTAGTCCAATAAATCGGCCTCCTACAAGGCATAAACCCTGACCAAAAAAGGCGTTAACAGATCCAACGAATGGATGCCTTTAGTGAATCAACACAACAAATGGACGTTAATCGTGAATCATCACATGTTCTTTTCTCAATAAAAAGTTTCATTAAAGGACGCTTATATCATGTCCCTGTGAGGCTTCTATACAGGGCGAGTCAAAAGTCTGTTACCTCCCTCCTATCTTTGATAAAAACTACAAACTTTGGTTGGTTTCAAACTTCACTAAAGGCAAATTAAGAGGAAGTCGATGGTGACCATTCTGATAATACATTCAAACCGATTTGAACTATGCAAATTAGAACAAATGCAAATCGTTTCTAAACCTTAAGAGATAGACAAAAATTTCCAATTAAAAACTTGTTCAGCATTAAATTCCAAACAAAACAAAAATAACTTTTCCAAAATCTGACTCTAATCCGACTCTAAGAGGTACAATGCGTTGATCGGATTTTGAAAAACTTGTTTTTTGTTCGGAATTGACGGTGAACAAGTTTGTAATTGGAAATTTTCATCTATTTCTTAAGGTTTAGAAGATACGATATGCACTTGTCCTAATTTGCATAACCGAACTCAACCAGAGTGTACCATCTGAAAAAGACGCCCGCAACTTCCTATTCATTATTTTGTATAGTGGAATCTACATATTATGTTTATATCCAAGATAGGAGGAGTTAATAGAATTTTGACTCGCCTGTATAATATCTGCTGCAATGATGACAAGAGAAATTTTAAAAACTAATCAAAGTATAGTGTAAATAGGGAAAATAAATCTCGAAAATTTACGACTTAGAAATTACTCTTTTAATGATCTAATGAACCAAACCGAAACAGCAATCTTAAATACCCAAAAGATAATCATTAAACACGAGGGATCAATCTCTCCTATAATTTAAAGTTTAAAAAGAGAAAATAATTTTTTTCTCCCGCAAATTACCAAACAGGGAAGAAAAAAAATTTTGGCCAGGTACAACATTTCCTTATCTGCAATGATGGAAATAAATTGCCGTCCACGGACGATATATGTACGTATTAAGAGAAGGGCAACGTTCAGAGAAGCAAGGGGCGGGGGAAGACGAAAAGAAATAAAGGGAAAAAAACTGAATTCTTTTTCATTTTTCCTCAAAAAATCCACGTCTCTTTAATTAAAGAGAAAACGTGTAAAAAGAACAACATTGCAAAAAAAAAAAGTTTATAATGAGCAGGAAGGGAAAAGAGAAGAGACACCGAATAACACTTTAGAGAAGAAGAGGAAGGAAGATTAAGAATAGAGAGGAGGGGGAAGAACCTATTAAAAACGAAAAGGAATCCAGGGAGCAAGCAGACCTTGTCAAAAATGAGAAACTTAAACTTTATCCACACATACACACCTGAGATTTTTACAAGGTGCGTGGAAACTGAGAACACTTAGCACTTTCGCTTATTCCCTCCGTTCTAATTAAAAACTTTTATGGGGAACCAAGAGAGAACCCCCTCGGACAGTCTCTATCGCTTCCACTCACCCTCCATTGTCTTAAAAATTCTTTCACGATTTGGCAGTTGCGGAACTTAGCGTTTAATTAAAATCGCAGCCGCTATCTCCGGCGAAAAACTATAAAGAGAGAGTGGGACCACACCATTTTGAAAGGAATCCAGTCCATCAAGCGAGGTAGACCATGAAACAAAAGCTTTTTTTCATCTTTTAAAGACAATAGAGCCGAACCAACATTAATTGAATATTTCAGTAGAAAAAAAAAAGAAAAGCGAGAAAACGGGGGCGAAATTATAGGCAACTCATAACCTCATCAGTGGCACTGCGGATTAGGAGGCGCCGGGTGCTTAATCAATACCCCAATAGATTCAAACCCGCTACCGTCTTAGAGCGGAAATTACTATTCAGCTGAGTGTACATGCAAACTCAGCATTTTTTTTTACCTCTTAATGATCAACTATTTAAATACAGATTTTGGGTATATTACAACAGAACGATTTGCATATGCGGAACCACCGAGGCTGAAAATCTAGTCCAGTATTTTCATGGCCGTTTTTGGAGGAGTTTTTACGTCGATTATCTTACCAAAAATTAACAGTTATTGGGAGGGTTATATAACGGCCCTTCTAATGCTAACTATTAGTTTTCAGTCTTTATAAAAATGTGCAAAGCAAGGAATTGAGCAGTTCTCAAGAAGAACCAGCAATGTAGCAATAAAATCAGGAATACCGGGAATGTTGTGCGAAGTATTCTAGAGAGAGACCTTGAGGCAGTAGCGAAAGTGAAGCGTTTCATTTCGAGAGAAAATCCAAAAACGTAAAAATCCGTTGTTAAACAACTAGGAGTCTCCCAGTCAATGGTGCAAATATTATGGCTAAAATTTCCAAATTTCTGCCCAGTATAGGAGCACTTAACCCAAATATAGGTTCATCGGGACAAAGCTATAAATCACACTTCGAAATCAATGGTTACTTACGAAAAAAAAAACCCTTGCAAAAGAAACAGCCGTAAGGGCAATTCCATTTGAAAATAACCCTGCCAAATCATTCTACGCTTCACCGATGGATTTCTGCGAGCATGAAATTTTAGAGGCCCTTGTAAATAGGCGCCCATGTACGTCGGTGAGAAGGGGAGAGGGTCGATATGAATTTGTGAAGTAGTCTTCTAGAATGGAAATTTCAGTGCAGGGCAATTGCTCGCAACCATGGACTTCAGATAGAACACGATCGTACATGGGTTTCGTATTGTTTCGACATTTCCAAATCGCTCAGTTGTAACATATTTAATTTATTTTAGAAAATTTCTCAATATTTACGCCTTCCTTCAAAAAGAAAGTAACGTGTTTGATAAATTTGCCCTGACACACGTCAATATTTCTGGTTTGAGAGCACTCGTTAAAGTGGTGTTTCATGCAAAATGAAAAAAGATATGAACAAAACAACAAACCCTCGACAATGTTCATTTAATAGTTAATAATTTTAAGAGCCAAACAACTTCCAATTAGCATCAAGAGTGTTTCGCCCTTTAAACTTTCCATACGGGCTTTGTCTCCATTGTCCATTTCAACGTTATGCATCTATAAACCACCACCCAACTCTTCAAAGATCAAATTACTCCTAAACAATTCCTCAAACTGTTTTCTGTTCCACAGAAAAATGAGTAAAGAAAGACGATGAAACGAGTGAATGAAGAAGGGACGGAAACGGTTCCATTGAAGCAGCTAATTAACTTTGACACACTTCGAACTTTTGCGGAGGGAGGAGAAAGGCAGCCGAGCCAGACAATCGACTGCAACACTCGGCTGCGAACCCTTTCCATGGAAGAGTTAAACCCTCAAACACTCAATGTGAAGAATAGAGTTACATAAATTCGAGGCCGTCATTCGAATGGAAGAAAGTGCGAAACAAAAAATCTCAGAAGAGCTCACGAATAAATTTAAATTTTAGAAAAAGGATAAACTAAGAAATTAGTTTTCAATTGTAAGCTAGCATTTCATAAACTTATCAGAACTAAATATAATCAACATCTGCGATCAGTTCTTATAATCAACATCCAGAGTAATTTAGCAGAGAAACAAATACTTGTTTAACAAGTTCCTCAAATTCAGTAAATAAATAGTATTTGAAAAACTACCCTGTCCTTTATGAACTCCGTTTCCTTTAAAAGAATCACAAATGGATAAATTACCCGAATAACAGAATGAACAATGTGGGAAAAAAACCACTCGATGAGGAGTCGGGAGCATCGTACCGGGCGAATCATGAGTTTCTCCGTGACTCCGCTTAATTTGTTCTCCGAATCAGTATTTTGCTGTATTTCCTCTCGTTGACTGCTTTATGTACGTAGGATAATGTACAACTCTCATTTGAAGAAACTTCATTTCAGAAAAAAAAACAAAACACCCTCATCCCTCGAAGGCTCGTTAAACCGTAGCCAGAGTTTATTCGGTACAAGGTTTACCAGGTGAGACTTGGAAAAATGGCAAACGAGTCAACGTTCTCAGGATGAGCTCGGTGTATCATATATTTCTGTTTATTATGCATTAAAATCAGTGTTTCCCAGTGGTTTAGACACGCAAACTCCGTGTCAACCTCTAATGACCTCTTCCCAAGCACGAATTCCTTTGGTAAAAACGCTATACATTACTATCGTTTAGGTTTAAGTCCCTCCAAATTTTATAATAAATCAGATTTATCAAGCCTATTTAATCTGAATTCACAATTACATGCTTTCCTCAGTGGCTTTTTTAATAATAATTATTTTATTTAAATTTTTCTGAGCCGAACTTTTTAAATAGTCAAAATAAATAGACCAATATTTGAATTTTTTAAATGAGGAATAAAAAAATAAAGATTGAATAAAAATTTTTTTTTTTAAAAGAATGAGAATAATAATAACCTTCTTAAGAAATAAAATTACAACTTTTAATTCTACAAATTCACTTCAATGAAGACAATAATTTCCGCAGACTAAATTAAATGATGTAAGAAAATTTAAATTTGATGAAAAGAAGCAATTGACACTTAACCCTGGATAGCTAACGTTCGACGATTCGACCTAAACTCAATAAAAATATTTTGGATTTAAAATACCTTACTAGTGCTTGTCGTTTTGACAATACTTAGTTCTTGTATCAGTTTTTCACTGCTCACCGTAATGCTTCACGAAGAGCTCTGAACGATACCGCGAAGTTTATGCTCACGAAAAAAAACCTCTGCTAGAGAAACAGAAGATCGGAAGTTTGAAGTTGAGCGATGTCCAAGAAGACTCGTTGAAGCTGAAACTGATCACGGAAGTCCTACAAGACAGTCTTCACCGTCATCCGAAACACCGGGTCGCCATTTAGATCTCCAATTAAGAGATCAGATTGAACATTTCATCAATGATATTCCATTAGCTACAATCCAGTCGGTATGTCGCTCTGTTCGACGTCGGTGTTAGGAGTGTACTGTGGCAGAAGGTGTACATTTTGAACATGTACGGGCTTAAGGAAGTTTAAGGAATAAAATACAACAAACCTTATATTTCTATCTCATTTCGTTGCCGAGTTATAACGTTTCAAAGAGTGTATACATCAATTTGGGACACTCTGTATTTATGATTATATAAAAAAAAACGGATGTGTTTGCATTATCTTCTTAGTATTTAAAGTTTCAAACAGATACTGTCAAAATATTATGTGTAGAAATGAATCTGACCCAAAGTCTTTCAAATGAAATAAAGTTTTCAACTTCTGAATCAATCTTCTTTTACTTTTGTGCGTTCTGCTATAATAAAATTATCATCCACATAAATGGCTAAAATCATTTCATAATTCCAAATGTAGACTCATAATAGGTATGCAAATGTGTAGATTCCCTCCTACCTGGTCTCCGCCTTAACCGGCCATATTTTCGTCATAATTTTTTAAGATTTTCTTCTGGCCATAAGCAAGTGTTTGCACCAGCACTTCATGTTCAGTTATCAGTCCGGTTGCAAAACTCTAAGCTAATGAATATCTAATCATCAGATGTGCTGCTTGATCAGCTACTGTAATTGTGTAAAATCCTTCGAGCGTGTATTTATGTAGCATCCTACAGTGCCATATCTAAATTTCTTGTTCTTCAAAACCTTTTTTATTCAGTTGTTGTTTTTTAATTCCCGGAACTTGTTAACTATTGAAATTAAACTAAAAGCGTTGGAACGTATGGGTTGTAGAAAAAAATTAAAATTACTGGTTTTATTAACTAAATACAAGCTGTAAATAAATATGTAAGAAATATTTATTGTACAACGTACAATATAGTGTACTACTATTTTATACGGCTTTACAATTTTTCTGAGTGACCGGCCATTAATTTTTCCATATAGGGCGGTTAAGAGGGAACCTACGTATTATACTGTGTAACGTAAATGGAATAAATAAATTTACCATTTTTCATATGTTGTTGTATTAAGCGAGCCTTAATTATATTACAGTGTAAAGATACAAATTATGTAGTAATAAGATTTTATTAATGTTAATAAAAACACAACAACATAAATTTACAGTTTATGGTGGGAGAATTGGAACCTCAGAAATGATGCTCCCGTGGAAATAATCTAGAACCCGATTTTAATTAAATCCATATTATGGGTCTAATATTGATGATAAATATAAAGAAGGAAAATACGTTTCTAATTTAGCAATAAGAGAAAAATTACTTTTATTTTTGCGGACGAGTTTCTTAAAACTTACATCTTCAGGTATCTACAAAACATCTAGCTCATCGTTAATGAGCAAAATGAAAACATAAAACAAAAATTAAAATAGTGAGCACAAAGGCTGCAGCTAGCTCAACCCTCGTTTGTGGATTTTAAATGCACAATTTAAAATCGGACAAACTAATTAAATATAATTTTGATACGCGAGTTAGCTTGAAAGAGCTTAATCGGCTGGGTTGCCTCATCAACCCCTCTCCCATCTAAAAGGGAGAAGGACCTTTCGAGAATGGCGTTTACCTCTTTTCTTTCATTCTGCCTATTCTTTTTTATGACATTCTACAGGAAACGGGACGAAGGACAGACCGGGGGAGGAGACACAAGGCGAGTCGGTCCTCTTTCGGTCGCCGGTCTCCATTCTCTTCTTGACATTTCAGGTCGTATCGGAAACCAGCCCTCCCACCCACGGAAACCTCCCAAGGACTTCCCCGGCGGTCGGGTCGTCGGGAACAACTTGGAAACGACCGCATTCGACCCTTTTCGAGCTTTCAACTAAACACCCAAAGTGTCATCTTCAAACGTGACTAACTCGGCAATTCATCTCAATTCCTAAAAGCGATCGCAAATATCTAAATATTAGTAGTCAACAGAACTAATTCGTTAAATACCGTCAAGAATAAGCGATATATCCAACGAGTCATGAAAAAAATGCTCAATTTTTCCAGAACAAATTTAACGCATATCACTTTCTTTTTTAGTCCAATTGACTTGATTACATTAATTTCCTTTGTAGTGGCAGGTGACTGCAGAAAAGCCTTTCCACGCCAAAAGAGGAGTTACAAAAAATAGCCTTCCAAACCTGACGGGGTAAACGACTACCAAAATTACCCCCCCCCCCCACTCTACCCACTTCAGTACGTCGGTTACCAAATATTTCAAACGCTGATTTCATTGCCCTTTTATTTGACTTCACGACCTTTCATGCATACCAAAGCGATGCTAATGATCCGTTGCACAGACACTGCACAGTTAAATGCAAATGAGAGAGCGAGCGAGAGTGAGTGGGTGAAAAAGCCGCCGCCGCCCACGGACTCTCTCTTGCCCGACGAGGAAAAATTTCAGCGACAGCAGAAAAAGGGAAGACCCAGCCACACTCCGACGAGCCTCCTGTCAACTTTGATTTAGAAAAAAATAAATAAATAAAAGTGGACTGCGTGGGCTGAGATTCGAGTTAATTGCGGCCGGTCCCCCTCCGATTCTCGTTGTCAGCGTTGCCAAAAACAAAGCGGGTAAAGCGGCAACAGTCCGTTGTCGTCTTCGCCCCTCAGAATGGAGCAAGTGCCTTGGCTGCGCAGCTGGCGAAGGACCTTCTTATATGGCGAGGTCCACGCCTTACTCTTCCGTCTGCAAGGCGACTCAAAATCATTGACCCAATCTCCTCCACCTCCTCTTTTTTTCCATGGCCCAACCACTTGCAATTTCATCCCCATTATGGGATGAAAAATATTTTTTATTCTTATTCTCTTCTTGTTTGTTACTAACAAATATGGCAGAGACCCATTTATAACATTTTCCAGGAAAAAAATTTCTTTTGATTCTCCGAAGTTTTTATTTGAAAACGCTTCATTTATTTTCTACTTATAGCAGCATGAGAATCCGATTGTGTCCAAAAATAATCTGAATCAAACGAAATAAAAGATATATAAAAAAAAAATTAGTTAGAATGCGCGAGTATGCATTACCAAAAGAACGAACTTAAAAAAAAAAGTTCATTGCTGAAATCGGTTTCTGTATGTATCCGTAAAATATTTTGAATATCTGAAGATCATAAAGTAAAATAGGAATGTTTCATAGACCCACTCGTTGGACATATCGCTTATAAAGTTGAGGAATCAAAATATAAAAGTTGAACCCACTTAATATTTTTATAAGACGATTGGGGCGTAAGTCATGGCAATTATTTTTTTCTCAGAGCTAAGGAATCAAAAAATGACATTTGTCTTGAGGAAGCCGTACATTCGTAGTATGTTTCCACAACACCCTATGGCTCTGTGATTTCCTGTTGTTGCACAGAGAGCAATGTTAAACCACTTCTTGGAAAACCGCCATACAAGACCACAAAAGCAGAACGTATAAGGTGACTACTGCGACTCTGGGGATGGAAAGAATTGGAGCACCCACCATACTCTCAGGATTTTTCTCCATGTGATTTTTTCCTCATACGGTAGGTAAAGGAACCATTACGCGGTAGACGGTTTGGGACAGGAATGGTCATTGCAAATGACGTGCAAGTGGAAATGACTAGATTCACACATGGTGAGGAAAATGGTGAAGCAGATGGTGCCCGACGCCTCTCACACCGTTGACAGCGTATTGTAAACGTTAAAGGGACTACTTTGAGACCCTTTAGAACGTGCATGTGTGCTGCAATGATTCTGGCAATAATGTTATGCCAACAACCTTAATAAACATGACGAACAAAATGTTGGCATGTTGTTAAATGTCTGTACATTTCGTCCATTCCTTGTCCTTTCATTTGTATATTTCACATTTTCCACCCACGCTCGAATTCTCACAAAAAAAAAAAAATTGCCATGGCATATGTCCCAACCCTCGCATTTTGATCCCCATTTGCGAGGTGTGTATCTGTGTGTGGTCCTTAAGAGAACAGAAAGTTGATCTTCGAGACATTCCTATACATTGTATTACTTTTTTATGATCTTTCAGAATCCGCAATCAGAATTATAAAAATCCAAAACTAGAGTCAGATTTCCACAAAATCCACAACTGCATCTTTCTTTAAATCTATCGTATCATAATGAAACCAGAACAAGGCTTCAACAAGAAGGCATCATATTTGAAACAAAAAAGCAGGAGTGATTCCACTGATTATGAAATGATTATCAGAATTCTCCAATGCCACTTTTGCTTTTATGATTTAGCGACCTTTATTCGTAAAGGACAATCTGCTCATATATGAGTACAAATTAATTTTAGCAAACTGATTTTCTACGTTAACATAATCTCTCTCTCTCTTTCTCTCTCTCTCTCTGTTTCTCAGAAATGTAACTAAAACACTGTACATCAAACAATGTTCCTTGAATAAGAAGAGCATGCGCAGTGGCAACAATTCTACTGAAAATTCAGGCATAAATCTTTTTTGAACCTATCAAAGTACAACTAAATAAGGAACTTCTTCATATAATGCCTATAAGTGAATGCATACGTTTTTGGCGCTAAGTTTTATTTGAAGAGAACTAAATTCCTTTCCATGTCCATTCGTCTTAAAATGCAGGTCTGTAAGATTACCAAAAATATTCAGACACCTATTATAAATCCGAATTATAATCGTAGGAATAGATAAGTTACAGTTTAAGCAGTTATGTTTTCGTTCATCTTCCGATATCTTTTTAAATTCACTTGTAAGAACGTTTTAAAATTGTCTCACATGTAATATTCGAATAGGAGAGTCGCGCTCAGCGATCACGAAGGCACAGTTCTCAAATTTCTGCACATGCATCAGTAACATCATAAAAAGTTGTCATAAAAATGTTTAATAAAAGGCGAGGCTAAGACGTTTTTATATCTTGCTCTATTTTTTTTCAGTAACTTTTTAAATATACTATTTGAAATCCGCATTGCCGAATCGTTAAATTAATCATATGAAACTGATTACAAAGGTTTAAATTTTATTTTCAGATATCTATTCTTTTTTAATAAATGTACAGGGTGATTCAAAAGAATGGTGCAAAAGTAAATTCAATTTTAATTTCAAATAATATTCGCTACAATTGAAACTACATGAAAAAGGCACAGTATCGAACTACCTGACTATCTTTTCGGGACGCTGAAAGATAATTAACTCGCAATCGAACTATGCGTATTCGTGGTGAAAAAAAACTATGGAAAAACAGACCTGTTTGTCGTTTTATGAGGATACAAATTTTGTAATCGTTTTTTATAATACACAGTGTGCACAAAAGAACGTCCCCGTTTTAATTCGCAATATTTCTGACGTATTTGAGCGCAATGTCACTGTTCCTATCCAGGATATCGATTTGCGGCATAGAGAACTTATCAAGCTGCACGTATTCATTTAAAAAAAAAAATGACGAAAGCGATTAAAAAAGTGACAAAGGATAACGAATACTAATAAAAGCTTCGTAAAAATTTGTTGTTTTTTTTCACGAAAAGGAACAAAACAAAAAAAAAAAAAAAAAGAAGAACAGCTACTGCCGTCCATGTTTAACTTGACACAAATTTTTCTTCTCCATCTGGACATGTTCCGCGACCAAACTTCTAACAAACGAGAATGTAAAAACCTCTCTCAAAGCGAAGGACTTTTACAATGGATTTGAACGACCTGGACGTAATGACTCGTTTATAAAGGTGGGAGCGATCGGAAAAATTAAAAGAAAAAATAATAATGATAGGAATTCGGCGTGGGTTGAGAACTGACTCGACAAGCTCATAAAACAGAAATCATTATTTTAATGCCCGAAGAGAGAGAATTAATTACATTTTTTCTGTTTAGTGCTTAAGAATTAGAATTGAACATTAGATTTCTCTTTAGAGTGGATTATAAAAATGAAATCCAAAACCCAATCGGAATCGCTTTCCTTATATGACTAAAGATGATCACTGTAGTGATAGCAGGGTATACATAAGAAAAAGAATCAGCTCACTCATGTACGAAATGGAGGCACTGCTTTCACTCCTAAGAAACACGCTAACCCTCTCTTTCTTCTTTCATCTCATCATTTTTTTTTTGTTTTAAAATTATAAGGAAGTTACGAATTTACTTTTCACGAATCCAGCAGAGTGTAGGGCCGTGAGGAAGGCCCTAGGAAGCGAAAGTTCCAAGCCATTTGGGCGAACAGGTGGTGATGAAGACTTCCGCGATGCGCGAGAAGTATCCGCGACCAAGGGAGGAAGAATGGCCCCACAAAATCGCCGCACAATCACCTCATCATTACGCCAACACACACTCAGGCACACTCGTTATAAAAGCAAACCAAAAAAAAAAACCAAAAAAACCCCCAACAAACACAAACGCAAAAAAAAAACCCTACAAAGTTTTAATTACAATTTCATATTCATAAGATGAAGTGGACAACCTTTTCTTCTTCCTTCGCCCTTTTCCCTTCACTACCCCTCTCTCCTCTCCTTTTTTCCTTCTTGCAAATCCACGCTGCTGACTGAAATCACTGTTTATTTTTGACTGCACCTTGACATTTCCCCAATCACGAACGAGGCAATTCGGCAAAAATCCTTCTTCCCGGGATTGTTACGCCGTAACATCCGTAATATGAAATTACAAGGATGAATGGCTTTCAATTATTTTACAAAACTCAGCCAATTATCCTTTCCTCTCTTCCTCTGCCAAACATATATCATGTTCCAACGGGGATAATTATCATTATTATTATTATTTAAAAAAATATCAAAAGCAAGGACAGAATAAACTAAAATCCCACAAAAACTGATAAACAAAAGAGAAAAAAAAGCGTGAAGTCTAAACTTACAAAATCTCTTGAATTTAATGAATGCAATTACTATCAACTGCATATTAGATATGTTTAAGGTAAAGAAGTTCAACGCTCTCTTACAAATTTGCTTCTGTTCGCAACCGATAAGATCATAAAATCGTGTTTTGCCAGTGGCGCGCAAACATCTTAACACCTGATATTAATTCTGTTTGAATAATTAACAAAGAGTCACGTGGTAATAATCTCGAACATATTTTCTAGATATATTTATAAACGTTACTTCAATTTTACATTCACCCCATTTACAAAAACGCCAACACATACATGAAGGGGGTTTAAACGAAGGATGTTCAATAATATAACCAGAATGTTGCAAGAGCGTTACACAGTTCCCTTGTCTATCCCCAAGAACTGCTGCCAGCGAGCCACCAGTAACTCGACGCCCTTGGGAAAAACAAATATTAATTATCCAGAAACAGCCTCCTTAAGAAGTCCGTAGAGCCATCCGAATAATCGCTATGGGGAATCGCAAAAGTAAGGAGAATATGGGATAACTTCCAAATGCAAGTCAACAATAGCCTGACTCAGCAGTAATGTTCCCTTGGAAGGGCATTGTTGTGCTGCAGGAACTAAGTCTAGGATGTTTTTGCTTTAGTGCTGGCTTGAAACCATCCTGCAACGCTATAAAATCACTGTTCGTAGTCATGTAGACCTTTGGTCAATTAAGTCTTCAAGAATGCTCCTAATCTTGTTCTAAAAGCAATCAGCGTGACTTTTCTGCCTGTGAGAAGATTCCATGCTGACTCTCTCGCTTTCCGGGCGAAAGCGATTGACCCAAGGCATCTTCGATGACTATACGATCAATGAAGCCATTCCCTTCAGCTCCGTAACGTTCCAGAAGATACTGACAAGCATATATATAAATGGCACGGGACCCATCTTGCAGATACTTTTCTGCTATTACCGGAAATCTGGTGAAAAAAATCTGGTTTTATATTGAAAATGACTTGTATTTTTAATGAGACGGGAGGGGGAAAGCAAACGGAACATTCATTTACAATTTCACACTCCAACAACGCGAGAGAACATTATGAATTCAATATCACAATTCAAGCATAATTTAATAACCTTTTTTAAAGTAATTTTTGTGTCGAGAAGCTGTTTTTCTGTAACAGCGCAGAATAACAATAACTTTGAAATGGTTGTGCGCACAACTGAACTGAAAAAGATTCCTGTTAAGAACACATGTGTCATGAACGGAAAAAAATAAAAATAAAAAAAAACAACAGAAAAACAAAATGCTGGTTTCAATGTCGCATTCCTAACAAAACAACTTTCACTTTCGGATTCTTCGACCTATTTTATATCCATTTAAAAAAAAATCAACACTCAACATCGCTCGATCTGAATGGGCGACTTTCCTCTTCTCCCAGAAATGGCATCATACGTCGACAGTGGCAACTATTGACAGACAATTCATCACAAAAATCGCACATATTTTCATACCGACGAATGATCATTGCTAATGCCCAAAAGAAGAAATAAATACGTTTCTCTCTGCGTTGGTGATCGTGCTGTGAAGTTTCTGACGAATGGGAGCGACCTTTACGACCGACAAGCAATTAAGGCAGAAGCCGCGCAGTCTGAAGGAACCAAGGACACACTCGGAGGCGATGCGAGAGAGAGAGAGAGAGAGACGTGCTAACCTACATATAGGAAAGAGAGAGAAAACATTGTGAAAGGAACCACTGAACCGGGTAACGTGACCGTTTGCCAACCGGAAAGTTTTCTTCCAAACAATAACATGGCTTAGTGCTTCTGAGCCCCGCCAACAAAATTATCTTAATTTAGTCGGTTCCCATCTTTTCTTTTTCTCACATGCACAACTTCGCTAACCACTGCAAACCCAAAACGCAAAGATTCCATCGTTTAACGAAAATCTCTAATGGGAACAACAAATGGGCAGATAAATTTTGACAAATTTACAACACTCGTCTCATTCAAGGAATGTGAGCGCTCGCTGAAGAAATCACATTGGTCAAAGAGCAGAGAGAGAGAGAGAGAGAGAGAGAGAGAAAACAACAGCAACAACCGTTTCAGCAGAGAGAATATGGGTGAAGGAAAATAGCAAAAAAACATCTCAAAAAATTCACCGCACGCAAAACGAAATGGAGGCGCGAACAAAGGAGAAAAATTTTTGTCTCATGATTAACAAGTCTCGAGTGATGCTTAAACACCTGCTACAAAACCCCAGACACCTACGTAAAAAAATTTTAAAAAAAAGAAAAAAGAAAAAAAAAAGAAAAAAAAGAAAAAAAAAACGACATGCACGTCATTTGCATTTCCTCTCAGGTTGCTATTATTACAGGATTTGATTAACTTCACCTGCAGCGTGTGCCAATGGGCGAGCAATTGATCCGGGTTACATAATTAAGTGCAGGGCCATTTTACACACTGGATGAGTGAACAAAGGCTTATAAGCTTATCATTAACATTACCACAACTTAAAGAATGGAACTATCTTCACTAGAGAGGTTCGTTGAATTATGACTGTCATAACGTAAAATAAATTGAAATGATGGAATGGTACATTCGCACAAGCCTCTTTGTCATGAAAAGAAAAAGAACTGAAAAAATAAATTCTTCTTTGGCGGGGGGGGGGGGGGGGAGGGGACGAACGAAACCCTTAATTTCATTTGGTTATGCTGTTTGCCGTTTCAGAGGAGTTAGTTGCACAAAATTGATCGCACATGTAAAGAGGGAATTTTTTTTTTATTTCAAAAGATTCAACATATGACTTTTTAAATCGATTTCAGAGAAAAAAAAATTTTTGGTTGGAGAAACGAATACATAGGCCACCACTCTTAGTTAGTGGTCGGCCAATTAACCAATATGAGAAAGCTCGAAAGAAAAATTTCACCCTTCAGTTCCACAACGGGAACAACAAAGACCTTGCATTTCAATGCTGAAAATTATCAGACTAACGAAACAGTACACTACAATAAAAAAAACTTCTCTTAATGCTTTACAATATTCTTTCCTGAAATCAGAACGCTCCTAATTTCCATTTGGTAGCACCGCCTTCCTAAATTTCTTCGTAGCTACCGCATTCTCCCTCGTGTAATTTATAAGCAGAATGAAAACGAGTGACAAATATTTATTATCGAATACCAAATAAGCGAGCTGGAGAGAAAGAAAAGAGAGGAGCTGAAGAGGAAGCGAATGAGGAGATTTGCGATGGCCGGCGGGCGGGAGGGACTTAAAAGGTCGTCGTTATCACTGACAATTGCTCGGCTAAAGTTGGTGAAAAGTGGTTAATGCGTTCGGGAGCAGCAGAAGCAGAACCGCCGACCACCCTCTCCCTCCTCAGCGCACCTTTTACACCTACGCACGTGGCAACTTATTTCTTCTTATTATTATCCTCCCCCTCCAGCTTCTTTAGCCTTTTACGCCTGCGGAGTACTGGAGGGGTTCTCCTCTCAACCGTGACTCCTCCACCTCTCCTTAAGGGTCACAACCATTAAGATTGCAAACCAAAGGGACAAGAAACAGCCTATTCCCCTTATCTCTCAACATAGCATTTTGTGGCCTTTATGATAAAGAAAGAACAAACGACAGAAATATTCTTTAATAGCATTGGAATAGAAAAGATGGGTGCCCGGCTCCCATATAACGACTGTTATTATTCAAAAATGGATATCAACCAGGAAGTGACGGTTGCTTATTCAATTAGAAAGACTAGGAGACGACGGCGCAGAAATAGCATAAGCATAATTTCCTGAAGAAAGAGGTACAGTCTGGGAAGGTCGTCTAACGCTGGGAGGTCGGGAAACTTGACGAAATAGCGACAATAAAATATTTTAATCATTTGCATTATGGCTTTACTCGTTCACTGAGAAAACTCTTATTGCAGCCAATTAAACAAAATTACTATGTCCATAATGATTATTGATGTAAATGGAAAAGAAAATTCCATAGCCTGGACTCGAATCAGGAATC
This sequence comes from Rhysida immarginata, assembly GCA_023313115.1. Classification (NCBI taxonomy): domain Eukaryota; kingdom Metazoa; phylum Arthropoda; class Chilopoda; order Scolopendromorpha; family Scolopendridae; genus Rhysida; species Rhysida immarginata. The sequence continues at coordinate 19,226,594 of JAHWFO010057280.1, forward strand.
CTTCAACTAATCGTGCTGTGGTCCTAAGCAATTGAGCCACTGTGGACATGGAAGCATTACGCTATATACATGCGCTTTGGGGTGGTTAGAGCAGTTATCTTACTTCGCCGGTCGGAACTATCGTTTCTAAAGGCCTTATACTCATTAAAGAATATAAGGAAATCGGCTTCAGCGCGCTTAGCTGAAGGTTCCTGGTTCGAGTCCTGGAATATCAATAATTTAAACATCTGAGATATGGCGGGTAATAAATCCTCATCGAACATTCTTGAGCTATCCTTTCATAATCATTTCTCAAAAAAGATTACCAACGTAATATGCTGTACTTCAATTATGCAACAATTGCTATACTAACTACCTTTTTAATTACACAACAATCACCCTTATAAAGGTCGCTTTCTAAGATGTATTCACTCAATGAAGTTTATTTACAAGAAAGCGTATTTTTATATTATTAAGTTTAATGTTTTATTTTTACTATTTTTAATGATACAGGGCAGGTTTTTCTTTCGTTGCATAGAGTATAATTGATGCCATCATTTTATTGTGTATAATTTTTTTTTTTTTACATTTCATTTATTATGTTTATAAATGTAATTAATATTACACTCAGTAAATTTACCCCAACTTTATTCCTATGTTAGTATTACGACTCTCGGTACCTCTATGACGGAAAACTCAAATACTGCCTCCAATCTTTAAAAAAAAAATTAAATATGGCAATGGAGGATTAAATAAGATCTGTGCCGCTTGTCTAAGAGCAACCGTCGCTTTCACGTACTTTTTGATAAGAGAATTCACGAGATGATGAAACTTAAAAAGAGAGGGAAAGTATGGACCGAACTTTTCCGTTTCTCTGAGATGATATTTCTTAACTTTTACAATTTATTAAGTTATGCATTTGTGTATTTTCCGTAAGGACGACGCACTACTTCTGATCCGCAAATAAATTGCTTACCAAGGAGTAAAGGAGGAATCCCGATTTGCGAGTCGGGCGCCTGCCCTGCCGGTTGAGCTGATTTGTGTCTTCATGTGGACGGTTCATTGTCCGCGGTAGCTCTATTGGTAAGAGCGGTGCCAGCGAAATGCATGGTCCCTGGTTCGAGTCCAGGTCGCGAAATTTTTCCTTCCCTTTTCCACTTTGTAAATATGATATGTTTGAAGAGTTTCTTAAGTATCATTATTATCCTTGCTTTGAGCTAACATTTCAGAGTTTTAAAAGAGGACTCATTGTGGGTGTCCATCTTTAACTGGAGCCATTATTTCAAAAAATGCCTGACTGACTGGAATTTCAAAAGGCGAGGAATTTCAATGCACGGCAATCTGCTAAGAGTATAACTGCCGCCTCAAAAAGATAATGTGATATCAAAGATTTTATTTAACACTGCAACTCTATCAAACCATAACATACGCAAACCATTGATTTCAGAGCAGCAAGGAAATTTCGTCTGCAATGGTATAAGGAACAATTTCATGAGATAGTAGACGATTAAGAAAAATTAGGACGAATCAGGATACACTCTGGAACATAGTGATGGCGGGTAGAAGCCTCGTGAATCAATGGAGTCAACTTCCATTGATTCACAAGAGTATTCCACACGAGTATGGAATATGTCCACACTGATATTGCCACAGTTACCTACCTAAATATTATTGCGGATCAAGTACATCTTGCAATGTCAAATTTCCATCCAGAAGGAGATGGATGGTTCGTAGATGAAAAATGTACAGCCCATCGCGCAAAAATTGTTCAGGAGTGGTAAAGACGCAATCGCAGCAACTCCATATTTTCCTCAGAATCCGGGCTTGAATCATATAGAAAAGGTAAGAGTTGGAAAAATCCCTGCTCTATTATTGGGATTCCACTTTGACTGCTTACAGTTTTTAGGATACTTGGAGATAGTCCCTTAGTTGTACCAGTATCTGCGTTAGTCCAGTTGTTAGAGGCGACGGGCTAGAAATTCGTGGTTCCTGCTTCGAAGCCAGATCCCGAAAATTTTCCTTTCCTTTTTCATCTATATTTAATCTTATAATTTGAAGAATAGCTTCAGTATTTTCACCATCTCCTTATAATATAATATTAAATACCCAGTCCATTGGCATACTTGCTATACTTCTTTTTAGTCTGAACGAAGCCTAATACGACTTTACAAAATGGTTTCTAAGTTCATGTGTTTCTAAGTGTACATTTGGTACGCAATATAAGCCAATTGGGTTCCTACTACCAAGCCGAGAATTAATATCGTCAGCTGTGTGAGGTTAATTTTACATTACAAAAGTTGTCCAGAAAGGACGTGATCCTGTCTATTTTCTTCTTCAGTGTATGTCAACACTTCAAGTGAATTAGAGGGAAATTACAGGCCTCCCCACCTAAATTGCCTGTCAAAGATCGCATCGTTAATGGAAATGCCTCTCAATGTCAGAAACAGATAAAGACTGACGATCATCGTCGATGGAATCAAACTGATATCTGAAAGAGTGGAAAACTGAATAAAATTTAAAATTCAAATGCATTAAGCTACATAAAAAAACAGTTTTTGGATCAAATCGTCTTTTTTCAAGTTCATCTTCCTGCGATCCAAGTCTTATTTCAGGATAATCCTATTAATTTTCGCCGTCAGTGTTGCCGTGAGTGCAAAAAAGATTGGTTTCTTCTTTGTTTGCCAATGCTCGCGTGTTAATCTTTCTCCTTGAGTGTCAATCAAATTATACTGGAGAAAACCAGTGGAATGAAACGCCAGTTAAACTAACATTTTCATAGCGTAGTATTAAAATTATTTTTAATATTATTTAATATCAACCAGCAATATTAGAGTGGTAATACATTCAAATTTACTGTTCCTGATATTGGCATGTATCTTGGTATTAATTTAAGAGTTCAATTACAAGAATCTTTAGAACAAAATTTCAATGCATTTATGAAAATAACTATGAAAAACTATTATACTTATCAAAAATTTACGTAATAAAAATGAAAAAATGAAGAAAAGAAATGCCCATCAAACAGATAATGGCCTTGAATTCGATTCGGTGGTCCGGGAGACGGCTGCAAAGACACGCAATCTGATCGGTAACGTGCTTTATCTAGTTTCTTGAAATATTTACATAACCTTCAAAGCGTTTTAAATATCACATTTTTTACTTAAAAAACAGGTTGCCCAACAGACAGACTCCCCCCCCCTTCTTTTTTTATTATTACGAGGGGAGAGTAGATGCTGCTGCACGCTTCGAGAAGCGGGACAACCGCACGTTGGTGGCGGCGACGGCTATCACTGGAGCCCAATTCCAAGGTTCCTCCACAGCCCGTCCAGGCACTGTCCGGTCCACTTCATTAGCACAGACAGCAAATATGTGCAAATGTGTGACATCATCAGGGACCGCATTTCAAAGGGCATTTCGGGTGAACAACAACCGTCGTCGCCACCACCACAACTGCACAGTCAGCACGGAGCCACTGGCAAAATAACAAGACCACACATCGTACGCAGAAGGCATGATTGATGGGGCAAAGTTGCGCAGACGCTGCCCAACAGACGAAAACTGCTAAGGGAACAGTGCTGGTTGCACCGACATTTTGGTAATTAGCGTCTCTCGAGCGTGTCAATAAACCCATGGTGGCGGTTAGGACACACGTATATCACAAAAGGACGTTCGGCAGAGGACGACTTGTGCCAATCGTCACGAACGACCCTCGTTTATGAAAGGTAAAAAAAAAAAAAAAAAAAAAAAAACCCAAAAAAAACCTCGTTTCAGGTCGGCAACATCACAATTCCGCAGGCTATCTAACACTTCTTTTTGTCTTGCAATATGACTAAGATCTATCCTCAAAATCGAAAAGTTATACGATTCAATGATTGTAATATTCTATAAATTTCATCAAGAAATTCATCTGCGACTTCAATCGATTCTCTTCATGAGAAAGAATGTCGATCTGTCGAAAGAGTTCGTTTTTTCTCTTGAAAAGTTGTGAGTGAAGAAGAGGAAATCTTCATTATCCATATAATAAGCGGTACAAATCATTGGTAATAATATTATTCGTTAATTAATGGTAAACTTACGACGCAGTACCATTCAACAACAAATCTTAACACATCAGACAGATCCTATGCGTCTCAGGTTCCAAGATGTCACGATATGTGCATATAATGAAACTGGATCCATTTGGCTTTATTTTTCTGCAGAATTAATCATGACCAAAATAAAGTTCTCCATTATTCTCTGACATGATAAATGTCGCACTTCATTCACGAACTGTCTTCCTCCTTACATTCTCTTAAGCCACCAGTATACGAGGTCTATTCAAAAAAAGACCGGATTTTTGACATTCTAACCTTATTAACTGAACTAGCAGAGGCACCCGGTGTTGCCCGAGATAATTACAGTTGTAGGTTAAACAGCACAACCTCATGAAGTTAAATAATAAATTTGTTTTCAGTAATTCTACAATTTCCATCTATAGATGAAGCAGTTGTTCAGATGTTTCCGATGCCCGGATAATTTTTTGTCATCTCTGCCCAATATTCATTCATTTCTTCGCTGGCATTTCGATAGATATGAATTATTGTTATAATCCTTCGAAAGATTATTATAGGAAATAACACCATATGGTTGTTGGTTTGAAGAGTTGAGTTCATGTATGCTTTGTTATCGGTTATGTCGTCAACTGTAGCTCGAACGAAGGGACTGCGTCCTCTGTCATCTTTCACTCTTTCTCAATAGTCTGCTAACTCTCCATTATCTCCAGTTACTGATCATTATTAAATATTTCCAAGAAAATGTTAACTTCTAAGTAAAGCCCGAACAACAGGAATTCTACGTATTGTTACAAATTCAATTTTGTTTTATAATTCTCAGAGGTGGGATGGAACCATCATTCTTAATGAACCTACTTAGATTGCATACTTTGCCTGGGACTTTACTTACCCTCTTGTTGTTCTGTCTCAGATTAAAATGTTATCCATCTTCACCCCGGGGAGCATCACTGGATACTTTAGACCTATCTTTTAAAATTTCCCTTACCCTTGACGTAGAAGCTCTTATATCCTCCTGGTCTGTGTTCAGATATTTCCAATGCCCGGATAGTTTGTTATCTTTCTGTTGCAAATTTCACTGATCAATACTCGTTCTTTCTCTTTTTTTGCCAAACACAAATTTTCGCCAGTCGTCTGGACGTTTTTAGGGAGCTCAAGAGAGACCAGTGTGATTCCTTAGCCTCCTCGATAAACACTGCCTTATCTATGTCCTGTCATTGCATAATCATATTTATGCTCGATGTTAATAATTCGTTACCCCGCTCCCTAAAAGGGGTTAATATGGTTAATTATGTAGTGTAACACCAGTTAATGTGTTAATTATGTAGTGTAACACCAGTTAATGTGTTAACAAACTTTCAACCCCCCCCCCTCCTTAGGAGTTGAATTTCGAAAAACCCCTTCTTAGTGCTCACTTAAATTTTGTAAAGAACCTTTGTACAAAATTTCAAGTTTCTAGGGCCTTATGGCTTGGGCTGTGCGTTGATCACTGACTCACTCAGTCAGTTTCTTCTTTTATATACATGTATATAGATTACAACATTACACATGATTGTCGTCTTCAAAGTAGCCCCCCCCCCCCTTGCTTATAATGCATCGCTCCCATCGTCTCTGCCACCGTTAGAATACTTCCTGGAATTCGTTTTTTGGGATAGCGCGTAGCTGACTCTGCGAATTCTTTTTTTTAAGAAGAACTACGTCTTTTTAAGATGGTTTTCAACTTTGGAAAGAGGAAAAAGTCTGCTGGGGCCAAGTCTGGAGAGTACGGAGGGTGGGGAAGAACGACCACTTCTTTACGGCCAAAAATTGGACAATAAGCAAATATGAGAGACTTGCTGCGTTGGCGCGTTGTCGTGAAAAAGTTTGAACCCAGCTCTTGTTTTTCCATAGCTCAGTCTATCTTGACTTATCAGAATGGTGACTGCATGAGGCCACTTTGGCAGCTGTGATCGCCAAGGGATGTAGGTGAAATATTGCACCAAATAACACTTTGTTACCAAAAGTTGCCACTAGATTCCGCTGCTTACAGGAGCTCAATCGATGCAATGGTTCGTTCGCTATGGCAAATGTCCGATCTTATTTTCAACAGACCACGTATAACAAATAAACAAAAATTCCTAGGTTCTATATGGGTGTACAACATATATTTTGGTTGGTCCTTTTCCCAATTTAGTCTGAAAATTCATTAGATGATCTCTTCCGCTGTCTGATTTTTCCCTCATTTATATGAGGTTTCTTAATATCGCTTCATTCTTAAATCTTCTATTTCCTATAGCCGCTGTTTAAATTAATAAGTCTTCATTTCTGATGCTTACTCAAAGATTTCTGCATTGCTTCAATCAATTCATGAAATCATCACTCGAGTCCTTCACTGTCATTTTGCTTCAGCATTAAACAATTTTAATTCGTAATGGACAAGTTACTCAATTTTAAATATTATTCAAAAATTGAGTGCAAATTAATTTTAAAACGTTTCTTATTCTACATCAATATGCCCTCTATGCTTCCAAAATTGAGGGATACGTTGAACTTGACTACGTTAATGAGGAGGGATAATCGTTTGCGCAATTACGGCGGCAAAGTAACGTTTATTCCATATAAGTCAAATATCAAGAAGTTTGCCATAAACAAGAGTGTAAGCGAAAAATATCGTACACGCCTGTAAATTCGAGTTTTGATTGTACGAACATATAAATTACAATGTTGAAAAGAGGAACCTTGGTGTTATTAAAGAATAGGGGAATCGTTCTTGGAGATTACAAAGGCAAATTTCATAAGTTTCCAAAAATAGTGTTATTGGTAGTTTCTGTCATTTCCGTGAAATTCGTCTCCTTCTGAAAATATTTCCTCTTGGCATCTTTTATCCTTTCAGATTTTCTACTGAATTCTTCATTTCCGCATTGCGTACAAGAATTCTAGAATTTCTTGTTTTAATTCAAAATATCTTTTCTTCTTCTTCTTCTTCCGAAAACTTGCTCAACGATTTCTTTGAATTATTTTTTCAACGCTATTCATATTATTTCAAGAGTTTCCCTTTCATCTTTGCTCCAGTTTTTCATTTCTTTTCAAAACCACAAGTTTGTCTATCGGCCTCGCCCCCATCCTTTCAATACACCCTTTGTTATCCCGAACCTTATAATTTGAAAAATCTTATTTAAATGTAATGGAGTTTATTGAGAAACATAGCTAATCTGGTGAACATCAAAACTTAATACGAACGCCATAAGATTAAGAAAATTATATATTTTTCATGTAAAACGTATACGTTTTCTATCTTTAACGTGGAATTTTAAATACAACGCAGCTGAAATTCCAATCAAAATCTCTTTTCTTGAAAAAATTGTTTCGTTGAATGTACTGTTTTATTCAAGACGTTAAATGAATGGAATTTCAATTTAGGGCTATATTCAACCCTCACAAAATAAATAAACATATTTTTTTATCATATCCCACATTCAGTTGACTTAAATTGTCCAAAACCTCATGAGACGAGCTTGTCACACCGTGTTGCCAATGAATTTTTCTGGATGTTTGTTTTCGGTTTGGACATGCAGGTTTCAGAAGTTGCTCCTAATATTAGCTTTGACATGTACAATCATGTGGGAAAGTTCAATATTATATTTAATGTAGGCAACTTTGAGATGCACTGCAGTATTAACAAAAGTTAATCCCCCCTTCCCTCCCCTGAGGAGGGTATAGGAAAGTAGGGGAAGCCCTGAGTTCATCTAGTTTGTACCTATATTATCCGCATTTTTAACCCCATTTATTTTTTATCAAAATACTGATTTTCTCTAACGTAGTATTAGAAAATGTAAAAAGAGCTCGATCTTCTTTCATTTCTCATCATTTTCGATCGAATGCCATACGTCGCCCCAAACATCATAAACTTGCCTAAAGAACGATGTAGGCGAGAAAGATGAGACCCAAGAACCCTGGAATACAATAAATAATAGATACTAGCAGAGGACCCGGCGTTGCCCGGGATAAGTACACTTGTAGGTAAACAGAACAATCTCAAAAGATTAATTATAACTCCAAATTGGTTAAATAATAACTCAATCAATACAACACAGAGCGAAGGGACTATCCATTCTACGAAAAATACGAAAAACAAGAATTCTAGGTGATATTCCGGGACTTTATTTAAACTCTTCTTGACTTGCCTCACCACCACGGAGCATAACCGGATACTTTAGACTCAGGTTTTTCTTGCCCTTGACGTAGAAGCTCTATTCGAAACTCCCATTGTTCAGATGTTTCCAATGCCCGTATAGCCTTTTCTGTTTATAGCTTTTTCCGGAAGGTCACTGTCTACATCAGATTTCGAAAAAATAATAATTATTGATAATAAATCGATATTCATAATGATGGCAGAGCATATTAATAAAAAATATCTCGTGACCAACAATGCAAGGCAAAATTTGTGCAACAATAATTATTAACAATGGTATCAACACGCAATTCACAAACACTTTGCACGAACCAACAATATATATCTCATGACCAACAATGCAAGGCAAAGTTTGTGCAATATAGATAAGGTTCAATTTGTAACAATGCATAGAATTCCTCTTAGTCAGGCTTTTCTTAGAATTGAGAGTTCTTAGTACTTAACAATTTCTTGAAAATCTTTAAAAATCATTAGTAGCTGGAGATAATGGAGAGTTAGCAGGCTATTGAGAAAGAGTGGAAAGACGACAGAGGAAGCAGTCCTTTAGCTCCGTGCTGTATTGAGCAAATGGTAATATGTCAATAGAAGGATCGACGACCGCTAGACTACACTCAGTGATGAATGGCCAAGTTTTGCTGCAAGACATTGAGAGCAGACTGGGAATTGCAACAACATCACGTGTACATCTAAATTAAGATTACGTGACTAAAAAATTATTTAGGCTAGCAGTGGCATACTTGGAGAGGTCCATCCATTGTGAGCATTTAAAAGTATTGTTTTTCGAATTTTCATTATGGATTTTTACTATATTAATTCTAAGCGTTTTCATGTGTTTATTTTTAAGATATTGCAAAATTTAATAAAAAAACAAAAAAAAAATAAAATAAATAAACAGAGTCCGAGCCACGCCGGGGTTATCACCTAGCTTATTTGGTAGAATAGCAGATCCAAACATTTCATAAAAATACATTTTGACTATATTCTGTGTGAATGTGGATATTTTGGAAACTGCAGCTAAAACAGAAAAGGCTATATGGGCATTGGAAACATCTGAACAACGGAAGTTTCGAATAGAGCGAGAGGGTATACGAGCTTCTACGTCAAGGGCAAGAAAAAATTGGGTCCAAGTATCCAGTGATGTTCCCCGTTGGTGAAGATGGACATTGTTTTAATTTGAGGCAAGTCAAGAAGAGTTTAAATAAAGTCCCGGTATATCATTTAGAATTCCTGTTTTTCGGATTTTTCGTAGAATGGATAGCCACTTCGCTCTGTGTTGTATTGATCGAGTTATTATTTAACCAATTTGGAGTTATAATTTAACTTTTTGAGATTGTTCTGTTTACCTACAAGTGCAATTATCCCGGGCGACGCCGGGTCCTCTGCTAGTCTTTCTATATATATAAAGAAGAATGTTTGTGGGTGGGTTCTTATACAAATCTACAGTTTTATCCTGTTCTTGATGAAATTTTGCATATTTGACCTTCAAAGCACGAGGAAGGTCACTGTCTACCTCAGATTTCGAAAAAAAAAATAATTATCGATAAGTATCAACACGCAATTCACAAACACTTTGCACGGACCAACAATATACAGGGTCGGGACACATTAACATGACCACCTCTCCTCCAACATGTTGGAACGTTTCATGGTACGGATGAAAAATCACTGCATATCATTAAAAGCTGACAACAGCAGGCGTGTAGTAGCATCCGTTAACACAGCAATTGTCGCCGTCATGGGCAGATGACGATCATTGGCTATCGGGCCAAGGGGGGCAGCATTTCAGAAACGGACACCTTTGTGAACTGCTCTAAGGCTGCCGTTGTGAAGGTGTACCGCGACTGGACGAACCAGACAGTTTCGAGTAACCGAAGAGGTAACTGTGGGGCCCCACGAGCCATCGATCCTAGAGGCGAGCGTCGGTTACGAACAGTGGGGCCACAGTTGAGCAACTGACACAGCAAACGAACAGTGGGGACACTAGACGTATCAGCACCAAGAGAGTGCAACGATCCCTCTTGAGGTTGGGGCTCCGAAGCAGGCGTATGGTAACAGCACCCATGTTGACGCCTGTGCATCGCCGAAAAATGGCGGCAAATTCAATATGTCAGTTCATTTTGTGACACCCTTTACATTCCGAATTTCAACCTTCTACATCAAATAATGCAGAAATATGAAGGGAACAGAAGACATTGTAAAACAAATACGAAACTCCATTCTTCCGTTACTTAATTTTTAATAAGCTTACTATTAAGAGTACTATCTTATATAGTTAAGTTTATCGACGTCCTTATACAAATATGCATACGCAAATTAACTACCACAAAAAGATTAAACAGCTCCCTAGAACGAGATCTCCTTAACTAATTGACATTTTATTTTTCAATCTTTTAGTCGTCCAGTAATATGTAGCTATTTCAATGGTCAGTCGTCTACTGACCATTCACGAAACAGAGTGGTCAGTACTATTCTACAGCTGTCATTCTGCGATGAAGTGTATGTTTTAAGTAGCATACCTTTTATGGTTAATACCCACGGTGAGAGCACCTCTTTTCTGGCCTCTCTTTCTCCATTAATAATTTTTAATTTTAAATACACATAAAATATTTTCTAGCAATTATATTTCTTCCGACAATTTTCTTTTCTCAGACCTGTCAACTTTTTTTTATGCGCCTTTTCTCGAATTCAACGGCAATGATCTCTACCATTTACCTCGAGTACTGTTGATGAAGACACAAAAGAACCGAAAAATCCCCTAAAAAAATTCCAATTCTGCTTTACCCTGAAAAAAAAAAATCTTTTAGCACATTCCCATCACCGTTAGCCTCATCAGCAACAAAATTCCCCTGGTACATGTTTCCCAAGGAATGACCGCAATTTTATATGAGCGAATGATGATGATCTATTCACTTGGGAGTTAAGAATCTCTGCTTTTGACCCCCGTGTCACTCCATCAAAAACCGACATGACCTCTGATCTAGACGCATAGGTCTCCCCCTTTCGTAAGATTCGTAAATGAATAAAATTTGCGTAAATCTCAACCTGAGGAGGGCAAGCGGGAGGAGGAGGTGGAAGGAGGAGCTGCGAACACACATCGTCAGGGAGTCTCAACATCTGTTGCCTCATCATCATATTTCTTCTTATTTTTTTAAATTTCCTGAGTGGCATTCTATCGATTCAATCAAATCGAACAATGGAATTATACACATTTAAATAATGATTCATACGACAGTTTCTAATTATAAAATTTAAAAAAAAACTGGAATGAAACATTATAATTTGTTGAATTTTTTTTTATGTACACAATTATTGGAGTTAATAAGAGACAGCGCATATGGTGTTTCTATTTTCTATATTTTGCAAACAAAAAAAAATGATTAAATATATCCTGTTTATTTTTTTTAACTATAACGGCTAACATATTGGAAATTTAAAAAAAAAAGTTGATTGAAATTGTCCTCCTAATTCTTCCGTGTAAATTACAGAAGGCAGACAAATTAAGTTAGCGCAAGTTAATAATCTGATACCAGATGCTCCGAATCAAGCCATGTAATTATGCACGTCAGTAAATTCGTATAAAATCTTATCGGTGATGCAAAAATTTATGAACAACAACATAAGCACCGTTAAGAAAACTATTAAACCTGTCTACACCTCATACCTTCCCTAGAATTAAAATAAAAAACAAGGAAGTAAAAAGATTAGGAAAAATTCCGCAACCTGGACTCGAACCAGGGACCACTTCGCGTTCCACTGGAAAATTGAAAGATAACAATCTGTTCGGGGCTCCTTTTCAAGACATACGTTATCGATAATTTACATATTTGGCATGACAACACCATAATACTGCAATTTATGATTGCTTATCTAATAGGAGGAATTTCATTTCATCTTCTAGAATAAACGCGGACCCTATTAACGGTCTTTGATATGCGATAAGAAAAAAAAAGTTGGTGCACGCGTAAATGAAAACAGAACTTTTCATAAACGGGCAAGAAACGGAGCACTGCTTATTCCTGACATTCCCTGAGTGAAATCGCAGCTGAAACGAAACCGAAGCAAATCTGACACTCGATTAATCGATAAACTGAATACGATACTCAGATTGCCTCGCTGTTCTCTTTTATTACTGTATCATTCCTATATCCTTTAAATAGTTAAAAACCTTAAAGCTTGAAGTTAAATTCGGGTTCTAGCTTGAAGTTTTTTTAGTTTTCTTTGAACAAACAGACTTATAGGCGAGATGGAGGCCGCCGTATTTCAGAAAATCTGACTAAAGTAGACATCTATCTACAATCGATGAGCACTTATATTACCCATGCGCCCGTTTCCTTTTTCTTTTGTGCCGGGCACTATAGCGGGACTAAAAAGCTTGACGACTTAAATCGATCTACATCTGAACAGGTGTCTTTCGTTTTTAAGTACCTTATAAATTCCTTTACGTATTATGTCAATATAACCGAGTCCAGGGTGACTAAGTTATGTTAACTGCAAGTAAGGATAAACGCTATGTGAATAAATAACGTATTCCGCGAGATAAAAGTAGTCACCTGTAGTCCAGAGCAAAGCTGAGCATGTCCTAATTTTCTTGCAAATAAGCGCCAACTTCGTTCGCAATCGACAGACGTTTTTCTATATCCTCTACGGAACACGAAAACTTATACAGGAACAAGTGCAGATCTTTTCTAACAATTCTCTATGTGGATGCTAGTGATAATTCAGTCCTAACTTCGAACATCATCTGAATTGAGAAACTGATTCACAAAGAGATAATTGTGTAGTTTTATTTGAAGCATACTTACATTTATATTCCTTCATAAACCGTCTCTGCATTGTTTTTTGAGATTTTGTTTTCCATGTACCATGCAGCGATATGAATTCTCTGCGTCAGGATTAATGACGGTTGGAGCTCTCTAATTATAACGCCGCTATACCATACATAGCTTTCAGCAAATTCGCTAAAATTCCTTACAAAGCGTTTTCGAAATAAATGGTACAGTAATTGACTAAAAGACCCTGCCTGTACGCACATTAAACGATTCAGTGAGGAAACATTAAGCAATATATATATTTTTTTTAAATAAGCAATTTTAAATGAAAAATTCAACATATTAACTACAAGTTGCGCTTATTGGTACACGATTAATACAAAGTTTTTTAAAATTCATCGGGTGCATGTGTCTATAAAATGTTGTCTAGCACATTATCATGGTTCCAGGTGGATACCTCTACTCTGAATGTGCACTCCGGCAATGGCAATTATTTTTCTCTCTTCCCTTCCTTTAATGTTATTCTTTCCCAATTTCAATCTTGTTTCCGGGACGAGTTCTGTCAGAAAACAGTAAAGGCTCATGACCCCTGCGTGGCCGCACGCCGTGACCTTTCGCATCATCCAGGGACTTCTTGCCTTTTTGATTTTTTTTCTTTCCTTTCCTCCCTTCTCCCTCCCTCGACGTTTTAAATTCCAATCTCCTTGGCTGTCGAGCTTTGTGTGCGGAGGAAATTAATATGCAACGATCGTTGGCGAGTGATGGCATTTGCAACTGCCAACTGGCGACCGGGTGCGTGCAGTCGACACGGCCGAAGACTCCTTCTCCTCCGCCGTCAGTCTCCATTTGCCATTCACCTCACGCAACACGACGAAAATGACCGAAACCAATAGTTTCCCATCGGAGCCTAACAACAATCTCAACGACGTCGATAAGCAGCACTGTGCAATTTACAAGATCCAGCCCCGAAAAGAATAACTGCCGAGTAAACAACTACAACACTGTCAAGATTTTTTTTTTTTTGCGCCTGTGTTTGCATATTCGGTGTTTATACTTCTTTTTTTCCAGTTTTAATTTACCTCAGAGGCGATTCTACAAGCGAACTAACGTTCTTTTGAAATCAACTTCTCCATAATAAATAAATAAATAAATAAGAAACAGTGATTATAGGCAACACCCAAGTTGAATAAATGTTTCTTTTAATTATTTTCTTTAGCTCTGCCTCGAGATATAATTGTTTTAGTCTCGGAATTTAGTTATAATTTCAATTCATTTCAATCAAATTGATTTAGACGTCCAATTAGAGGTAATGAAATTAAGTTGCAGTGGGAAAAAGTAAGAATGCCCCTTCTCTACTTGCTTGACAACGAGATTGCTCCACCCAGCAAGATTCAATGAAAGCAGCTACAATTCACCCTCAACGCAATTATAAAACGAACAAGGCATGCATTGGTATAGCTTACAAGGGAAATCAATGCCTTGATAAACTCTTTCATACTGCAGACTATATATTGTGCGGCCAGAAAAGAGGATATCCAAGTGATGATGGAGTTAACGAAAAGCTCGGCGAAGCATATCTACAGGATTGTTTCATATCTATTGGCTGATTCTGACAAATAAAAAAAGAGTAGTAACAGATGAAGAAATGCTTTTATTCAGAAAATTAACTACCGTCATCAGCAATATACTGTAATCAATGTGATTTCAGTGCAAATATGCCAGTGGCAAAGCTGGCATCAACCATAGCATCTTGGCTTTGACCAGTTTGCCCTGGTTAAAATGGCCAAACATGGGCAAGTTTAATGGGCCAAAGTCCAGTGAATATGCAGAGTGAGGCAGGATCTCGTTAAGATTTTCTACATATTTCCAATATTCACATGTGTGATCGTGCTCCATCGTGGAGGAGTATGGGACTCAAACTATTAACAAAATCGTTGTTAGTTGCTTATTTCTGGATACTCACGGTAGTAAACTTCAGTTGTGATAGGTGCAAAATAGGTCCTTGGGTATAAGTCAGATTCGGAAATTTGTTTGGGTATAAGCCCTTTATTGGCATTGCGAGGCATTGCGCTGGTCGCTTTCGGTTATCATAAAACACCGATTTATTTTCATCTTCGTAAGGATCCGATGGAGAAAGGGAGCACAATGCCTCACTTCTTTGGAGGACAAAGCATGTTTGCAGACGCCCTATCTGAAGCTGGTCGGTGCGTTCGAGTGGAAACTAGCAATCCAGTTTTTTAACTGCAGATCTAGATGTCTGCGAACTGTCGCTGGTGATGCGGCACAGAACTCTGCTTTTTCCTCAACTTTGTGCCTTAAATTTTACTATGTCACACGCAACCGGACACCCGTTCATAGCTTATGCTTGATGTCAATATCATGGGCACGGAACTTCGATAGCAGTCTACAGTTAGTTCTTTAATTCCTCGTGTCGACATCTTACACTTTACAGACATTCGCAACCGTTTTGTATACATTACGTCCAAGTCTGAATTCGTGCAAAATCATTACTCTCACATTGCGTTGCTCCATCCATCAAAACTGTTTTGATTAATTAAAATAAATTATTCTGCACATAGACTGAGCCCTTTACTTTGCAGGGAAGTTTGATAGTTCATAATATTGCGTGCCTAGTAACGGCTCTGTAAATTTGTCTTGACGGAATTGCCAAATAATTTTTAAACAAACTCAATGCAATTCCGAATAGATAAAGCCACTTAAGGGCTTTATTGCAGTTTGCGATAAAATATCGTCCGCTGCAGCAATATCTTTTCTAATGTCTCAAAGATTTGCAATAATATTCCACACCTAGCTCTGGGATATGCTAATTCTTCAGGTCGGGGAATCTATTTCACTTGCAGATTAGTATGCGAGAATTATTTTGTAGCGCACTGTTTTACAAAATATAAATCTAGTATTCTCAATATAAATTCTCTGGTGTTCTGAAAGTTCTACTGGAGTTATGTTATTTTGTGATGATCGAACTTGATCACCCCTAAAAGTCCCGCAGGCATGCTTGAAAGATCTGGACTTTGCTAGTCAAGAAAAAGTTTGAACAACATAGAAGTTTTGCAGAGAAATGAGTGCCATTTCCTTATCCTTATACATGGTAGACGGAAATTAATAGAACGGGTCACATCATCCATGTAATGTATGTAGATTTATCATATAATGTACATACGATAAATAGGCGTGAGGTACTTAACGTCATAGGTATTGGCACCGCAGACAATAATACAAGGAGTAATGTGTGCGCTTCACTTGGCCGTTTTGCTTAGGAAAAATGGTTTGCATGCAGTAAATTTGCATTCAAATTCACAGCAATTGAATGATTTGAGTAGTATTTTTTGGAGAGAAACATTTCTTGCCCCGCCCCCACTTTTTTTTTTTTTTTTTTTTTTTTTTTGCAAATGTAAATATTAAACTCTGGACTAGTCAAAGGCCATATTAAAGATCATTTTACAAAGAAGTGAGTCTTCTGCTATAATCATGAATGTCTCAAATGAACGGATACATTTAGTAAACTTCTCTTAATTCACAGAAACTGCAAGGTTTAAAGATTCCAAGGTTTCAAAAAAATTACTTTCTGAAATCAACAAAAAAATTTTAAATAATAGGCAAGCCACATCACAGCTCAACGATAAGAATTTCGATAAACGAGTTTTTTTTTTTTTTATTTTGTAATTTTTTTTAATCACCCAGGCTTTGCATATCAGGGGTATGCATTAGATCTCACATACAAAGAAGATTACAGAATACCAACCATAACAAATTCATGCAAAACACGTTTAATTCTTGAAATTTTTCAACTGAAAAACATCTGGCTAGAATAATTAAGCCTGAAAAATAAAGAGGCCTTCTCACATTTTATTATCCGCGACATCAAGAAAGTTAGCCCGTGGTTAAGAAAGGGATGACCAGATTTAAGCGTTCAAGAAACGTCGAATATTTAAAATCATCTAAATCATAGAAAAGAAAAAAGAAACTACTTTTCCTGTTGTAGCACTTTTATATCCACTGATCCTCGTCCTAATTGAATTGGCGCTTCAGGAAAAATATAAAACAAAAACAGGATTCGTTTAACGCTTATCAGCCGTGCGTTGCATTGACATCATCTAATTTTACATTACATTTTATTCTGAAGTAACCATTTCATAACATGCTAAACTTAACCGATTTGAAAACTTGAGTATTCGATAGCCAATACCGACGTATAAGCAAATTCCGTTAACCATTTATTATTAGTAACAATCTTTAAGAAAAAAAAAAATACTTGAATTTAATTTCCGCACATCCTGGAATTAAAACACAGATCCATAGAAGCATCCGCCATGAAAAATAAATAAAACTCAAAAGCTGAGGGAGAGGGGAAATAATAATAAGGAATCAGGCTGTCGAGATTCTTAATAATCCATCTCCTTTCATATAGATGGGAAAACGGAAACATTCATTGCAATTAAAAACAACCTCATGTCGGATGTTTCATCTAAATTCATTACTTACCTGAAACGCAATCTTTTTAACAATTTTTTTTTGTTCGGCACAAAAAAAAACATAAAAATATACAATAAAAAAAAATTGCAAAAAAAAGTTGAAAAGGAGGGAGGGGAATTCGAATAAAAAAAAGAGCGGGGGAGCTATGGTGAAGAGACGAATGGAATGTTTATTGACGAGGATCCACCGGCTCTCTCGTGTGAGGTGCACCGACTCACGAATTCAAAAAAAGGAAGAGGATGCACACTTAGTTAAAAAAAAATATTCCTACTTAATAATTAACTTCCTTTATTGTAAATCATATGAAAAAATAACCCAATCCTGCAAACGCAACGCACCACAGGAGAATATTATTTAAATAATTCTTCGGATGGTTCATCGCCATTCCAGTGCTCACCCTTCCGGTCGGATACGTCAGCGCAAGGGAGGGCTCATTATCCCCATCCCTTATGCACCAAAAAGGGAAGGATAAAAGTCACGAGAATAAGCGAAGAGAATACAAGACAGGCATCAACTAAATTTGTCCAAAACTACACAAGTATTTCTTTTTTCTCTTTAAACATTAACCATAACGAGAGGGAGAACTCGCAAGCAAAGAGAAAACCACTTGACAAAAAGAAGGCTTCCGTTGACAGAAAATATACAGAATTACTTACATCTATATATCCCAAAATCTTTCATAGTCTATTCTTTGACAAAAAAAAAGGAAGAGACAAAATTACCAGCATCAAAATCAAGCGGAAAAGATTTTAGATAATAAATCCAATTCTTAATTTGTTTGACATATAAACGCACGGAGGAAAAAAAATACGGAATTCTTAAAAACCGAAAGTTTAAAATATCAAGCTTGGAACCTAAGTATTTATAAAAAATCATAATAGATATCCGTGTTCCACAATTCTCTTTATTTTCAGGCCATTAAGAAGATGCAATTGAGTGGCAAAAAGGAGTAATCGGTTTTGATCGAACATCTGTCATACCCAGGAAAAGATGATGAGGTTTTTTGAAATGCCACGTCCACAGTAAGTAGTGCTCATTTACAGTGAAAGAAGTTTGGAAACAACCCTTCTACGCGGAGGAACAGTGGCCGAAAGTCAATATGAAAAAACGGAACCACAGGGATTTAAGCCGACTGTCAGCCACAAAGAGTTTTCAAACTCTTCAAGAACTGCTGCAACAGATCCAGTCAAACAATCTTAAAACCAACATTTCGTCAATAACTACAAGGGTTACGCATTTTCAGTCGGTAGCCCGTGTAGAGGAAATCGGCTAATATATTATTTACTGACAAACCTAGATTTTGCTAGTAACCTAATGACGGCCGTTCCAGGGTTATCGGAAATGGCTGGGAACCTTAACACCAGAATGCGCCCAAAGAGCACTGCAGAATTGCCATATTTTGGGGTTGCAGTTCAAAATTTAGTCGAGATATCCAATCACATGAAATAGATGCAGTATGTGACAATCTTAAACAAGAATCAACCCCCCCCCTCCCCAAGGAGACAGTATAAAAAAGTCGCGGAAGTTCCGAATTCATCTATTTTTACCCCCCAATTGATTTTTTTTTAAATTCATTGTACTCCAATACGTCCATCCAGAGCCTGTGTGACCTGAGGCCGACGAGTTGGGTCTCTGGATGGACCTGGATTAACGACTGCTGTATGATGGTCACAGCAGCCCGGGGGGGGGGAGGTGAAGATCCTGAGTCCATACAAAAAAACTCATAAAGCCAATTTTTATTCTTACTTTTCATCCTCCATTTTCTTTTTATCAAAAAACACATTTTCTCGAATGTGAACCTCGATTATCCGAACTAACTGGGACCAGAGGTAGTTCGGATAATCGAAAAGTTCGGATATTCGAGGTTGAAAAACAGGGAACCAGTCAAGTATCTAATGTTATTTTAAAGGTACTGAACTGTACAGTATATTTTTAAATCAGGTTAGTCATAAAGTAGGCAATCCTCAATCATACCTAGCATACCTAGAATAATCAAAACTGCAATTAAAACAGGTGGTGACATAACTCCATATTAAAAATAAAGTGAACATTCAGTAATTTTTGTCCGGTGTGTTTATATCGGACACTTTCCAGAAAGCTTCTGGATATATCTGTCGCAGACACATAGCGTAATTGGACACTTCGCGAAGTGTCCAGTTGCATTGGACTCATACTGTAATTAGGTAGAACAAACGATGTCAAATCCCGTGCAGGAAAATTTTAGCTATCGCAATGAAAAAAAACTGTTTTAATATTTGCCATATTATAATTAACTGAAATTTAAAATTTTTTATACAAATTTATTTTATATATTATTTTCAAAAAAATGGTTTAGTTATTAGTCATAAATTTCAACAATTTTTTGCAATGATTATTTTTGTTTTTATAAAATTAAAAAAATATAATTGTATAAATAAATATTAATGCAAAGTAAAACTTTTTCAATCGTTTTGGTATAAATTTCTTGTAATATATTCGGTTTTACCTTGTGAAATAGATGACAAACTCAAAAACAAAATTCTATGTGAACAATTTAACAAGAAATTAAGCCTCCCCAGGAAGGTATAGGAAAGTAGCGGAAGCCCTGAGTTCATCTATTTTTTTATTCCTTCTCTGCACTTTTTAACCCCCTTCCCCAATTTTTTTAAATCAAAAATTGATTTTCTCGAACCTTGTATTTAGAAAATATAAAAGAACCCTATCTTCTTTCCTTTCGCATCATTTTCGATCGAATGATATATCACACACTATATGTTGCCATAAATTTCTTAAGACCAAGTGATTGCCACCCCCACAACTCCGACCCTATTGGGACAATTTTTCCCAAACTTTACAGTAATGTTGATCTTGCTTAGAGGAATCTGCACACCGAATTTCACTCCTTTATATGCATAAATACCCCTTAATTTCCACCCCCGAAACTCCGACCCCAGTGGGCCAATCAAAACCAAACTAAATAGTGAAGATGCACATGCCCATAGTAAACTATATTCCGAATTTCAACCTTTTATCTCCAAAAATGCGGAAATTATGAAGGGGACGGACAGACAGACAGACAGACGGACATTGTGAAAACAATAAGTAGCTCCATTCTTCCGCTACTTAATAAACGGAAACTGAAATGATTATTCAAAGAAATTGAAGCAAGAAGAAGGAAGCATAAACAATTTATGGTGAATATTGTAAGATAATATTGAATATTAATTCTAAAAAAGTAATAAAATGGATACAAGGAAACACAAATTTCATTTTTCTTTATTTAATATTTATTTTCATTCTAAACAAAATTAATTTGGGCTGATTTACAAAACAGTATTTGTGGATGAAACATACAGTCCTGGAAAAAATGATAGGAACTTTAGTTTTTTCAACATAACATTTTTAATAATGAATTTATTTCAAAGAAACTTTACACACCTGTGCCCATACTACATTGACACCACTGGTTTCAATTCAGTCAAAATATTTAAAAAATTAGTTGAGCCACAACCAATTTTTGAAAAAAGGGTGGAAAAAATGATAGGAACTCCTTCAGTTATCATGAGATTGCTCGTATTTAATACTTTGTAAATCCACCATTTTTGTTGATCACATGAAACACACGGTCCTTCATAGATTCTATTAGTTTTTCAAGAGTTCTGCACGAAATTTCTTCCCAAGCCTCAAGAACAGCCTGTTTGAGACTCTGGACATTCTCAAACTGCCGCCCGTTTTTATAAACGGCCCGAACCATGATTCCCCAGAGATTTTCGATGGGGTTAAGGTCTGGACTTCTCAGGCCATTTCATATCCCTGATGTTTTTGGTCTTGAACCACTCCATAGTCGATTTGGAAACGTGACATGGGACGTTGTCATGCTGAAATATCCAATCCTGGCCTCCGATGATTGGTCCAAATGGGATAAGATACTTCTGAAGCATTTCTTGGTACATGACGCTGTTCATGCGACTATCTACAAACACTAATTCCACCTTTCCACTGGCACTGAATGCCCCCCAAACCATAACTGAACCGCCACCCTGGATGCGCTTCGAAAAGTGCTTTGGTTCCTTTCGTAAATCGTGCCAATAGTAGTTCCAGCCATCGGGGCCATCGAGGTTGAACTTTTTTTCATCACTAAAGATGACTGAGTTCCATTCGGAAGTCCAGGTTTGATGCTGTTTGGCTAGCTGAAGACGATCGACTTTGTGCTGGTTGGTAAGAGGTGGTTTCTGTTTCATTTTCTGGCGTTGGAGATGATGACATTGGTTGAGATAGTTATTAATAGTTCTTCGATGAGCGTGTGTTCCAATCGCCTGTTTGACTTCCTGTCGTTGGTTTCTGTCACTAAGTGCTTCTGGACTTCTGTCGTTTTCTTTGTACCATATGTTTCTGGATTTTTCAGGAAAGATGAAATTACCTGCTTGGACCTTCCAATCAAACGAGAAATTTCTGCTTTTGACATGCCTTGTTCTTTATATGTTATGATTTTTCCTCTCTCATAATGAATAAGTTGTTTACCACATCTCATTTTGAAGATACTTAGTGAACAAGTTTTTATTTTATCAGAGATATGTCTTCTTGCTCAGAATTGCATATTAGCAATGGTGAGAAGGTCTCATACCCCCCCCCCCCCCGCCCGCCAACAGATTATTCATTTAGTTCCTATCATTTTTTCCACCCTTTTTCAAAAATTGGTTGTGGCTCAATTAATTTTTTAAATATTTTGACTGAATTGAAACCAGTGATGTTAATGCAGTGTGGGCACAGGTGTGTAAAGTTTCGTTGAAATAAATTCATTATTAAAAATGTTATGCTGAAAACACAAACGTTCCTATCATTTTTTCCAGGACTGTATGATATCAAAAATAATTAAAAGTCTTTCAGTATTAAGGCACGGCATACTACTTTGGCATCTACTATTGCGTTGCCTACCGTCCTTTTTACATATACATCATTTTATTGAGCAATATTTTTTAGACGATTTGCAAGAACACTTAAAGTATCCTTGCCCTCCGCAAATTTGTTTAATAGCTTCTCGCAATGTCAATTCCTTCGTAAAGTCAATTTCCTTTTCGTTTAAAAAAGTTAAACAAGCGTTCTTGATATTCTCGATTCCGAACCAACCTTTTACAATTCCATGTTTGCATCCTATTTGATGTAAACTATTTTTTTCAGTGGTCACAACACCTACGAGATTTTGTGGATCGACTGACTCCCTGTCAGCCTTTGGAATTGCTAAAAGTATACAATCTCCTACCGCCAACGTGGGCAATTTCTAAAACTCGATTGCTGTTGTACGCTCATGTAAACGCTTTAACATTCCCCATTTACGCCATCACATGCAATAGTAGATGCCAAAGTTGTAATCCGTGCCTTAATACTGAAAGACTTTTAATTATTTTTGATATCATATGTTTCATCCACAAATACTGTTTTGTAAATCAGCCCAAATTCATTTTGTTTAGAATGAAAATAAATATTAAATAAAGGAAAATGAAATTTGTGTTTCCTTTTATCCATTTCAATACTTTTTTTAGAATTAATATTCAATATTATCTTATAATATTCACCATAAATTGTTAATGCTTCCTTCTTCTTGCTTCAATTTCTTTGAATAATCATTTCAGTTTCCGTTTATTAAATTGTTCACATAGAATTTTGTTTTTGAGATTGTCATCTATTTCACAAGGTAAAACCAAATATATTACAAGAAATTTATACCAAAACGATTGAAAAAGTTTTACTTTGCATTAATATTTATTTATACAATTATATTTTTTTAATTTTATAAAAACAAAAATAATCATTGTTGAAATTTATGACTAATAACTAAACCATTTTTTTGAAAATAATATAAAAAATAAATTTGTATAAAAAATTTTAAATTTCAGTTAATTATAATATGGTAAATATTAAAACAGTTTTTTGTCATTGCGATAGCTAAAATTTTCCTGCACGGGATTTGACATCGTTACTGTATCGGTCTGACCTGCTGTAGACACTTCGCGAAGTGTCCAGACAGATACTGCAATTCTACCTAATTACAGTATGAGTCCAATGCAACTGGACACTTCGCGAAGTGTCCAATTACGCTATGTGTCTGCGACATATCGATGCAAAATGAGAGAACTTGCAGTGCATGCACTTTGTGTGTTCTATGAGATATAAACAAATAAATCCTTGACGTTGAAACTAATACAGACATACACAAGAGAGAAACTAATGATAATACATTTATTAGAGAAAACGTTAATATCCTTTTTAAATAACATAGAATACTAATATTCTACATTAAAAAAAGCTATTTGAATATTCTGCGCAGGCAGTCTGCCCTCTCCCAAGAATAATCAAATCTCTAATTCCCATCCAGAATACTTTCCGAGGAAGAAAAAAAAAACACTTCAACGTTCTCCTAATATTCTGAGCTGCAGCTGTTGCAAGATGATAACTTTTTTTTGCCGCTTCACAACGGGCAAAGGCGATCATCGCTTGCGCTCTCTCCCAACTCTTTTCTCCCCTCTTCCTCTATCGCGGAAATATCGTCGAAGGCGGTTAGGTTGCGATACGTTCCTCCACTGTAATTAGCACGCAAAGAAAAAAGTAAAACGTCATCATATACCTTTATACAAGAAAAAAAAAACACAAAACAACAACAACAGTTTTCCTTTTCTCATTTATGGTAAATACTTTCAACACCCTAATCATAAAAGTTAAGATGTACCTCGCCAGCTCCAACACAAATGTATAATTAAATTCCCTCACACTCACGAAATGAAGACATTTATTCACACATTCATTTCGTAACACGACCAAGAAATTCACTCGTAAGAAGGGGGTACTCTTTATGAGTAAATTCTACTGTCGAACCTCTTTACCTCTACAAAGTTGCGCACGCATACGCCTCTAATATATTCATTCCAAATAAAAGGCTAAGGGCTAAAGTTGATACGTATAATAATCGGACGATATACATAAGTCATAATCACCTTAGCTTCTTGCCTGTTTTTAATTGTCAAATTTTATGACATTTAACTTAAAAAGCGACATTAAAAGACTGGAGGAAAAAAAAACACTATACAGAGAACGACAACAGTTGCACTATCTTGGATGTCTAGAGTGATACGGATACTTAAGCGTTTATTGCCGACGCGTTTCGGTATTACACCATCTTCAACAGGCATTAACAAAAGTAACAAATGTGAAATACAAAATCATCAGTATATATAGGTAAAAACAGTGATAGGACCACCAATCAGGGAAAAGACCACTGATTGGTGGTTTACAATTCTGTAATTGGAGGATAAAGACATAAAAAACAAAAACTTAAAGACGAAGTTTGTGATCAAAGGGCGGTCTGTCTTATCCGTGAAATCAATTAAGGAATCTATGATAGTATCTCTCTCGAAAGAAACCTGATTGTTTAGTAATTTGTCCTTGTTGAGTCTTAGATGTTTCCTTATCTCAATTTCCTCTTGTATGGCAATTCTTTGTGGGTTCCTTCCGATCCATATAGGTGTCATACAATCTTCAATTGGGAGCAGCCTGTTTTTTAGTGACTAGATGTACAGCATAGGCTGAGGTGTTATCCTTGTTTAACCAGGGTCTTCTATGTTCATTGTATCTGATAGTAAATGATCGTTTTGTGCATCCGATATAATAGGCTTCGCAGTCTGGGCAATCAAGCTTATATACCCCATATAGTTTGTAGACATTCTCTTCTTGGATCTTCTTCTTAGGGTTAAGGAAAAATTTGTGTCCGTAACACTCTAGACATCTATTTATTTCTCTAATATTATTGAGCTATCCCTAAAAAGATTCCGCTAAAATAACATCCCAGCATACACCCTCTTTTGCTTGACCTAACTTAAAAGATCTCTTTCACACAGAATTTTGAAGTTTTACTACTTCTAGTTCTAGTCAGTAATGATAGAATGCGCTTTATTACAGTTACTACATATTCAAACCCGAAAGAAGTGCTCTTACAGGAATTATTAAAGTAATTTAGTTTTTAAAGTAATTCAATGTTGAAATGCTGCAAAATTAACAATGTGATATCACCAATATTCTAATAAAATCTTCACGTCTAATATTTTTATGTACAGAAACCCTTTTTATAAAAAATGCTGTCTCTCAGATTCTCATCATCCATTATAATGTTTACATCACCTACAAAAGTACTTTAAACAATAAAAATGTTTTAAAAAAATTAATGTCATATGGTCACGACTGGTCGTGACCGAGAGTGTTTTCCAGATAGTTAAGTCACGACTGTTCGTGACCCGTCGTATTTTTAAGGCACAAAAATGACTTGGAGATGATATTCGTAATCAATTATCTTTCAACCAAAAAGAAAAAAAAATTATTAATGACTTCTAAACCTACCAAAAAACAAAATTTAATTGAACTCCTCGCTCATCATGGACGATTTAAAATAAAACGTGAAATAAAATAACATTAAAAAATTTCAAAATCCGCTTTATTCAAATCATCTTCCGATGGGAAAGTGAGCTAAAAACCCTTCTTTCTCAACAAGAAGGAAACTGAATCTCATAAGATAGCACGCAGTCTAGACCCGACTAATTAGGATCCAAAACCCTGTAATATCGACTGGGCTATTGACCAGGCCACCGTATGCCAGTGGAAAAAGCAATTTCATAGAGTTGCCGAGTTAAAAGCATCGATCAATAGGGGGATGGAAAGAAATTCATTCCGCCGTCCACCTGAAAAGCCTTTTCGGAATCTGATAAAGCCAATGTGCCTACCTGATACAATCAGAGGTGGGTGGAGACAGTGGCCGCCAGAATAGTATCCGCATGGTGCAATTTTCTACCAATGACTCGGGGATAAATTTCGAAGCTCAAGTATTCATTTTCAAGCCTATTTCATTATTTTTTTACTGTGAATATTTCAACCCAATAATAGAGGGCTTGGCAACCCTTGGAGGTCGCTGCTGTTATTACTACTGTTCGAAATACAATCAATGGATAAATTGAAATGGTGGAATGAAGTACATTCGCACAGGCCTCAAGCTATGACCTAAAATTAATTGTTCTTGCGTATTCCTAGATCCAATTTTGCGCTGTCAAATTTTTAATTATTTTTTTTTAATTCTTTCTCCCAAATGGTTCAGTTATCACCCATCAATTTACATTCAAAATTTTTTCATCTTAATATGAGTCAGTTTCGTAAGGAGTTGCCTGGATAAAATTTGGTCACATACGTACATAACGTAATCATACATAGACAACTTTTTCTTCTAATCAAGAAAAAAAAATTTGGTTGGGGGGGGGGACCTTAATAATTCCAAAACGATTTATCTGAGTTCATCAAATTACAGTCGAACCCCTTTAATACGAATCTCAGGTGACCAGAAATTTTGTTCATCCGGATTCGTATTATCCGAAAATAAAAGGAAACCTCGATATTGCAGTGTTATGAATCAAACCTCAGACCAGAGTGTTAAAAAAGATCAGATAAGTACTTGGTTATTGAAGCTTATTTACATGAACGAATATACTTGTTTTTAACAGCATTATTCAACTAAGCTTAAATTGAGAAGATCTAGAGGAACATCATTGCAATACACAATGTTGTTGCTTCCGCTTGTTGTCTAATCTTATCGTCATTCTTCATTATCGTTGCTATGCATGACGGTCGAATGCTAAATTCCTTGACCAAATCTTTTCTTTTTGTTGTCGATTTCTTTACAGCATCAAGAATTGGTAACTTTTGATCCAGCGTAAGATCCTTGCTATAGTCAAGTCGATAATGCAATAACACAATGGAATGGAATGGAATGGAATGAAATGAGAAACAGTGAAATCAGCAGTGAAACAGCAACTATTTTTGGTATGAATTTCTTCATTTTATTCGTATTAACCGGAATTAGTTTAAAAATTCGTATTAAACGACTAGTTTTATATAGAAATTTAAATCACGGGATTGGAACCAGAGAAAAAAACTACTAAGCGGCAATTCGTATTAACCGGATATTTGATAACGACTGTGCATTCAAAAAAATTATTCGTCTCAATGATGGGAGTCTGTACATGTCGAATTTATTGCCTTCAGTTCGCTTGTATGGATGGAAGCCATTTCTGTATTTTTACAAAAAATTAATATCTCTAAAAAGGTTTATTCACTTATCATAAAAAATACGTCACGACACACTTTAAGGAACCATGTAAGTATGCATTAATTTTAATTGCTTCTGCTGTTTACCGTTTCGGAGGAGTAAGCTGCACAAAATTAGTAACATACGTACAGAAGGAATTTTTTCTTTCAAAATTTCAACATATCTTCTGGAATTGTGAGATTTGAAGTCGATTTCAGAGAAAAAAAAAACGGGCACATAGGGCACCACTCCTGAACGGCCAAAAATTCCTAAGTGTAGTTTGTATTGTTAAACAGTTTATCCATTTATTAATACGCGTGTTTTTATTAATAATTACACAATATCAGATAAGAACCAAAAAAATAATTAATCTGACAAATTTTCTCCCTAACACTGGCAACCAAATGTAATGAAGTCGTCGAAACAAGTTTTTTTCTTCCCAGATGCCAGCATCACTGAGACCATTTCGCTTCGTCGCCCTTTTCACATTTAAAGCATGGCTAATTAATTTTTTGAACCCTTCGACGCACAATTCGAGGATGAGCGCTAGATTCTCCATTCTCTTTCACTCCTTAACGACATTTAAGAGAGATAGGAATCCGGATTGTTAACCTTTTTCTTGCTCCCCCCATCTTTGTGGTTAAAGACTTCAGGTGAACCGTCGTTGTTGAAAACGCTGTGTGCGCGCAGATTTTTCTTAACAGATCTACACCGAAGGCAAAGCCTCGACTGTTTTCAGGTAGACAGCGAACGAACGAACGAGCTAGCTAGCCAACCACCTGCGAGTGGGAAGTGCACGCGCGTCGAACAAGTCGTGACATCCGCTCCGTGGGAAACTGTCTGGCAACGCAGCAGGTAGGCTGATTACACCGACGAGGGAAAAGAGGCATATACGTAAGAGAAAAGGGAGAAGAAAAAAAAAGGATATAAAAGAATCGATTTTTTTGTTATTTTTTTTTAATTAAACGAATTTCAAAAACTTTAATTTTCTGTACAGTTAATGAAAAATGATACGAACAAAAAAAAAATTTAATATTGTTCGTGCATCTTTGGCTCGGCTGCAATACTTATTAAGCCCCCACAATTCTTTAAGTTTCTGAAGCATTACCAGGCCTCAACCTTCCACTTGAACAATTTTTAATAAAAACTGAGCGACAGAGGAATGGTTTCACACAAAAAAACACTTCAAGAAGGGGAAAAAAATGAATAAAATTAAATGAGTTTTGAAAAATTTTTTAAAAACCTACAGCTACTTCTTTTAGGGGAATTCTATAATATGCAAATATACAAAATGAAAGATTTATATGAAATTACCAGAATTAGCACTTAAAAATAATTAGACTCCTTCAAATAAGGCAATTTCATAGACTCCTTCAAATCAATTGCATGTGCTCTAATTGTACACCAGAACTTCTGATTTTTTAAACTTTTCGTATCAACCAAACATCAACAGTCTTGGCAATGGCTTTCTGTGGTACTTTGTTTTAAACTTTCATTGCACCCGACTTTATTTCTATAAGCAATTTCACAAGCACAAAGTGACATGGCTAACGATAGTCGCTATGGTAATTCGCGGCTTTAATATGCAAGATGAGATCTAAGCTACTTTCGCGAATTTTCAAAATTAAAGTTCCCTTTACATGCAAACTTTAAAAATGATTTTTCGTATTTTACATCCTCTCCTTTTATTCATACTCAGAAATTTGAGAAAGTGTTTAACTTGAGAAGACGAGTTTAAAACGTTCTCGCGGGCGTATTTCAACAGGTATCAGAAAATGAAGGAAAAACGTAACCTCCATTTAGCATTTTTGTTTCCAACAGCCTAACTTATATACCCTTACGATTAAAATGGTAATAGAACCAGTCAAGAATGCGAGAGTTAGTATTACCAAAAGAATACGCTCGAAAAGTTCATGAATTTGAGATTTCTCAACTCTATTTTATCGAGTTTCCAGATGATGACAGAGAAATGAAGAATCGGTTTTTGAGACAATTCTATTCTATTTTTTTTTTTTTTTTGGTGATCTTTAAAAATCCGAAGCCAGAATTTCAAAAATCAAGAATACACATACAGAACACAAACTCATATATTTCAGTGATGAATTGAAAGTAACTGGTAGAGGAGCACTCGTGTGATTATTTCAGGAATTAACTGAATCATTGTCGCTTTGTGGAATACAAACTTTCTTCTGTGAATAAAGGAATATTAAAAAAAATCAATTGTTATTTTTCAGTGAGAATTTCAAACTGATAACGTTCACTAGGTAGCATCTAATAAGGCATTTTTTCCATAAATCCTTGTTTCCAAGTTTACGTAACAAATTTTGTTCCTGCGAGTTCTTTTTAAAACATGTAAATGATTATATAAATTTAAAAGCTCTACTCTTATAATTACACCATTATGATTATGCTCTACTTGTTATCGCTCTCTCTTTAAAGATCTCAAACGTCTTTTCTCCCAGTTTCATGTACTCCCATTTTTTATTTTTGCAAAAATAAAGAAACCACCGACGAATAACGGGTCCTAAGTTGCATCCGGGTATTCGAACTAAAATAATGCGTGAACATATGACAAAGAAGCCCATCATATAATTAAATTTAAGGCTGGGATTCATCCAAATGAAATTTCATTATCAAATATATAATCAAAAGTTTAGAAAGATTCATCATATAATTAGAAGCTTTAAATAGGGAGTTACATGGATAAACAGCTTTCTAATCACCTTTGTCCTGCAACATTCATTCAATGATATACTAGGCCTATAATGAGCCTTAGAACATCATTATTTAAAATCAATAGTGACGCAGACCATATAAAAGAAAAAATAACTTAAGACTACGTAGAACTTCAATCGAAAAATATTTAGATAATATTGGATTTCCTTCTTTCCACTCTAGATATACAGGGTGGACATATAGTCTTCACCTGATAAAGAAAATTAATATTAAAATAAAACTAACTATGTCAGACAGATACATGCGAATTTTTGTATTATGATCTCCATCTTAAAAAGACTTCAAACTGCTGGCACGGTAGGAGCCAAAGCGATGTAGGTGGCGCTTACAGCGGTCATACGGAAAATGGCGTCTATGAGAGAGAAAGTTCAATGCGTTCTGAGTACCAACCATGGTTGATTATCAACAGGACGGTGCCCCGCCACATGGGCATTATCAGTTTCTGAATTCCTCGATTCAACGTTTTCCAACCAATGGTTTGGAAGAGATGGTCCTGCAGCATGGCCACCACGTTCTCCGACAAAAGACCCTTAGACTGTTTCCTATGGGGATATGTTAAGGTTAAAGTGTTTACTACACCGGTCGCCGATATGAACAAATTAAAGGCAAGAATAACGAATGGGATATTGATGGTAACAGAAGACATGTTGGCGAATGCATGGCAAAAAATTGAATATCGTCTAGCTGTTCTCAGAGCTACGAAAGGTGCACATGTTGAAGTGTACTAACGATGTGAAGAAAATAAATTTGAAATGAAGATCGTGATACAAAAAAACCGTATATATCTATCTGACATGTTTTTTTTTTATTAATTTTCTTTATCAGGCAAACACTTTATGTTCACCCTGTAAACCCAATTTAAATTATATACGGCGGTTCCAAACGATGAGGACAAACTTCAGGAGGGACTTAGGGAGGAGAAAAAAAAAAGTTTTGCTTATTGTTTTTAGGGGGACTTTATTTTTCATATTTCTATTCTTTGTGGTTTCTACTACGCTTATACAATTTTTATTTAATTCTGGAAATACTAAGGCTCTCAAAAATATTGCTTTGTACACCTATCTACAGGGTGATTCAGAAAGATAGGTCAAGAATGAAATACCATGTACAGTTTGTAGCGGGGAACAATATTTTTCCTATAAACATGGGTCCGGAAATGCATCCTTACAGAGATAAAAGAACTTGTACGAGGTAGGAATGACATTACAGTAGGTGTTCAAAATGCCGACTCTGAGCCTCGATGCAGGTGTTTAGTCTGCGGACGATATTCTAGCGAACTCTGGTGAAGATGTCCGGAGAATCACTGACTTCTCCACACGCTGTAACAAATTTAGCTACAAGGTCATCGGGATTGTCGGCTGGTGTGGCATACACCAACTGCTTGACCTAATTTACATGGACTCTACCAATTGCCGTCCGGGTAACGCACATCCATTCCTACCTCGTACAAGTTGTATTATCTCTGTAAGGATACATTTCTGGACCCCTGTTTATAGGAAAAATATTGTTCATGTTTATAGCTACAAACTGTACATGGTATTTCATTCTTGACCTATCTTTCTGAATCACCCTATATATTCCAATCAGAGAATCATTAGAACTGCCAATCACTGTGTTACTATGGAAAAAACCTGGAGTAAAATTTAGCCTTGTAATGAGGTTGTTGTTAAATGAATTACTGTTAAATTAGTTGCCCTTAAAAGGGTCTTTTTCCAATTAATGCGAAATTAATTTTCCTCAGAACAATCATATTATTTTCTTGTTTGAATGTTGCTTGAGTAGCACCTTAAGCAGGAAATATGAATGATAGATAATAATCTGTGCAACGAGGCTAAGGCAGTCGCTGATTGGGTGATGAACTTAGTCAACGTAATGACCACTTGAACTATTGCAGAAAGAAGCGACTCCCATGACTTTTATTCCCATATCCATAAATGCATGTGTTCCGCAATAGATGCCGTACTATCTCTTTTGTCATATCTGAACAACACCTTCCGTGACGAAAGGAGTTCTTTATCACTCATGTATCGATTCTGAAATAATGTATATAGAGATCGGAACATCCGATGGAGAACACTCATAACAGATTCATATATGTATTCAGCCCTGTACAGGGCAAGTCAAAATGATGGACCCGATTTCAGAACTTTATTCTGTGAAATCTAATGAGCATACGGTATTGTGAGACATCTGCTACGAAAGGTAAACGTTCAAAGTTTACTTCAAACACATCACTTCGCTAATGCCGTTGAACACTAATCACACTTACATGATAGCAGTGGTGGATTTAAGGGGGTGGCTACAGGGGCTATAGCCCCCCCATTGGTCCTAAACTTATACCAGTTAGGTAAATTGTAAAGATTTTTATTACTGAAATAATTTTACAAATTTACATTTACGAACTTCAGTATAGGAAATACCACAAGAGCATCACTTCCCTGGGGAAGGGGTTATTTGAAATAACTTATAACATATTAGCCAAATCACGTGATT
>JAHWFO010057280.1:19259480-19272469 GCA_023313115.1 Rhysida immarginata
CCCCTTGACCAAGTTCTAGATCCGCCACTGCATGATAGTGAAGCACACAGTGATCTCTGTTCTCCAGACAACGCCATTTTCTTTAATCGCTCGCTGCTTACCCTTTTCATTAATCGGTAGAAAATGAAAACACTGCGTGGAAACTAAACTGTGAAAGTTAATCTTTCGAAGCACATGTCTCACCTTACGATACGTTCATTAGACATCACAGAATAATGTCTGAAATCGGGTCCATCATTTTGACTTGCCTTATATTGTGATTTCACTATACATTTCTGAACCATTTTCCCCTTTACCTGTCAGGAATCGTCTCTCGAAGTTTGTCTCCATCGTTTGGAACCGCTTTGTATCTACTGCTAAATAATTCGAAAGCGCGTTCTAAAAAAGCGAATGCACCGAAAGCCCGATGGATGTGCCCGAAAGCTCTATATCCGAACCAGTAATGTGCAAATCGTCTTCCCCCTGAGTAATTTTATTCGCAAAATTCTCTTTTGAAGAGTCCAATAAAACAAGGCATATCTTAACAATTCTTACTTTCTTCATTCATCACTGTGGTTTTATATTTTCCAACATTACTAATTCAGCGTCGACAACTTAAAAAAAAAATTATCTAAATGGAATTTCAGCCTATACTCCTTTATTTTCTACCGATCCGTCCCTGTATTTTACAAAGGCTTGTTGGCGATGGCGGGGAAAGTTCCGTTTTCGCCGAAGAAAGCTCGTCCCATTTTTACCAAACATAAACCTAACTCTTCTTTAAGCTTTGCATCGTTGAACACGAGTCGATGAAAAAGCAAGGGAAGGGAAAAAAAAAAAAACTTTTTGGGAAAAATCCGTCGAATTCGTTAGAGAAATTATTGAAACGCAATAAAAAAGTAGGTAAAAGTAATTAAAGCATTTTTTATCAATAGCGCCACGAACCCTTTCCTCTCCCCCACCCACAAATTTTATTTCCAACCCATTATTCATTTCCAACTCTCTCTCTCCATCCATTCCACAGGTTGACCATAAATGTTTTGCATCAATAGCCACGGCCCATTACGCAATTTTTTTTCTTCCCAACTGCGACTTTTGATTAAAGGGGGAACGCAAAAAGCAGTCCACACGGTAGTTTTAAGCCTTTATGTAACAATTCCAAGTGGCGTCATTAAATTGTGCATAAAAAACGTCCTCGATTCCACGGGGGGCACCACTCAGTAGTGATATTTAAATTTTCAAAAGGCGCCAACATATATGTACAGCTGATACATATATGTATCATTCGCAGAAAAGGGCCTGCAACGTGTGGGAAAGTATAACAAAGAAAATTCTGAAGAATTCCTTTATTAAAACGTGCACTAAAACGGAATTCCGAAAGCAAATTCAGAAAACCAGAGAAGAAAATTTATTATCTTAATTAAAATGTTCTTCCTTCCGCTTTTATTTGACCAGGACTTTTTAAAAAATAATATACGGACTTTAAAAGATATGATAATTAAAAACATGAAATAAAAACATGATTTGCTAACGGCGGGAAAAATATTTATTAAGATTATAAAAGTTTATTTTCTCTTTCAACAGCAACGTAAATTATAAAAACAATTACTATTCAAACGAGTTTGTCAAATGTTAAAAAAGCAATTTTCCAATCCATGTAAACTCTAAACGCATTAAATGGAACGAGTTGCCTACAGCTTTTAACGCTTATAGCAATTCTTTTCGTTTCTTATGTCAAAAAAAAAATCATTTTTAAACACTTTAAAAAAAAAAATATTAATTTATAATTACGTTTTTCTTTCTCTTTACGATACAACCCCCTACCAGTTCTTTTATCATAAAGCGAACACTCGTGCGTAAGCCTTCATCAGGCCCACTATATTATATATTTTCTTGCCTCTTTTTCTAATATAATCCAATATAGCTTCACTTTTTTTTTTCGCCTAATCTCCAGGAAAGATTTATTGTGCCCATATATCTTCCAAAAAGGCATTCTTCCTTGCCCACTGTGTTATTTCTTTCTCTTGCTGAATTTTCAATAGTCAATTAAATTTTATAAAGGTTAAAGGGAACGACTTATGCCCGTTTCAACGCCGAGAAACAATCATTTCTCTCTTTACTCCCAACCCAACTGACGCAATAAATAAAATAAAAAAGGGGAATAAAAGGAGTAGGTGAAAATCAGTCGTCCTGGCAGGAGGCAAACGAGAAGGAGAAGAAAGAGGGAGGGAAATTAATAGCGGATGCATTTGCAAAATCTCCGCTGGCTTTAACTCCTGGCTCCATCTCTTGACAACTATGCTCAAACAAAGGGCGCATTTAACGGAGTGCATATAGCCACGCTAATCTAACCATACAATCAAAGACACATGCGTATAAGGACATTAAACAAAAAAGCGTAACCTCATGTCACAAGGTTAGCGAAATGTGGTGGATACACTTATGAAAGTAAAATAAATTTTTGTGGACAAGTGGTTACACTTTTTCGTTTAATAAAACAACCAAAGACTTAATTTTTCTATTAATAAAAACACCCTAACTCCAAAAGTAGATAAACGTATTAATGGAATAGAAATTAAGTTTACTAATTACTCAAAATACACCTAACAGCTTAATTACGTGCCGAGTTCATTTAGGCTATAAAAATTAGGCGTGGCTACACGGAATGAACGCAAGTTACGAATATCTGGTGTTGATAATGTCTTTCTGGCATATATGCGAGTATTTTCATGTTATATGCAACAGCAGTTAGTACCAGTTACATGTAAAACAGTTAACAGATTTCCAAAGAGAACAGTAAAGCATCTACAACCATAGCAGGCCAATTGTTAACCGTTCCAAGAACCACGGTCTCTACGACAATGATCCATACAAAAAGCAAAGCAAATTCTTGCACTGGCAAGAAAGAAAAAAACCAAAACTCAACTGTCAAACACTAAGAAATCAGTAGAAACTCGTGTTATCCAGATTCAAATTTTGAGGCCTTATGACGGTTGTTGAAAAATAGAAAAAAGAACAGAAAAACTGTAGCAAAAGTGATTGCAGAACTTAATCTCTGTCCAGAAACAACCCACAAAAAGAACTGCAGAAAGCAATCACAGACACTAACACTAAAATGCAAATAAAGACGGACAACTCGTGATTGAAAGCAAAAGCCTTCACTACAACCTCCCCGATTTTAATAGTCAAATAGGGACTGGAGCTCGAAGGAATTTTTGAATCATTTCCATGGATATTCTACCAATCCATCCCACGATCTTTCTTTGGCTATTCTATGTAACCAGGTTCATCTTACAATCCATATGTTGGTTCCCTAAAAGGTGTCATTTTTCTAATATTCCCTTTCACAAAGAACAGAGCAGATTGAGGAGCACCAAAATTACATTGCATTAGTAAGCTTCCTTGACATCACCGAACCAGATTGCAGTGCGAGTAGAACATTATTTCACATATTTCAATAATTAGTTATCCGCTTAGTCCTATTGAAGTTTTACAATTATCGTGATGGTTATACAGGGCGAGTCAACAAAAAAAAAAAAGTTCACCAAAATCCGATGAGGCGAGCACCCACAATCCTCATTGCAAGCTCTGCAATATTAAAACCTTGATTCCTGTCAAGACTGAGGCAAGGGATGAGTGGCCATAGGAGGAAACAAGGGCAACAGAGTCCAAAGATCCTGAGTTCAAGTCTCAGAAGTAACCACCGAGTGGACATTACAATGAACATAATCTGGATTGATGGAAACAAACAGTAGAAGAGCCAATTGTCCTGTTGCAGAGCTTGCAATGAGGATTGTGGGTGATCCGCTCATCGGATTTTGGTGAACTTTTTTTTTTGCTTTGTTTGGAATTTGCTGTTGAACAAATGTGCAATTGCAATTTTTTGTGTATCTCTTACGGTTTTCGAGACAGAATTTGGATGTGTCCTAATATGCATATTTGAGATGATGAAAGGTGCTCCATCAGATAGAGCACCCTCAAGTTCCTATTCATTCCTTGTATTGGAATTTGCATAACTACGTTGGTATCCAAGATAGGAAGGGAGTAACAGACTTTTGACTCGCCCTGGCGTGGAGAAAATGTTTGATAATTTTCTTTTAAAATGAATTTCCTCTTATTTCCTGACAAAGCATAACATTTTTGAAGCTTTTAAATATTCAGATGACAGAATATATCTGAAGTAGTAGTGCGATTCAAATTTATTTCAAATGATTGTGGACTTAGAAGAATAGGGGCAGGGAGAGAATTGAAGGGCAAATTACATAAACGGTTGGGCCTTGGAATGGATGATGGATTTCATTACTAGAACTCGTAAGTTGAAAAGGATGGTGGGCTTTTTCTTCTCGTCTCGCATTGAGCGCCTATCTCCACAACTAATAGACATACACGCATAAATTGAACGATTAACGAGCTATGTAAACCGTCCAATTTTCGTGGAGATAGCTGGCATAGAAGCAGAGTTATTAGCCCGTGTGCTGCGAACAAAATTTGATATCGTCACAGTTCAAAGTCATTTTTCTCGAAACTTATGCCGTCTATTAAAACAGCTTCCAAATATATTTTCCTCTTGTTTTGTCCTTAGGATATGATCCTTCAAGTAGCGCCCAACCTTTAATATACACCCTGTATACAAGTGACTGTAAGGGAAAGGACACCCGATGTAATTATACAATTTGTCCTTATTAGAGGAATCAGTGTGTCAGATCAAATTTGACTGCGCCGCATTTTCAACCTGCGTGCATTACAAGTTTGCAATAAACAAAATAAATTGGTATTTTCTTGATAAACATTTTGCCAACTTAGTGGTTAAGCTTTTACTTTGATTAGAAACAATTTATGTGTTCACGCTGAGCTTAAATAACTACATTTTTAAATTAGGCTATCTTTTACATTTTGACAAAAACAAAAAGCAGCATTTGCATAATTATTGCATAAATTTTTATTCTATTTTTCTCTTTCGCCTTTGACAGATGAGTATATAGGAAACGAAGCTTTTTGATTTCAACCGACTTATTTAAAACACACACACAAACGCCACGTTTTCATTGCGTTATTATAACCAGTTCAAAAACTGTGTTTGTGCTACACGTCACGCAAAAAAGCAATTGCGCACGTGGTCAAAGAGAGCGCCAGAGTAGAGTAAGGCAGCAGCTTGTACAACGGTAAAGTTAATGTATGGGCTAGTTACTATCATCAGTAAACTCTAAAAAACTCTCTCAGGTCTGTTTCTCCTGTTAAAGCCATAACAAGGAAAATGCATTGTAAGTAGATGCAGTGGTTTTATCGAAATAAATATAACAAAATTGCCACTGATGACAATTTGCTTGGGCAAATATAAAAACATAAATATTTGTGTGTGAAATGAATTCATATGAATTCAAAATCAGAACTTAATTTTAGAATTAAAATTAGAATTAAAAAAGTACTAATTTTGTTCCATGATTTGGGATTCCATTTTACAAGAGTTATAAGTGAAAAAATTGCATTGCTGGATTGTCCTAGCTTGATAAGAACTTATCAAGATTTCCTAAAGCCTGCTGTAATTACCATTTCAAGAAAGACTTGCTCACGCTTTTCTGAGACAAATGGCGAAAGTATTATTTGATGCTATCTTCTCTCCCAATATTGAAGATAAAGAAATCTAATCAGGATATGAAGCGTAGTAAACAATTTTATGAACAATTCTCACAATAATAAGAAGATAACCTAACAAGAAACACTAAATGCAATGTTACCAAGCGCAATGTTAAATGAACAGAATCTTCTGCAATGCGAAATTTAAAATGAATAAAATCAAGAACAAAACTAAACGTCAGAATTTGTAATGTCATAATCTTGCAAGTAATACCCTACTCGAAAATTAAAATGCTATTGAAGACAGTAAAGTTTCACCGTTACTCTTAAAACTTTCTAAGATTTCACTTAAAGGGCAACTCTACGCAAAAATTCGATTATAATTTTTTTACAGAATATCAATTTTTGGTATAAATATAACACGATTCCGTTGAAATTTTTAATTTTGGTCCATAATTTCTATATAAAAAATGCTTTGAAAAGCGAAAAATAGCGCGTTTGCACTCCCCTTACGCCGGCCATTATTTTTCCGGAAGTGACGTAGTACGAGGTTAGCTGCTGGGGCCGATTTAATGTTTTAATGCTAATCCCAGTTTTTTGTAAGCTTCCACAGCGTGATTTTTTAAAGTAAAAAAACTAGAAAGAGTTTCCAAATATTACTTTGGCTATCTATATATATAAAGAAGGATGTTTGTGGGTCTGTCTGTGGGTGGGTCTGTACGTTTTTTATACAAATCTACAGTTTTATTCCGATCTTGATGAAATTTCGCATACATGACCTTCAAAGCATGAGGAAGGTCACTGTCTACATCAGATTTCGAAAAAATAATAATTATTGATAAAAAATCGATATTCATGGTTATGGCAGGGCATATTAATGAGAAATATCGCATGACCAACAATGCAAGACAAAGTTTTTGCAACAATGGTATCAACACGCAATTCACCAACACTCTGCACGGACCAACAATATATATCTCATGACCAACAATGCAAATAAAAGTTTGTGCAACAATAGGTATCAACAATGGTTTCAACACGCAATTCACCAATAACAATGAGTTCAAAATGATGATGCAATGATAAAGCAGTCCTTTCCAAGAATTATAACAATGCAATATGGATAAGTTTCAATTTGTAACAATGCATAGAATTCCTGTTATTCAGGCTTTTCTTAGAAAAGAGAGTTCTTAGTACTTAACAATTTCTTGAAAATCTTTAAAAATGATCAGTAAATGGAGACAATGGAGAGTTAGCAGACTATTGAGAAAGAGTGGAAAGACGAGAGAGGAAGCACTCCTTTAGCTCCGTGATGTATTGAGCAAATGGGAAGCAAGTAAATAGAAGAATCCGCGACCGCTAGACTGCACAAAGTGATGAATGGCCAAATTTTGCTTCAACACATCGAGAGAAGAGTGGAAATTGCAACAACACTAAGTATACATCTGAGGTAAGATTACGTGAGTAAGAAATTATTTAAAATAGCAGTGGCATCCTTGGAGGTCCAGCCATTGTGAGCCTTTAAAAAAAATTTTTTCGAATTTTCATTAAGAATTTTTACTGTATTAATTCTAAGCATTTTCATGTGTTTATTTTTAAGATATTGCAAAATTTAATTTAATTTTTTGAGATTGTTCTGTTTACATCCAAGTAATTATCCCGGGCAACGCCGGGTACCTCTTCTAGTAATAACATAAATGTGAATCTCCTTTTTGAATGAAAAAATAAAATTAAAATAAAACAAATAAATGAAATGCACCAATGTAAGTTCTAATGAAGGAGGGAATTAAAAAAGGTGATTCACATGTTATTGAAATATCAAACCACTCCTTTTATTATATAATAATTATTTTGGTCATTTAATTCATTAAATGTACTCTATGTAAATGAATATTTATTGAAATGTGTGTAGCTTTTAAAGCGAAGTCACGAATGGAAGATTTTTAAAAAATGAGACGTTACATGAATGACACTGAATGAATTTGGAAACTTTTTTTAGTTTGTTTACTAAAAAATCACACTATGTAAGGTTTCAAATAATTAATGCTAATTATTTCTCTAATTCACTATGTTGACATGAATTTTATCGCCATGCCCGAGCTCTCTCTCTCTCTCTCTCTCTCTCTCGAACGTCTCCTGATATTTTCTCACCGAGTAGATACATGTATTTACGACTAATCTTCCTGAATGGTAAATCGCATATTCGTCATGCCTCATTCTTATTTCGTAGTTGGCTATAAGAATAGGGGTAGTGATAATAATTTATCATTTCTTCAATTTCCTAAGTAAGAATTAAGAAGAAATGGATAATTTTTGATCGAAGAGATAACTGGCTTCCGACCGCGAACTAGTCGACTTTGCTCCGCTCACTTTGAAAAGTTTTGTTTTGTTATTGATCCTGTCGTATTAATGTACGTAGGGATTAATTAAGCTCACTATCTGCGCAAGGCTATGTAACTAAAGAGGTATTCGGATAAAACGCAACTGGACAAAATGCAACTACACGTTTTGAAGTGTTCATATAGCTACATTTGATTGAAAATGATGAGAAACGTAAGAAAATAGAGCTCGTTTTCATTTCTAAATACTACATTCGAGAAATTCAATTTTTCAAACAATAGACGAACTCAGAGCTCCTGCTACTTCGTCAAGGAGAATTATTTTGTTCATTGATGCATTTAATGGAAGCCAACCAAAAATAGAGAGGGGGACTCCAATTGATTATGATTTGAAGCCACTTTTTTGGTTAAAATTCACAAATAGAAAAGGGAGGGGGGACTAGTTATTGGCTATTTCTTTTAATGTTTGACTAAGGCCCCATTAAAATTATATTAGGTAATCTAGTTAAATAAGTAAATGGTGTTAACAGTAGCAAATTTTTTTTAATGTTTGAAGCTAATACATTCGTCATTTAAACTGGCTGAAATAAGCTTAGTTTATATTTAGTGATGATCGTAAATTAAAATATATCAGTGTAACAAAATACATTTGATAACCTGAAATTTAGTTCGTTTTTCCATAAATTTTGTTATGATCAAATAAACAAAGAAAATTGCTTGAGAGAATTTTAATTAGTTTTAATAAAATTTTACAGTATTTGAAACCACAATGTTCTTGTGAAGGAAAGATTTTTCGAATGGCTGTCACAACGCAACGGGGAAGAACTTTTCTTTGATTTCTTCCCAGGTGCACCCAAATCTA
This sequence comes from Rhysida immarginata, assembly GCA_023313115.1. Lineage (NCBI taxonomy): Eukaryota > Metazoa > Arthropoda > Chilopoda > Scolopendromorpha > Scolopendridae > Rhysida > Rhysida immarginata. The sequence continues at coordinate 19,268,232 of JAHWFO010057280.1, forward strand.
ATGGAGAAATTAGTTTGTTGGTATATCGTAATCCACGCAGATTTTTGAAAAGACGGAATTTTCGGTGATGCACGCCGAAACACTGGGCATATGCTGATCGATCTCGGCATAATCACAACAGCATGCATTCACACTTGTGATGTCGGCATATTGTGCACTGATCCCGAATTTTAAAATTAATATCATGAAATTGTTCACATTTAAATAATATATTTATTAATTATATTTGACAATTTGTTGCGGGTGATACATTTTCCGTCGATTCGGCGACACTGGATTCCTCGTCTAATGACGGGTGATCGCGCAGGAGAGGTTCTAAACTATACGGTTTCACGCCTAAACCATCCAAATTACCCACAAGGTTCTCCAAATCGTTGTCCAATTCATTATATGGATAGTTGTTAAAATAAGCCTCCATATCTTCGTAAGTCTTAAAACTGATATCTGAATCGCTGCTTTCATGTCCAGACATTGTAGTGAACGCAGTACTGAGTGAATGTAGATCTATAGTGAATTTAAAGCTTCACTGTAAAGCTTGCTGGGAGCAAACCTCGCACTACGTCACGCCTCCATCCAAGATGGATGCCCCCCGTTTCAAATCGCGCTCGAAATTTTCGTTTTTCACACATTTAGGATTCGAATTTAAAAAAATTAAATATGCTATGATGTTATTAATAGGTTAGCCTTTCGATTTAAGTAAAGTTGTATGTGACCATAGAGTTGTCCTTTAAGAAGTTATTCGACAAGTACTGCGCAGAGCAAAGCTTACTGAAAAAGAGCTTTACAAATGTTTTTTCTTTATAAAAAAAATTTTTTTTCATCATTTCAATAAAAGCAAAGCCTTATTGGTCCAATAAAATTTTTGTCCAATTTGGCATATATTTTACCATATCCAATATTCATAAGTATCCAACTTCACAGGTTTCACTATACCGTGTGTTTCAAAAGTTTCCGAACGCAGGAGATGACTTTCCCTGCATAACTACTGTTGTGCAGGTAAGCTGAAGGGCTGAAGGTATGCTCCTTTTTTCAATTAATGAATGCTCCCAGTCGTTACGAATCCTGCTATTTATTTTACATAAATGCAAAAACGCGAATATGAGAGTGAAATAAAAGGTTAAAGTAAAAAAAATAGAAGTTTTATTTATAAAACCTACGGTATACGGTATTAAGCTTATACCGGTACAGTTTAAAAAGCGTTTATTGCGTTAAAACAAACAAATGAAATGGTGTAACCTACATGTACCGTCTCCTTTGGGAATGTAAAAATAAAATAAACACATTTGAGAAACGTTGCCACTACGTAAAAGTGATTTTATGTAATTTATTTCAGCACATGGTTTATTTTAGTGGTTGGCCGAACATTACTCCTCCTGTCATAGGTTAGGCTTTCCCTACATACAGAAGGGGCAGTTCGGGAACTTTTGAAACACACGGTATTACGTGCAATAATTTTTTTTCTATTATCTGATGCCAAAATAATAAATAAATACTGGAGGCAATGCTCTAAGATAAAGCAAACATGTAAGATGAAAAAGAAAAGAAAAACTCCGCGACCTGGATTCGAGAGTATCTAAGCTCGTCGTCTCTTATCAACAAATCCCTTTCACTTTTCATCTTAATATGATTATCTGATGCGATGAAAAGGTTAAATCTCTCGAATGCAGCAGAAATGTTAAATTATTTTTTTACAGTTTACTGATAATATAAAAACAAGTATACAATATAGAACACATAGGTTCTTCCAATTGTCTTATTTAAGCACTGGATGTAAGAAAAATCTGTCAGGTTTTGTAAACGCAGTTCAAACTCATTTCATATTCCATGTTGCAAATGTAGAATGAGAAAAAAATGTCTATTATTTATACAGAGGAGTACTGAGATATACAACCTCTGTCTATAAAGTTCGGTGAATGACGTCATATTGCTAACGGTCGTAAGAGTGCGCCACCGTCGTATCCTGCCCTAGACAGATCGAGACATGTTTAAACAAATTTGAGAGAATCAGCGCCGCGAGTGTGTTTATCGTGTTTAAACGGGACAATGAAGAGTGAAGGTGTAGTGCGCGCGGTCGAAACCCAAAATGGATCAGCGAACGAAAGAGACTCACGAAATGCTGACAACAGTTTACAAAGAAAGTGCTATCAATTTGAAGCGTATTTATGAGTGGTTTAAACGGTTCCGAGGAGACCAGAACACAGTGGAAGACGCCCCCCCGAAGTGGCCGGACATCCAACGTAATGTTACGACCCAAAACTATCCCTAAAAACGACTACGCCAGGAGTTTCCAGGACTTGTACAGCCGTTCCCAGAAGTGCATTACCATCGACGGGGATTACTTTGAAGGACAGTAACTGCCGTTTCATGTAAGCCAGCAATACACTAGCAATATGACATCATTCACCGAACTTTATGGACAGAGGTTATATAACGGTTGCCCATAAAATCATAACTACAGCAGCGACAATGGCGCTCTAGTGAAAGTGTGTGCTAGTAGATTCCAGCGAAGTGCATCAGAGTGCATAAATTGCGACTTCACTTGTTCGTGTGTATACAACGAACGTTAGGTGTAAAAATGAATGCGTCAAGGGAAGGTGATGTTAACCTTTTTCTTCGACCACCGCGGATCACTGCTGATTGATTTCCTGACAAGAAATGCACTATCAATTCTGCACAGTACTTTCACGAACTTTGGTATTCAATCAAAAACAAACGCCTAGGTCTTCTCTCAAAACAGGTGATCCTTCTGCACAACAATGCGCGCCCCCACGTCTCCCGTGAAAACACCATGATCTTACAGAAATTCCGCTGGGAAGTCTTGGAACATCCTGCCTAAAGCCCAGACTTGTTGCCATGTAATTACCACATCTTTGGGCTGCTCAAGAAGACATTGCAAGGGAAATTGTAGTTTCACTTCGGACGAGAACGTGAAGGATAGTGAAAGACTTTTTCAAAAAGCAACCACAATCCTTCTACACCAAGAAAAGGGATCTGGTGTGACCACTGCAACAGACATGGTGATTACTTTTAAGCTTCAAATAAAGGTAACCGTGTCTACTTTTCATTTGGGCAACCCTCATACCTTCTCCAAAATTGATACTTTCATTCTTACTTTTAAGATGTAAGGAAAATGCTTTGAAGAAAAAGTCGTCTAAATCTTAATTATCTATTCATCTGTATCTCAATAATAATACAATGTTTCCTTTCAAGCTATTTAAATTTTGCTACACTTGTCCTATGCATAACCACAAAAGCAAATCCCACCCTTTAATTGTAAAGGCTTGCATAAAAAACAAGCATTTCAACTTTTATGCCTGCTTTACAATTAAAAAAAAACTCCTCCATGCTTAACAAGCCAGAAAACTACACTCTAACCAATTTCAAAGGGCCGCATCGGATCCAATTTCAAAAAATTCTCTGGCGCTGGGTGGGAGTCGCCATCTGCAGAGCGAGCGAGCGAAAGCCGCCGCAGGAATTTGCATGCGTGGCCCGCCGTGACCGCTATTGATGGCGCCTCGTCAAAGAGGGTCCACGGAACAACACGTGCCACGAGAGGTTAATGAAGAGCCAGAGATTTTCGCCGGCAGGAGTGTTAAAGAGAAAAGAAAGACAGGCGAGATGGTGGGGAAGAGAGAAAGAAGAAAAAAAAAAAAAAAGAGAGAATTAAAGCATCGCAACGAACTCCTCCTCATCTAATAGACGGGCGGTGAACAGCGGGAGGAAACCATTAGAATACGGACTGCAAAAAACTGAACAGAAAAAAAACGCATACATAACGTACAAGGAAAAAGAATTTTAAAAAAGCAATAATCAATTCAATCATCTATTAAATCTGATTATTTTTATAAATAATTCAAGGGAAACTAATTAAGAATGAATAGATCTTTTAACAATTAAGACGAAACAAATTTATACTTTTTTCATCTCCTCCCCGTTTATGTTTTATATTTTTAAATTAAATGGAAATAAAAACTTCAACTGGATTATGAGTAATTTCAAGGTTAAAAAGGAGGAGGGGAGAAGAAAATATTAAAATGTTCTCATTCCTCTATTCAAATTATGAAACAAATTAGCATTGCTTTAATGGGCCAGAAGAAATCGAAATCGCTAATAAAACTGTAATCAAATCCTTGCCCTTGTCAAAATTTGTAATTAACATATCGAAAAATTAATTATTTTTTTGTCCTTTCATAAATACTTCAAACAAAGTAATTTCATATTAAATCTTAGAAAAAAAA
>JAHWFO010057280.1:19272569-19287470 GCA_023313115.1 Rhysida immarginata
GTGGCGCCCCCCTCGGTGAGCGACTAACTTTCCCTACACGACGCTCGTCCGATGTGGTACAATCCTCTGCCCCAATGCCACCCCCATCTTGATCGGCCTTGTCAGAAGCAATCAAAGGCGCCAGAGATTAAGAGCGACTAACTCCTTTGCGATCGCTTATCTCTTAATGAAAATGTCAGTTCCTAACGGTACAGGAGAACAGAGCAGAGAGAAGAAAAAAAATTAAAAGAAAGCTAAGGGAATTTTAAAAAAAAAAACAGGATATAAGCTTTAACAAAACGTAAATTAGAAAAGCTTCAAAAAAAATCATAAACGATGATGAAGATAAAATGGAACACAATAGCACGTCAAATGCATGACGCTATCTACATCAACGCTTTTGCAGTTCTTTATTACAGGAAAGAAGTAGCTGGCGATAAATCAAGAAAAATAATTTGCCTTTTATCATCGAAGGCATGAACCTATTTCGTCACGTGCCAAGTGGGAAAACCGTAGCTAACTTTTACAAAATTATCAGCGAGGAAATAGGAAAGGGCGAAGACGTATGCTCTCAACAATATTATTTTATAACAACGTTCGTACACTCTCTTAAGCCACTGATTAAACAGTGATATATTATGAGAAAATCCAGATATATGACAAACCAGACATATTTGAAAAATGCTTTATTCTTGGTGTTTTTTCAATTGATCAACCGTTTAGGAGATAAAGTTTTGAACACAATTTTATCGATGAAGACAAAGAGATAAAGGGTGGGTCTTAGTGCCAGACAAAATACAAATAATTTGGTAAATGCTCTATATTACTATACCTATTTAACAACTGAATACATAGAAAAAAGTAAAACCAACGAAACAATGTGTTTTTTAAACAGTGAAACCATTACGCATGAGTTGTAGGGGATGAAACAATTTATTGAAGGCGTTAGACATATCCTACATTGCAAATACACAAAAACCATCTTGTTCTAGGTGGTTTTTCTGTCATGCTACTCTGAGCACAGCGTCTTCAGTTTTCATGAATGGGCATTGTTTTGAATGACCCATTAGTAATTCTTTTGGCACATGTTGTTTCAAGGTACTGACTTCAAGATGGCAGTAGTTTTAACAATAAGCGAGGTGGTTTCATGCCAGAACCACGGTGTAAGGGAAGCAAATACAAACTCGATGGTGGTTTTAGAGTGAAACCACTTCACTGGAAAGGGCTACCAGACTATTGTATCAATTTCGCCAGCGCACTGCTGCAACTGAACAAGTGGTGAGTGACCCAGTGGTCATCGAAGTGGCCGTACAGGATCCAAGCATGTTAATATAAGAAACGGCGACAGCTAGACCGCACCAAGTGATGAATGCCCAAGTTTTGTTTCAAGACATCGAGAGTGCGAATTGCAACAACAGATTACCTAGTAGCGAATAACCCCAATCAGATTGTTGGAATTGCAGAGTACACAGACACAAACGATCATGTACATCCATCGCCACCCAAAAAGAGAAAAAGCAAACCAAGAAATTGAACACCTAATGAAGAAGACTCAGCCACGCAACGAAAGACAAGACTTCAGCGCCGTTTTCGAAATCGTGCGATTTTTGACCAAGTAGCCAACAACCGTGCAGATGTCGTTGCATGGCGCTTTTGGAGTTGGAATAAATGCATGCAAGATGGCCAATGTTGTAAATGATATTCTAGGGGTGAATATGGGTCTCCGTTATATCGTCGAATTTCACCACAGCAGGGCGAGTTCACATCTAAAGTAAGATTAAGTGGCCAAGAAATTATTTAGTCTAGGTGCCATAGTTGGAGAGGGCCATCTACTGGGAACATTTTAAAAGAATTGTTTTCGCTTTTTAACATAAAATTTTACTGTTTTAATTCTAAGATTTTTCATGTGTTCATTTCACATATGGATATTGCAAAATTTCATCATAAAAGATCCAGCAACGCCGGGGATATCAGCTAGTTAATGTATATTTCAAGGACCGAGCAAAAAATACATATATTATCGAGGATACATATTAACCGAGTTTGAAATATGATTCACTGAAAATCCCAATAGTGTTGTTATAAAGTAGGTTTAAGACTACTGTAAGAGGCGTTACCCAAAATTTCCGAAATTAACTTGTAAAAAGCAGAAAACATTTCTTACACCCTTATTTCCGCTGTCACCTTTAAAGTAGTCACCTCCGGCGCGTTTGCAACGATCCCAGTGAATTTCCCATTTTTGGAAGCACTTCTGTAAGTCCGAAGGCTGTAGGGTGTTCAAGACCTGTTGCGATTCCACTTGGATATCTTCAATGGAATCAAAACGTCGCCCGTTCATTTTAGAGAAGAGGTAAACGTCGCAGGGAGTTAGGTCAGGAGAGTAGGGAGGGTTGTTTTGTTGCCAGGAATTCCTTCACTACGAGCGAGGTGTGTGCGGGCGCGTTATCATGGTGGCAACCACTCCTTGTTCTTCCACAACTCGGATCGTTTGCGCGAAATTTTCCTTCAGTCTCTTCAAACCTCGCAGTAAAACTTCCTCTTGACAGTCTGACCAAGTCGAATAATTTGGAAATTCACAGAAGCACAACAACACGTTGCAACACAAACAGCAGTAACTCACAGAAATGCGCCTACAATTACGAAACTTGGCAGAGCAGCAGCTGAAAGGTGCACGAAACTTGGCAGAACTTCGTATTATTTTTGGTTTGGGCGGAATATTAAATTCTCGGTTACTTTGGATAGCATCTCGTATGTTACATATAATTTTCACGCATTTATTTATTTATTTTGGGAAAAAACCATCTCAAATTTTATCTACATGAGCGGATATAATTGTAAGAAATTAAATTAAAATGCTATGCAACTGTGGAAGCTCAATGGAATTATTGCATGACACATGTTTAGATAACCGCATGGCTAATGAAACAAATTTCTCCACAATTTCTTTTCAATAAGCATCTCAAATAATTCACATCTTTTTTGGAAAGAATTTCGTAATTTTAGAGACACAAAATATACATGTATATGATCTGGGATTTAAACGAAAAAGGTTATAAATTATCCGTGATTATAAGATGGGTGGGTTGAAGGGATTATTTACGTGATTATTCTATAAATAATTCGCTTTCATACGTGGATGATCTCTCTGGGTACATCAAGTTTCTCATCTAGTTCAGTATATTTCCTGTTTATGGAAGATGAGCTTATGGAAGCTATACTTCAGTTTAAGACTCAATCAATAAACTCTTGCTTTTAAGACGAGTAAGATGGGAAATTCGGTAACGTTTACGAGACTGCTAAAAGCAGAGTACTATTATAAAAAACAAATTTAAAAAAATTCTACCAACTGAATCTTAGGTCTTTGTACTGTATTTGAATAAAAGAGACCGATGCGTTATACCCACTGCATCTCGGGTTGATCGAGTTGAGGTAGCTAAAATTTCTTTTACTACCAAATGAATATACCCAGAACGTGAGAATAGGCCGACAATTTAAAATATTTAATTTAAACATTTCACCTTTAAGCGCTCTTTAGATTTTTAATGGTAAAGAGATACTAATTTTAATTCCTGTTCCAGCGATGGAGCTTGTTTTTCTATATGAATATTTATAATTTAAGCCAAATATCCTGATAGGGTTTAATAATTGTGAATATTTGCCAAACTATAAGTTCAAGTAGGCGTGCTAATTTAGAGCAATCTTAATAAAACTGTCCTGGCGGGAACAAACAGTAAAGAACGTACCCGAATTTAGGAAAATTCTCAATCATCGAAAGATATGGTGATTCGGAGCTTCCTATAAAAATAAATCTGTAGAATCAGATTTAAATTTGCTATGTCAAGGGCCAAATCAGCTACAAGGTTCATATATACAAAATAAAAATTTCGGCAAACCAACCACGGGGAAAATTCTAACGAAAAATTCCATATTGAGAGGTGCCTCAAATATCATTTACTCAAGTACAACCTAGTACTACGACTACATAAATTGCGTACAACATTTTATCTAATTGCAATGGGATATTTAAACTCAATACTACACGCGCTATTTGCTCAAAACTTAACTCTGTTAAAATTCTTAATACTATGCTGACTTGAAGTTCTTCATCTAACTCCTAAGTTTGTCGTGAGGAATTAACTCTCGCCTAGATTCAGATACCCAAACTGTGAAGCAGGGATTCATACCCTCTATGCCAGGGGTGACCAACCTTTTTTTGAATCGGGCCAAAATAAATTTTTGAAGGTTTTCAGGGGGCCAACCATTTGTAATTCAAATCACATTCAAATATTTTATGAAAGATTAACCACGTACAATCTTACATGTTAATAAATTTTACAGTAAATGGTTCGCTTCGCGGGCCGCATAAATTCCTTTGGTGGGCCGCATTTGGCCCGCGGGCCGCAGGTTGGTCACCCCTGCTCTATGCCTTCCCTAATTACAGTATCATCCAAGTGGACCATTATACTCAGATAAACAAGCAGGTCCACCGGATTTCAAATTGCGATTATTATTTTTTTTTTGCGAATGTCATTCATACAGGCTTGGCTAGTCCTCCAGTAAAAGCATTTCAGCCCAAAGATACGTCTTGAATGAAAATTAATAAAGGTCGTTTATAATATCAATACATTTCCTTTGAGCCAAAAGAATTTTAATCAACGCCTACAGTTCAAAAAACAACCTAAATGACATCGTGTGTCCAGAATTACAAAGATCCCAAACAGCTAGCAAATTAAGTTTTTCGATTACACAACGACAGAAGGATACGAGAAAGCTTGCTAATAAGTTATCACATGATGCCATATAAATTTGAATCCTCTGTAAAACTGTTGCTTGCAATCTCCACCTTTGGGTGGAGTCGGCAGCTGTTTTTACTGGCTAATCAATTGTTCAGAATTTACGTGCGATCGGTAGAAATGACAAAAGTGTTTGTTGCCCATCTATGCGCTACTGCTAACACCATGCATAATCAGTTCACCTAAACTTCTGCACACTTACGTAACGGATTCTCATCAATCACTTAAGCTGTAGTAGTTGGAATGGAAACCAGTTTTTTTCCCATAGAATTCCTTATTTGTATCACAACCTTCATAACTGTCGCTTGGAAAGGAAGCGTTTCTGATCTAATTTTCACACACCTTTTTTTTCCACACACACATACACTGAAGAAAAGGGATTTAATTAAACATTTAACTATTTCGCGCATCTGTCTTACAAATACTACATTTGATGGTATATTTATAATTTCATTTTAATTAGAAATGAAAATTTTATGCTACTTAAGATATACGCCCGAATCGGGATAATTTGAATTTTTATGAAATGTCCATAATTAAAGATAATTAAAGTTGACAGATCACTACCACTTTAAAACTAGATCGTCTTAAATGATATTTACAAAATTGATCAAACTTCTGACATCATCAAGACACCTATGAATCTACTTCAGGAATAACGGGAGATAAAAATATAACAACATAAGTATAAATGAGCTTGATAAGATAAATGTCAATTTCTTTAAGATTTACAAGTGATAATTCATTTTGGGTGAAATGAATAGTGTCTGTAAGCATAATCATACACTTGGTATCAAGTGATAGTTTGTTCCATAAGAACAAAGATAAATTGGTAAAAGATTTTAGAAAGCGTAGTCAACTTAATTCTCGGATATGTTTATAGTCACAATAAAAATTAAGGACTTTCGATTAGCTGCATGCACATTGCCATAACTTTCGCACATATACAGACTCCGTTTTCACTGTATTATAACTCGATTCACTAATGCGGCATTATGATCGATGGGTCAAAAGGGTTAAACAATTTTAGTGTGAAATGAACATTGCAATGTCATCGCATGTCAATGTTTTCTATAGTTCTACAGCTTTCTATTTGACAATTGAGTCTGAATGCTAAAGCTGCTTCTTTCGTTTTTCTATATAAGGCTTTTACTTTTGGAAGAACTAGGATACAAAACATCCACTTGACCACAAAAAGTCATGTCAACGTTTTGTGGTCAAGTGGATGTTTTGCCTCCTAGTTCTTCCAACTGTAAATAAACACAGCCCCAGAGGTTTATTTCTAAATACTTACGGTTTTACTTATTACACTGCATATCTCGCTCTATCTCCTGATTTTTTTTTAGATAAACACTGTAACTATACATCTATAAAATTTATTACATTAAAAGTGGACCTTTTTAACAGAAGAAAGTCCCACTGCAGAATGGAAATCTAAAAATGATTGGAAAAAAAAAGATTGGCGTATCAAGATACATGATCGACCAGAGTGACTACCAGATGACCCAAAAAAGGATTTTACAACTTCATTATTGTGTAGAAATCTATTTCGAGGGCATATATAATTGGTTGATTGGCCATTATGAAAACACATCCAAATTTTAACTCGACGTAAATGCCACTGATAATACTGCGTATATCTGGCAACACTTCTGCAACTGGGACAATGATTTCTTCTTTTCAGCTCCGGTGGTTAGAGAATGAAAGAAACAGGAACGAAACTCCACAAAGAATTTCAAGAGGTAAGGTTTCGTGTCCACGGAGGCCAAGCTATCGCCCCGGTCAACCAAATTAGGGAAACTTTCATCGAACATTATCCCAAAATTCTTGATGGAATCAAAGGCATCTTTCGTGGTCATCGTCCTGTAATCGCTGAATGAGGAAATTTTGTAACAAATCCAGTTATAAGTTAACGTTAATGACATTTTCCAGTGAAAAGAAAGGGCCTTACACTCTATCTTTGCTAAGGGTACAATACACCTTTACTTTAGGCCATAAAATGTTTCAAGATTGCGCTGGATCACCAGTAAGTACTCTCTGCAATTAGGTATGATCATTTTCTCAAGACAGAATTTTAAATTTCATCGAAATTCGGCTCAACCGGCTTTAAACAGATGGATTGACAGGTCCATGATAATATTCTCATCAAATTATTTTTGCCTCGCTATGATATAAAAGCAAATGATACAATGGAAGAGTTCCCAAGGTTTGTCACTGCTTCCTCTACTTCTGAAATCTAGCAACGTCATTCAAAGATGGAAATAATGTTATTCTCCTATCCACTCTATATTTCCCAGTCTCTATGGAACACCTCAATAAATTTACTTTTATAATTAAAGGCGACAACTCAACAAAAACTTCAGTCAAAAGGGGGAGAAACATAAAAATCTTCATTCCCAGATTTTACAAAAAGAAACTTTTCAAAGAATAACATAAATCGCATACTTACGAAGTAAATCGAATAAAAAAATAAAAAGGTTCTTGGTCCAGATACACCTTTACAAACAATTTAAAGAAAGACACCTACAGAGAATCTTTTCCCAAGCCAGTGCTGCTTATCGCCTCATCATTCGCAACCGTTTCACTTTCGCGCGTTTCCCTTTCTCTCATTCACATTCATTACCTCCATTTTTTGTATGTATTTGTGCGAATCCCCAGTCCTCTTGGGGTCGTTTCTTCTCCGTCTCATGGTCGTGACTCAGCAACCACCGGTTGGCAAAGGAAAACCCTAAAGAAGAGAGAGAAAGAGAAAAGCACCGAGATTGACTGACGGCCGCGCATGTAAACCACTTGGGCTGAAAAGGAAGAGATTCCCCACAAAACGCAACCACCGATTGACAGCCGGCAGACGAGCGGTTTTAAAGAAGAGGAGAAGAAGAAAAAAAGAGAGAGCCAAAAAGAATATAAAAAGGAAGGTTGGTTTCGGTAAGGTGGGGAGGTGAAGCCGCTATTATCCTTCGGACGATTGAGAACGAAAGTAGGGAGGGTGGAAACAGAAAAAAGGAGAAAGAAAGCAGAGAGAGAGGAAAAAAGCAGAGAACAGATAAGGCGAGCAGTCAAGCACATTTACAGAAGAAGAGAACGTTGCGAAGGCGGGAAAGGAGGGTTCGGCACCCAGCATTTTCACGCTCCAAAAAAATAGCATTTTCACGTTCCCTTATCCCCCCCCCCCTCACCTAAATCGAACCAGTTAGCAAAACCGCATCATTAACAGCAACATCCATTTAATTCTTCAACTCCAATTCATTACGACGGAAAGAAACCTTTTCTTGGTAGTCTCAACAAAAGCAGGAATGCTTAACAAGAACCAGAAAGAGAAACCGAAGGCTAAGTGAGATCTGAGCGTTACTTCAAAGGAAAACTACATAAGAGTAAAGAGGTTCTTTCTTAATAACAGGTTTAAAAAGAAACGTTTAAACACATTTTCCAACGTGAATCCGGTTGAACAATTTAAAAGATGAAAGATGACAAAATAAGTCCAGGAACATTTACTTAAATTAAATGAAGTTACTTTAAGCTTTAAATTTGATGTAAACACTATCAGGGCCAAAGTCAGGATATGGATAAATTTTGTCCGAAAGATGTGAAAATTGATATATACCTCCGAAACGATAGACTAAACAAAATGTAGTGGTAAGCATGGCCTAAATTTTACTATAAAAATATAAGAATGCGCAAGGGGAAAATTTACGACAATCTGTAAATCTTAATTTTGCTGCATCTTTTTTTTATTTTCTGCAAAACTTGTTTTACCAGAATATTACAGGAATAAACCTTAACTACAACCAGGTTAATCCAAATAGGCGTGGCGATCGAAATCACAAGCCTTTTACGTTGTAGCTAATTTGTACCACGTCTTCCCAGTTCGATATATTCTGAATAGCAACCAATTAAAATAATTTATATCCAATATATTTTACAATTCTTTGATGATCTTGACCATATCGTACATCTTCATAACCAGAATCTCTTCAGCTAATACAGGGTGATTATAAAGTCACTATACATTTTGGTGAAATCATTATCGAATTTCATTTATTTGCACATCCAAACACACCCAAAGTAAATGTGTGGCTGGGGGTAACACGGTCAAAGTCTATGGGCCTTCATTTTTGCCGAGGGGACTATCAATGGTACCGTGTATCTCGACATGTTGGAGCAATTCCTGGAGCCACAGTTGGAGATGATGGGATTTAGGATACCGTTGTGTTCCAACAGTATGGGGCACCACTCCATTTTCGCGCATTCCCAGGCAGATGGATTGGTCGGGGCTCGCCAAGACTGTGGGCCCCACGGTCCCTAGATTTGACCCCCATGAATTTCTTTGCGTGTGGTTTTATCAAGTCCAAAGTGTACCAGATCAAGATTACGCACCATTGCACAGCTGGAAAAACGGACTACAGCCGCGGTGGAGGACATTACACCAGCTATGTTGCGCAATGTTTTCCGGGCCACGGTGGAACGCTGGGAGCTGTGCCGGGGGGACACACTGAAATGTACTAAAAATGTGTCCTGGTATGATATCTGGTTGGTGCATACAGGAATTGCTCCAATAAAACGGATTTTTCACCAAAATATATAGTGACTTTATAATCACCCTGTATTTCCAGTGATTCCCAACTTCCTGAACAGCAAATGAAAGAAAAGAATAACATCTGTAAGAAGCTGCCAAATTTTGATAATTTCGTTCCTTAATTTTACTAATTTAATTAAAATCACAAAAAAATATGAAAAAATAATAAAAATAATTTGACATTAAATTTACAAAAATATTCTACTGCAAAGTGTACGCGAAAACGTGATACGTATAGGGTAAGCTTAAAATATCAGTACTCGTATTGCCATATGTGATTTTCGATAAAAAGCCAACCTTAACAAGAAATTAATTGATTTTCATCTATTTTTACCTTTTATTCGGAATTTTTAATTGATTATCTCGAACGTGGTGTTTACTAAATGAAAGAGCTCTAACTTCTTACGTTTCTCGTCATTTCCAATCGAATGACTTATCACATGTCGTATGTTGCCACTGAAGACCATCTGAATGCTACCCTCACAACCCCGACCCCACAAGGACAATTGGGTCCAAACTTCATAAAATACTGTAGACCTTGCCTAGAAGAATCTGCATACCGAACTTCCCTCCTTAACATCCATATATACCAAATAAACCAGAAGGTCCCCTCTAACTCCCAACCCCGTAAATCCGACCCTAGTGGGCCAATCAAAACCAAACTAAATAGTGAAGTAGGATGTGCCTATAGTAAGCTACGAGGGTTGTACCAAAAGTAAGGTTCCCATATTTTTTACAAGTAGAAAACATTGTTTATTGTTGTTAATTTATACATCGTTGAAAAGCTTACACTGTTGTCTATTTTTCAACATAGTCTCCATTTTTTTCGACACACTTTTGAAGACGGTGCTCCAGCGTTTGTATTCCTAAGTCGAAGAAGTCTCCCGCCAATCCGTTCTTTCAATTGTGCCGTGGGAAGCTTCAGGAATGCGTTCAACAAGTTCACGGACAGTGACCCTCCGATCTTTCAGCAGCTCACTGTTGATCTTCTGAGCAATCGAATCCGAAACCGGCGGTCTTCCACTCCGTTCTTCATCGTGAACTTCCGTGCGACCCTCAGCAAAAGCCCTGCACCATTTTCGGACGTGCTGAACGGACATGCACTTTTCACCATAAACCTCAGTCAGTTGCCGATGAATCTCCACGGGCGGTAACTTCCTTGCGTGGAGAAACCGGATTACTGCTCGAACCTCGCACTTGGCGGGAGCGGCGATCAACACTTCCATCTCTGACGGCTGCCAAGCGAACACTGAGCGCCGTAGGAATCGCTCGAGAGTGGGGCTCGAGAGTGCGGGAACCACTGCGCACGGCACTGTTGTCGGATTTAGCCTAGCACCTTCCCTCGAGGCTGTAGCTCATTGGGAACCTTACTTTTGGTACAACCCTCGTACATTCCAAATTTCTACCTTGCACGTCGAAAAATGTAAAAAATATGAAGGGGACAGACAGACGAACAGCTTCGTTCTTCCGCTACTTATTATTTACAAAAAGTCTATCTCTTTTGTGAAGTATTTTTAATTTCTCATATACATGTGTCCTGCATTAGGATGTCCATAACTTGACTACGTGGTCCTGGGAAAATTTTGAGTAAAATAATTCAAATTCAACGTGGGTACGAATTACAACGGTTTCTTAATAAAACATACATTTTGTGTTAATAATTTTATTACGTTTGATTCACTTATAACTTTATTTTGAGAAACAATTCATTTAAATACGTCAAAGCTATTTAAGCTAATATACCTGAGTGATGTGCGAGTATTCTTTACAGAATAAGTGAGATTGGTTGCTGTGGGTAAAAAAAAATTATTATACGTATACTTTTCCTTCATTAATTGGTACTTTCCCTGCAAACTTTTTGGCATGTTTGTCCATAAGTGAGGGGGGGGGGGGGAATAAGAAACGTCGCCTACTTAAATAATAATGAAATAACGGCAGATTTTCTTCCTTTACAATTTGCTCTTACCGATCACAACTATGTGTCGAGGGCACGTTATAAAAACCATCCGGAGCGCTAGAACATATTCTTCTCTTTCTCTCCCATAACTTTAAATCGCAGAGCAAGCACTCCCTCCCTTCCTCACTTTTACACGCCTAATAGGGTTACGCAAACCATTTCGCACATACTTTAAAGATACCCGAGGCCCATGTTCACTCCTGCGGTATAAGGGCATTCCAAAAGCTTGGCCCCATTCATTACATTTACCTTGCGCACGCATTGTAATAACAACAGTGACAGATGGCACAGAAGCGCATTTTTCCGCCTGATGAAGTTGTCGAGGAGAGGCGCAAATGAGAAAAAATGGACGGAAAACGGTCTTGGTCGGAAATTCCACCGTTATGACATCCATCTTTCTCGTTGTGGGACGAGAAAGAACCGCACGATTTTAAAGGGAGAGAGAGAGAGAGAGAGAAATGGTGTTATGGAGGGGGCAAAAGAAAATGGCAAAAGGAAGTAAAAAGGAAGGGGGGGGGGGAGGTATGTGAAGAAGGGAAATGATAGAATGGTAAAGTAGGGGCAGCAGGAGAAGACGACGAGGGACAAGAAGAGTGCTAGTCGGGGGAAGGAAAAAGGAATGACCGTCGCTTGCAACGCCATTCATCATATTTCCCTCCCCATTCCTCAATTTTAAGCTACTGCCACTTCCAAACTTGTCCTCGGGATCATCATTCAGTCCACCAGTCTCCCTCCAACCCAACAATTATTTATATATTTATATATTGCTTCCTTTGAGAGAGATCAAGGGTACAATTCCTGGATGTGGTGATAATGTAGTAGGTGGTCTCCCGAATTTGACCGATACAGATTGACCTGTACCTCTCCTGTCAACTTTTACAAATCCCTCCTCCTTCTCTTATTATCCCCTCGGCCAAAATCTTAATCTTTGGGACATGCATCTCATCTGTCACAAGGTTTCAAAAAGCTGAAAAAGCCCTCTGAGTCCTAAAGAGAGGATCAAAAAAATTTCCTCATCATTTCTCGGTCACAACAGCATTACCGCCTCGCCTACAACAAGATAGTGGAGAGACGGAATGATGACGCGACAAATTCCAGGGGCCGAACTCGAGACCCATTCTTCCTCGTTGCATAGGCTACTCCAATACAAAATGCTCATCGCTTAAGTCGTTTGTATAATAAGGATTTTTTTTATCAATTTTTTTCTATTATAGAGCAATAGTCTTTTTTGAGTCTTTAATGATTTTGCTAAACAGAGATTATATAACGTTTTACATAATCGCATTGTTGCAAAATAGAAAATAAATTATGCTGGCTTTTACATTAAATCTAGTCACACATTCATAGAGTACGTGAGATTATGTAACAATGTATAACGACCAAATTTAGGGCTGATTATTGGTAGAAATAGGATTAACAATGGCCGACAATGATGATGTAACAATGTATAACGTTTCCGTTATCAGGCCTTCTCTCTAGGTGGTGTTGCCTAGGCGCTCAAAAATGACCTGATCATAGTAGTCTGAGAACAATCCAGGGAACGAACAATGAAGATTACATTGTTGCCTGGCCTACTCAGGTCAGGTGACTTTTCAGTACCGGGGCCTGTCTTTTTCGGCAACCCGAAAAGAGAAAGACCTTAACACTCAAAAGTCTCCTGACCATCATATCAAAGACCATCAATAAAGAGACATGTCATTTCAGACTTTTCCCAGCTAAAAGTGTAATAAGTTGTTGAAAAGCGCCATCTGTCTGAGACCACGGAAACACTCGGGATCATTCATGATTATTGTCAAATAGTAACACCGAAGCAAAGCATTATTAACGTCATAATATGTAAGTAATGAAATATCGGGGGGGGGGCGTCAGCTAGGGAACTTTCACAGAGCAAGCCAGCTCTGTGAAGTTAAGCATCGCCTAGCACGGCTAGTCACTGAATGGGCGAGATGTCCCCCCCCCCCCGTGCTTCGGAGGGCACATTAAGCCGTCGATCCCGGTTGCTACTACCACCTTGTAGCAGTCGTAAAAAGCTGGTAGAAACTCAAAAATGCATCTTCCAACTCGTCTGGTCAGCGTGGGAAGTTAGACCAAAATACCCCCGGCTATATCCTGCAGTGGACTGAGACAGACTGAAATATTATTGTTATTATGTAAGTAATATTGACAACGATAAGTAATGTCTTGAGAGATGCTCAAAAGCTTTTTGTCGTTTCTTTTGCAATGAGCAAATCGACGAGCGAATGCCATATCTTAGTATTCTTAACGGTTACTGTTAGAGCCCCTGCAATTAATTTGAAAGGGTCAACGAAATAGCCTGAAAAATTGATACAGCTGAGCTAAGACCTTGATGATCATATTGTTGAAAACAGAATTTAAAAAAGTTATTCCATTTTCAAGTTATCGTGCAAGCAGTGGACGGCCGGTATCTAAACGTACAGATCAAGCGCGTTAAAGCTCCACATAACAATAATCCAAACCCTCGTCAAAGTAAAGTACTCGTTCACAAGGACTAATTTAATAAAAAATAGCATTTATCAATATCGCAAGCCTGTTATGCAATGCAGCTTATCTACTCAGTTTTAAGTATGAAAAATGCAGACTTAAGAAAAAACACATGTGGTTTCAGCAGAAACCTCCTTAGGTTAGTATTCTTTCATTATAATTTTATGTAGGGGCAGAGAACAGATTAAAAAAAAAAAAAAAAAAGTTGGTGTTGAGTCAGTGATTTCAATCTATTGCAAAGAGAGCTGTTGTGGTACTACATAATTAACATAGATAGTGGAGGTGAAAAGATCGCATGCAATAAATAAGCAAATAAATAAACAGGCGCGAATGGGTTCGAACGACGCGTCATAACGGTGAGCCCTCCCCCAATCTCAATCTCGCATCAGAGGAAACGGATTCCATTCGGGGGACGCTGCGAGCCACAAGTGCCGTCTTCACTATTTTTTATTGATAAAAACAAATCCTTTTAATATTTATACTGTATTCACCGCCTTCACCATCTTTTGTTCTCCTCCCTTGGCGAATTGCACGTGTCTCGGGGAAACACGTGTCCCGAACTACACGGACTACTCGAGGCGGGCGAGGGGAGATAAGGATCGGCGCCGCAAAAATAAAAAAAAAAAAAAGGAGAAAAGAAAAAGGGAGTCAAAACGCCTGTTGTTGGTCAGGTTCAAGACTAGGGAAAGAAAAAGGAGGAGGGAAAAATATAAAAAAGCAAACGGATAGACCAAATGTCACACGATTTTTTACCTCTTAACCACTGTCCCCGCTCGAAACAATAACAGTAATCCAAATGACTGGCAAAAAAGTAAGAACTGGATGCAATTCCAATGATGATAACTTGGAGCGAACGCTGAACACGCATTTCCTTGTCAAAGTTCAAATGAAGAACGCATTCTTGCTTCCAATATGACATATAAGACTCCTTTGTAGGAGATATCTTATTTTATCAATGTGACCATTCTATTCTTATTGTTCTATCTCCAATGCCTGATTATTGAGGTAGACCATTTGCGTTAACGATTTTACACAAGCTCAATTGAAGAAGACGTAGAACTTCTCCAATCAAGATAATCGTCATCAATAGAAAAAAA
>JAHWFO010057280.1:19287870-19324535 GCA_023313115.1 Rhysida immarginata
AGCCCGTGAACGAATGGCCCTCTCGAGCACATCCCAAATGTGTTCAATTGGACTCATATCTGGTGATCGGGGTGGCCATATCATGCGCTAGACTTGCCCCGAATGCTTCTCAAACAAATCGCTAACAATCATGACCAGATGGCATGGTGCATTGTCGTCCTGGAAAATCCCATCGTTGTCAGGGTATCTGAAGTCCATGAGGTTCATAACAAACAGTCTACCGTCTTCTCAGGAAATAATAGTATTTATTTTATTTTTTAATTAATAACTATTATTTATTGTATTCCTGGTTTTTGTGTCTCGTCCTTCTCTCATATATCCGTCTAGAACGGAAATGAGGTTTACTTCCAACAAGACGGGGCTCCACCTCACTTTCATGTCGAAGTGAGAACTTTCCTCGACCACACATTCAATCACAGATGGATAGGATGAAGAGGAAGTGCTACGGAGTTCCCGCCTGTATCTCCCACTTTAACCTCTCTCGACTTCTACCTTTGGGGAATTTTAAAGAACACGGTGTACGCCACAAACACTGATGGAATTAAGAGGTCAGATTGAACCATGATATTCCATCAATGATACTTCATTAGCTACAATCCAGTCGGAATGTCGCTCTGTTCGACGTCGGAATAAAGGAATAGTGGTCCAATCTTCACGACAGAAAACAAAAGAAAAGAAACAGGATCTCTAGAAATCAATGATAGCTCTGTGTAATGGATTGAATGGTAGGTATCATTAACTCGTTACTCGTTAAGATCACATAGTTGATCGAGGTGAATTTATATCAAGTGAAAAGCTTCTCCGAATAGATTATAAGCTACTTATAGTCGTGAAATGGTGAAATTTCCTAATTCAGTGGCCAAAATGTTTAATTTATAAAAAAATCCAGTCAAATTTATAAAAATAATCTTTACGGTTTAATCTAAATAAAGAGTCCACCAAAAAAGCTGTATAGGCATCTTTTCCCTGCTGTGCATAAAAATGATGAACCTTTCTTTCTACAAGACGAGACGTGCGAGCTAACCTGGATGAGGATTTGCAAGGACACTGCCTACATAGAACGAAGAAGTGCAACTGAGTTCCCCGCACGTTCTGTTGATTTAAAACCTCCAGATTTTTACCTATGGGGGATACTAAAGGATGTCGTGTATCGCAGAAAACCGGCTACATTGGCGGTCCTTCGGGAAGAAACTAAAAGGGCATGTGCAGCAATCCAAATGGACACTTTGGTCAAATTACTCAAGCAGTAGTTCGCCTTAATAATAATAAGTGTCTGGAAACTAATCGGAATCACTTGTGCACTTTTTGTAATTGTAGAAGTCGGAATAATTTTAGTGTTAACCTGTTTATACAAGTAGTTTCTTTTTCTCAAATGTGAATAATTTTTTTTGGTGGACTCGCTATTTTTAAAGAAATGAAGCAATAATTTTAGTGAGCACAAATACATTTTCGAAAACTACACATGCTTCAATAAGCGCACCTGAACTTCCATCTATTCTAATTTTTACTAACGAAAATTAAAATGCGCTGAGACCATTTTCCCCTCCTCTCGGACGATTACGTCACCAACATTCTTCCCCGTCTCCATAATCTTTCACAAGGACGAGGTGGTATTTCGAATCGGGTTCACCAAGTGCCTTATTAACATTCTCATTTCCCACAACAACAAATCAGCGCAACCAAATGTATAATAATAAAAATAATAATAACAACAACAACAACACAAGTCAAACAAAACACGGCTATGCTATTTTCACAGTTTTCTACTTTTTTTCCGATCTTACATGCATATTACCTGCCTCACAAAGGCTCAGCATGAATATTTAAAAATTTGTTCGACCCAATTACCTCCGTAAAATATGCAATTTAAAAACTTGTGAACAACAGGGAACCGTGAAGGCGGGCGCCCAAAAAAGAGAGGGAGGTACCGTCGGGAGCAAAGTCGGAAAATGAGAGTGAGAGAAAAATGCGAGAGAGAGAGAAAGAGAGAATGAATGAGTGAGTGAATGAAGAAGGCGCGTGGGCTCCGGTCATGGCCAGTGTTATTGCGGTCGTGAAGCGTGAAGCGGGCGCACCTGCGTTTCCCTCCGCAAGATACGCTTTTATAACGAGCCAAGCCTCACGCCCCTCCTGCCATCAGTTTACGACAGTTCCATCACAGACCGTGAAACAAAAAAAAAAAAAAAACTAAAGCAAGAAAAAGAAAGAAAAGGAAAAATAAAAGCATCACGACAAAAACGGAGGAGATACAGACGTTATGGAGAAATCACACTGGGGCGATTGTTTAGAAGCGACGAGTTGTAAGTCACTCTACGGCGGACAGGATGCTCATCAGAATCTTTCAGAAGGCGTTGGTTAAAGATTAATGTCAACTCTCGCCAAAGCGCACCTGTTTAAAGGGGACCAAAATCTCACTCCATTCCAAAACAACATTAATGCCACTGTTGGGCCCAACCTTTGGGTTTAATTACCGCTTCAATCCATTTAACAAGGCTTTCCACTAATTTCCCTGCAATGACAGCGAGAAGGTCGCGTTTGGGTGTAGGCATTCCAATCCACTCCGAAAAGACTCGAACGTCATTAGAGGAGGCCTACGTGCTGACTACCGATAATACTCTTACCATTCCGATAAAAATTCTGAAGTAATTGCTTTACGGGGGAAACACAGGGCTTACTGCCATAAAAAGTGCAAGAAACGTGAGAAAAATTGTTTTGTTGGCAGGGGCTCCAAAAAGAAACGCATTAGGCCTATTCCATTAATTCGCAAAGAAGTTCAGTGTATAAGAATGAATTTCATGGCGAGGATGAAGAAGAAGGTGCCAACCAGTTTTAACAAATGGGTCAAATATTTAGCAACATACTGCCAACAGATGATATCACTCGGCAATAAATTGCCATTCCCGTCTTCGCGATTGCATTCCAAGCAATAACCAGGAGACCTGATGCCCGCTTGGCGTTCCTAAAAAATAATTTTACAAGAAAAGGAAGATTTCTTTATTATTAAATTACCAAAACTTCTATGTCAGGATGCTTCACTGCACTGCGCGCGTGATTCTCCTATCTGTAGTTACGATAAGAGAAATGCAAGGGAGAAATGTAAGAATCTTTCGAATATTAAAATAATTTGATTTATTATTAAAATTATTAAATTTCCAACTATATTCTGACAAAGTTACGTTAAAATTATAATGACACGAAATAAAGGATCTTGTCATGAACGAACTCGTCCTGATATAAAAGGATTCATAC
Source organism: Rhysida immarginata (assembly GCA_023313115.1). Taxonomy (NCBI): domain Eukaryota; kingdom Metazoa; phylum Arthropoda; class Chilopoda; order Scolopendromorpha; family Scolopendridae; genus Rhysida; species Rhysida immarginata. Next base: position 19,291,120 of record JAHWFO010057280.1, read on the forward strand.
AAGCTCACAAACATCATATCAAAACTGAAAACGCCAACTAAGGATTTTGAACGTGGTATAACACTTAGGCGCTAGCGTTATGGAAAATCTACTCGTGAAATTTTACGACATTCCACCGTAAATGATGTTATGATGAATTGAAAGCATGTATAAGATACGACTTTTTAAATGCAAATGCCGACTGACAGACCCACTTGGCATAAAACACTCGATCTGAACGAAATTTCAAGATGCCTCCAAGATGCAATTTCGTTAGTAACAGGAAACTTGGGGAGAGCTCTGAACCTAGGGTTTTCATGGCCTAACAGCCGTAAACCAAACATGATTTCAACCAGTGCCAAGAGTTGCTTTACACTGATGTAATGATCGACATAATGGGCCCTCGTACAATGGCGACGTAATTTATAGTGACGAATTACTACACCGCAATTAGGTAAATGTGTGTGGCGAATAACCCTGGTGAATACGTGCTTACCCGACTGCAATACATCACAAATAAAATTTGGGATGGTTAGTACTAAGAGTGAGTACGCACAATGCATCTTTCCGCATAGGCACATGCCCGGGGGGGGGGGGGGCGAGTCCGAGGGGTCCTGTTTCCTCAGTTGTAGAGTTCTTATGGTTTGGAAGGAAACCATGAACACGGAAACTTATCTCCATGGTGCAGATACTTCTGTGCTGCTCATTCGTGCTTCAATATGATCGTGCGCCCGTTCATAAAGCGCAGATTACGCAGAGCTGGTTTGTTGAAATGGATGTTGAGTATATGGAAGAATAAGTTCTAAGTTCCAGTTTGCTCAGTCATAAAACTGGGTGAATGCTCGAACAGTGATTTGCATGGCTTGATGCGCGAAGGGCTGAATCAAACACATCCCAAACTGCCTTATTACTGTCTAGATATTTAAAGACAATAATGCCTAGGATATACAAGAAATGTTTGTGATGACGGGGAAAATATGCAGGTTGAAAATTTACCCAATAGACCAAAAAGGCTAGTTGATGATAGAATTCTTTTCCCAGAATCGAAACAGGCAACCGAAGGGTACGGTGAGGCAAATAACAGTAAGTTTCGATGACTGTACAGAGTAACACCTCAGAAACAAGAAATCACACCTTTGATGATTGGGAGCGAGTTTCATGAGAAATGATACCCCATACGAAAATGGCCATAAGTCTAGGACTCGTCGTGCCATGAAACAACCGAGCAAGTTAGATAATGGTAGCAATATTATGCTTCGGGGAACGCTTTCATGTTACGAATTATCTTCATACTTGCAGAAAGGTCTCTCAATAGAACACTAATCTGAACATTATTGCCGCCCAAATCCATTTATAACTATACCTTACCCTTCAATTATGGCATCTATGAAATGGATCCATATATTTCAGAAATGTCCGTAAAGTCAAAGAAAGAATCATGGATCATGACAGCGAATCCGCTTGTTAGAGTGGTCTGCACAATCATTACAGCTACCCTATAGATTAAGTATGGAGCTGTCCACAACTTGCAGCTACTTGGTTGACCTACTGGAAACTTTATTTTGAGCAAGAGAAAGATGTACACATGATTAGCAGGATTTCAATATCAAATTGAAAGGTTTCAGTGTACGCATTCTGAATCAGTATTTTCATTCAATAATCTAAGGAAGAAATGGTTAACAACATATATACAGAGTACAAATTCTCCATGTACAGTTCAAACATAGTACTGGATTATTAATAATTACAAGAGAAACAGACATTAACCCAGCAAAGGAATCTAACTTCGCGATTTTCCCACGTTTGTTATCCGAAGAGGCGGTGAGATGTTGAACGCGCAACACGCCCTCTTAATGTAGCATGCCAAGTTGTAATTTGTTGCACATTAAACCATCATCAGACTTTACATCTCGTATACAGTCCCTCTCTCTCTCTATCTCCCATGCTCCCAACACGTGCAAAGGGAGTCACCTTCTCTCTCTTAACAGTTGCGACGCTTTTAGAATTGCGTTCATTGCTCGTGGCAAGTAATAGGAACGAAAGACAAAAAAAATAGTCGAGGCTTCCGGGCAATCAGAGAGGGCCCTCTGCCACGAGAAGAGAGTTTTGTTTGACACCTGACAACAAGGGGGTGCGCTAAGACAGTGGGCGAGGGTGGAAGGGAAAAATGGGAGGAGGTAAGTATGTGTAAAGAAAGTCCGCCTTCACTAGACCCGAGCACCGGATTGACATCAGTCATTTCGTAATATGGGTCGGGCTCTTTAATCACAAAGCGTTGGCTCACCCACCAACGTCCGATGATCGGTCGTACGCACACTGCTTTCCTTACAGCTCTCTCCGCCAACTTCTTTGTTTGGCAATTCGAAAAAATTCTCGCCCAACGGCAACGGATGCAGAAAGAAGAGAGAGAGGGGCAAAGAGTGAATCCACTCCACACAGAGAGCGCAAAAACCAAAGGAGGAAAAAGGTGGCTCGAAATTCGTTCTGCGGGGCCGGTTTGAAAAATGAAACCTTTAGGGGGCTACCCGTTCAGTGATTGAAAATAATGAGACAGCGAGACAAACGGATCAGATTGAAGGGAGGAAATGGGAGTTGATCGGCGCTTGGCGGAATTCAAAAATAAAAAAATAAACAACTCCAACTCCGAATTGGAAAATTAAAAAAAAAGTTGAGGAAAATAGCGGAGCAGCAGGCTAACATCGGTCGCTAAGAGATTACAAGCCATTAGAACAAATGTTACTCAAAGAGGACCCGTGGGCCGGAGAGAGAGAGAGAAGCAACAAGAATTGACCCTCCCGACGGGGGTCGCCCCGGCGCAAAGGAGGCATTCGCATGGAATATCAATCGATCGGGTGACGAGCAACAACTCATCGCTCTTGATGTATGAACATGACATTACGAACATGAAGATATGAATTCCTTTCCTCCTCCTCTGCCGAGAGGACACACACGCTTGGGGCTTTCGAAGAAAATAAAATCACGTACACAAAATTGTCATTGGAAAATGATTATACCAATTAACTGTCATACTATTCACCCATCCACCCACCCCTTCCTTACAATTCATTTCTCTTTCTTCTTTCTTATCGCTTGTATTCCTATTATTACTATCATCACTAATGGCATGGCTTCGCCTGAAACCCAAATACAAAAAGGACAAATAAATGGATGGTTCAAATTAAATTACGCTCAAATAACAATGCTTCAATTGATATGGATTTCATGCGCAATAATTTTGAAGGTAGTTTTCGTGAATTCTTGAAAGACAAATGACGGTAAGCCAAAACCAATCTTGCATAACGAGATGTATCACTAATCAGAGGGCACGTGTAGGATCTGAACTTCTCGAATGTCGGACGAAAATGAGGCAACAGGGCAGAAGAGGATGGGGGGGGGGACCCCAAGGTAAAATTTGTTTTATCCTTTTTTCGAGTAAAGGGTGCTTTTTATTATGCTTTAAGCTGTTGAACAGTCAAACACATCCATTAATTCATTAAAAAAATTATACACTATCCATTAAAGCAACAAATACTGCAAAAGCTCAAAGAAAATCCGAAGCGAATGCCCATCGCTTATTTTATTTTAATGAAATCTTCGGTCATCTAAGAAAAGAATGATTTCAATAAATTTTCTAAGTATACAATGTATGAGTGTAATAAATTTTTCTAGGAATGGCCTTAAAAATGAAAAAAAGAAAAATCAGCAAAAATTTATAATTTATGGTTAAAAATTTGAATCTCAATGGGTTATATGAAAGTGATTGCTCTAAACTTTTCCATCTTTTGTACAGGGTGTTGCAGATAACTACAGGGCAGTATAACGGGAAACCTACCCGCTCGATTGCAGGGGCCGGCTCGACATCAAACGATAGTTGGGTAATTTTATCAAAAACATGACAGTTTTGACGTTCACCCCCCCCCCTTCCCCGACTGGAAACTGCTGGCTGCTGCAGGCCATCTTCATCTCCCTCCATTCTGGCAATCGATCGAGCTGGCCCCTGCAATCGAGCAGGTAGGCTTCCCGTTATAATGCCCTGTAGTTATCTGCAACACCCTGTACAAAAAATGGAAAAGTTTAGAGCAATCAGGGTCCTAATGCCAAAATTTTATGCTATCGGCCCGCAGCCTTAGAAAGTTTGAGAAACACTGCTTTAGAATAAACGCTTTTAAAAGACGGATTAACGAGATCATGGATGACACAGAGGAAGACGCCAATTATTTAACAAAAGTTTGGGGGGTGGGGGAGAGATGTGTGTTTAAAAATTTCAAAAGCCTTTACTAAGCTAATTTTTCTAGAATTACTATTATATTTAACACATGCATAATGTCGTTAATGGTGCTGAACTAATGTTGACTTTGGTATAGAAGTGAAGCAAATGTGTATTTATCATCATTGGCAAATGAAGGATGATATTTATACCGGACCTTCTATGTTTACGGTAGGGGAGAGTGGGGTTGGTTCGAACGAAAATCAAATTTTTTCTCCCTGTGGGCTAATCATGAACCAAATATGAATGTGTATATCGTATTGTGTACTCTAAACCTTTCGTCATGTGATTTTTCAGTAGTCACAAGATAATCTATACTGTGTGTTTCAAAAGTTCCCGAACTGCCCCTTCTGTATGGAGGGAAAGTCTAACCTATGACAACAGAAGTAATGTTCGCCCAACCACTAAAATAAACCATGTGCTGAAATAAATTACATAAAATCAGTTTTACGTAGTGGCAAAGTTTCTCAAATGTGTTTATTTTATTTTTATATTCCCAAAGGAAACGGTACATGCAGATTATATCATTTGCTCAAAGTGCAACGTTTAATCCCCTCTCGCGCAAAGGAGAACCATCTCTGCTCGTTCTTGCATACCGTATTTCATTTGTTTATTTTCACGCAAGAAACGCTTTTTAAACTGTTACTGTACCCCTTCTATTTTTTACTTTAACCTTTTATTTCACTCTCACATTGCGTATTTGCATTTATGTAAAAAAAATAGCGGGATTCGTAACGACTGGGAGCATCCATTAATTGAAAAAAAAAGAGGTTGAGAGAAAGTGGCTCCTTTCTACCACCCCTTCAGCATATCTGCACAACAGTACGTTATGCAGGGAAAGTCATCTCCTGCGTTAGGGAACTTTTGAAACACGCGGTATCCAACTATAAATAAATAAAGGAGAACATGTGAGTTCGTCACGGAAACAGTTTGGCATTGTTGTTGCAGTGGTTGGCACTCAACTAAATACACGCCGGAACTGAAAAGTCACCTGAGCAACAATTTTTATCATCAATCAATCACAAAACTATAAATAAAGGAGAAAACGTGAGTTCATCATTAGAAACAATTTGAATGAATTGAATTTGATAAAACTAATTACCGCGCAAACTGCACGTGGGCCCCGTTCATATTTATACAAGCACTGCAATGTCCGAAGCAACCCCTAGATGTGGGGTTGTTTCGAACTGTCGCGGGGCTGTTTCCAATAAACTGCTTTTCGCCATTTTAATGAAATACAAGGTAACTTTATTATCAGAAGAGCACGAAAATGTTATCGCAATTTGCCTAACATTATCACATTTTAAAAAAATCACAATCACTTGACTACCAGCTTTGTTTCATTTAGTTGGTTTGGTTTGTTTGGTATTAACCTCCTTTTCAACTGCTATGGACATTTCAGGACGGCGTTATAGGGGCCGCAAATTTTGCCTCGCAAGGGTTCTTTAGCGTGCAGCCGGCAAACGACTACACGGGACCAACGGCTTAACTTCCCTTCCGAAGGAAGTGCTTGATCTCAGGATTTTCCCCCTGAAAAAATCCTCGTCGTCCTCGGCCGGGGTCGAACCCGCGCACTCATGCATCAGAGGCGATCACGCAACCATTGAGCCACAGAGGCCGATTTGTTTCATTTAGAAGCAGGACTAGCAGACGTGACATTTCTACTGCGGCTTTCATTTTCTGTATCATCTGGTGCTAGCTTCATATCTTTCCTAGAAAGAAGATCTTGCCCTCTTTTCCTTTAGTAAGTTCTAACCAAACGCGACCGAATCAACCCTCTTTGTTGTGTCCGAATCAACCCCATCACGCCAGAAATCAAATAAAACCTTGTTAAGGCCTAACGACGCACATGGCCCAAATGAAACTCCAACACGTTTAAGTATAGAACTGTCCCTCAAAAATAAATAAACATTTTTCGTATAACCTCTCTACAAATTCACGAACAAACCTACCTCAAAATTTTTTTCACACTCCCGAATACAAATTTTATTTCTTATTTACTTATCTTTGTTGTGATCGTTCTGGCGAATAGATTTTCATAATCTGTGTAGTGTCGAACGCTAGGGATAATATTTTAGGCAGCGTGCGAATAGTTTCTACTGAAAAAATCGATTTGTCCGAACCAACCCGCATCCGAACAGACCCCACTCTCCCCTACCTGTCTGAAGCTGGTGTTTGGTCATGCCTAACTAAACGTAATACCTATCGCAAATTTTTTATTTGTTTATTCAGTAATATTAGTTCCCACTATGGACTTCATTCAATATATGCTATATGGCAAGTTGCGTGGAAATTTAGGATCACTAAAGTTCGAAATAATAAATGGGACGGACAACTTGTAGATGCGAACCACTGTATAACCCAATGTCCCAATAAAGGAGCCGAGTGTTTCTGATAAGCAGTCGGTTTTCAACAAAGGAAAAACATCCTGATCATCGTAGGATTGTTGGTCAGCCTACGATGATCAGGTGACTTTTCCGCGCCGTGGCCTGTCTTTTTCGTCAGCTACGGTTTTGTCATTGAATTTCTGGAATTTCTGAATTTCTAGAAAAATACCCGCCAAAACATGGAAACAAAGGGAATGAAATTGACGACTGCTACCACCTCTTGTTCAGGGTTCATGATGCCAAAGCAATTTCCAGTGGGTACGTACTATAGTTAAACACTGAAAAATGGATTTTCCGAACTTCTAAAATTTTTTAAAATTCTGAAATTATCAAAAGTTTAAACACCTTTTGTAATTTTACAAACATGCAGTATTTGGTTATTAAAAATCTTGTGACCATCAGTATCAAGTTTTCTAACTTCTCAGTTATTTGGAAATATATTAACGAGAGAGAGAATATTTTGAGAAGTTTCAGACAGTCCTGGCATGTATGATTTTTTACAATTTTGTTATGTATCAAGGATTCATTTGCGATCCCCAGTTTATTGGCAAACTATATTCAAAATAAGATTGTATATAGAGTTCGTAAACACCCTGTATTTAAAATGTCAGATCTTACGGCTTCGTTTACAATATTTCTAGAATGTCGTTTATTCTTCATGAATAAGATAAAGCTTCAAAAAACCAATTTCTAAAGAAAGCTGTCGACCGTAGCAGTGCAAAATATACGATTAATATATAACAATTTTAAATTTATAATTAAACCCTTTATAAAATTATATTGTGTAGTGAATTGTATTTAAGGGTATAACTCAAAATTTAATACATTGTAAAACCTTTGAAGGCAAAAAAAAATTTCATATACCATGCAAATTTATTTCATCTAACCACATGAACCTCCGAAAACATTGTAACTAATATCTAATTCTTCCTACCTAGAAAAACACAAGACGCCAAGCTTTGAACGGCACGTAAAAGCATTATAAATCCGCAGTCAATTGTATTATAAAAATTACATCATGGTCAAACGCTAATAGGCAATTACGAAGAAAGTAAAATAAAACAGGAAGATCGACTGTTATGTTCCTTTATATGAAATTCGATATGAATCCACTTCACTTTCTTCATTGCTAAACAACCAGGAAACCATTAAGAAATAGCCATCGTCTTCAAGGAAACGTTTAAAGCCACTCACTTTTATGGCATCACAGTAAAGAACAAAAAAAAAAAAAAAAAAAAAAAAAAAAAAAAAGGACAGGGTGAAAAAAAATAATTAAATTTTAAAGCCGGTGCATATGATTAAAGCAAAATAGCCATTCAAAAGCAAACCTGTATCCACTAAACGTTCGTTTAATGTTCGGAAACACATAAAAAGGCAAATTTCACCATGTCAATTCATTTAATGTATTTTAAAAAACCTATAAAGTCTTAAGACTATTAAACATCCATCCTTCTATCAATCATGAAGTCCTTCAGTCACGCACATGAAAAATACAAGAACTTCCAAGTTTTTTCAACAACCCTAACATGTCGATTAAATATGAATTTATTTCTTTTCAATTGGCTCATTATTGCCACTACTATTTTTTTATTAATATTTATACATTTTTTTAAATTCATTTTATTCCACCTCACAGCTATCAATAAGCGGAAAAAATATTTTGACCCTTGGTTTCGTTTTCTTTTTTCGCATGCCAAGGCTCTTAAATCATATTCGTTGAAGTCATTAAGACAACACTTTGCTCCCAATGGAACCAGGTGAGAGTGACACTTCAAATGAGCGCTGGACGACCATAAAAATATTCGATCGTAGTAATTTTCCAACTTCAGGAAGGGGAAACCCTATATTTTTAAAATAATAAATAATAGTCAGCAAAATTTAAAAAAGTTCCGAAGAAGGGAGGAAGAAGAAGAAAAAAAAGTAATATTTAACTGTTTTCCGCGGGATGCCAATCAACGATCAATTATGGCAAAGAGGAGCCACAGGGGGCGCACCATTCGGCGACCCTGTGATTACACTTTCTGAATCACCTTTTGCAAAAGTCCCCCCTAAGGTGCTATTAACGATCGGCTTCCAAAGAAATCCCCGAAAACGATGGCCGGGTGTTAAGCAAAAAATCAGAATGTTCAATTAGAAAAGCGGCACTGGTTCAGTAACAACCATTCTGGCGACGAACAATGATAACTTGGATTCGACTCCAAGCATAAGATACCAATTTTCGAGTTACACATTTTTTATACACTCATGAATCTCTGAAGAAAAAGAATACGAACCTATACGAATAAGCGTCGATCCTAATGCACTGTAGTGCGTGTATACTTAAAATGAATCCAATGGAAAGGACAACGACGTCAATTGGAAAAAGAGGTGGAAGATGCCAACTGCTAGACAAGGGGCCTTAAGGTACTAATTACTTCGTGTAACGAGAACATAAAAAGCTACAAGCACCTTCATTCTTCATGTGCTCAGGCGTTGAGTAAAATATTAAGGATAATAATGGTGGGACAGAGCAATTTCCAGATTTTATCCCCAACCTGGCACGATCTACACTTTAAAGCTAACGATCTCAAGGGACATTTAAAACTACAGTATTATAATAGCTATTAAAATAATTCTTACTTTAAATGATCTATTTTCTACCATAAAACTATGACAGATTATATTATTATATTCTTTGTGAATTGATCTATAGGCTATTTATTATGTACCATGTTTCGGAAAATGGTCATTTTTAGATTGTTTCGAAGACCCGAGGGAGTTCCATTCTGGATTTGTTCTACCTCTTTTTTTGTTTCCATTGACTTTTCTCTTTTTTCTATATAATTATATTTTGTTCCTATGTAAAAAGTAAACTTAGACTTGTTATCTCTATATTATATCTATCTTCCAGTTTTCAAGTTTGTTGGACCGTATGTGCTTTTCCCGGGCATGTTACAAAATCGTAATTTAATTGGAAATATTCAATTTCTAATGAAAGGGAAGACATATTGAAGCCTGTTTTAATACTGACCTTAATATCTCTTTTTTTTTTGAAGTTTTATATGATTATTTTTATTTATTTATTTATTTATTTATTTATTTATTTATTTATTTATTTCAAAAAAGTGCCAACAGGGGACGGTATGGTCAAAGATAGACTAGTTAGGTCCCTGTGGGCACCGGTACAGACTAGTAATAAACAATTTCATTATGTTAGTAAACAACACGCACAACAGTGGCAGAAACTGTCAACTGCCAATTGTCAGCTGAACAGGCCGACAGACGCACAAACTGATATAGAAGGTAATAAAAAAGCAATTACACAATTTAACAAGCGAAGAATTAGACAATAATTCCGCACGACATTTCAACGATGCCATCACATCAACATGTTTGTTACTGCCCTGAATGCTTCCTGAATTCGTTGTTGCAGATCGGATTCTTCCTGAATTAAGCTATGGTGCAAGTGGACATCACATTGAACACTATCTGGAATGATGGAAAGACTTACTTTGTATCAGATGGCTGTTTGTAAGCAACAAACGGTAGAAGAGCCAATTGTTCTGTTGCAGAGCTTGCAATGAGGATTGTGGGTGATCCGTTCATCGGATTTTGGTGAACTTTTTTTGCTTCGTTTGTAATTTGCTGTTGAACATGTGCAATTGGAATTTTTTGTGTATCTCTTACGGTTTTCGAGATAGAATCTGGATGTGTCCTAATTTGCATATTTGAGATGATGAAAGGTGCTCCATCAGATAGACTATTCTCAAGTTCCTATTTATTCCCTGTATTGGAATTTGTATAACTACATTGGTATCCAAGATAGGAAGGGGATTACGGACTTTCAACTCACCCTGTATAATCAAGGTGCTATAGACTTAGAGCCAACATAATTCCGATATTATAAAGTTATACAAGGTGAATGCAGGTTGTATATTAAACTTATAATGCTAGCACTAACTTAGGCACAGGCTAAAACAGAACAATTATAATATATAGAGATGAAGTATAGCAAATTTACAAGCATACGATTTTACAGTCTAGACAAGTGTCATTAGTACAATATAGATAATAGCAAGCAGCAATACCTAGTATATGTATTGGATATAGGACTAAACTACTAGCCTTATAGAATTATAAATTAAGCCAGAAATAAGGGGCGTATACGAGGGATGGAAAACATACTTAAGGTGTAATATGAGAATAAACAAAATTACTTATTACTTCCTTTATTACTGGATTTAGGATCTACTGTTTATTCTAAGATATCCACTGTTTTGGGTGAGATATCTATAATTTGGTTAGGAGCTTTAATAATGTCTTGTATAGCAAAATGATTTCATGTCTTCGTCATTGCTAAACGTTTATCCCGGTCTAACCACAGACATTTTGTGGAATCAATAAACCAAAAACCTAGGAATGTAAAGTGGAAAAATTTTCTCTGGTTCTTCAGTTTTTGGACTCTCAAATAACTCTAAAGAGAGTTTAAATAATAATTTTAACTTTGAAGGTTAACAGTTTTAATTAGCCTAAAATGTTATATTCGGCGCGACCAAAAAACTTAACAAACCAACTAACCAGCCAAAGGAGAAGTTAACATATTGAAGAAAATATTCCAATCATTTGTTAATTACAATAGGGACCACGATAGGGACCACAATAGGCTCGAACCAGGGACCACGAGCATCGATCTGCTCTCGCTGCTCTTGTAACTCGTGGTCCCTGGTTTCAGCCCAGGTGGTGGATTTTTTCCTGTCCTTTTCTATATTGTGATTAACCAACTAACCATTCTTCTCATAAATTCAGCTTTTGCTGTATCGGTTTAGCTTCCATATCCAAAGCTCATGCTTTTTTTTCCTTCTTGTAATAGATTGGAAATCTTAGTATTTTTTAAAAAATATTTGAGCAAAACGAGTTTAGCTTTAATAAGAAAAATTTTATCATTGTTTGTTTGTTGTTGCTACACGAAATAATCGTTTGTTTTCTTTTATATATTAATTTCCATATATAATTTAAATATAGTACTTACAACTTTTTACTTCAAAACTGCAAAGTTGTGTTATAAATGCGCGTTAAAAATGTATTTATTTTTTATTTATTACAAGCATCCATAAGGAATAAAAGAGAACAAGAGGTCGAAGAACAAAGTTAAAATGTAGGGAAAACCCAAAGAATAATGAAATTGCAAGTTAACATCTGGATAAACAGGAGAAGTAACACATTTTCGCAATTACTGAAGAGATAGCGTTGTAATACGTAACTATTTGATTTTTTGTCAAAACGGCGGCAGTTTATTTTACATCATAATGTTCCAGTCAGAGATCTACAACAACGAATGATAATATATATTTTCTAAGCGATCGGGCATCGGGAACCTGAACCAGGGGGCGACTTTTTGGATTTGAGAACGCGATTCAGTAAGCATCGATCTTAAGTCAAAATTGCATATTTTCGAGACGTTTCGCATTGTTGAAAGATAAGTTAACCTAAGATCGATGCCTATTGAATCGCGATCTCAATTCTGAAAACTCGCCCCAAGATCGTATGAAAACAGTCGGATGGTAAGGCGAATACAACTAGGGTGCCCTTGGATGATGGCAAGACAGGTAATTGTACACAACAAAAAACAAAAGTAAATGACTTATAGCGAGATGATATTATGGGATGATATTACATGCTACTGTCAATCTAATGAGTAAACCAGTCCTTATGCCTGAATTTTACTAACCGTGCGTACGTCAATTTTTAACATTACGGTTTTATAATAGTACCATTTATGTAAATTACATTTTTACTTTTGATTGTATTTTTGCGTTTAACTTTCAATTGTATCTTTACTATTCTAACACATATTCTAAATCACTGAGTCCAATAAGTGGCGAGTAATATTCGTTTCGTGTTCTTTCTCTTCGCACTGACCCAAATCCATTCAACCCTTCGCCAACAATCAAGCCGAGCGAGATTATGGTTTTCCTCTCTTTCTCTTCTGCTGAGCGACAGTTACCTTTATGTCGGTTCCTACCATCCGCCATTAGCGGGGGCCTTTCAGTCAAGTGCGAGCGCAACGGGGGAGCGAAGGAAGGGGGGGAAAATGCGAGGCAGGCCCAGTTCAGTCCAACCCGGGGCCTTTTTCGAAGGAAGGGGGCCGTCTACTTCAATTATGCTAATGAGCTGCATTTCGATCCCTCGGCACCCATTTTCCACCGCACAAAGGGAGGTTCGGCGCTTCCATTCACCTTAGCCGTGTTTATCCAACAAGTGAAATTTCGCAGCCTCCCTTCCCGATACGCCTACAACCGTCGGCAACTTCCACCACACTTGCCAATTCGCATGCTGCTATGAGGGAAACGTAAAAAAAAAGAAAAGGGTTAAGGGGGAAAAGAATTTAGAAAAAAAAGAGAGAGAGAGAACTGGGAAGAGGGGGTATAAGTTATTCATCAATCTTTTATAAGCATGACTCACGTGAGGAACCATTAGCAGCCCCGTTCCTTTTATTCAAATGATCCCGAGACGCAAAATAAAAAAAAGAGGCAAAACTGTAGGGGCCCAACTGAGAGAAAAATGCAACAAGCTGGTTTACCAAAACAGAAGTAAACGAAGGGGAGGAGAAAACAAGATGTCATGAATAATCTATGGAAAGTTCATCATGAATAACGGAGAAAATGAAAAGAAAGGGGAGGTAGGACGAGAAAAGCGTCAACAAACAACAACTATAAAAGGAATTAAAAAAAATTATAAAAGAATTCTGGAGAAGAGGAGGAGGAGGAGGAGGAGGAGGAGGATGGTAAATGGCCATTCTGCGAGATAAATGAATCGGTTGATCGACAAGACAGATGCCGACGGTCAAAACCAAGATCCCTCAATGTTTCCTCCTCTTGGATTTTTCCTTGTTCCAGTCGACATTTTTCAAAATTCATCACTCCTCACAACTCCCAACATTCAATGTTCAGGGAGGTGCGTGTACGTGTGTCTGTCCGTCTGTGTGTTCGCTCCTCCTGCATTTCGTTTACATCAAAGGCCACTGGCCCCCATCGCCAATATCAATGGTCACCACTGCAGACTCCTCAAAAGCAAACTTCATTAAGGATACATAAAGAAAGTTTTTCGATAGCGGTACTACAGTATTTACTGACCATCCCTGAGGAAAAAAGTAAAATATCCACGCGCAACTCCCTGTTAGCTGATTTAATAATATTCAAGCCTCTCCTAACGAAATAGTAAGTAAACCTGGAAGTATCTACTGCTTGGAATCCGCTTGTATGAAATAAGGTTTCTCTCTCGAACGGGCCCACTATAAATTAATTCCTACAAATTCGACATCATGACTGGAATTCATGATCAGAAGCGGTTACGTATGTCACAATACGACCAAACAGTTGACAACTTCTGAACATATCTGAAGACCATGTAAGGTTAAAACTGGCGTAAAAAACGTAATTCGTAAACCATAAAAATTTGACTCCATGCTAAATTATTTTTCCATGTAGGACTGTATGAACTAAGGGCTGTTTAAAGAACGCTTTTCAAAAGTGCACAGCAGAATCTCACACACCATATTTCTCAAAAGAGACCTTGAACATATGCACAGGAAATATGAACAATAGAGGTGGAAATCAATTATCCACCATATATTCCGATGACAAAATTAAAACAGAACAAGAAATTCACATCCAGAAATTTAGGAAGTTTGCTATGCGATCGCTGAACGCGACTCTTCTATTCTTTAACCTGGGAGGACGACTTGAAAAGGGCTCTCGCAAGAGAATTTTGACAGATATAAGAAAACTGAATGAAAACGTACCAACGATATTTTTCGTACATTTTACAGCTGCCAACCTTGTTGCTTACAGCGAACTGCTCGACATTCTCATCGGTAGCTATTCATTTCTCTTCAAGAAAAAATGCAGCGCCAAAAAACGCAATCAGTTACGCTTTGTAGAACTTATAAGGAAATTTTAACAGTTTTTAATGAGAAAAAATCTGTTGTGGGCATCACAATACTCCCTTGTACGAAACTTTATTGAATGTTTTTTTGGGGGGAAAAATTCTCATTATTATTCTTTACACGAATTTCCGTCTTTCCTTTTTTGACTAAAAACTCCAAATGTTGAAACAAATTTTGACATCCGTTTTGGTACTTCAAATAAGAGTACTTTAAACTCTGACGTCAAAGAGTCAAACTCTGACGTCACAAACTGCTCCTCGCAACCAAAACTCTATAGACATGAAAAGAAAATCAGTTGGGGAAACGACCAAAACACGTTTGGCCCAGCCGATTGCAATGAAAATGCGAGGTGCACAACTACATGTAACAACAGTCCTAAATACAAAATTTCAACATTCTACACCTAACAGTTTTTGAGAAATGCGACGCGCACACACACACATACATATGTATAGATGTCACGATGAAACACGTCAAAATGGATTCAGGGATGGTCAAAATGTATATTTCCGATGAAATCTGAAAACAGAAATTTTTCTCGATTACAATACTTCCTTTACTTCGTACAAGGAAGTAAAAATAGCCATTTGAGGAGTTCAAAATCGATTTATATTTGAATTTTTGTAACTGTCCCTTCTGTATACAGAGTGTTTTTGAACTCGGTGGATAAACTTACAGGGTGATACGTTATAAGATACTGAATATTTTTTACCAAAGAATAGATGGTCCAAAGTTAACCATTAAATTTCTACCAGAAAAAAATCTGTTGTGGGCAGCACAATACTTCCTTGTACGATACTTTATTGAATGCTTTTTTCGGAAAAAATTCACATTTTTAATCTTGACACACGAATTTCCGTCTCTCTTTGTTGTCTAAAACTCCAAATGTTGATACAAATTTTGACAACCGTTTGGGAACTTCAAACGAAGTTCTTCAAATTTTGTTTTCCAAATAGAGTACTTCAAACTCTGACGTCACAAACTGCTCCACGCAATCAAAACTCCATAGACATGAAAGGAAATCAGTTGGGGAAACGACCAAAACACATGTTTGGCCCAGCCGATTGCAACCAAAATGCGAGATGCACAACTACATGTTACAACAGTCCTAAATACAAAATTTCAACATTCTACGCCTAACCGTTTTTGAGAAATGCGAGACACACACACACGCGCGCGCGCACGCACGTACAGACGTCACGACAAAGCATGTCAAAATGGAATCAGGGATGTTCAAAATCTATATTTCCCTTGAAAACTGAAAATCATACAAGGAAGTAAAAATGTTAGAAATACTCAACGCATTACCACTTGAATTATGCATTACGTCAATACAATTTTCGGGGCCCAATGGATTGGCAGAGGCGGACCTGTTGCTTGGTTTGTCATCTCTGGGTTACTTTTTCTGGGGACACATGAAGAGTTAAGTTTACGAGACTCCTGTTGACTCAGATGAGAACTTAGTTACCAGAATTGCATTTGCAGCTGGGAATGTAACATACCAGGCATTTTTGAAACTGTTCGCCAATCAATGTCTCAACGATGTCAGGCATGTTACTGTTCGTGGTCGCTCCTTTGAACAGTTACTGTAAAATAAAATTATTAACTAATTGTTGGTAACGTTTTTCCCTGTAGCGATTTAATGGTGAACTTTGGAACATCCATTCTTTGGTAAAAAATGATCAGTATGTTATCACCTATCGTTTTGTGAAGTTTGTGCAATGATGTTATACAACCGTTATTGATAATTAACCAAACAATTAACGTTCCCCTCAATTTCTGAATGCTACTTGAGGGATTTATCCTTTACGGATAGATAATACTATATGCAAAAGAAAAAAAAGTCACACTAGGGATGACTGAAATAATGCAGCGATTTATGCGTATGTGAATACAACTTGAAGTTTCTTGCAATGATAATGAGTCGTTATTTATTTATGTTACTGTATGATTTGACATTTATATGACTACTGAGTTATAGATATTCAAAAGAACTTTAATTAATAATCAAAGAAAGAACTTTCCCATGGTAGAAGCTTGCAAGCTTTTTAAATCAAGAACAACAATCCCGTTAAGACCACTCTCATAAAAACATTATTTATTGTAGGATCGAAGATGGATGATGAAGACGTCACGGATATGAAGTAAAAAGAAAGAACATGGTCCTTTTTCCGTGAAGATCAGATGTAATGAAGCATACTACAATAACAGAGATAAATGAAATATACACAGCTTTCAAGCATTTTCTAAAAATTCGTTACAGTTATTTTTTAATTGAAAATATCCAATTCACGACAACAAAAAAAAGTCTGCTAAAAAAATCCGATAAAGTTGTTCATTTCATATTCCCTTTCCTCAATTTGATGCAAATTCTCTTTTTTATAAATCCTACTTTTTGAAATTTTTTAACATCAACATAAAACTAAGAAACAAAGAGAGGGGGATTAACAGAATGAAGTTCCACTTCAATCTCCAAGACAAAGGAACACACAAACAGTGGTTACTAACGACCTTCCTATTTTCTTCCCCAGGAGATGTAAAAACCAGTGACATGATAGGAGGCTATGAGCCTGTCATCGACGGTGACAGTAAATGCCATGAAAAGAACGGGGTTCAAAGGGGTTTCGGGAGTAATGAGGGAAGAGAGGGGGGAGGGGGGGTAGGCAATATGGAGGTAAACCCTTGCATTATCAGTGGAATGCAACCCTCTGCAAGTGACGTTCGTTCGTTATGAATGGTTCTCGACTTCATAAATCATGTTGGTTTTCATGTCTCAAGATGGATGATAGGCCTATCCTGAAAGAATATCGCACGTCTACTTAACACCAAAAGGACGTATATGAACGTTTCATTCCGAAGTGTCATTAATTAACTTGCAAAGAATAGGGTCATGCCACATGAGGAGCGTGCAGTGATGAACTAGACGGTGAAATCATTAGATACACGCGTTTATAAATTGGAGATATTTAATATTTTTTCCCTAATTACTCTTTACTGATTTTTTTCAAAAGTCAAATGGCAGGTTTTTATGCGAGTCTCAAAAGTAAACCAGTATGAAATTTGCGACTCAATATCTGAACCATTTTTATAACGAAACAACATCAAGAAATAAATCAAAAGTGGCATGAATTTTGATTTGAATTAACTTTACTTGATGAAAAACTACTGAAAACTTGATTTTGAATTTTTATTACACAGACTTTACTAGGGTCACATATTTTATTCAACAAAATAAATTTAACAAGCCAACATACTCATAAGGAAACCATCCGACCATAGTTTCTCACAGTTTCACATCATATTGAAATATTTTACTCACCTAAAGCTACTATTGATGCTTGCAAAATAAGAAATCACGACATCAAAATAAATCTCGAAAACGATAAAATTGAACGAACATAAGTCTTATAAAAACTCCATTGTTACTAACTAGATTTAGGTGAGTAACATATTTTAATTTGGTATGAAAATGTGAGGTAAAGGTTCGGATGGTTCCCTTATAAGTTCTGCTTCTCTTTCCAAGGGAAATTTCCTCGGGCGAGGATGAACTAAAAGTTCGGGTATATAAATTAAAAGTTTTTGAAAAGCATTTTTTTTGTCTGTTTTCTAGAAAATAGTCTTTAACAAAAAAAAAAAAAATCGACGCATCTCACAAAATTTCGCAGGGTTTATCTTACCAGACCAACAACTCTCTATGACCTGAAAGACTCCCATCAGAAGAAAGATAGCTCAAACCTCACAGCCAGTGTTGCAATCTGCCGTTTTCAATATCGTCAACCGTTATTGCAATACTGGTGTCCACAACAACTCCGGAATTCCTCTCCGACGGGTTCACCCAACTGGTCACGCGTTGGTACAATGCGTGGAAAGGGATGGGGACTATGTCGAAAAGTGAATAGTGCATTACATAGAGTATAAGATACAAAAAGAATTTTAAAAATCGGATAACAAATAAAAAAGTTACAGCCCTGGAGAGCTTATTTATCAATCGCCCCTCGCATCATCTAATTTTCTAATCAGTCCGTCGATTTTTTTTTTGTCAGTGTTCTTGCCAGAGCATTTTCAGATATTACGCAAAAAACATACACTCCCATGAAGTGACTGCATTTCATATTTTGTTGCCACCCAAGACGCGATAGTTAGCAGAGGACTAACAGCTTTAGAGAATTTATCAAGGGATGTCTCAACTGAACTCTCCGTTTCTATTAAGATATGAGCTGGCTCAAAACATTCAATTCACATTTTCTTCAGTGCAGGAATAAAGTTTTGGTTTATTTTTTTAAATTTTGATTAGGTCTGGGTTATATTTTTCTTCTAATAAAAAGAGGGGGAAACAACAAGGCCGGCGCTCTCTCTAGCCAATACAGTCCAACGTTCACTTTTTTCCCCCCTGGTGGAGGGAGACGTGAGGAAGAGGTAACGGTCAAGGTCCCTCGTTAACATGAGATAATCAGCTGCAAAAAGATTGAGGCGTGCGTGAGTGCGTGCGGGGGAGTATCCGCTCTTCCCCGTGCTTCCTTATCATCGGCGGCACTATTAGTCACTGTCACTCCCCTCTCCTCCCAATCATCAAACATCAAGTCTACCTGTCTAATCGATCGTCCCTTTTTTTTTGCTCTTTCTTTCCGGCTCTCTACTTATCCACCCCGTGGGTCGTTAAATCACCCCCTTTTATGATCACATCAATCGGTGGAATTCTCCTCCCTCGCCTCCTCCTCCTCCGCCCCATTCATTCTTCCAACCAACGTTCCTTTAAAACTTTTTCGTCTAATTTCCTTCTTTCCTTCCTCTCTCTCCTACAAAAACCTCGTTTCCCACCCAACGGCCCCCTCCCAGCCCTTATTTGTTATCGGCCTGATTTAGGCATTCAGAGCAGTCGCCAGACAGCAGCCGCCGCGCATACCATTTTCTGCCTTCCTTCTCCCTCCGCTTAGGCTATAACTGTCAAGTTCAATACCCAACGTAGGCATTTGTATCTTGTTCAATCCCTCATTCGCCTGTTTAAGAGGCAGCCAACATCGGCCTTTTCACTCAAAGATAATTATTACCGTCCCAATCAACCAACGACGCGCGCGAGAATCGCCAGTCCAGCCGAGGGTTCCTCCTCTACTTCTGGAAAACATCCTTTGTATGTTTGTTTTAATACACAGCGAAATAATTGAATTCACATAAAAGGCGATTACATTAATGAAATCATACAAAATAGTATAAAGGATTTAGAGACCCTGCAAAACATTTTATTAAAGTGAAAATATATATCAACCGGTTTTGCCATCTGTCGTCAGCTTTATTATGGTGATGGCAGAAGGAATGACTGCAAGTTACATTTGAAATTAAGTTGTTTATATTTAATCGCTTTTACCTTTTCGGTGTCGAAGATGTTAAATAATCGTTGAATCTATTGGAAATTTAACCTAGCAGGTGATCAGCCTATTGAGGCTTTGCTTAGCCTTCCAAGCTTGATAGTAAAGGGACAAACACAAACTTCCATGGCTTCAGCGGGATTCGAACCCGCGACTCGTTGGTTTCCAGAGAGGCAAGACCTCGGCCATCGAGCAGGCTTATTTATATTTAATCTTTCATTTATTATGTTCGCAAACGTCCTAATGTAAACTTTCATCTTTTCAACAATTAATACATCACCGTTTATTAAGTAGCGAAAGAATGTAGCTATTTATTAGTTTTACAATGTCCGTCTGTCTGTCCCCTTCACATCTTCTACCTTTTTGGCGTAGAAGGTTGAAATATGGAACCATGGGCGTGCCCTCCTTCACTATTTAGTTTGGTTTAGATTGAACCACTAGGGTTGGAGTTACGGAGGTGAGAGCTAGAGGGGACCAACTGGTCTAGTTGGTATATGCACTGAAGAGCCAAAACATTGATCATCACCACATTGGTGAATGAACTCGTCTGGATCACGTGGAGGGCACGTAATTAAGTGGGAATAGTATTTAACTGCTGCTGGAGAAGGTAAGGAATCAGTCTTGCACTTAATTTTGCGAGTGATGGGAAAGGCTGCTGATCTAAGCAGCAAATTTGATAGAGGGCAGATTGTAATGGCCCGAAAACTCGGAACGAGCATCTCCGAAACTGCACGACTGGTAGGTTGTTCACGATCTGCCGTTGTTAGTACTTATGCAAAGTGGATAAATGACGGTGAAACCAGCAGTAGACGCCAAGGTGTTGAACGCATCATCAAAGAAAAAGGACGTCGGAGACTGTCTCGCTGGGTAAAGTAAGATCGGTGCCAGACAGTGGCTCACCTGACAGCCCAATACAATGAAGGTCCAAGTTCAAGTGTTTCGGAACACACAGTACAGCGGATACTGTTGGATATGGTACTGCACAGCAGACGTCCCACTCGTCTGCCTCTGTTGATCAAGCGTCATTGTCAACTACGCCTACAGTGGGCCCGGGAACATCATGACTGGACCATGGATAAGTGGAAGAGAGTTGCCTGGTCGCATGAATCACGATTTCTTTTTCATCACCTCGACAGTCGTGTCAGGGTACGCCGATTTCCAGGCGAACAGTTGCTCCCCCCCCCCCCGTACAGCAGGACATACAAAGGCTGGAGGTGGCGGTATTATGCTTTGAGGGACGTTCTCATGGGCGTCTCTGGGACCCGTAGTTGTGGTAGAACGGACTATGAAAGCTGCGGACTATCTGAACATCATTGCGGACCAATTGCACCCTTACATGGCGTCTGTCCTCCCAACGGGAAATGGAATCTTCCAGCAGGACAACGCCCCATGTCTCAAGCTCGAATTGTGTTGGAGTGGTTCGAGGAGCATAAGGATGAATTCCAATTAATGTCCTGGCCACCTAACTCGCCGGGATCTTAATCCGATAGAGCACATTCGGGATGTAATGGAACAGCAGCTCAGAGCTCGAACATCACCACGTCGGAATATTTCGACTTTTCGTGAACGCTTCTTAGACATTTGGTACAACTGTCTCCAGGCATCTACCAAAAACTTGTGGCATCCATGCCAAGGCGAGTTGCAGCTGTTTTGCAGGCCAACGATGGCGCAACGCGTTACTGAGTAGGTGGTCATAATGTTTGACTCTTCAGTGTAGATATGTTAAGGAGTGAAATTCGATATGCAAATTCCTCTAGATAAGATCTACATTACTATGAAGCTTGGGTCAGTGGGGTCCCAGTAGGGTCGGGGTTGTGGGGGGGGGGGGTAACAGTTGCGTGGTCTTTAGAACCATTAACGTTTTCAAATGGCAGTATATGGCATGCGATATGTCATTCGATCGGAAATGACGAGAAATGCAAGAAGATCGAGCTCTTTTACATTTTCTAAATACTACGTTCGAGAAAATCAATTAAAAAGTGTGGATAAAAGGGCTAAAAAATAGATGAACTCAGCGCTTCCGTTACTTTTCTATACCCTCCTCGGGGGGATTAATTTCTTGTTGTATAACCAATCACAATATATCATGCAATTTAATTTCAAATGTAACTTGCAGCCAATCTTTCTTTCATCACCTTGATAAAGCCTGGTACAAATGACGAAACCGGTTGGTATATAATATTACTAATAAAGTGGCTTTTGCAAGTGTTCTAAGTCTTTTATTTGCAATACAATGATCTCAAAACTACATTGATACCAACCGGTATAAGTTTCTGAAGCAACTTTCTCTCGAAATTACCAAAAGCCAGAAGTTCTTCTCAAAACCCCAGAAAAATAGCCAAAACAGCAAAGATATACGAGCCACATTTCAATTTTTCTTTCTCCTTTCCCTTTCTTGAAAGGTTGCATAGATAAAGGAGAAAAATCAATAAATAAATCCGAGTAAAACAAACACAAAACAAGTTATTTACACAATAAACCTCGTTTGCAACCGGGTTTTTTTTAGGAGCAAGAAAGAAACAATTACAACGATATACACCGACGGGGATAGAAATGTCAGAATGGAAGGGGCGGAGTTCGACTCATTGCCTAATTCGCTCTTCGATTTTCAACACATTCAATAAGAGAAAGCAAAAAAAAAATGCCAGACACGTCACGTGACTTGCTCGGCTAGTTTCCTTCACTTTGATTTCATATCTTTTTATAAGTCGTGACTTCATATTACACACAGCTGATGCCTACACTCGCTAAATAGTCGGGGCGAAAAAATTCCAGCCATGACCCCTGGCATCGCCGCCACCACTCACTCTCTTGCTTTCTTTCTTTTTCCTTTTTATTTTTCAGTCGGCAAAGGGGGGAAGAAATAAAAAAAAAAAACAAGATTGGTGGTCACCTCTGCCACTTTATTTCCACGTGGAACCATTTCACTCGTCTGTAGTTATCATTCACTTCAAAACAGATAATTAAGTGATTGAAAGGAAGGAAATGAGAATGGAACTTTTATAGCTTATAAAGAAGATATGAACAGCATCGGTCAAAGTGAAATGTCTCTATATCCATTTCATATCCGAGAGAGTGAATAAAGGAAAGACAATTTACGACGAAACTCTTAACAAAAGCTTGCTTAACGACAAGAAACTGTACGAATTATTGTGAATGAAGTAAAGCTAAGTCAGTGTAACGTCAACAAGAACGTCCTGACAATGCGAATATTAAATAATTTCAGAAAAACTGCTTTTAGTTATTCTTAACATCGTCGATCTGATTTTCCTCAACGACCATTTCTTTTTTAATTATAAGAAATCAACAGCAGAGATCTCTACAGAGAATCAGCACTTCAACAAAAGTAAAGGATAGCAACAAGAGCAAAGATACCATCGAGAATGAGTGGTTCTTAAAGATGGTGATTTGGAAAAGACATTCATCGTAAAAGAATGCCTAGATCGTTATTTAATACTAAAAGAGCTAAAATATATAAACGGTCGCTGAGGAAAATCAGATCGACGATAGCGCCATTCCTCTGGAGTGGGGGAAAAAAGAAAAGCACATAAGGTTAAAGAAACTATGCCAAATTTAAGTTGTCTAGATTTGAGTAATTATAGACAAAAGCAAAATTAATGTCACTAAAATGAATTAAAAAGATATACATACAGATTGCAATGCTATTCCAGATTTTGTGTAGAAAATCTGCATTAGTATCAGTTGAGTGACATTAAATTTGTCTAAAATTACTTTAAAAATTTACGCTCCAGGGTAAAGCCTTACCGACTGACAAAATTCAGTTACGAGGGGCGTTCAAATTTGACCTGAATTTTATTTTTTGTAAATTTCACTATTGTAAAAATCTAAACTTTCATATTGTTGGGATGGCAACTACCGCTTGTCATGCAAATGCAGCACCACTCTTCCGGTTGCCATGACAACCGATTGTTTGTTTAAGCAAAATGGCGGACAGCGATGTGTCGACCAAAGTGGAACAACGAATAATCATCAAGTTTCTCCACAACGAAGGTGTAAAAGCATCTGAAATTCATCAGAGACTTCAAAGACAGTTCACCGAGTCATGTTTGTCTCGATCGTCCATCTTTGCTTGATGCCAAAAGTTTGAAGGAGGGCGAAAATCCACCGGCAGCGAACCTCATAAGGCAAGGCCAGCAACTGCTGCCAATGATGGCATCATCGCACGAACAAATGAGCTGATAAGGGACAACAGGCGGAATCACGTCCGAGAATTGGCTTCAATACTGAACATCAGCACTGGTAGTGTGGAGACCATCATCCACGATAAGCTGAAATTCAACAAGATGTGTGTCAGATGGGTCCCTAAGCAACTCTCCGAAGATCACAAAACCACCCGGGTGAAAATCTGTTCCATGCTGCTGCAGCGATATGACAGGGAAGGTGATAGGCGTGTTGTGACCACCGACGAGACATGGATTCATCACCATACTCTTGAAAGCAAGCGTGCGAGCATGGAGTGGCGACACACTGAATTACCACGATCCAAAAAATTCAAGATGACACCGTCGGTAACGAAAGTGATGGCGACTGTATTCTGGGGAATTAAGGGTATCATTTATGTCGATTTTCTGGAAGAACGTCGAACCATAAATGCACCCTACTACTGCGACATTTTGAGGACGTCCCTGAAGTTAAGGAAAAAGCGACCAGGACTCCTTACCAGTGATGATTGTTTTCTGCAAGACAATGCCAGACCACACACAGCCAAACTGACTAAACTCAAATGGGACATCTTACCACATCCTCCGTACACACCGGATCTCTCCCCTTGCGACTATCACCTTTTTGGTCCATTGAAAGAGTTCTTGGGAGGGCAGAGGTTCAGCTCCAATGAGAAAGTGAAAAAGGTTGTCCTGACATGGTTTCGACATCAGCCTGAAGATTTCTACAAAACCGGTATCCAGATGCTCCCACAACGCTGGAAACAAGCAAGGAGAGTTCTTTGAGAAATAACTGGTATGTGTGGAGTTTTTTTTGTTATTTTGGTTGGTTTTTTTTGTAGTCAAATTTGTAGTCAAATTACAAAAAATCAAGTCCAGGTCAAATTTGAACGCTCCTCGTAATATAAAACTAAAAATTACATATTTGAGTAAAACTACATAATAAAAACTCAACTTCATTACCTATCATTTCAGTTACGTTGAAATAAAATATGTGGAGATTTTGGACTCTAAACTTAATAAAACTGTCAACTCGAACATGAACTGTGAATGTACGATTTTCAAACAATTACGACATTTTTTCAAAATATTTCAAAAAATAAACTTTTTTTTTTTTAATGTCAAGAACAATTTATAATATTAAAGGAAAGTTTCATTGAATATAACAATAATGAATAACTGCAAGTTAATAAAAAATCTTAACTTTTTTTACTATCAAATTTCTTTTTAAAATTTCTAACATGTGCAACTTAAATTTTCTTAAGGTTCTCAAAAATTTATATAAATTTCAAATCTAAAAAAAAAAAAAAAGTCCATTCTGTCTAATAATTAATCAAAACCAAGAAGATGATCTCCCGCTAAAATTGTTCTTTAACGTTACCTCATGGAAAAGTACCAAGTCCTTTCCCTTCCGAACTTGATGTTGTAAATGGAATGAAAAAAAAAATTCATGAAAAAGCCAACTACTGAAGAGGTGCTTTACAAATTGACAGGAAAGTTATTAAAAAAAACAAAAACAAAAAAACAAATAAACAAACCACGTATGTCTTATAATTGAGTTTTCGCCGCCCATCTTGGCCACCTTGTTACTCTGAAGGCGGTACCAACAATTCAGACAATAAAATTTTAAATCCTCGGCATAGACGAAAATTAGTCAAAGAATATATTTTCTCCCTATCGGTAAGTCTACTTAGATAAATTAAAATTTAATGAGAACGCTGATTTTATTAATAGTTGCAATCATGAATAATGATTTACGAATTTATTAACTCAACCATTTAGTCTGATTAAAATTAAAAGTTCTCCTTAAAAAAATGGCAAACGTAATTTCAGAACAAAATTTAAAAGGTTGTAAGGTATTAAATTTGTCACTATTTCTAATCACCTTGTTATTTATAGTAGAAAACAGGCTATGCTAATAGTTAATCAAGTAGTAATAAAAAAAAATACTTCGCTATTTTCGCCTCAATCACAGCAGTCAAACATAAACCTATTATCGAGCCTTCAAAAGTAAAAGAACAGAACAAAATATTCGCATTTCTGTTAATTCAGTCCTGTCACGCGATGGACAATTTTGTGCCCCGTAAAAGATGATCGCTTTCTTATAAAAACAAATAAATAAAAAATACTCCCTCTCTTTAAAAAAAAAATTACTTAAAAAAAACCCCCCCCCCCTTTGACCACTTAATTCAATCGGGGTGTGATGGTTTTTGATTGGTTAACGAGCAAGCGTCAGCTAGAATTACGCTAAATCAGAATTAGAGGAAATCATTTAACGAGCTCACGTTAAGCTGAAGCCATAAAAATAACATAAAATTAAAAAAAAAAATACTTTTGAGAAATAAATAAAAGAAAATAGTAAAAATCATTAATAGGAACGGAAACTGGATTTCAAAATGAAACAGTCGAAATCGAAAGTTTTTTTAAAAATTCAGGAAATCGAGTACGCCAATGCCAAGTTCAATATCGTGAACTTTTCATTTAATTCGTAACATTAAATAAAAAAAAATAATTGAAATAAAAAAAAAAAAAAAAGGAAATTTTTAAATTAAAAAAATAGATTTTAAATAATACGGAATGAACGTATAATCCGCATTTTTTTTACATCTGAAAAAAAATTAAAGAGCCGGAGCTGGAGCAGCTGGGGGCTCATATAAGCATATTAACAAAACTCCATTCACGAAGGAGGAGGGACAGTGATTACACAATTTTGATTCAAAGAAAAACTGGCCCCCTTTTTTTATTATTCAAATGGCAGTTGAAGCGAATTTATAAAAAAATTGCTCTTTATTTATTCTTCTTTTTTTTTATTACTTTTATTTATGTTAATATTCGGACCTCTCCTCTCTCTCTCTCAGCCAACATCTCGTCTTTATTGGTATTCAGTATTCAACGCATAGCGTCTGAAATTGCAGTGTTGTCGAGTGAATAGATAATATATAGAGAAAAGGGAGGGGGGGGGGGGAATTTTCACATTCGCGGTCTACGTACTCGACGAATTTTATAAGCTTATATAATATCATCAAGTGGGAGGCAAATGAATTCGGCCGTCAGCTCATAGTAGCTGAGCCCTTCTGTAGCGAGAGGTCTTCGTCTTTAAGGTTCAGCACTCGCATCATTCATAAAGACCCTCAACTTCGCTCAGTCAGAGCACGAAAATTATTTTTAGTTTCATAAGAGCTTAAACGAACACATCACAATTAATTCTCAAAAATGATTTTGACTACTAGTCCCAAAACAATTGGCGTCTACATAAACTGTTCAATAAAGAATGAGATCCAATTTTTTCATACGAAACCTAAGATACAAAAATGCGACATGGAAATTAGAAAAACGCGTCTTTCGTTCGTTAAGACCTGATATACGAGCAGCTCCGTGCACGCATCCATCAGGTTATAGTTTATGAAAAGTATAAAAGCAAACAGTTTTCTACCTGTATATGCAGTCATTAAATTCTGCTTTCGCCTTAAGAAATAAAAATCCTCAGGTACCTAAGAAAAATTGCAGCGATCGGGATAATATACTTTCACTTTCGAAACTAAGACTAACTTATATACAGCGGTTGTGTCAACGCCCACTAGCAGCGTTTACATATGACAATCGTATATGACGAACGCAGTGGCCTAAAAATCTTATCTCCCCCACCTTGCCCTTATGAATTTTTCCTCGTTTGAAGTCCGAGAAGAATTCGCTATACTCGTAGGCGATTTTAAAGTATACCAAATGGCCTGCGCCACCTTTCAAACGTGTTGAGACAAGTTTGTACAAGTTTATCCAATTGGAGGCGAGTATTTCCAGAAATACCATATTCAGTTAGGCATGAAAACGGAAAAATAATGAGTATAGGTCTGTTTTGCCAAGCTCTCGTAATATGCTCTGCATTAATGCAAAATCGTAATTATATTAGTATTTTCATTAAGTTAAATCTTAAGTGAATCTACGGCTACAAAGCAAATTGTTGTATATCTTTGACAAATCCAGGAATAAAAGGCGAAACCTGTCGGAATTCTATGTTTTCTTTCCCGCTATGTCCTACAAGGCCTCCATCAACGACATCAAGGACAATACTGTACAGAGAACTCTCCATTTCATAACGTTTTCATTAGCTTATTGTTATGTATCAAAATACTCTTGTGAATGTCAAAACAACTTCAAACACTTTAAAGAGCTACTTCAATATTACTGATTTATCAACGTGATAAATTTGCATAAAAACCAACGAAATATACCTGAAACTATTACAGTGAAAAACACATTGTATTTTAAATGATAATCATTAACCCCAAAGCTAATAAAGGATATCTAGCTTATTTGAAAACTATACCGATTCAATTGCTGTTTTTGCTCCCAATAATGTAATACTATTACATTCAGCAATGAGCTTACACTCTACTACAACTACTATCCGGAGATCTTCGTTCTATCTCTACAAATACCAATTCCAACGCATATGCTTTTAATTCGCCTGAGGAATATCGCCTCAGAACATCGTTCGCATTCCTCCTCACAACGACCCTCTTTCCAAGGATCTCATCTCAACCGCCTATAGAGGCATCGCCGTTGCCAAAATAAAAAAGGACTTTGAAATCGAACGATCAATCCGCGTGGCATCGTTCGACGTTCGTGATTGGCCAGAGTGAAGCAGGGGAGGAGGCAGGGCCCGAGTGGAGACCCCAGGACCTTTTAGTGGCGGCCTCGTTACAACGCGCCTGGGTGGTGGAGGACCCGATCGCGAATTCAGCGCGTGTCATGTCGTGCGTCGCGCCGGTCGCACGTGGGCTTCTTAAGTATTCAAGCTCCAGGGAAAGAAAGGAGAGCTCGCGGTGGTGGTTCCACCAGGATCGACGAGCACGTGCAATCCCCTTGGGCAACGCTCTTCCTCCTCCTCTCCTTAACATCCATTTTATTATCGCCACTCATTATAAACAGTACATACTTATTCTCTTTAATTCAAAAAAAGAAATGGTTGAGGGAGGGAAAAAAACTAAACTTTCTCCTTTTGAATTCAATGATCGAGGCAACGGATATGAAGAGCTTACAAAAATAAAAATAAAAGAAGAGGCCCCCATCGAAAAAGTCAGTGACCTATCAAGATGATGAACTCATTCTGGTCGATTTCGTAATTTCTTTTTGCTGTTTAATTTCTAATACTGTTATTATCCTTTTTTATATGAAGAATGTTTTTTTTCTCCTCGCTGCGAATAAATTACAGCGGTGAACGCTATTCCTCTGGACGTTGCGATTAAGCCAAACAGATGGACGAGCGGCCGTTTGCCTGCACCAACGACCACTTAGGCTGCACTTCACTCTGGAAGCTTTAATGGAACCTTTTCTTCACTCACAAAATTTAAAGCCCATTAAAAGGAAGGGACCAAAACGCATGGGGACATCCCAAGGGAAAAAAATAACAAAGAACACTTCAAAGTTGTAATTCAGACACAAAATGTAAGAAATACGAAAAACCACTTGGAAAAACTGAATAGAATTAAAAACATATTTGGTGACAAATTGTCGACGCGTATAATTGAATTCTAAAAACATAACCGAATCAATTATATTTTGAAAATTTCTACAAAAAAAGCATTCTATTGGGGTCTTATTTCTTGATTTTATCTTCTTAGCTCTATTAAAATTTATTTTCCAAATCTCCAATCGCTATACTACATGTGGAACTGGCCATCTTCCAAAAGAACGCATCAGAATGGTCGAAGGTAACACTCAAAATTATGAACCGTTACAATTCTCAAAATTTTTGGAAAAAAAATCGACGTATCCCACAAAAAATGAATCTCGACATTCAAATACCCTTCCAGCAAATATCCAAATGAGAAAAAATTTACAGATAGCGAAGAATGTTTTATAACCGTCAACTTTGATAATCTTCTAACATCCATATAGCACATAGAGAACATCCTACGAGTTCTGTTGTGTTGCCGTGGTTTTCGTGGAATATGGGGTTACATGTTAGTCAGACAATGCCTTGCCTTGTGTCTCACATTTCATACAGCATTCACCTCATACGTTATGAGGTCATTTAGAAATATAAATATTCAAATAGACCTGTTCATATGATGTAATGAGACACATTTCATACAGCATTTACTGAAAATGTTACGGGTGGTACGTGTCTCTAATTGGACAGTACGTAGTAATGAATTAGTACCATTAGAACACGAAACGCTGAACCAATTTGAAAAAAAAAAAAATTAACATGCATTTTCATCGGTCCTGCGCATGTGTACCAAGTTTCAGCTCTCTAGCTTCTAGGGAAGTTGTTTTAATATTGATTATAAGATTTGACCTAAACACTCTAGCGTTGTAAATTAAATAAAAGCTTTTCATAATAATAATAATAATAATAATAATAATAAAGGAGGTTTTCTGTTTGACCCGTATATATCCGTATGTATGTATGTTCGCGATTTTCTCAGAAACTACTAATCCGATTTGGATGGGGCTTTCGCTGTTCGACTGAATATTTTTCTGGGAAGGTTTTTGACCCATGAAGTCGGTTCATTTTTTGTTAAAAAAGTTCTTGTTGTTTATCTCTATTGATGGCTTGGCTGGATTTTTGTTATTTGTAATGATATTTATAGTTTCTTTAATTAATCTTTTTTTATAATTTTCTTCTTTTCCAATGATTTGTGTGTTATTCCAATCTCGTGTGTGGTTTTTATTGATACAATGGTTTACTAAATGGTTGTTCTTGTCTTTGTGGCGAAGTGCTCTTTCATGTTCTTTTATTCTTATTTGTAATTGTCTTTTAGTTTGAGCTGTGTAGATATGTTCACAATTTTTACATGGTATTTGGTAAAGAAACTATAAATATCATTACATATAACAAAAATCTAGACAAGCCATCAATAGAGATAAACAATAAATGGACACTACTTTTAAACAACAACAATC
Source organism: Rhysida immarginata (assembly GCA_023313115.1). Taxonomy (NCBI): domain Eukaryota; kingdom Metazoa; phylum Arthropoda; class Chilopoda; order Scolopendromorpha; family Scolopendridae; genus Rhysida; species Rhysida immarginata. The sequence goes on from JAHWFO010057280.1 coordinate 19,322,130, forward strand.
GACCTAGTATACAATAGCCAACAATCACAACCAACATCAATTGTTTTTTTTTATCATTTGTTTAATTCTTATTTCAACTGTTTACCATTCAAAAAATATTTTATTCTGATGATGAGAAATATTCTCGAAAACGCTAAATTCCTGACTTTATTCTTCATTTTACCTCAAACATTTGGATCACCTTCATCAAATATCAATTGTATTTTGTTACCAACACTTTCTTCAAGTTTATTGTTTTCTGTTATCAACATCATCCGGCATAATCTTCAAAAGACTTCATCGACATCCTCTATAGACAGCATCGTTTTTCAACAAGATTCTTCCCATTCACAGATTTCTTTCCATCGATTTTCAAGATTGGTGACTTTATATTTATTTTTTTCATACATGTTTAATTTACGATTTTTCCCCATTAAAAGGAGAATATCCAGATTTAAATTTATCTTAAACACTCCTTCTTGATTAGTATATTTCGTGATAGCTTTCTAAGATACTGTTTTCAGGGAGAACCGGAAAGTAACGGGAAATTGTGTTTCATAAATTAATTTCAAATATTCAGAGTGAACCAAATTGTATTTTGGAAATTCATGAATTGCCTCGTTTTTCAACATAATCGCCGCATTTCTTTTTGCCACGGTCCCAACAAGCCATCTTCGGACAGTCGTTTTCACTTCATAGTTAGTTTGTAAACGCCGACCTCTAAGGGACCGTGGCAAATGATGGTAGTCACTTACGGTAATGCTAAACCCGGATTGTAAAGGGGGGTGTTGCAAGATTTCTCATACCAGCCTAAATCCAAAACAAGAAAGCATAGTGTGGAAACGTATCATCGCCAGGAAGAAAAAATTTCAAGGCCGCGAAAAGTGTTAATAACTTACAACGGTGTTTTGAGATAGACATGGCGCTATCCTGCGTGATTTCCTTTCCTAAGGCAAGATAATAAATGCAGAAATTATGGTGCGACATGAAAACAGGCTGTCTGAAAATGGCTTCGCAATCACCCGAACGAATTTTTGGGTTGGGTACAGAAACTTGTTAGACTGTTAGACCGCTGCATAACCAAATGCAGCAATTTTGTTGAAAATGGGGCAATAAATAAAATTTACAAAATACAATTTAGTTCGCTCTGAATGCTTGAAATTAATTTATGAAACGCAAATTTCCGTTACTTTCCGATTCTCCCTCGTATCATTTAGAATTGATTCCAATGAAAATTAGAAAAAAAAATGTCATTTTAAATAGTAAAAATTAAAAAAAAAAAACTCGTCAACGTCGAATGAATTTGTCAACATTCCTCCAACTAAATCTGATTCGCACGTTATGATAAATAAATATTTCAATTTAATTTAAAAAAAAAAAAAAAAGCTTTTTCGTCAAATCTTGCACACGATTAAATATATCATGAAATAACCTTGTTATTACTTCATCGCCTCTTAATTTAATATCATTCCCTTCTCCTTTTGTAATCAACTCGACATCTCTTCCTCAACTCCTCCTCGCCCTTTTCAAACTTTTACGCTTACACCCTATTACTAAGCAATTTCATTTCATTATCAAAATTCATACACCTCTGGCGTTTCCCTTCTCTCCCACTCACCTTTTCATAAACCCCCAGCTAATAATTTAAAGACAGCGCTTCAGCCGCTCAAGAATTTATGTTGCTAAATAACTTACAGAATATTTTATTGATGAAAAAAAAAAAGAAATAAACCAACCCTCCACAAACCAACCTACTTGCCTCTCTACCCTCCCTGTTGTTTTTCCCTCTCATTTTTATCTTCTTCAAGTCGGGGGTTTGTTTTAAGCATTCCACGTGAACCAAGGGGGTCTCCTCAATCCACCACCACGCGGGCGGCGTGCGTCTATGTGCGTGTGTGTGTAACCCCTACACAATAAGCACCGTCTACTCTACTCGTCACGGAGCGGGATGTTATCTATAATCTGGCGAAAATGACCTCCGACCCTGTCAGAGTAAGTTACGTACGATACTCGCGTCCAAGGGGAAATCCCATCCACGTGTTTCTCGACCCAAGCAACATATTACCTTTTATCCCCCTCCAACCAACTCTATTTCAACCAGACTCCAATCCCGCATTATCCAAGGCGGGAGGTAAAACGCTCGTTTTTCGATGATGAGAATGGGAGGATACACGCGCACACTTAAGATTCTATAAACTAGGTTCTATAAATTGAAAAAAAAAACAAGCTTTCAACGACGATTCTTATACACTGGTGTTCACACTTTTCACCCTTATTAAATACATGTATTTGGAATAGCCTTTGTTACTGATATGTAATTTGCGCTATATGACTTAACAAAAAATTATATGAGAATGAATAAAACGCCACTCTCAAGAGTAGCGAGACGCGGGTTTGAATCCCGCTGAGGGCATGAATGTTTGCGTT
>JAHWFO010057280.1:19324545-19343023 GCA_023313115.1 Rhysida immarginata
CCATCCTCGACACCGAAAAGGTAAAACAGAAATAGAAAAGAAAGAAAAAGATGAACAAAATTGCAGTAAAAATACACATGCTGAGTTATAGTGAAACTGAAGTTGTGAAGAAAGCCCTGGACAAAGAAATATAACTTTTACCTCTAATTCGGGACTCACGAAATGGTAATAAAATTTTGAATCGAAACTAATATAGGTAACACGTATGTCCAATAATATCGATTAGAAAAATAAACGTATTACGTGCCACGGTTCATATTTAAAGATTTCATAGGAACATTAAATACACATATGGGCAAATAGCCAATGGAAATTGATATGTTTCCATACCTTAAACACAACTATTTAATACATAAAAGCATGAAAATGACGATTTAAAGTCATGTTTAAACTGTAAAATATATACCATTAACGTATTTAATATCTACAGTACGGGGGCAGCCGTAGCCCAGTTGTCTCGCCTTGCTTAATGCAATAGTGGAGTTAAGCAACCTTGGGCGCGGCTAATCACAGGTTGGGTGACCATCTGGAAATGTCCATCGCCCCCCGTGCTTCGGAGGGCACGTTAAGCCGTCGGTCCCGGCTGCTACTGTTTCCTGTAGCAGCCGTTACTGGGGATAGAACAATAGACTCAGAGAGTCGCAGTGCTCAAGTTTCTAGTATAACCACTTTGGTTTCATGGTAACCACCCCTTACAGTTCATCCATCATCCAATATGTACAGTAGAACCTCTATAAATCGAAGCATTTTGCTCTTCCCTTGAGGTAAGAAAAATAAAATTCGAATAATAGAGGCTTTATGTGAGATTTCATTAACCATATGGTAAATGCAACAATGCTGTTATTTTAATGATGAAAATAGAAATTCATTTACTTAATACTTAATCAAGTACTACATTAAGAAATTACACTGTTGGAAAAAAAATGTAACACCTAGAAGGAATGGGTCGATTGATTTGAAATTCTGCACACTTGTAGCATTGGTGGCATACAAGAAATGAACAAATTGCAAGATAATACGTCCAGAAGAATGTTGTAACGGGTGGCTCCCATGCCCCAATAGACCACATTAGCAGGTCGTATAATCGCCGCGAGCTTGAATGCAGGCCTCGACTCTTGCATAAAGAAGCTGGATGTCGTCTTGGGGTAGGTTGTTCCAAGCCTCCTGAACATGCTGGCGCATTGTGGAATTGTCCCATCAAGTCCCACACATGCTCAATTAACGACAAGTCTAGAGATCGTGCTGTCCAGGGAAGTAGTGCCACATGCAGTAAGGACTCCAAGCTAACACGGGCAATGTGTGGACGAGCGTTATCCTGCTAAAAAAACATGTTACCCTCCTGTTGCAGAAGAACAGGTTCCACAATCTACTGGAGTATTGAATGCTATTCAATGTTCCATCCACAAACACTAAGGGTGATCGCGAGTGGTAACTGATCGCACCCCACACCATTACGCCAGGGGTTGGGCCTGTGTGCCATAGACGGATGCACTGTGGAAGATGGCGCTCTGTTGCTCTTCGCCGCACACGTACACGTCCATCACTGGTCTACAGGCAGAATCTGCTCTCATCACTAAAGACCACATAGTCCATTCGGCTCTCCAGTAGGCTCTTCCGCGGCACCACTGCAACCGCGAAGCACGGTGTTCTTGCAGAAGTGGGAGTCTGGGTAGAGGGTAGTAAATGGTTACCAATGGTCCGTGTTGACAAAGCTGGTGCCACTCTGGCCCTTATCTCTGCTGTGGATGCCGTACGGTTACTCAAAGCTCAAGATTCGACGGTCTTGGCGTGGGTCAGTAGTGCATGGGCGTCCAGAACCAGGTCTACGTGAGTTCGTTCCTTCTGTAAACCACTGCCGACAACATCGAGCCACCACAGAAACATTACGACCGATCTGCGCCGCGATACGCGACGAGACCATCCAGCCTCTCGAAGTCCCACAATCCGACCTCTGTCAAACTCCGTAAGTTGTTGCACAGGAGCACGGCGGCGTGTGCGAGGCATTGCAGTTGTTGTCACCACACCTATAGTCAACTATTCCAGTACAATGGATGCCAAACTGACGATTTCATGCAAATTTGGTCGGAATTATTCTTCTCCAGGAGAGGCATGGGAATCACCCTGTACAACGTTCTTCTGGACGAATACGTCTTGCAATTTGAATCATTTCTTGTAAGCCACCAATGCTACAAGGGTGCAAAATTTCAAATAAATCGACCCATCCTTCTAGGTGTTGCATTTTTTTTGCCAGCTGTTTATTTGGTATTAAAAAAAAAAGTTTGTAATTTTTGCCTGGTGAAGCATCTGCACGTCTACCTCGCTTTCAATTGCGAAAAGGGCAGAAAACTCATTGTTCATACACTACTGGACTTTTTAAAGTAAGTTCGTAGCTTGGTAATAGCACTTCGTGGTGCTCGGCGGTCGAAATTCTACTTAACTTCTTATGAATGAAAGGTAATCAGAACCGCTTATGAAAACTTCCAATAGGGATGAGATAAACTGATATGAATTCGATTTATAGAGTCCGAATTGACAAAATTCGATTTGGTGAGCAAATTTATTTGCATTAACTTTGATTTATAGAGGCTACCGTTCCTCCAATAAATTCGATTTATGGAGTTCTATTACTTCGAATTATAGAGGTTTAGCCCCGAAGCGGAAGGGAATAGACGGAAACTTCGAATTAGGAAGGAATTCGATTTATCGAGGTTCTACTGTATTTAATGTGCTTATGAAATCATTGAATATAAATCGTGGCACACAATATTTTTATAATCAATATATTATTGTGTAATATACTGTAGGTATTACCTACATTAGTTCGGTTCGGAATTTTATAATCTCTCCGTGAAATTTCCGAGTAAGGAGTAATTATTAAAATTTAGTTAACATCTTATGTTTAATATATTTCATTTTCACATATTACATTTTGACGTTTTTTTTTAGTTTGAAATGATGGGTAGAAAAATATCAGTGCAGCAAAGGCAAAAGTCAAAGCTACTCCACTTCCAAAGAATGAAAAAATGTTCGAAATGCATGGTTTTCTTCTCAACAATGTTTGTGAAAAATAAAATCAGAAAATGCCCACCACGTAAAAGGATCGAATTATTGCGAGAAAGAATAAAAAGCACCTATTTATAACTTCCAGGCAAACTCATTGCAAAATTGCAAGTGATTATAATAACAATATGTCTACTAAAACAGTAAAGCGATGAGTGAAAGAATGTTCTTTACGCGGTTACATTGAAAACAAGAAGCCATTTATCTCATTCAACATCTGTATATTTTGTTCATTCAACAAGTGAAAAAGGCATTTGGAGTTTGCATAAACCATTGGAAGAAACACTTGCAAAACCATTGGAATTTCGGGGAAAAGAATTACGGAATGATGAGTCAGAGCTCAATGTGTTAGTTCTGATGATAAAGTGTACGTTCGCTGTCCAGAAATTCTGCAAATGATCCAAGAAATTCACTGAAAACTGTTAAGCATGAAGGTGGTATCATCATGGTCTGGGGGGGCAATATCACGGTTTTGGTAACTGTATCACCTAACAAAAACAATAAATCAAAAGATACACAAAAATATCTTAAAAATGTAATGGAGCCTTTTACAGAAGAAGAGTTACCCTTACATGCATTTTTATGCATAGCAATAATCCAAAGCACATACGGAAATCTGTGAAAAAATGGACTGAAGGGAAGAAACTAAAAGTTTTGGAGTAACACAATGAAGCCCGTTAGAAAACTTATGGGAGGATGTGGAACGCAAAATTAGTTATAAAAATCCTTCAAACTTAATGGGCAACTGTTGAATAAACTTGGCAGAATGCCCCAGCCATAAACTAATTAAAAATTTTGAAGAATCAAAAATAAAGGGTATCCTTCAAAATATCTAAATCTGGAGTAAGTTTAGATGCCTTTTTTCATTAATTCATAAGATGCCTTATTTTTTGTGTCCAAGTTCAAAATACAAATCTCCCTACATTATAAATGAACTGATTACTTTCTCTTTTGGAATTCAATTTGAAGGTGTTTCGTCAATATCCTCTCCACCCTGGCCGACGCATGATAATTTGGAAAGGTCTTGGTTCTGTCTTCAGGAATCCACCACAACAATTATTAGCCATCATTAGTTTATATAGAATGGTTATTTTCATTAATTTTACATTATTTGAGAGTTCATTAAGATAATCTTCACAGTTCCAAAAAAGCTACATCATTTTAGATAAAAAATTTTACTGATAATAACACAGTTTCTATTAAACTCTCAAAGGTTATATTTTTGTGACCACCACTGTAAGTTACAACACCCTCCGTTACTATCACTGGAAAAAAAAAAGACACATATACCGCCAGGTCAACTTGGCCCTCCCTGGCGCAAATAATTTATTCAAAATTCCAGCCTCCTTTCTGTAGCCAATCGCCTAACTGTCAAGAAAAGTGGTTTTCATGACATTTAAAAAAAATTTTTTTCCTTAACCGCGTGTGAGATAAATTCTATACAAAGCAACTAAAAAAAAGAACACGACAAGCATAATAAGTAAAATGAATAAATGAAAGTTAACGAGACAAAAATATTTAACGCGTTCGCTGCGTTTTGAGAAACTCCACTTTCTGAATTCTTAATAATGCCAGCACGGATAATTAAGGTTAATAAGACATTTGAGGCACCTTTTCGTAGGCGAATGCAGTGAATACTAATTAACCATATTAAAACCAAAAATATTCCAAAAATAGAATCTAGCCATTATTATAAAACAACGAAATCATAAAAACTGTCAAATACGTTTAAATCATAAAAACATAACGAAGCCATTATTTTTTAAATTTAACATTTTAAATTAACGGTAAATAATGTTCAGTTAACGCAACCGCAATATTTTCTAAAACCCCTCACGATATTGCCACTAACTAACTAAAAAGAAATTAGAGAATATACTTAAATATTTCATATACAAATAAATTTTTTAAAAAAGGTCACAGTAATAAACCTTAATGAAAACTGTTAAATTTTAATTCGTTTTCTATCCCTATCTTGTGTACAGATTTAGACTCAAACAAAACTTCTACTGAGATACACAAATGCAGGCTATATTTACAAATGTTTCAAACTGAACAAAATAAACACCCACTGTTAATCGTGTCCCCGCGCTAACTGTTCTGATTTTCGTTCGGCCGTGCGTACTCACATCAGTTCTTCGGATAGCAGACAGCGGTACAGGGTAATTCTATTGAGTTGTTTAAAAAGTCATTGCGCTTTTTCTAGTGATTTTCAAGACCGTTTATTTTATTCGAAAAAAATACAATTAATCAATGATATACTAATACGATCAATAAGTTCGGAGACTAATGGATATGATATGTTGTTATCACGTCTTACACATAACCACCTTCAAAGTACTCCCCTTCTGCAACTATGCACTTCTGGAAACGCGAGTACAGTTGCTGAAAACATTCATGGAAGCCTTTGGAGGAGATCGTCTTCAGGGCGGCCGTCGCTGCTTCTGGACTTCACGTGCACTCTTGAAACGGCGTTCGTTTTCATGAGAACAGGTAAAAGTCGCATGGGGCGAGAGCGGATGAGTAGGGAATTGGTAGGGAGAGTGTGGAAGGATTGACGTTCCCACTTTGGCCAGTGCAGCCTGCAGTGAACTCTTGCTTTTTCAGAGTTCTGGCGTTTTCCACGAAGGTGAGCCAGGATCTGTTCTTGTTCAAACGCCATTTCTGCTTACGACGAACGCGAACAACTATACTTCACCGATACGCATTGTTTGGAAAAACCCTACACTGCGGAGCTGCTTCCTCCTTACCACGTCTCGCGTCATATGTGCCTCTACGCCACGATCAAATAATTTCCCTCTTCTCCAAGCCTGATTGGAGATATCTGCACAGTTTCCGAACTTATCGATCCTGCTTAGTAATGCGCTTTTTGTTCATTATCTTTCGCCATCTTTCAAAAACTTCTTAAGTGAACGTTTATCCACTCAACTAGTTTTGCAAGGACCTAAACAAGAAGGAAGTCTGACGAATAAGGGGAAAGAAAGACCATTTCTTTCCGATTTATTTTCATTTCTGACCGCTTTTCTGTTGCTGTTACGTTCAATTTGGCTATTCCTTGACATCAGACGACCGAATTGATCATGACATTCCTTGGTAAGAACTCGAAAAACACCATGCCTTTCCTATACCACCAGATGGAGAGCATCAGAGCAAGAGCTGTATCGCCAGAACGGAAACGAGCAAACCAATATTGACAGTGGCCTTCTTCAAGGGTTTCGACACCTTACGTAATTTTTCACAAGCCTGCAGAGCATTTTTTCCTTTTTGGAAGTAATCAAATAAAACTGTGTGAAAATGCTCGTGTTGACTATCCATTTCCACAATGTTATAGAAAGAATAATTGTTGACCGATTTTTAATGTGCGCGATTGCACTGACATTTTACAGGCATATTCTCAGACTTGTTGTTTTTCATTATGGTTAGCGTTTTCAAATCTGGACGATTTAAAGAGGAAAATCACTGCAGCCATTCAAAATTTCACGTTGGAGAAAACACGTAGGAAGCAATATCCGCCAGATATTATAAACTTTGTGTTGCGCACACCAGTACACATATTGTTTATGAAAAGTAATGACTCTGAGAATATGTTTGTAAAATGCCAATGTAATCGAGCAATGAAGACCGGAGTTATAAGCAAGCAAAATAACGGCATATACAGGTTGCGGCAGGTATTTGAGAACACTTGAGTATAACGTAATAATCAATACGTTATAGTATTTAACAATTCCGAAACGAGGCAGATAAACATGGCGGATCTAAAGTCGGGCAAATGAAGCGACATGCTGTCATCGTCTCCTTGGCTGCAGGACACTCCGACTCTGAGATTGCTGCATTCCTGGGGAGAACTGGACACTGCCAGTGGTGATATACCAACCGTTTCACAGAGGAAACGACATTTTCGGCGCTCGAACCGTATCAGGAGCCGTAATTCATCCGTTCTGTCCAAGCTGCAATCGATGAGGACCTTGGGAAGTCCATAAGGGCACTCGGGAGGGAACCGATGTGTTGGCAAGAGTTGCGAATCCCTGGATTACTGCTGTAGCACGTGGTAGGCTGTATGTTTTTCAACAGGACTCTGCTCCAATCATAAGGCCCACAGCACCCAAGCATGGATGACCACGACACGAATTTTCACGACCACATCCCTCCCAGCATGTGGGCCCCCCCCCCCCCCCAGCCCCCCTGATCTCAATCCTTTGGACTATTACGTCTGGGGCGTCGTTGAGAGGGAGTCCAACAAGCATCCACACAATATCGTTGAAGCTCCCAGGCCAGCTATTGTGGAGGCAATGGCAGAAATCCAGAAGACCCACTCATTGTTGCCTGCAGCGGTTTCGACAGCGTGAGAAGGCTGTCATTGCGGCGGACGGTGATTTTATTGAATAACAATATACATTTTGTTTTTCTTTGCACAAAAATATAAATTGTATTAAAGGCTCTGCGGTATCGTAAGTGTCTGCTCCTTTTATCTGCGGACGTCGTTTTGTTCTCAAATACCTGCGGCACCCTGTATTTGTAGACACCATCTATTATAAGCTGTTACGAGGGCAGTCCGATAATAAAGGTACAGGGGACGGGCATACGAGACCTGCGCGCGCAGCTACGAAGTCACATGCATACATATCATATGCATACATAATGAGGACATGTCAGTAGTAGTTACCACTGAAACGGTTCGTTCGTTGAGTCAATATCTGGCGTATAGCAAGTTGACAAAATGACCGGTGTTATCGACAATTATGTCAAAGTCGAAGTTCGAGGAGTAATCAGATTTCTCCAAGCTGAAGGAGTAAATCAAAGCGAAACACTGGAAAAATTGCGAGAAGCCATTCGTCGAAAGCGACCAGGACGATTACGCGCTGGAGTGAGGTTTTTGCATAATGGCGCACGACCTCACACTTCGAGCACGCCTGGCTGAAAGCGAGAAAGTGGGAATTCCTAGAGCACCTCGCCCCGTCCGATTTCCACCTTTTCGGTCCTCTAAAAAATTTATCGGGCAAACGATTCCCTAACCAAGAAGCACTACAAGCTGAAGTTCGACAATATCTCGTAAATTTGGGACAAGAAACGTACCGTGAAGGAATGTTTAAACCGGTGAAGCGCTGGGACAAATGCTTAAATGGTCACGGCGACTATGTTGAAAAATAAACAAACCTTTATAATATACATGACATTTGTTTCTTTGAATATGTCCTGGATAATCTGATCTGTACCTTTCTTATCGGACCGCCCTCGTATATAGCAATAAAATTCACATAGACTCCACAATTAGGAAATTATCTTCTATGTAAAAGAGAACAAAAAAAATTCCTCTTCGCGTCAATGTAATAATGAACACCGGGAGGAAGTTAAACGAGAATCCTTCAAGCATTTAACAAACACAAACGCACAAGAAAGGCTCATACAAGAAGGCTATGTTTACGGATGAAAAAAAATCGCTAACCTTTCCCCTTTCGCCTCGATTTCCCTTCCCTAGCCCGACTAAGCCAGACGAAAAACGCAAGAGTAGACCCGAGTGCGAGTTTGTGCAATGACGTCAAAAAAAAGTTTTCAACCCTCTTTTCCCGACGACCTCAATCCTGTTCCTTCATGCCCCCCCCCTCCCCTTTATTTATTCCTATTCATCAACATGGGCTTAGACAAGGAGAATAGAAATTTAAAAAAATAATAAAAGCCACATCGATCATTGCCATTATCTGATGCATACTAGGATTGTGCAGTTTTCACGTTTTAGATGCTGAAAGTTCAATCAAACATTTGCTATTGACAAATCATAACTCTCCACTTCAAAAAACTCCGGTGACGGCTTTCTAAACAACCGGAGTCTACCCTATAACAACAAAGTGCTTCATGATTCTCTTCTTCACCTTTTCTGTTATTCAGGTGTTATATCAGAATGTGCACCTAGTTTTGTTTTTCTCCTAATCCTTCTGGACAAGGCAAAATAGTTATCCAAACTCTTAATGAGACGAATTCTATCCCCATTTATCTTAACTCAATTTTTGCACTATACAATGAATTTCCTTTACTTTTCAGTGAAGTCTTCTTTGGCGCGTACTAGTTTCGCTCTTGCAGAAGCGTCTTCCTGGGCTCATTGATGCCTTCAAGACGGTCTGCTTCTTGTATCTCTACAAGAAATGCACCTTCCAAAAGAAAAGAGCAGGCAATTTCTAACCTTCTAAAAATCTAGGTAATTTAGAAATGAAGAGAATGAGAGGAGCATATAATTTACTTAATATACATATTGAGAAACTGGAAAGGACTGTGGATAACGACATGACCAACTGACAACAACCTCTTGTCCACAAAAGAATTTTATTAAGCATATACGTATTTCGAACTCATTGAGTTCATTATTCAATGCCGATACCTAGAACTCATTGAGTAATGAATAATGAACTCAATGAGTTCGAAATACGTATATGCTTAATAAAATTCTTTTGTGGACAGGAGGTTGTTGTCAGTTGGTCATGGTCATCGTTAATATACATACTGTAGATATTCTACCAATGCGCAATGGTGAACAGTAATTCTACAAAAATTTATGTATAAACCGATTTCGAATCTGTCAAAAGGTGATACGTTTTCAATAAAGATAATGAACATATTTCACAGAATGTGTGCTAGCTGTAAGCCATCTGCATTTTTGGTGATACGTTTTCTTTAAGGAGAAATAAATTGCTTTCCATGAGAGTGTCAAGCGGTTTAACATAGATGACAATGATAACAGCTCTACATTTTTCGAAAAACATTCATATGCCAATTATAAATTTGATTTTAATCTACAGCCTGAAGTTAACCATCTCAATATATGCTCAGTCAGTAAACTGTTATCTATAAAACCACTACTGACATAGCCTTTAAATTTGGTTTCCAATATCAAAGTAAAAAGTAAATACTGGGAGATAATGCTTCAACCTAAGGTAAACATGTTAATATGAAAAACAAAAGGAAAAATCCGAGATCCGGATACGAAAAAGGGGCCGTTAATATAGTGATAGGGCATGCATTCAGGAGTCAGGTCAGACAGTTGAAGGCAACCTTACCGTAACATCTCCACAATGGTCCAATTGGTAGAGGCGACAAACTATATTCTCGTGGTCCTTGATTTAAATAAATTGGCGTAAATTTTCTTTTCGTTTCCATATTAACGTGTTTAGGGTTCCAATGTTAAAAAACAAGCGCGGAGACGCCATTTCTAAGTTTCCGAGTATATCTACAGTCTTTTATGTGCTTCTGATAATATTAAAAGACTGAATAACATTAGACAAGCAAAGGAAATCAGTGAGATACCTTATATAGAATGAAGAGGAGACGTCTAACCCTATTGACAAACGGAAAGCATTCTTCATTCCCATACCGCGTTTTTTCAAACGAAGAAACAGTAACCTGGAAGTTTTTGAATTACGGATCCATTCGTTTATTTTAACTCGGTCGATAAATTTTAAATTATCTCATGTGACAGCTACGATGGATTTATTTTCGAGTACGATTCGTTTCCGAGCGAACTACGTCTCTTGATTGCCATCTTAACTTTGAGTTAAATTTAGTCGTTTCCAAAACAGTTTAACGACAAAACTCACAAAAAAGTTTTTTCCTTTTTTTCCACATTTTTAGCGGCATTGAAATTCTAAATTGCGAAATAGATTAGGTTAGGTTAATCTTATATTAATAAACACAACCGATTCTTTCATACATCATTATTACATCATTCTATACCCAATATGAACTTAGGAGAATAATTTTACACTTTTATTGAAGAAGAAACACAGGTGCAAACAATACTACAATTAAAAAAAAAAACATTAACAACTTCCTCATACACAAACTTTAATTCACCATTCGCTTCGGTTGTCTAATTTTTTAACATTTAAGTAATTGAGGAGGAGGAGGACGTCATTGGGTTTTCTTTATCAGGTCATGTCCGCAATTCAGAGTTGGGCGGTACCAGCAATGGAAACATGCTTATTAAACGCTTATCAAAAATTAAAATAAAATTAACATAATAGCAGCTTTTAACAACTGCCAGAGAAATTTAAAAAAAAATTAAATTCTCGCTATTTTGAATAATTATTCAGTAAAAATAAGAATATTTAATATTGAAATGAGAAAAGCTGTTTTAAGTGTAAAATACAGCAACAATATCAGATGCAATGGGCATAATTTAATTTTGATTTATTAAATATTCTATTTGAGAAATAACAATTTAATCATTTATTAAATCTAATATAAAAATTAATATTAAAAAATATTAATTTTAAATAAAATATTTTTTTAAATAATTTCCAACTAAGAATTTTTCAATATAAAATTTCAACGAAATGCTTGTATTAAAACCGAAAAATTGTAAACGATAATAATTCAAATATCAATTCTGTTTATAAACGATAGAAAAAGAAGCCCAAAAAGTATCCAATTCTATTCACTTCAATGACAGTTGTGAAAGCAATAAACATTCTCCCATTTTTCACTTGAATAAGATGAAATTCCTGTCGTTATTCCTCAATTCCTGCTAATCTTAACAAATAGAGGAAGCTTAAAGAATTAATAAACATTAAAAAATATTATAACGCAGGCATCATGATGAAAGAGAAAAACAGAAAGAGTTAAGCTGAACATCACGATCAACACCTGAAGAGAAAGAAAGTGGTCGTCGAGTGGAAGGGGAAAAAACCCCGCGGATTAAAGAAAACATCATCCTCTTTAACTAGTGGTTGTATGTTGAAGAATACAAAACAATAAAAAAAAAAAAAAAAAAAAAAAAAAAAAGAGTGGACCTTTCTCAACAACAACTATTCTTAACTTGCGAAAACAAGACCTTCTGAAGCAGTCAATGAACCAAGGGAACAGGAGGACACTTCAAATGAGGCACCTCTAATAACAACAGCTGTTGGCGAATTTAACATTTATTTATTTTTTAATTCTAATCGAGTATGGAGGCAAAACGTCATCAAAACAACATTCAATATTCACACAGGTTAATCTCGAAAACTTCAGAAAAAAAAGCTCTCCTTCCTAGGTAAAGGAACTTTATATTAATTGAAATAATTGTCCGGAAAAGCAAAACGTAAATGATTTACTGAGCCTACATGTTTCAACATTTCGTCTTCAACAGGGCTTATTTTTATTATAAGTTATGGTTTGAAATTAACAATAAACCTTTATATCCTGCAATCAAGTTAACACTGAATCAAAAATGGAAAGTAGAATTATCCTAAAATAATGATATGATATTTACCGTGTAATAAAATGTACAGATGGAAAATACTTAAGTTTGACCACTCAAAACTCACGATGACTACCTGCGGATCCAAACGTTGATGGCTTTTCTAGAAGAAAGTCTACGCAGATGTTGACATTCGATGATAACACAGTCTTAGTTGAAAATGTTGGTAAGATAACTGATAACATATTCCATCTGTACATTTTAATACATCGAAAATATCATATCATTACTTTAGAACTGAATCAAAAAGTTTCCTAACAACAGCACCGAATGAGTTTGCTTTCTATTTTCCAGAACAGATGAATGATGGTAAATTAAACATCGAGATCAACACGAATAAGGCTCTATTTAGTGACTAAAATAAAATAAAAATATTCAAAAAATGGTACAAAATTCATTTTACCAAAAGAGCGTGTATCTTCTATAAACATACAAACTAGAAAAACTTTTCTATGTAATCTCCAACATATTTCAAGTCTAAGGAGCTTCATTTTTAAATGCACTTTAAACTAATATTGTACTATTGGTCATAAGGTTAATATCAAATGGAAATCGCCATCCTTTAAATTATTTTTCTCGAGTGACGCAAGCAAATGCAAATAAGTGGCAAAAGATTCAAGATCTGGGAGTGTTAACTAAGGTTCCATGACTTCAAATTCTTGCTATTACAATATCAGTAAACAAGCCATTAGAAAGGATTTGTCATTCTACAAAAACAAGCTTTTTTATAATAAACTATAGCCTTTAATTCTGCTGCGAAAATCATTACAATACTTAAGTAGCTCTTGTATAAGCTAAAACTGTACGAGTTTACGTCAGGTAGAAAAGCTATTCGTAATTTCTATTAGCGCAAACTGGCAATAGAATTTTTTACAATGAACTAAATACAATTATAAGAAACGAGAAACGAAAATTAAGTTTTCCCGAACTTGCATTATGTTACAAAGTCGATAGCAACGCTAATGGTAGAGTGCTTTCAAGAAGATTCTCAACTCCCTCTTCAACTTATCAGTGAAATCGATTGAAGATGCGTATTGATGAATGCTAGAGTATAAAGTTTCTGCCTTACCCATATCAAATAACTGAAGGATAGAGAATTAAGTTTCTTAATTAAAAAAATCAGCAACTAGGCTAGGTAAAAAATGACTAACATATTTTCCTGAAAAATAACAAAACGACAATGCTCTAGTAACGCGTGGAATTAACTGTAAAGACGTTTTATGATTACAGTGCTCAGCCATTTTCCTACATAGACGGAAATGGGGTTTTTCCTTTTGGTTTTTTTTTTCGTTTTCTTAGACGAGGAATAATTTAACGCCATTTAGTAAAACACAACAGAAACTTCAAAAACTGCATCACATTAAGAATTCTAACGAACTCTTCCAGAGAATTAATAGTGAAGTTCGTGAAACAAATCAAGATCATCAATAAGAGGGAGCTACTGATCTTCAATGTCAGACTTTGTCATATAAGATAAACACTCTGAGAATTAATGAAGTTATTTCACTTTCTGACTAACATTGAAAAGTGACGTAATGCTATTAAAAATGCCTCTATTGCTTGAGAACTAGATACGGGTTTAAACCCGATCAATATCAGAATATTTTTCAGAGACTAAGACGAAACGGTCTCTGAATATTTTCAGTGTGCTCCCTTTTTTTTTAAGAAAAACCTAACAAACCAAACCAAACCCTTATTGGGCAATTAGGGGTTGTTACTTTCTAACGTAAGCCTTTCGTTGGACTGGGCATCATCGCCTGAATACACTTAAAGCTTATCTATGAAAGTTCAATAACAGGAAAGCTCTCCGTCACAAATCTCCAAGAAGACACACGAGCTGGTTCCTTTGGCGCACTAACCTGTTTATTTCTTTTTCTAATGTCAAACATGACCAACAAATGTCATCGTTCTTATCTGAGCCAAACCCACTAAACTACATTTAAGTAAAACGCTCAACCTTAAAAATATTCCAATAAAAAATACTTGACGTATACTTTTTTATACATCCCAGCAGATGTACCGCATCCTTCTTAGAAAAACTTTAAAGAGATTATAAGAAATAAAAAACAATTAATTGGCCTGTTCTTGGCAAGACTTAATTATTATTCTGTAATAATACAATCAGAGCCCTCGCCCTCCGTCATTATCTTCATTCTCGCCGAGTTATTTGCCTGTTAATATTCTCGGAGCGCATCGCACCATCATCACCACCACCACCAGCAGCAGCACTGGTGGAGAATGAAAACTCAGCAAAAGACGATGCCTGTTAATATCATTATCATTATCATTGCTATTATTTGGTCTCACCCGACCGACTCTCTAGAGAAATCGCCTTTCAGACGCGCATAACCACACGACTTTCAATTCATCAATGGGAGTGAGGGAGGGGGGCTAAGAAATTATCTGCTAGTTAGAGTGATAAATGGGCTGAATGGGCGAAAACGATTAACGGAATCCGAGCACGAACTGTCCCGTCCAGTTCGGCCGCTCACCCATTAATCGCAGCTGCTGCTATTGCCGCCTTCGCCGCTGCCCGTTTGCTGATGTCGACGGCTCCCTGAGACCTCTACTCCGTCCACTACTTCTTCGCACGTCGTCCCTCTCGAAGGAATGATGGACGGACTCGCCACTCAAACATTAACCGCTTGATGAGGACAATGAGGAATGATGAGCACGAGCCTCGCATGCAGACGAAAGAGCGAGAGAAGGGAGGGGAGTGAAACGAAACACCTCAAAATGCATTAGAATAGAAAGAATTAGCCAATTTCACTAACTCGAAATCTCAAAAACATTGTAATTTCTTACAAAAAACCATTTGAGCTTAAAAAGAATGTATGTCCAAAAGATAAAGTTGCACAATTGATTTCCCAATTTAATAGTAACGTGCTTCGTTCTAAGTAAATCAAAGTATCATGTTGGTAGCAAATAAAGTATCTATTTTCTGAAATAATATCCTAAGCTCCAGTTTATAAAGTTGGTGACGTTATATTAAAAAATCATGCATTTAAGGGTTAAGGAGGTATCTGCGACCAATTGTAGAAGATTGGTCGACCGGGTGATTTGACGAATATCAAACGAGGAATGATTGTGGGTACTCAAAGAATTGGATTAGGCATTTACCAATCAGCTACAATGCAATAGTGTCTAGGATATACAACGAATGGTGTAAATCAGGGAAAACATGCAGCAAAAATCACAATGGACGTAAAAAAAAGTTGACTGATGGTAAAGATCACAGAAGGCTTTCTATGTAGAATTGAAAGGGGCACAGTGAAGTAAACGACAAAACGGTGATCCTAACTCGACTGGTAGCAGACAGCACCTCGAGAACCACGGAAACCAAGAGAGCCAGATAAATGAGGAACCACGAAAAACTTCGGTGAAAAAACATCTCGAGAACCATGAAAAACTTCTGTGAGGAACGCTCTCAATGGATCATGACGATTGGGAACACATAATCAAATGAATCACAATTTCTGTAGAAACATGTGGATGGGAAAAATAGCCTAAGTCTTTGGAGTCATCGCGCCATATAACAGACTTCAGGAGGTATCTGCGTCCAACACAACATACCAGAATATTGTTCTGCCGAAAGGATCAATCCATTCAGGGCTACATTTAGTCCTCCTAGAAAAGGTCTGTATCATATACAACGCCCTATGCTATAAAGGTCCTCAAAACCACAAAATAGTTGGCACTAAGTTCATATTCCTGCAATGGTCTGCACAATCACTAGATTTCAGTCATAGAGAACAATTTAGGTGAAGAAGGTTGTTCACAGCATGTCTTCATCCCGTCGAATAGACAAGATTTACGTGACGCTCTTGTTGACGTAGATTTACGTAGAACCAGCCACTTATCTTTTGTAGAATTTAAGGAACGAAAAAATTAAAAGCATATATTGCTTTTTTCTGAACAAACGAGCTAATACAGGTCTATGTCATATTTTTGTTACAATGGGAGAGCGTGCATTCAATGCTAGCGATATCACTCAGCATGCTCGGGCATGTTTCTGTATCAAACGATTTCAACTGCATTACCAGATACTTGACATCATTTTCTCTCTCTGCAACTTCTAACTCGTCCTCACTTGATTCTGCCATTAAATATCAGCTTCCTGCGGGTATTTGCTAGGTTGTACTTCGGTCATTACTGTTTGATAAAAAATTTTTTGATCAGGTCCATTGCAATTAAAAGTTTCAAATTCTACTCCCTCGAATTCTGCTACAGAAGATGAAAACAGAAAAAAAAAAAAAAAAAAAAAAAAAAAAAAACCAACCTGTTGGTTACCAATTTAGCGCTTTTAATTGATGGGAATATTTATTGTCGGACATGGAAAGTGCTAAATTGGCAACACTGGATGGAAAGTCTAATGATGCTGCTTGCTCTCGCGTTGTGACAAATCCAGTTTTCTTAAAGCACTTCTGAATCGTTTCTGACTGAACTGATCTAGAGCACAGCGACCAGAGCATTGACTCGACAGCTACAGTTGGTTCTGCAGCCAGACCACTAGCTTGGGTTTTAGCAATCAGCCACTGCAAAAACTGAGTTCAGTAGTGCATTTCGAATACCACTGTTGTTAAATTCGTTGAAAGGTACTAATGGGTTCATAATACTACAAATCATTACATGCATAGTACTTTTAATTTTTTATTTTTTTTTACACAAAGTGTTTTTTGTAATTTTAATTTTAATTTTGTAATTTTTGTAGTGGAAAATCTTGCTAATAAGCGACATATGATGCTAACATTGGTCAAGTTATAGAGAAGAAATTAATATTGCGTGCTATGATCCAAGTGATCAAGAAACAACTTATAGAGGTGGTTAACATAGAGAATTAGAAATGCATTGCTTACGTGGAACATCCGGAGAATAAAAATTAGGTCAACATGGGGAGGTGATCGACCTTGGAGGTTCTACTGTATTTAAAATTAAAACACATTTTGATTCAATCTAAACTGATGCAAAGCTGGGATATTTGGACCCGAAACTCGAAAACTGTTTTGTCATCCAAAATTTCAGACTCAACAAACAATACTGAATTAGAAGCTTGGATTTCTCATTTGTGTTAGTTGTATAACTGAAAATGAGCTGAACTCCTTGACAACATGTTCAAAGCATATGTATGCCTTTTCAAGCACACTTTTTCTCCGCAGTCATCTGGACTTTTTTCCCGCTTAACCTAGGCGATGTAAGCGTTGAACATGATGAGAGATTTCTTGTGACCCTCTGAAGATATTAATGGCAATTCAACCTTAACATGATGGAGAATAATGTTGCTCCTTAAAGAAAAACTGACAACTCATAAGTGCCAAAATAAATGTATAAAGGACTTTTTTTTTATTAAGGTTACTTTTCTTTTTTCCCTGCCAATTTGTTAATTTTATAATTTTACTTAAATAAGTTAAATTCTACTGAATTTTTGAAGAAAAAAATTATTTCCTTAAAAATCTGATAAAAATTTCAATGTTTTTCATATCGCAATTATTCGGCCTGACTCCATAAGGTAGAGTAGGTTATGATAGAAAACTTTTGATATTAAATTTAGATCAGCAGCACCGATTTAGCCTAAAACATGAAACTTCTCCAGCAGCATATTTATCAGTGTGTATTTAAGAAACGCAGTTAAATCCAAACTTTAATGATCAGAATTGCGCTGCCACAATCAATTCATAGTATCAGAATTGCTTTGACACACTGTCGATTTTGTTTTTAATCATTTAGTAGTTACTATTCGTGATGGACAAATTTCTCAAGTACTATCAAAAAAGTGAGTACAAATTCCAAACTAATACGCTCTCTTATGTTTGCTCAAAATCTTTTTCAAAAGCATCAAACTAGGAGCCCTAATCAAAAGAATAAAGAAACAGGTTCAAGGTAAGTGATACGGTAAACTATTTTTAATGCCGACGCGTTTCGGCGTTACAGGCAAAGCAGTTACAAAACAAGGTGAGAATGACTTGGAGAATTTATACAATAAAGGGATAAAGGTATCCACCAGTCAAGATTCTGTTTAGTGGACTTATAAAATCGGTGAAAGAAGCCCGAAGGCGAACCTAATAGAAGATGGGATTGACGTCAGAACTGGTCTATATAAGGGAACCAAAAGGCAAAAACAGAGAGAGGGTTGGCGTCTCGAGAGATTGTTTTCCTCTCGGAAATCACTAAGATAATCCAGGATGGTCCCATTCA
>JAHWFO010057280.1:19349135-19365863 GCA_023313115.1 Rhysida immarginata
CCCCCCCCCCCCCCCCCCCCCCCCCCCCCCCCCCCGCCCTCCATACGTCGGCGGTTGGGAGGGGAAAAGCTTATTCTTTGTTGTTTCAAATCTCATCCACGTCATTAATTTCACTAGACCTAATCCGTTAAGATAGGTGAAAAAAAAATTAGAATATGCCCTTGACAATGGCTGGGATTTGCATTTCCCGAAACGAACGGATGACGAATGCACTTTGATATTCCTTCATTAAGAGAAGGCGGACCTCTTCAGACGGGAGGGATGGCTCTGTAGAGTGGGGACTCGGGGTCGTCGCAGTGGGCGCATGTGCATCCGATACTAAATTTGCTCTCCGAGTCGTAAAAAGGGGAATGCAAAACAGAAATGATTAGAGGAGGTCGAGAGTACAGTTTGCTGGAATCTGTCTCGAGACGACTCTTCTCACCTGCCTCCCACGACCACCGGTGGGAAAGAAATGGTGTACAATCAGTGGGACACGATGTCGACCACGCACGTGCTCTGTAAAGAAAGCACCAAGTTTTAGAAACAAAAAAACAAACTGTATATTAATAATAAAGCCAGTCTCTCTTTTTTGTTTCTCTCCATTCCCACCTTTCCCTGCCCCCTCGCCGTCGACTTCGTTGTCTTTCCCCCCCTCACTTCTTAAATTCCACCCTGACATTGGTAATTTAGGAGACTTTCACGTCCGGAGGCCAACGCTTGTCCGATCTCGAGAGCGTCGCTGTCTGAGATTCTTTCACATGAATAAAGGATAATGGTTTGAAGCTTCCCATCAGTAGCAGCTCTTACTGAGGAAGCCGAGAAATCAAAAGGAATTGATATACTTTAATTTGAACAAGAATTACATGAGAGTTCCTTTCCTCAAGTATACACCAAAGAGTTATTAGGCGATTATCAAAAGTATTATTTGCGAAATGAATATAGTGCCTAGCTTATGAATCGTCAAGAACTTTACTTTATTGGGAATTTATTTTCTCGACTTCTTTATTCATGTTTTCTTCATAGCATCGACAATACACGGGTAAGCCAAGAGGTGGCCGAAGCATATAGCGCAAAATGCATAGACAGAAACGTGACAAAGCACTGGAACACAGGGATTCTGGCTCTCGAGCTCGTCGGGTTCCAGGTTCGAATTCTAACAGATCAGGGATATTTGTGTTTGTCCTTGCATTATCTAGCCATATTGTGTTATACAATGCGAATGATTCAAAATAATCTTTCTAAAACGAATCCAAACTGAAAGCGCTAGTTTCAGATAATTGGTTGTTTTAAATATAAACGGAGCTCTGTTCAAAGCTCCCACATTTTAAATATTCAACATGGTCGGTATTGTCAAAATCGAAAGAAATAAGAAACAGCGTTTCGGTAAAGTTACCATCAACAGGGCTAATAACCTGTAAGCCAGTTTCTTACTTCTCCCGCAAGTGAATGGTGATAAATTATGAATTGTAATTAACATACTAGAAAGAAAAACTCATTACATAGGTCACGATCGCATAAAGCAAATTTGTTAAACAATTTGTAAAAATCTAAGTGAAGCCGCTTAACGTTGAATTATGTTGATGCTTGTGTAATGATTTCTTCGGGCTTCTCGAAATTTTCGCTGAGCATTCTTTTACTTTTCTTAGAAACACGATGAGGAGCTTCTCTAGATTGTTTCAGAACAGTCTCCAGAAATTTCCCAAACCCTATCCGTAAATGCTGCATTTCCTCCATATCATCATTTACAGCCATCAGGATGTAACTGAAAGATGAGGTCTCCTCCAAATTTTTCACTCACAGAAAGAAAATGTGATCAACTACCATGATACGTTGAAGTTAATAATTGGATAATTGTTAAATCTTCTAAGCTATTGAAATGTGTTCATTAGCCCCACACTGGCCTAATACGGTTTGGAGGTTTTTTAGTAATAGTTAGAAAGAACAAACCAAACTTTCATGCCGCTGCGAAATTCAAATACGCGACCTGATAATCATGAGAGGAATTGCGCCTTAACGCTTTCGGCCGCCGAAGCTTTTCTATATTTCTTATGTATTTTCTATATTTCCTCCATATACTCGTCAGTAATTTCTATGTAATTTTTGAGAATGCTTCTACATACCACATGCTGCTTGCACGCTACAGATCAACTCAAAGCATGAGTTTTTCTTTCTTCTGACCAAATACATACTTCTGAGACAATACACTGTTCTGCAACCTTTTTTCGCATAACCGTCTGGATAATGCGAAAAACAGAGAACGGAGATCTTACTAAGACGTTCAATATCAACTTTATTACACTAACATCAATGCAGAACAGTAAAAATACATTTAAAAGAGCGAATTTTTTTTTATTTCTTTACGCGTAAAAAACATCGCATTCAACACTAAAAGACAAACATCATCTTTCAAATAATATTTCAAGTGACAATTGTTGGGAGCGATTAAGAAAGCGACAGCCACTCATCCGAGTGTCATGGGTTTAGACGGTTGTACTTTTAAACTTCTGAGGGTACACTGTACATACATTGGGAAACCAGATGAGGCAAACGACTATGAGAATCGCAGCAGAAATTACAAATACACTATAATAACAAGGACCATAACTCTAGTTATAATCATACGGTTCGCAGTCCAACGAAACGAAAGAAACCTGCAAGAAGATAAGATCAACAAACACATGGAGCACGACCGTGATGTGAAATTATTACTTTTACAAAAAATAAATTCAAAATATTTCCATAGAAAGATAGCTCGTCTGAACGAAAATAATACGATTCCGTCATCACGAAAACCTGCTTTACAAACCATAAAAACCAAAACATACAACCAACCTCTCTTCCTTGATAATTCAACGGGGGCTATTCTCGGTCTACACAATTCCCTACCCCACAACCTCATCCACCATCTTCCTTTTATCTCTCCCCGCATCTGCAACCACCCACTCGCCGGGAGTGCGTTCCGACGTCGACTTAAGAGTCGTAAGTCAAGCTGTCAAGGCAGATTCTGAGTCGTAGGAATGGTATGGAGGGAGAGCTAAGACATTTAAAAAAAAAAAAAAAAGGTAAAAGTGAAACCATCATATGGGATAACATGATGGGGGACACAAAAACCCAAGCACTGTTTTGAAAACTGTGGTCTTCCTCCTCTTACCATGAAATGTGTCTCGTCTTTGAACATCGATTTCTACGACACCAAATAAACACCGAGAAATAAACGAAGGCGGATAATAATAATATAATAGTCGTCATTCTTTATAATACTTTTTTTCACTTAAATGGATTCAAAATTTACGATTACGTGGCACCTTGGCTCCATACGTTGAAAGAAAAAAAAAGACAGGGGGGAAAGTGAAAATCCAGTTGGGACTGTGGAGATGAAAATTAAGAGAGCTATAAAAAATAAAAGGAAGAGGGGGTATACATTGGGGGGGAAATAGTAATTGTTTTAATAATTCCTGAACGTAAATCATCGGAAAACGTTTTCAATGCCAAGAGGACTCAGCTTACACAGCTTCTTCGACGAAGAGACAAGAATTTAGTACGAAGGCTCAAAAGACAAACGGCAGTTGAACTAAGCGAGAGCAGAGGGAGAGTTGACAACAATAAATTAACGGGAAAAAGAGAAATAGGGCTGGCTGATAGTGAAAAGGAGAAAATGAAGAGGAAAAGGAAATAGAAAGGGGGGGGGGCAAGAAGAAATGTAAGAAAAAGAGACCCATAAAAACTTGTTCATCATTCTTTGCCCTCCTCCTTTTTTAAACCCCGTCGTTATTTTTTAAATGAAATGAACGATGTTAGAACAAATTTAGAAAGACCATTAGAGCGGGGAAACATCTCAATGGTAGCCGCCAAAAACTGAATCCATCCAACATTCAAGTCTTATTAAGCTCAAACCCCAATCAGCTGAAATAAAAACGGAATTCTAATTTTCTCTTCAAAAAGCAATCCAAGCAACAACTCAACAAGTTCTAAATAACTTTTCCCACACAAAAAAGGAAACGCTGCACGAGTATTTGCCAACCTCTTTTCTTCGATGCCCTTATTTTCGAATTTTCTCCCCTTCTCGGCATCCTTAGCATCGATCCCTGGCCTAAAGAAAAGCAGCCATCACTTGGACAAACACCGACGAAACGAAGGCAACAGGTGGCCTATGGTTTCCGTCGTACGTCGCTCGTCCTCCTTCCCAAATGCCAAAAGCACGCTGTTCCCTGCCCCTTTCCTCCCTCCCCTACGGTGAAAGGGACGGTTTACCTTGGACAAAAGAAAGCCTCGCGCTCGCTCGCTAAAAACCTGTTCCATCTTTGCATTTGGAATAGCTGAGGTAGGGATGAGAATGGGGTAGGTGGAGGAAGAAAATATAAACCCCCACTTGTTGAACCGCCTATTACGGACTTCGTGATTAGTATGAAATCTCATGGTTTGTTTGGTTTAACCGATAATGTAAGGTGTAACCAAGGGAATCCGGAATTCGTAGTCTTCAAACTAGCAAAGGAGAACTCAATCATCTTTTTTTTTTAATACTCACAAAATGCAACCACTTCATTTAATCAGAAACATTAAATCATTTCCATGCAGATAAACAAACCAACTCATTTTTTAAGCAATCAAATTTTTCTTCATCCAAAGTAATTTGGTTTTGAATTGGATGTAGTTTCTATAAGAACGTCTTCAATATATCCTTATAATAGAAACCGATCTCATACTTGGCTGCATTCTTATCACAAAGATGACGTTTATAACAGTTGCATTGAATAAAAGAAATAAAATAAAATTGAATAAAAGAAAATAAATCAATTTCGTTTATAAAAAAAGTTCAACTTCAAGCAAAAAAGGAAAAATCATTTATATTCCTTATCTAAATATATTTTACTTTGTTAATTCCTTTGCTATATCACTAGGATTATTTCACAGTGGTATAATGATCATATAAATGTGCAATTCGAATGAAATTAATGAAATTGATTAAGTACTTCCTGCTACTTTTCCTGTAAGTAAGCGCGCGATTAACTCGATAGTTTTAGTTCAAATAGGGATTAATTATTATCAAATGCAACTTGCTGAACGATGATAAGTTTCTGTTGACAAATCGCAATTAGGTTCGTTGACTTTTCCCTTAATTTCCACAATTCATTACGATATGCTTTGTAATAACTTAACATCTGTTAAAATCCACTTTTAATTAACTATCAGTAGATGATACGAATGCCTTTGTCAGAGTGCCATGCATATACACTCACCGACAAAAAAATGAAGATTTTGAGAAAACTAAGAAAAACTTTCTAAATAATGAATTTTACAGAAAAAACACATAATTTATTATAAACATTTATTTTTGTTTTCAATTCTGTAGTACTTTTAATATCTCTACACAAAATTTTATGTGCCAGAAATAATTTTTCAACACCAAAAACAAAATTGAACATTAGGGACAGGGTCAAAAGTAGATTTTGATTTGCCTTTCTTATGACAAAAGTTTGGAGATTTTTAAGTTAGTACTTTGTCCAGCCGCCCTTAGCTTTAATGACTGCTTGGACACGTGCCTCATAGATTCTATTAGGCGCTGACAATCTTCTTTTGAGATCTTACACCAACTAGAAGACGCAGCATTAATTAAATCTTCCTTTCAAAGAATTTTTTCTTTGGCGACTTTTTTCATCCTACCCCAGATCGTCTCAATGGGATTAAGGCCAGGACTGTTTCATGGCCATTCAAGAACTTGAATATGTTGTTCTTGAAACCTATTCATTGTTCCTTTGGCTCTGTGACAAGGGGCTCCATCTTGCTGATAAATAAAGTCACCGTCAGGAAAATAGAATGCAGCACTTGGTATCAGATGATCAGCCATTATTTCAGTGTAATACGCACTGTTCACATTTCCATTTATTAAACACAAACTTCCAGTTCCATAAGCAGTTACTGTACCATAGACCAAGATGCTAGGTGGAAATTTCACTTTAGTTGACACACATCTAACGTCCATCTTTTCTTCTCTCTTACGTATGACTTTTAGTTTGCCATCACTTTGAAGGCTAAACCGACTCTCATCACTGAATCATTTTATCCATTGTTCGTCAGTCCAGCATGAATGTTTACGGGCCCAATCCAGTCGCTGTTTCTTCAATTTTTGGGTTAGCAGTGGCTTCTTTTTTGCAGAACAAAACGAGAAACCTTTCTCCTTCAAACGGCGGATTGTTGTTTTTGATGAAACATCCTTATGAGTGACTGCGTTCCATTTTGCAGTAATTTCTTTAGCTGTCTGATGTCGTGACTGTCGTATAATCCCCATAAGATGCTTGTTTTCATTTTTTCTTGTGATACAATTTCTACCACACAGTTGTTGGACAGCGCTTGTTCCGTTTTTTTGTATTTAAGAATTATTTTGTTCACCGCTTTGGTAGTTACAGCCAACATCTTTTGCTATATCCACTTGTTTCTGGTTTTCTTTCCATTTTCTGACAATTAAGTCACGGAAGCTTGAGGAATCTGCTTGGTTGAAGGCACGTTATCTCTCGTGCACAAAGTAAGCGAGTCTTTAAGTGAAAATTAAAAAAAATATACCTATATAATAATCAAGTAGTCCACACGGAAGTAATTTACTTATTACGCAGGCAAGTTGTAGTATTTTTATACACTTTTGTCAAAACTTTTAAAGTTTTAAAAATAAAATCTCCACACTTTTGTCTTAGTAAAGGCGGGTCTTCAAACTTTTGACTCCAGTCGTAAAGTTTATTTTATTTTACGTTAGTTAAAAAATTCATTTTAAACACGCCAATTTTTTTTATATAGGTAGTAAACATGCTAAAGATTTGAAATTAAAACTTATTTTTTATAGAAATTACTCTTCTTTCTGTAAAAATCATTATTTTAGAATGGTTATCCTGGTCTTTTGAAAATCTCCATATTTTTGTCGGCGAGTGTATAAAGGCCACTGCAGAAATTTGCCGCTGAACAATCGGTATACACGTCCCATCAATTTTATGTATCCCTACATGAAGTCCGCCCGAATTTCATTGTCAAGCAGATATTCGTTTGAACTGTGCAGTGGCTCGAAGTGAGCATTGTCGAACTCCAGGAGCAATTAGTAATGGAAATTTCAGGAGAGGCACGATTTATAACTGAGAAAGGCATGGAGAACTGAGGTATAAAAAGGCCCTAATTCCAAATGAGTGCTATGAAATTTTGAGAGAAATTTTTCCCGATTATGATAAAAGCATAAATGTCAAAAGAGGACTTGGACGGATTATAGAAGAGCTCATAGGAGTAATACCGGCGTGTCAGGATATGGCTTAAATTACAAAAAGCAAAGTAGGTTTAGAGAGCGAAAACTTTAACTTCAAGTAGCAAAAAAATCCATAAAGCAAAGTAATAATCCAACACCAAGAAAAACAGTGCAGTACGATTTTATAAACACAAGCGCCTACAACAATGTGAATCCCTCTGGAGTCTAGACCAGCGTCTGTCAAGCATTTTTTTAATCCTATGGCACACAGGGCGAGGAGAATTTATTTTGCGGAACAGCAAATAATATTCCCAACAAAATTAAATATGATTTATTAGTATGAATAAAAATAAATAAATTCTTGTCATAGTAACAATAAATTTTCAACAATTTTTAAATCATTCGCGGCACACCAGAAATCTCTCGCGGTACACCGAGTGGCAGACACTGTTCTAGAAGATCAGACCTATCTCGCATGAATCTATGATGTAGGAACATAGGAAGCAAAACGCCAGCCAATTCTGTCATTGACGACAACATCCTTGATTGAACCTGTTCTGTAGAACTCCTTTGCCAACGAAGAATTTAGTTGTCAGAAACTCCAGTCTTGAAAAGTACAATTTCTCGAAACAATTTTGCCAATTTGAGCCAAGACGAACAAACGAATTATTGTACAGGTTTTAAACAAAATATTCCAAAATGCAGAGATGTTGTAATAATAAATACTTGGATTGTAATTTATACAATGTTTGCCATAGACAGAATGGTAAGTGAAAGGAAACATGACTACACTAAAGAATGTTTTATCCAAGGAAGATACTGAGGACTCTTATTCTTTTGAAATGAAAAATAATTATAATTTCAAAGCATTCCAACCCATTTTTCAAATACATAAAGAAAAAAAAAAAGCATAAAAAATAGCCAAAACAACAGATACCGAAAAATTTCACGCCCTTCAGAAACTTTCTATCTTTTCCTTTGTAACTAACCAATTGAATAAAAATATTTAATACCTGTCATGGTTCCAGAAAAACCATCAAAAAGCATATGACCTTAAGGGTTTTACCAAACCGCTGAGGTAAAAATTAATGGAAGAAAACTGTCATTTGCCCACAACCAATGATCACGGATTCGCCACACAGCATAAATTCTCCTGTCTTTCCTCACCGCTTCAGTCGTTGTTGTCGTTGCAATTGACGTAGAAAGAGGAAGTTTTTGAGGAGGAGTGCATAGCAAAAGAAGAAGATTGGGAGGAGGGAGGAAAGAGGCAAAAGACTTTGGCTGTTAACATCAGGTGACAAACAGTTGTAGGCAGGGGGAAAAAAAAAGCCCCACCGACGACAAAAGAATCTAAGAAAGCACTCCGCCTCCATTGTGTCCAATCACAGAAACAGTTAAGTGGTTTAGTGCTTTTGCTTTTTTCTGTTAAATTTTCCTCTGGGTAAGTTACGAGGATGAGTCATTTTCCTTGAAGTCAATCCGTTACGCTACCTCCGCAGAACAGCAAGAGGGACGAGGATCTACCAGAGATAAACGCGAAACATACCATTCCGTGCATTTCATAAAAGGAAAAAAAAATCGCTACAAAAAATAGGAAAAATAGTTACTATCAAGCAGTAAATCAAAGAACGTCAGTATGTTTTCTTTTTCCAAGTTTTACTTAGAATAAATGAGGGAAAGCCGATGCTGAAGAGGTGTTGACCAATTCCAGGATACAACAAATAAAAAACGAAAAACGGGTCTCAGACCAGATTAAAGTAAGTAGACTACGATTCTCTAGAAAAGTCGCCAAAAGCTGGATAAATCAAATTTTATTTCTATCAAATATTCTACGCCAGTTTTAGGTGTACACTATTCACTTTTCAGTGCTGCAAGAATTTTATGATCGTTTTAACGGCAAAGAACTCGTCTGAACATGTACAAATTGGCTAATATCTGGTCTTCGTATTCCTCTTCTATATTTGTGAGTTTCATGATTTAAAAATGCCACTTCAGCTTTTAATTAAAACAAAAAAGGGCCAGGGAGCTTAATTTGATCTAAAATTCTTATTCGGAGTGGATCGTCATCTTTATGAATAGTTGGAATAAGAAGGGTTGGCATTCTATGACCTGCGAAGGAATTCTTCTGCCCAACTTTACATGTAGAGCACAGTAAAATTCGCATACTAAAATCTCGTAATAAGCTTCTTCGGCTCCCGACAAAAAAAAGCTGCAGCTTTGATCAAATTCTATTTTCCAAAGCTATTTTCACTCACACAAAAGTGTGAATCTATGGGCATTCACTAATAGGATAAGAGAAAAACACTTTCTATACAACGATTAACCTAAGCATTTATTAACTCAAAGTCGCAATATCTTCCTCGACTTTTTATTAAAGTTGATAATATCATGCATAAAAGAAAACAAACCATAATTTATTTTGTTTGTTTTGCTTTCATTACTCTCTGTGGAGGCGAACGTTGTTTTAAGTAAACAATCTACTTAATGTTTCGTTTTCGAAAAAAAAAAAATTTCTTCAGGACTAAGCTCAAAAGTCAAGCTAGAGGGGAGGGGATGCGTAGCCATGTTATTGTTTATTCTGAGTTCGGGTTCAACAGTTGCTGTCACCCCAACAAATCAGGGGATCCATGACACGACAAGGAAGCCTCCTCCTCCTCCTCGCTCGCAAGGTCCACGTGGAAATATTTCCGCGTCTCCCTTCACTTCCACGGTTACCGTGTTCAACATGGTTAATGAGGAGCACGGCGGGATTCCTACCCCCTAAAAACACCAAACAGTCACAATTCTACCGACTCATGTGTGAAACTAATACTGACAGGCCCAATTCCAATCAAAATTTTTAAAAAAACTTAAGAATGACAACAATTTTTTAAGTTAAAAAAGTAAATGAGAACGTTTTCCTCAATTTCTCAGAAGGAATAAAAATGCGGCAATATCAACCTTGGAATCCATATTCTTGTAAAGAGAAATGCCATTGCAGGTGAACCACAGATTTTGGTCAGCACGCAAGAGAGTAGCTCACTTGTCCAGGGTCAGATTAAGTATTAATGGAGAGATTTCGAAGTGTTTGAAACAGCCTTTATGGAAGCTTTTAATATTTCCTAAATTATTATGCGAGATTAATGTTTGGCCCTTACTTAAGATAAAATACTAAGAAAATTTTTGGCCGAAGGCCGAATTTGGTAATTTGAAAATCAGAAGGGATCGTTTCAGCTAATGTACAAGGCCACAACTCCAAATGTCCTTTGCACAAATGTCAACTTTTATCAAATATCAACATTACGTAGTCGAGATCAACTTATTTCATTCAAAGTGAAGTAGCCGGGGAGCAATTAGAAACTATTCTTAAATGAATGCAATAATTATAAGTTGACGTGGAGGGATATTTAACATGAGACAAACAAATATTGTAATTTCCTAAGATTTACAATTGATACACAAGAAACAAAATCTGAACGCATACTCCTCTTTCAGAATTAACAAAATAATTGTTCAGGATGTTGTGATAATCAAAATAAAAGCATAATATAATATCTAAAGCGCATTTTTCGCCATTAACAAAATTTTTATTGCAGTCTACTAATAAACCGAGGAACCATATATTTCTCAAAATGTTTAAATTTTATGATAAAATCCGGGACTTTTTCTTTCCGTACCTTATACAAAAACGCAATTTTGATACATTTTGATAAATATAACGCAGAACAATATCAAAAGAGGGCAAAAGAATGATTTTTATCCGCCAATCATAATGATGTTTTTTCGTATTTTCCCTTAGATAAAAGACTTGTCATCCAAATAAATAATCCACTTTTCACTGTTGAGCCAGCTGCCACATAAGGTTGTTGGTAAATTGGTGGCAAATTTTTTTGTAGTGAGTAAGAAAGACTGAATTTGAGAAAGACAAATGGTAACCACCCATTTATATATTTTCAAAATCTATGAAATCTCATGAGGTAATACAAAATTGCATTCATTCCTATTTCAAAAGTGAAATTTCCTGAGGAAATAGTAAACTTCATTTTCAGGAAATTTTACTTCATCAGCAAGTGAAATTTTTGGCAAACCAACTTTTTTTTCCAATCTGTTTACAGCATCTTCAATCAATAGGTTTCTATAGAATTCCTAAAAGGAAGACATCTCTGCAAATAATAATCTTCACCATGATACTTTTAATTATGTTTCACTTTTTCAATGCCCCGTCCACTGATAGAATAACGTACCATATATGCCGAAATTCTTTAGTATCATTCAGGCTTAGTATCATCATATACGTACCAGATAAATCGACCTTCAAAATAAGGCAGATATGCACTTCCATATTAAGCTTTCGAACTATTTTTTTTTATCTTCTTATGAAACACTCGACCTTTTCATAAAGTTTACCATCACCAGTCGTAGGTACCACAGACTTTCGTACAAAGTACTGTCTTTACAGTAATTATCGCACTACTGCTAATGGTAGTAAAATCGTTTTTGAGACGGCCGTGGTGTAGAAACCTACATACCTGGTTTGAAGATGTTTTTTAAGTATCAACTTACACGCCAGTATATACGGTATTCAACAACAACGTTCCGTATTCTTTCAAATTTGTATAATTTCTCGTGGAATTTTTACAATATTTTACTTTTTACAAAAGTATTGTAAAATAAAATTTTAAGTTTATTTTCAGAATTCTCTATAAAAAAATATCTTTTTTACTCCATCATATCCAAACTTTTGCTATTTACATTCCTTTTTTGCAATTTAACATCCTCGCTAGAGTAGAGACCTAAACAAACGCCCATCCTAACAACAAAATGGAAACTTCGGATCTCTGAGCAATTGTAAACAATATCAAGTGGACTATAAAATAATTATACAATTTTCCTTTTCCAATTATGCCGAAAATGGAGGCAAAAGCGGAATCGAGGGGGGAAACGGACAAAAGAGGAGAAGCGGAGAAAGGAAAAAGTAGAAAATAAAGTATGGAAAAACCTTGATTCGCAGTAAAGACGGACGGAGAAGAGAGAGCCTTTGAAAAGAAGTCTATTCCTGCCTGTCAGCCGTCTTCAGTAAACTTATCCGTTCCTCTCCTGTCCCTCCCTATCCTGACGAGGAGCAATAAGACCTAATGGAAACGGGAGGACAAAGAGGTGAAGAACGGGCGTCAGCCAGGTGGACAGGGGAAAGAGAGAGAGATGACGAGAAGGGTAGAGAGACCAAAGAAGGCACCCGAGAGAAAGGGAAAAGAGGGGGAAACGGGCCAAAGAGTTGGAATTAGCTGCCACTTGATGATGGCCACACACCGAGGGACAGAGACCAGTTCTCCTGAATGGAAACGGAGCTCTCTCTCTCTTTGCAAATCCTTGCCACGGCAATGCTCGTGCGGGAAAAACAATTAGGACGCTATTCGCTCCAACCCGTCAATTCAAATCCTCTCTTCAACATTTCCAACGCAGAAAAACGCCTGTCAAAGAGTTCTAATACTGTCAACCGAACTTCCAATGAATACGCTTGAAACTTCTCTCAAGAGTGGGACTTGAAAGAATCTCTATAATTAAACGTACTATTCATTCTTTACTCGGAAGGTCAAGAATATTCTTCCCTGATTTTTATACAAATGTATCTTTAGAAATATTTCTCGAGAATACATTTAACTTCAATCGAGAGCCAATCGAGAGCCTACTCCAAATTTAACTTCAAAGAATCAAAGCCTGCATAAGAAATTATAATCTTCAATATGACTTCAATAAATCGAACTAATTAGGGCAAATAGAAAAATGCACTGCTTGTCAAATTTTAAATTTATTTAACGGAAAGTTTTGAAATTCGATTCATTCTGCTCTCTCTCTCTCTCTCTCTCTCTCTCTCTCTCTCTCTCTCTTACAACAGAGAAATTAGTAAATCAAATTATTTTTTTCTGATTCTTTCCAAAATCCGAATTACAGAATAGCTATTCACAAGTGCACAGTTTGCGTTAATAGAGAGTGTTTACGTATATCACTATTTCACTTGAATACTATGTACAAATCATAATTTACAGCTTGGCAACAACAATCACTGAAAAAGGAGGCAGTTCAAGGTTTTAATTTCGTGGAATAGAGTGGGATAATGCACTCAAAGTGTCCGCCGCGCAAGTAGCGAACCGCACGAAGCCGAATGGTGAAATTCTGAAAAACACGTTGCAACAGTGGTGCTTTCGCACTTCAGCAAATTGTTAACCTTTAAACAACTACTATTATTGTAATAACTCCATCGTTCACTCAAAAAATCACAAATTTGATACTAAGAATGAGAGGAGATCCCTCCCGAAAGCTTCATATTTCTTTATTACTTGAGTTTTGTTAATTTTGCTTGTTGCTTCGGTTATTTATAATGTTTACACTGATGAATTGCCATCATCTCAGTCATCAAACAAATTAACAGCTGTTGTTTGACTGAAATCAAAAAAGTGACTGACGCAGATCATCAAATGACTTTTGTAGCATTAGTAGCATTAGAGGAATTTAATTTCCAGTAGGACTAGTAATTCTCGAATGCTAATCTTATATTTATTGAGGAATTTATCCTTGCACATCTATGGAATCAGCAGCAAATTTGAAGCTTAAAGTGAATTCTCGGTTGTTTGATTGGAAATTCATTGATTGATTTGTCTGATTCATCAATTGACTTATAATTCTGCATTTTACTTATTAAATGTTATTTATTTAGATTAAGGAGTTTTATTAACATTGTCTACTAACTTTGAAACAGCAATAAAATGACTGAAGTACAACGCCTGATCGATAATCGATTTTCGGATTACGTTCAGGAACACACAATGTTATAGTGGAAGCGCCACCTGCAATTTGGTTTCAAGGATTTTTGAAACTCCGCATTCTAAGAAATAATTTCGTTGAAGCATTCTCACCATAAAGCCAATAAGAGAAATTTCTATCCAAAAACTGGAAAAATTCTGAATGCTTTACGGCTTACTTCGGGAAATTATTTTCTCTTAAACACGCATAATTTCATTTGATTTACAAATTCCACTGAAACTTGTTCAATTTTAACAAATTTCATTTAAACTAATGAAGCTGATCTATATGTATGTTTGTCGCAAGGTTGAATGATGCGGTTGCGAAAAGCAAAAGATTCGATATACAGAAGACGAAGGTTTTTATATTGGAAAAGAACAAATAAGGCGGGATCAAACGAACAGCAAGATTGAATTTAATGAAGTTTTCTGGAGACAGGAGTAATTTGCGTATTTGGGAGAGATTTTGATAATAGCTTGTCTTGATGGCGAGATTTCAACAAGTCGTTGATGATGTAAGGAAGAATTACCACTATCCATCGCTAGGAAGAATTTAGGTGGTGAATTTCTAAAACGTTTCACAGACTTATGAACCACCATGTATAAGAGATACACACCAAAGTGTATGTAGTCTGCAACTTTGCTTCGAGATGATTTGTGCTCATGGAACGAATGAGCGATGAACGGCTGACCGTGTTTATGGGAAATGAAGAAAGCCAAGGAAAGTATGACAAGATCAAATAAAGAACTACCTCAGATGTTCCTAATAAACGGCGAGCTTGTTTGAAGGAAAGGATGAAAATGAATGAAGCACGGACTGCGGTTAAACATAGGCATGTCTGTTTGGGATGATTTAAATTCAAGTCCTTACAGCTGCTCATCCTCTCATGAGTACTATAGCATGATATTGTCGTTATAAAGATTTCAGATTTACAACGTTCTCTATATCTAGACTTATTCTGACCAAACCAATAATCCTTTCTACCAAATTTATTATAGAGGATGAACAAAAGCAACAATATATTCTTTCTTCCAATCGCATTATTACGCCATCGATAATTTTTATATGGTTATCTCAAGTGGAAATCACTTAAAAAAAAAAAAAAAGACGACCCTTAATAAGCGAACTTAAATAAACTGAAAACATCTGAAGTGGTGGTGGTGGAATCTCAGTGAATGATAAGGGTGACGGCGGGCGGTCGAGAGGCGACGAGGGCCCCAATAGGTGTGAAAGAGTGAAGTGGTGGCTGCAAAGCGGAGGCGGAGTGTGTCGCTTCGAGTGGCCAAGGCACAATGACCGCACCCTCCCCTCCCCGACCGAGATGACAATTGCTCGTTCCCAAAATTCCCAGCCCAGTCTGACGCCTGTTGTCCTTCGCAAACAATGAGATCGGTCCGGGCTCACAGAGAGCACCCCCAACAAACGACCGACCCCTTGCCGACCGGAGATTGCAGGGAAAAGGAGGGAAGGACCATAGCCAAACCTTTCTCTTTCCCACCACGGAGCGCAGAAGAGAAACTCCACCTCTATGCGCTGCAAAAATAATTTAATAAAAAAAAAGTTATTGTAATTATTCTGTGGAAGCCTTTCTCCAGGATCAAATTTGATTTGCAAAAAAATAACAAAAGTGGTAAGCTTTTGGGATCACGTCTTATTAAGAACAGACAGTTTTTATAAGAATATCGAGATACAATCTGCTTTTACCAGTTCTCCAGTCTTCTTAATCGTTCTATCATATTCCATCTTCCCTCCCCGTAAGTTTGACTCCGACTTTTCTATTCTCCCCTTTTCCCTCTACTCCTTTCTCATCCGTCACAAGCAACAGATACGAGTCGGTGCAGGTGCCATGTATTTACGATCTGCAACACTGACGATAATTCTAGCTCGCGGCCTATTTTTAAAAGTTCATGACAAATATTCTCACTCTGGCCGGGAGAAGGGAGACTGACAGACGGGCCCGAATTGTGTTGGAGGCAGTGCGAGTCGAGAAAGAGAGAGGACTCTTATCAGATCTGTCGAAAAACCTTTACGGAGGGAAGGGAGCAGGGAAGATGAAGTAGAGAAGAAATCTGCGAAGAAGAGAGAGCCAGGGCGCATGACCCATCATCCACCAGCCATCAAGGCACTCTTTGAAAAATTACCCTTTCAACAGCACCGTCCATCTTCATGCGCCATCTAACGCTGGAAATCTATCGCCTCGTTCCCTGGCCAAAATATTCTCACCTTCTACACCCCCCGACCCTTTCTTCAAAATGCCAGCGATAATTATTCATCAGAGAGAAGATTATTATGTTACGCCTCACCTTCTTTTTTTTCTCTTTTTCTCTCCCTTTCCTTCCCCAGAGTGATAGGCCGGCTGCCGCTCGACTTTGGGTGGAGTCGCACGCTCCAGAAGCCTCAGCAGCGGCAACAAGCAGCAGTCAGCACCTTTGGCGACACCGTGTGTACGAAAACAAGATACAAGCACCATCGTACCTTTAACAGAGTGCGTCACACATTGATTTATAGCATTGTCGTATTAATTTAGGAGACATGAATTTTTAAAGGTTAAGGTCGTCAAAGATTAATAAATATTCATTCACATGCTTGGCATATCAAATTGAAATGCATCTATTATAATTATGTCATGAAAAAAAAAAAATAACAAAAATTATATATATTGGCACTTTTTCCTTACATTTTTCCTTACGAAAAATATTGCAAATATTATTTTTCTGCAAATAACATTTTTCCTTACGAAAAATATT
>JAHWFO010057280.1:19365873-19440883 GCA_023313115.1 Rhysida immarginata
CAAATATTATTTTTCTGCAAATAACATTTTTCCTTACGAAAAATATTACAAAATTTTTTTCTGCAAACGTTCTGGAACTCGTGCAATATATTTAGACGCAGAAATTTAATGGAATAAAAACCTTGCCATTGACAGGTTTAAACCTGGCTTATAACATGGCTATTTTCGGTAGAATTGTCGCTTTTACGCCAAACGGACTACTACAATCTCATTTCACGTAATCATGTATCATATATTTAAGTTATATTTTAAGAAGCAGAGGAAGCGTATATATTTAGAAGAATCGAATACTTTAAAATTACTGTATTCGTTCTTGAGAGATGCTAGAGCAATTTGTCTATTGCGAATAAAGTTTGCTAGATGGTAAAAACAAAAGTGGCAGTGGGGGACTCTGGTGATCATTTCATGAATTCAATGAGTGCCTATTTTTCTGGAGATGTTGGAGGGGGGGATGCTTTGTCAGATATAGAAAATTTTATCTATCACCCATTTTAGTCTCATTTCTGGGATTAAATTTTCAATATTCGTTATCACCGGTTATTACAAAACTAACTCGAAAAATCTCAAGATCTCCATGTTCCGAAAAAAATAAGGAACAGCCTGTATAAGAAGAAATTAACGTTTTATCACAAAAAAAAAACAAAAAACTTTCGAGATATGAAACGCCGGATGCATAGTTCGAAGGCATTCTCAACGGAGTCTCAATCTTGTCGTTGTGAATGAAGGCATAGTCTTTGAAATTACGTATGAGACGTTTCATATCTCGGATGGTTTTCTCTTCCTATACAGGATTCCTGTTTCGAACAAACGACTTGTGATGTTTTACGGAAGTCGAAAGATCAACTGAAAATCGAATTTTCTGAGTTATCATATTAAATTTTGTATTTACGACCTTTTAAAAACAGAGCCCAAAAGCCAAAGATCATAATGATTAAAAATTAACCGATGACAAAACCTATTCAAAGTTCCAGAACTGCTACAATCAGTTCATGAAATGATTACCACAATTCGCCAATGATTTGCTTATACAATTCAGCAGTTTCCATTCGTAAAGTGTAAATCCCTTATGTATAATCAAAACAGAGTACAAATAATTTATAATTTAAAATGATTTATGATTCCAAATTAATACCATAGCCTAATGATGAAAAGTCTGTCTAGCCGTGTTTTCAAATATTGTCAAAGTTCCCTAGCGGCTGACTAACTCTACAGCTAAATCCTCAGTTTACTACTGTAATCATAACTGAGACAAAGTTGTTTATTAAATTGGAGGAATTTTAATGAAGAAATTTAATTTTCAAGACATTACACGCTTTCCTATTTTTTTCTTTAAAAAAAAAAACAACAACAAGAAAATAACAACTTAAGGTTATAATACAACTCTTATACAAAATAGCTTGAAATAAAAAGAATTTTGCCATATTAGAAAATCTGATGAATGATTTTCATTGGATTCCCTAAATTAGATGAAATAAATTTAAAAAAAAATCATTCAGGCCTATAAAAAATTTTTTATTCTTGCTATTATTAATAGAATTGCAGGCATACCTTTTTTTTGGCAGTCAGATAAAATGTGATGAAGAAAATCGTAAAAGAAGCTTTTGATAACGAACTGTCATTAACAAAACTTGATAGCAAAACATTACCTAAAAATAGAACTAGAACAAGAGAAAGAGCTAGCTGAACGCTTGGCGCGCTGCTATCGTTATCAAGTTTATGACGTCGATCTGGCAGCAGCCGAGGCTAACGAGAAAGACAGGCCACGGCGCGGAAAAGTCACCTGATCATCCTAGGCTGAATAACAATGTAATCATCATTGTTTCCATCTTGTATTTTAAGAATCAGTATTTTTTTCATTTGTTGAAAACAATGAAGGTTGGATTGTTGATCAGCCTACCATGGTCAGGTGACTTTTCCGCGCCGGGGCCTGTCTTTTTCGTAGGCTACAGGCAGCAGCTACAAAAATGAAACTGATGTGGAGTGGACAGACTTTTCATCATTACGCTCTCTTATGTTTCTAAAAATCTAATTTAGATACATCAAGCATGCCTATGCGAATGAGAGGCGTTAATCGCAAAAAGCATTTCTCTACTAAAAATGCATGTCTAAAGCCAATTTTGAACCTGTCGAAGTATCATTTTTTTTAACCACTAGAAAATTATGAATTGTTTTCCTTAGAATGTTTATAAACACAATTAAACGACAAATTAATCTATGAATAACTAATACTTAATAAATATTTTTATAATCTTCCATACGCAGAGGCAATGAAACAAGAAGCCATGAAATTAAGATTCGAGATGATGAGTTATCCCTGTCATTTACACGTCCCAGGCTAGTAATTTTTCTTTAAAAAAACTTCATTTCCCTCCTACTGTTACTGACAATACAGTATAAATCACCTCAATTTCAAATAAGTTTTGCATAAGTCTTTCATTTTCTCAAGGTTTTTACTTCATGGGGTTTCTTTAAGTTTTGCTTCAAAATCATTTTCCATTTTACTTTACCACCCGGCGCTTGAACGTCCTCTCTGAGGCATACACCACTGGAGATGAATAGGAGAGATTTCAACTTTTCGATAACCTGAACACGAGTGTCAAGCAGGCAATGACCCAAATTGTATACGTATGAAGTAATTTTGACGGCAGTTCATTTCCCCTCGTTAAATTGGCAGTTAACGCCAATAAATAAAGATAAAATGTCGGATTAATTCAAAAGCACGACATGAATTAAAATATTTCAAGTTACTCCCAAAAAGCCAAAATCCTTAAGATTCACGGAATGATTCCTTTTACAGCGGATAATAAAAAGGTTCAAGTGTACTTTGCGGACGATCAATTAACCGCAACTTCCAATGTTACCACATTTTAAGACATTTCCCCGGACTAACAAATTTTAACGAACAGTGAACAACGAAACGAGGCTGTTCTCGGCAATACCTCGGGATATCCATCATCGCGGTCACAAAAATCAGGCGTTTCCTGCACATGCGTTCTTTTTTTTATTTTACTATCGGTTGAAAATATACCATCGACAATAAATCACTTTTCTCTTATGGCGAGCAAAATCGCCGTACGAGGAACCCTTCCACCATTTCTTTTCCAACGCATTCGTCATAGTCGACACACGAGAAGAAGAGAAATGAAACGGACGACAGTGTAAAAAGGAAGAGGGAAATGAAAGAACGGGGGGGGGGGGGGGGCAGAGGAACCAGGAGAGAGAGAGAGAGAGATGCGTAAATTTTGCAGGGATTTTAACGGCTCAGTTGACGTGAAACAGAGCGCGATTTATCTACGGCGGATGGGAAAGAAGGGAGGGGGAGGTAATAAGAATCCCATCTAAAAGGCCCAGTCTCGTGGGTGTAATGAGAGCAAATGGCAAAAGTTTCTTGGAACTATAAAAATATTTTACCACCGTCATTCAAAAAGTAAATAAAAACA
Source organism: Rhysida immarginata (assembly GCA_023313115.1). Lineage (NCBI taxonomy): Eukaryota > Metazoa > Arthropoda > Chilopoda > Scolopendromorpha > Scolopendridae > Rhysida > Rhysida immarginata. The sequence continues at coordinate 19,369,314 of JAHWFO010057280.1, forward strand.
ATGACGACATAAAACGTCAACGTGGGAACATTAAAAACCCGCTTTCGTATTGCGAGGCGAACCGATTTCGAGATCCGGGTGCTGTGAGGCGTTACGTACAAAAAATATGAAAAGGACGAATGTCTAGCCACAATACGGGTAAAGACAACTGCATCACCTTGGTCGCCCAAGAGTGCGGAATTTTTATGAACAATGGAAGCTTTACATTGAACACTTTGATGCGAAAGTAAGAAACGACCTAGTAACCGAGCAGAACAAACAAATCGTCCCAGACAAAAACCAGCCCCGTCAAATATTTACACATCACATGATGAATCCACAATTCCTGAGAAACATACAAGTTTAATGACCCTGGCAGTAAAAGAATATAAAAAAAATTCTTGCATATAAGAAACCCGTTCTCAAGTAGAAAGGGGAGGAGAAGAGGAGAGATTTCCAAAAACTACAAACAAAAAAAGACGCCTAAAATACCACTTGACAAATCGACTGCTTTCTTTGGTGTTGTAGCGAATTCGGCGTTTATCAACGTTTCAATCGGGTGTGAGAACACTCAACTTACTCAAAAATAGGGTTTCCGTAGTGGGATGTAACGGGGAGAGGAGGGGAGAAGAAAAATAAGAGAACAAGAGGCCAGGGAAGCCCACTGATTCATGGCTGGAAAGAGAAAGTTGGCGTTGAAGTCGAGCAAATAAAGACGAATGGCGGTAATTTACGAGATCTTTTGCCCCCGTTCCCTGAAAGGAGTGCTGGCCGGGGGCCGCCCACCGCCTTCCTTACAGAGCCCGGTGGGGAGTCCCTCCTGTGTCCGCATGTGGCTGAGGGAATAGGCGTCGTCGTCGCCCTCCCTCATCCCAAACCCACCCGTTGGGTCAAGTGGCCCTTTGGGCTCTCGGAGGCAGGATCACTTGCCCCCAGGGGCACCCACCGCACCAAGGTGTTTATTTTCTTTCTTTTGGTCAGGGGAGTGATTTTGGGTCAAGAGTCGGGGGTGGATGAAACGATGGTTTTTATGAATGAAAGGAGAATACGAAAAGACGAAAACGAATGAATAATCGTAGGGGTACGCACGAGCAGAACCGGCATCAAGTAGACTGTTCTGAACCAAAAATGGAAAATACGACCCTGGTGAAAAACTCTCCTCCCTCTAGTCATTGTGTGGCGCACTCGGGCCCTGCCTCCGGTTGTATGCACTGTAGCCAGGTAGATCTCCAATGTCAAAGGGAGAAGAAAAGATCTTTCCAAAAACGTAGGCAATCCTTTCATCACTTTAAGGGCTGTATTCTTTAGCCAATGGTCCGCAGAAAGAACAGGTACACCGTTCACTCGCCCAAAATCTTTTTGTTCCAATGCGGCTCCCGGATACTATTACCGTCCAAACTTCTAAAACCCAAAGATTTAACCTTATAGCCCACTAGCAGGGTTGAGAGGATTCGAAAATACCTTCCCTTCGATATCAACAGGAGCTGCTGAAAACTTCATTCCTTTTCATAGTGACTACAACATAAAACCTAGGAAAACAAATTTTATGAACCACAAGCTACTTTTAGCATACTAAACTCAATCATACTGTATACACTGAATTAGTATATAACGTATTAGAGACGATTTCCTAAGGGATGTATCAGGTGCTGATTTGTTTTTGTTGTGCTACCTTGACTTTGAATTATTTTTCTTAGAAAAGTTGTCTTTAGTTGAAAGAACAAATTTGCTCAAAGCCAATTTGAAGAACGTAAATCGACTGCTTGCTGATTGCAACGCAGCCGATTGTATCGAACTTATTACAACTGCGTCTAGGACATGTTTAACATGTAAAGTGTATAAATGATCAATTTCGTTAAGTGTACTAAATAGAAGAACGCATAAGTTATCTTGCTGATTGCAAGAATTGGTTCCAGGAAGATTCAGTCCTAGAAGACTGAAATCAAGGACAGACTATTATCCTTCTCAAAGACGGATTCTATCTTCATAACAATGTTACACATATCTGCAGTTTCTTTCTATAAAAACACGTATTAATCATGAAATTCGAAAATGATATTATATGATATAATGTAATATTGTGTTTTTCCTAAATGTAATAAATCTACTGTATTTAATACGTGATGGTAACAACAAATACTATCAATAATGGCAACAAGATAGATTTTCAGTTCCTGTCTTTGTGGAAGTGTAAGAACTTTAGTGATAATATCTCCCACTATTATTCAAAAATGTTTTTTGTTTTTATATTTTTGTCAGCTCTTTTTACATGCAAGGCATAAAAGCAATGGCAAGACGAAACAAACTCTTACATAAGGAGGTGCTGGAAGCTAGTGACGAAATCGGCAGTGAACATGAGAACAATACTGATGAGTTGGAATGAAAGTGAAGTGTTATGTTAAAATCCAACCATCTGTCAACTCCAATTGTCTTTAAGAATACAATTTGCACGATAAATCATTATTTAATAATAAACTATTTTGTTTTTCTAGTAGCATAGTGCCTTATTTTTTCTATAAAATATAAGTGACAAATATAAAATCCATGGTACCACAAATTAAGGGTTAAAGGGCTTATAATCGTTTAAAAGATTATTTTATTGAAATGTCATCCTCTTATACTCAATATTTACTTTTTTCTAATTAATAAATTAATAATAAATTAATTAATTAATCTATGATTAAAACAGGTTGCTCAAATTGAGTCATATGAGCAAAATAAAAATTAAAAAGCCAAATTTTAGCAAATAATTGATCAACTTTTAATTCTTTATCAGATTATATCATCAGAAATTTTTAAACATTTTCAGTCCCCGGACGGTTTTTGAGTTGATTTTCGAACTCGACCGAGAGGTAGTCGAGTAGAGGAAAGAACCGAAAAGTACAAAATCCTTTCAGAGATATCGTCCATCACAGACAAGACTGACATTCGACCATTTAACCGTAATTAACAGATGCCTTAAATATATTACATATTACAAATGTATTACAAAGAAAAATTAAAACCTTGTAGAACAAGTAATATTTCACTAGCAACACATTTACTTAATTTTACATTTGCTTACTCAAACGCGTTTCGACGGATGATTTTCATCATTGGGTATATGAAAAAAAATTTCTGACTGAATCTTATGTTCTACAAATTGATCTATCCGTAACACAATACCAACAGAAATGGATGAAATGTTTTTAAAAAAAAAAAAATCTATAAGAGTTAGATTTTCTCAAAGATACAGAATAAATCCACCAAAAATTCTTTCAAATTATTTGTCCAACAAAAATACATATATGTATATAATTTATAAAAATATTATAATTCATCACAAATCATAATAAATTATGTAATTAAATTCCACTTCCACTTTTCAATTTGGTTATTGAAACTTCCATACAATATCTTAGACTTGAAACGAAATGCCACCTGCCCTAATCTAATATTAAGACAACGATTATGTCGTATCCAAAATTGCAACAACAACAACAAATATATATCAGTCATTTTTATAAATACTTATATTACTAACTACAAACAAGCGAACACCGTCTCCGATTTTAATTCCAGAATACTTTAGTTTTTAAATAAATAAATAAATAAAAATCAGTCTCATTTTTTAGTGTTCTAGAAAGCTAGAAATTATATGGTTAAAAAAAAAAAAAGAGCCACACAGAAGATTAATGGAATCAAAACCTTAACGTGAAAATTCATTTTAAATGCATTTCTTGAAGAAAAAAAATCCGGTAAATGACAGCATTACAGTTAACTCCATATGTCCTCGAATAAATCATTTAAAAACAAAAAAGTTCTCATTTCAAAAGACAAGCCCTGACATCCAAAACAAATTAGAAAACGTTTCCGCAATTTGGAGATGGAAGCTGTGCCTGTTTCCCCCATCCTCTTAAGTTTTTGCTTCTTTAAACAAAAACAAAAAAAATCTTTTATCTTCCACAAACCCTCCAATTTCCAACAATTGTCGTTCGATTAAGCACACAATTTCCTCTGACGATTTTTTTCAGTCCTCTTATTCCCGGTTCTGCCAACGTTTTCTGAGAAAACTCCTCGCGTATGTGCGGAGCGGCGGCGGCCCGTTTTTCCGCGCCGATGAACATGCAACAGATCCATCGGGCGAGCGATCGTTTGAATTTCACATATTTGTCCAAGCGACCATGTCAACTTTCCTCGGCCTTGAGTCAGTTACCCCTCCCTCTTCCTTCCTCACTACTAATTTCCCAAGTTCCTTGGAATGTTTTCCCTCTTCTTTTTTTCCTTTCGATCCGAAATTTCTAAGTTAAAATTTCCAATGATCATCAAACAGCAAAAAGTATACATTAATCAAGAACCTGTATCTAGAGAGTAAATACTTTAATTTTCTTTCATTTCAGAATTCCATCTTACAGTTCCCATGAAGAACTTTACAGTAAGCAAATTCCCCAGCTCAAATCGGTTGCTGAATGAGTGGAGAGTACAGCAGGGCAAGAAAATCTAACCAACGAAAGATGAATTAGGCGTGGTCAGTTAAATTTCCGATTTCAATTGCTAAACATTGTTGCAAAGTAAAATTAACAATGTGTAACAATTGAAACTGGAAATTTAATTGGGAAGAATATAATTGAAGGGCCTAGGCAACACCAACTAAAGAGAAAGCCTGAGCGTGGAAACGTCATACATTGTTACATCATGATACGAAATAATGATTTTTCAATTGAAAAATGGAAGGAAAAATTCAGCGACCTGGATTCGAACCAGGAACCTCGACTATCATGGCCGATGCCTCTACCAATTGGGCTATCGCAGACACCACGGACAGCCAAGCTGTCTCAAGGTGTCTTAACGACAACCAAGTTGTCACGGTTGAAAGCCCAATGGGAGACGGGAACCTGGCCCGCAGATCGAGAATTTCTCCACTCCAATTTCTCCAGTTAATAATTATTATTATTCATGATTCGAAGTCATAATTTAGAGCTTATTATTGGTAGAAATGCGATTAAAGATGACTTTTTTACGATGATGAAATTTTCGCGCTCAGGCTTTGAGTAGAGTTGGCCTGGGGCATTAACAAGACAAGCCACAAAGAAAGTTTTGAGATATAACCATTATTATTGCATTTCGTATTTACACTAAATCAAGTATTGGGAGTAACAGAAAACACTGAATTGTGTTGGCATCTGTTCAAGAATCAAGATCAAGATACTGTTTTCACAGATTGCAGAGGGAGTATACAAAGCCAAATTTAAATATAAATAGCACCGTTTAAGCAAAAAGTGTACCTTGTCTTGTTAATGCCCCAAGCCATTCGATCATAGGAGCGCGGTACCCATGTTACCCTATTTGAAAACGATGCACTCAGTAACATTTTGCTGCAAAAATTGCTGAAACAGGACAAAGAAGGCTGTCGACAAGATTTATTTACACTACTCTGCCCTTAGACGATCCAGTAAGATGACTGGTCGCCTGCAGATCTATACACGACTGTTCAGATAGCTGAAGAGCGAAGCGGCTTTTATCATTTCAACATAATCTTTGCCCAATCATCACTAGTGCAATGGCAACGCTCATACACGACGACGACGATCATTTACTTTTGAGGCAAAACGTTTCTTCTTTCCGGGCCTTCCGAAAAAGCCCATCTCATGAAGGCCACGTTGCACAGTGCGAACTCATGAGCTACGATCGATGAGCAGGCGTCTGAGTCCACTGCAAAAACAGTCCTGAAGTGTGCTTTTAAGATTCTTCAGCACCACCTGCGAAAGAGCTGACTGACGGAGTCAATGCCGTATTATCTGCTGTTATACTTCTTTTACATCAAAAGTGAAGGCATGCACTATGGGAATTGAAACTACAGTAACTTCTATTGCTGGACACCCCCTTAAGTAGGACTCTTTTTTTTAATATTGGAACCGGCTAAATGTATAGGCAATTTCCTATTTAAAAAATTCAGTATGTTGGACAATCTTCTAACTTGGAAATTGAACAATGGTTTTTCAATAACGTGGACACAAATTCTTGCAAATTGCCTATATCAATATTTTGGGTTTTTCCTTTCTTTTGTTCCTTATCGCATTCTGTGTGATGCCAGAAACGTACAGTACTTCCGGGAAATTTGAAAAGTCACATGACAACATTACTTTGTCCTTCAACTATCTTTCCTTTCATACTGTTGATCCTTGAACACTTGAGTGTTGCTTTAAGCCCGTTTCACATAAACAAAAGCGAGCGACTAAGGAAGCGAAATTGTGGTCGGGCATTTTCACGTTTTCTGAGAGCCAGCAGAGAAGGATGGTGTTTCCCAAAATTCCTTGCGACAATACTCCTTCCTAATTCGTTATGTAAACCTAGTTTCAGCAAATGCAAAAGGCTGTACATGCGGTAGAAAAAAAAGACCTGTGGTTTCAATGTAATCATGTGAGAAGGCGTCTGCGAAGGTGCAAGGAGGACGAACTAGCATTATGCAATGGTTATGAGGGAATTAAGATATTTTTTAATTATTTTAGAGCATTGTTTTCAGATTAATATATGATTTTATAAAATCAAAATGCATTTATCCCTCATATTTTATTTTGAACTCCATAAAGTAAATTGAAGCAAAACGTGGAATGACTCATAGATCGAAGACAACCTCTAAATTTCTTTCCACTATTGACTTTCCTCTAACCACTAAAAAGTCATTGAAGTTGTTTATTTCCAAATGAGCCTCACAGCCCCTAATTCTAGCCCTGTCTGTACAAACATTTCAAATTAACGAATTTGTCATTTGCTTCTAGATTGTGTGAAACATGTTGATAGCTGCCATTTTCATTGCAGACGATTTTCTTCAGGGCTTTGTTGCAGGCGACAAAACCGGACAAACTCTATAAATGTTAACTAGCTTTCTATGAGAATCCTTCCTATAATATCAAATGAACATAAACAGATAAAAAAACAACCTTTTAGATAAATTCGAGTTGTTATTATTATTTTAAAAAAAACCCCCAAAAAAACAAGTTTTCGTTCAAGCTTCATAATCAAAGCGGGTCAATCAAGTAAATATTTCTACAATGTAACAGCTTTTCAAAATTTTACTTTTCCCCTCTCTACTTCTCTCCATTATGACACTTCAAAACATACCAAAGACTGTTTGGCATTCAGCTCCACTGGAAAAGTCAATTAACCATCGCCTCGATGTTTCGGGGAAAAAATAAAACGTGGAAACTTTTCCTTTCATAAATAGTGGGTTTTTTTTTTCTTTTCGTCATTACAAATTTTTTGATTCAGGCGATTTTTCTTAGCTTTCTTTTTTTCTTAAGGAAAAATAACTCAAGAATTATCACCATAGCCGAAGCATGAGGAATGTGCTGCGTTCACCGACTTCACTTCTGTCCAGAAAAGCAAAAACATAAAGGAAATCCAATGAGAGTTTCAGAGGAAAGAAAAAGTTATCTTCCACCCCTTCATCTTCTTCCCATTTCCATTCACTTTTGAGCAGCTTTATTTTTTTTTTAATTTTAACTCCTCCCTCCCGGTAATCCTCTTAATACTTTCTTGTCATCGTATGATAAATAAAATGACAATGCAACAGACTCAAATGAATTCTTCTTTTCCAAGGAAGGCGAAATCTCTCTAGGGAATGATTCATTAAAGGCAGAAGAACGTCTTCTCTCTCATGTTTCATTAGCTGTTTTATCAAATGATCATTATAAATTTAAACAATTGAATTTTTAAATTTATAAATTCAGTTCCTAATTTGTTTTCTTAGAAAGTGGACCATAATAATAAGACCACAAGATTATACAAATAATTTTTATTCTTTCGAGACTTCAACCATATCTTTCAATCAAACTTCTAAGAACAGTTTACTGTGTCTATTTTCAGATATCATTAACTATGCTCTTCCTCTTTGGGGAAACTGCTCTGTTTCCTCGCAACAACGTATTTTTCGTTTGCAAAATTGGGCTATTAGACAAGTTATTGGACTTTCTTGTTTTGAACAAATCAATTGGTTGAACTTAAAATTCTTAACATTTGGAAATTGTACTATTATCGTTTGATGCGGCTGTTCGATTCATTTATTATAGATAGATCAAATGACTTTTTAATTACAAAAGCACGCAATGGAAACATGTTAGAAATAGTTTTTGTAAAAAGCAAGTGACAGAAAGATCTTTTTTATTTTTCAACTACATATCTTTTTTTAAAAATGTTGCTAATTATTTAAGAAATGCCATCGGTCACGATTGTTTTCCCAAGAAACTATTTTTATGTTGAATTCTATTGATTTAATTTATAATGGAACTGAGATTTTTTTTTTCTTTTCAAAACACTAAATGGAATCTTATTTGAAATACGTTATTGGAAAAAGAATTTACATAAAATATATTATTATTTATAATATATTTCTATGATTATTTATTTATGATATGTAATGAGTAAATCTATATTAATTAATTGATATTATATTTCTGTATGTTTTTATATGGCAACATGAAAAGAAGCCCTTGTAGCTTATCATTTCTTGCTATTAAAATAAAATAAAATAAAAATCTTATCCTAATTCTATTCCATTGTATTCGTGAAATTCATTCTCTGTAAGTTAATTTACTGGAAGTTGCTATGCAGTCATTAATTTTTTTACTACCGTACCCAATCCCATAAAGGGAATCCATTCCGAAAAAGCAAACATCCCATCAGTCTATGCAACAGAGGTAGAACGGGCTCTGCTCAGCAGGAATAATAAAGTAGTTTCATATCTTAATCCATATTTCATTTGTTAGCCAGTGAATGGTGATCGAATAACATGGAATATCTATACAGTATTTCGTAATGTTTAAAAGAAATCTAATCAACTTTTTGCTCCTAACCAATCAGAAACAAAGATATAAAATTACTACGTTCGTTCAGAAGCGAAAACAATGATTTAACAACAAACAAAAATTAGACAAGCCGTTATAAGAAACGTAGTGCTTTGTAAAAAACAACGAACGAGAAGATACAGTCAGACTTCAGACATTCGCGCGTCGTGATTCGCGAAAATTTCATTGGAACGTAATTTATTTGCATCCACGATAAATCCACAATCGCGAAACCTCGAAAAACTCTACAGAAGTGTTTATGTTTCAATTTTGTAGTAATTTATGTTTTCATGCTTTGCTAGTGTGACAAATGTAATCCTTTAGGCGATACTGTGCTCTACTTTTACATCAAACATTTGTTGTTGTTGGGTTGTTTTTTGTTTTTTTTTTAAAGGTAACGTATTAAGCTAACTATTAAAAATGAAGAAAAAAAGTGTGCTTGAGAGGACGACTGGGATCATATTTAAGGTTTGAACTATAGAAATAAGCATATTTTACCATTTTTAGGGATTCTACCAAACATCCGCGAATCCTCCTCATTCGGTTCTGGAACTTAACCTCGCGAATGTCCGAGGTCTTACTGTAATCTTAAATTCGATCAAATCTGGACAAACAACAAAACTACTTGAAAACCTACTTCAATAACAACTTAAGTGTTTTGTCCAACAAATTAACTGTCAGAAGATCGATTTTCTCCACTTTTTTCACTTTGACAGTTTACATAAAAAAATAAAGAAAAAAATAAACAGCCCATTTTCGGTGACCAAGGCCAAACGGTTGCTAATGAATATGACCTCAAAAATATGTTAACATTGTCCTAATGTTTAAAAAAAATGAAATAAGCACGTCCAGATTTTTCATTAGTGCTTCAATCAATTCTTCCAATCCCAGTAATTCTATTTTTACTATTTCGCGGTTTCTATTGGTAACGGACAATAAAAATTTCTCAAGCGTGTTTCGTTCAGGATTGAATATATATTAAGCTTAATTTAAAATGTTTGATTATTTTAAACTACGATGCTGCCTATGCTCCTAAAAATATACTTTTATATACATCAAAATTTTTTTTGGTGTATTTAAACATGGTTACGCAATGACGTTTGACGTACAATGTGTTTCAGAAAATTTGGTATCATTTCAGACGAAAATATCCGAGTAACTAAATAGTCTAGGCAACTGAAACTAAAAAAGCGTATATTGAGCAATAAGGTTCATTCATTAAAATTTGAATGAGAAATTCAAAAGCATGTGGATTTCGTGAGAGATTTCGCACATTTTCAACATTGAGCACCGCCTTTGACACGGCACACGTCAAATCGGAAGTTAAGCTCCGATTTGATAACATTACATATAGACTTTTGAGTTGTTTATGCAGTTAAAACTTGAGATCATTTGAACAAAAACTGGTCAAGTATTTAGATTACGAAATGTTAGGGACCATCCATAAATTAGGTCACACAAATTTTGGACCCCCCTCCCCTAGTGTGACGTCACATATTTTGCAATTTTAAATTTAGAAATTATTAAATTAAAACAGCACTTCCAAAATTATTTATGCATTTCTATTTAAAATCTTTTTTCATAAAGTCAACAATAAATCAAAGATTTTAGAAAATTTACAAAACATAACCAATCAAATGAACGATCAAAATTTAATCATCTTGTGTCCATGGACTTTGAACCCATTTCTTTATATTATTTATGACTGGCACAGCAGCTTCTTCGTTCTCGATTTGGATAATGTTAGGAACATTTGATGGGTCGACATCTTCTTCATCCAAACATATAGCATCGTCATCGTTTATCAAACAAAGAACTTCCCTGGAACGTCCCAAAGGCGGCCAACGTGCTGACCTAGGGGTAAGCGAGCGTGAACTCGCGCGGCCGCCACATGCTAAAAAGTGATACAAACAAATTTAAACCTTATAATACAAGGATGAATCAAAAAATAAGATACACTCAGGACCATCTGTGGTCGAAGAACGCCGATATCATTCGCCGTTTTTAAGGATGTTGCCTATATGTCTATAATTGCAATGTGTTCACGCGTTTACTGCGTACGCAAGAGTATTGCTGTCGTGGCCCAGCAACTGGTTGTACAATCCAAGTTGGAGATTCGCGGAACAGTCCATTTTTTGTGGACAAAAGGCTTAAATTGCACTGAAATCCATAAGGAAATTTGCAGTGTCTACGGGAATAATGTGATTTCACGTCCTGCAATTGTGAAGTGGTGCTAGCAGTTTGAAAATGGGCACTCAGATTTGACAGACGAATACCGCGTAGGAAGACTATCCTCATCCAACACTACCGAGCAAATTGCCCGCATTAATAAGATGATTCTGGACAATTCACGAATCAGAATTAAAGAAATCCCAGAACGCTTAGCGTTTCTTACGGGAGTGTGCTGACATGGTTGAGAAACGCTGGAGCGGTTTTTACCGCAGCGGCATGGAAAAGTTAATTTGACATTCAGACAAGTGTTTACAATTGTTGGGTGATTAAATAGAAAAGTGAAATAAATGGTGCAAGTTTCCTCAGAATGTGTGTATGGGATCTTAATTTGCATTTGTTTTTACTGTTTCAGAGTGTAACTTACGAGGGAGTTTTGAAAAGTAATGCCTCCATGGCTGTAACTTTTTTATTTGTTAACCGATTTTCAAAATTCTTTTTGTATTTTATACTCACATTTGTCCTCTATGTAATGCACTATTCAATTTTCGACATAGTCCCCATCCCTTTCCACGCATTGCGCCAACGCGTGACTAGTTGGATGAACCCGTCGGAGAGGAATTCCGGAGTTGTTGTCGACACCAGGATTGAATGGCAGCTTTGGACCCTCTTCTGGAGTACGATAACGTCTGCCCGCAAACGAGTCGCCACACACTAGAGGCGTTGCAGCGCCTACAGTTCAAAGATGAATGACTGAAGTTAAAGATGAAAGACTTTGCACCTTGCCACTTTCACCGCTTCCCAAAGAAGAAAGAGCCCCTTAAGGACATGAGTTGGTTCTGACGACGAGGTAAACGCTGCCATTCAATCCTGGTGTCCACAACAACTCCGGAATTCCTCTCCGACGGATTCACCCAACTAGTCACGCGTTGGCGCAATGCGTAGAAAGGGATGGGGACTATGTCGAAAAATGAATAGTGCATTACATAGAGGACAAATGTGAGTATAAGATACAAAAAGAATTTTGAAAATCGGTTAACAAATAAAAAAGTTACAGCCATGGAGGCATTACTTTTCAAAACGCCCTCGTACTTTCTGAATCACTCTCGTATTATTATATTGATAAAGTTGGTAATATTTTAAAGTTTTTCATTAGAGTTGAAGTTTAGAGTTTTAATACTTTATATTTATAGATGTGACGTCACGAAGCTTATGACTTCCCCCCCCCCCCCTCCCACATTTTTGATCCCCTCCCTCCCCCTTAAAGTGTGACGTATTTTATGGATGGACCCGTATCAAATTTTCTGAAACTACTAATCGCCTGTTAGGTAATCAGTTGTACGAAGCTGAAGTAACAACAATTCTAATGAAAATTCAGATATATACCAATTTCACATCTTTCAAAAATACTGAACATCTTTCTTAGAATGTCTATAAAGGGTAACTAGCAAAGACTTTGAAGAGAATTGAAATGTTTCCGATGATACAATCAAGCTTTTCCGTATAGATGACCAATGCTACTAAGCTATAGAGTAAAAAAAATATTCATACACCATTTATTATATGTAAATTCAAATTTTAATCGTAGGATATACAAGTTACACTTCAAGAAACAAGAAACCCATTGCCTGTTTTCTGTTATTTGTCGAAATATAATTAAAATCTTTTAAACAGGAGAGAATTTAATCTTGGCGACTGCAGAGGCCAAGATTATTTTTTAAATATCTAAGTATTACAACATTAAAATATCTAAGTATTACAACATTTTTATTAATATTTATTATTTATTATTATTTAACATTAAAATTAAAAAGAAAAGATTAAAAAAACACTTATCAACACTAGATGGCAATTTTAATTTTTGTTTTCCCCTAAGAAAATTTTCATATTTTTTGGGACTTATATGTCTACCGATGATAAATATACGCAGAAATTTTTTTATCACATCTGGTTGTTTGTAAAATGACAAAAGTGTTTTTTATGCTTATGGGATAGCAGAGCCAGAGAGCACCATTACGTTAAAAAAGTGCTCTCTGGCTAGAAATGAATTTATTCCTGGAAAAATGAATGTGAAGTACAATCCCTTAGTTCCATCAAAAAACATAATTTTTACCTGTTCTTTACATTGGCTTGACGAAAACCTTTATAAAAGAACTTGACCAACAAGGAGCTAGATTTAAGTACTTGCAAAATGTTTTCCCAAGGTTATCCGAAGCCAAACTTAAAGAAGGCATATTTGTTGGCCCACAAATTAGAGAAGAGAAATTTTAAACGATGACAAATTTGAAAACTGTTTATCTAAGATTGAAAAGGCTACATGGACATCTTTTAGAATGGCGGTAAAAGAATTCTTGGGAAATTAAAAAAAAAAAAAAAAAGTGAGAACTATAGACAAATTGTTACCAAATTTTTACTTAATTGCCACAAAATTGGTATTAACAAGTCTTTAAAAAGCCCCTTTCTTGATTCATCAGGACTTGAGCAGCGATACCAGGAATTTTGGGATGAGCATATGTTACTGGACTATTGGTGGCTGGTGTTATGAGAAATTGACTCATATTTAACCAGAGAGATAAATAAAGCGGTACGTTATTAATTTTTGTGTGTGAAAAACCTATTTATTCGTTATAAAATGGGAATAAATATATATTTTGAAAATACGACGTGATAGATTTTTTTTTACATTAAATTTGGATTTACGAACCTCAAAATAACCCTTTTCGTCACTGGGGGAACAAATCTGTAAATTAATAATTTAAAGGTCAAGCCTACTGACAAGATAACTAGTTTTAAATATCTATTCCGTAACTTTTTTCTAGATATAGAAAAGTTATCAAAAGCAAAATTTGGGATTTTTTAAAATCGATCATTTAACGACATCGATATTAAACACTAAACATGTAATCAATATGAAACAACGATAAACAAGAATCCTTCATTCCTATTATCAATAACATGTGGGACTTGTACTTAAAAAAAATAAATAATGTTGCTATGAGTAAAAAAAAAAAAAACAACCTCCCTCGTATATGGAGGGAGGGAGCGGCTTGTATACATTATATTGATCATAAATCTCGATAATTAGACTGAGAAATAGATTTTATAATTTAGGGAACTGAAAAAACGAAAATTCTAGCTTCCAATTTTGAAATCCAAAATTTAATACGTAATAAAATTTGTAATTCATATTATTTTAAATTTGAAATCTAATACCGAAAAAAAAAAATTGAATAATGCTTCATTTTCTTCTTAATCCTGATAAAGTATAAAAATAAAATAAAATTTTACAAGCACATTGACCGACATGCACTCCCTCTAGAACCCCTGCTTTTAATTCCATCTACTCTTCATACTAATTATCAAAGAAGAGCTTTTCCAAATAAATATTTAAGAAAAAAAAACCGCTCAAAATTAAAAGCTGAAGCTCTTTCACAGGTGTTCAGAGCGAAAACTTCACTGCAAGCGTTAACAGAAATCTTTTCTTCGCTCTAGGTGAGCTTTTTTTTTTCCTTTCCTCTTTCTTTAATCTCCCCACTTTGCGGACGCGGAATTAACGGCAGTCATTGAAATAAATAATAAAAAAAAACTCAAAACCAAAGAAAGAAAGTTTTGCGTTCGCCCCCTTTATTACAGTAATTGCGCACACCGCCGCCAGGATCGTTGCTGGCTACAACGTGACACTCAAACAGAAATACGACCACAAGTGGGGTGAGTATGTCCACTCCTTCAACATACGAGTTCATCGTTTCTCAAGAATGGCAATTAGAATGGTGAAATTATAAAATATAAGAGTTTTGACGTTAAAGACCAATTTAATTCCATATACGAGAATATGAAACAAATCCAGCTCAAATTAAGTTACGTAAAAATAATGTATTCATTAAAAGCCTTTCCTTATACAAATACAAGAAATCTTTATTTTCATTAAGGTCTACTTAAGCTTCTATAATATATTGCAGTGACTGGTGTTAAAGTTAACTTAAGTCGATTTTCACATCGTTCAAATACAGAGATCATACAAAATCGCCAATAAGGATCCGAAACATTCAACTCCGTTTCCCTCAACAACACTGGACAAAATTTATATAATTAATAATTAAGTTTTTAAAGTTAATGAAGAAAATAAAGAACATATATATAATAAATTAAAATTTCACCAAATTATAAGTGCTAATGCTTCTTTAAATAATGAAGGTTTTGTGGGAGCGAAATCAGAAAGTTGGACTTGAAGAAGATACAGCAAATTGATTTGAACATGAAGATCTGGAAGAATTAGAGACTGTTTATTTCAGAGGGAAGCAGACTGTGAAAAAACGTTTCCTAAAACAATTGTTTCTTTTTCCAATATCTACATAACGATACCTTAATTCGACCATATTCCCATTTAAGGTTTTGGCCGGAAGGGGAGTGTGCCCATTTTCAGATGGGTGATGTTCTCGATGATTGAAGGAAGAAATTGAAGGAAGGATGAATCAATGTTTTTGGAAAGCTATTCCCGTTTATCCATTTAAAATGTTTCTTGAATATTTTTTTGACTACTCAGGCTTAGGTAATGTCTTGAAGAGATGACGTGATGTTCTAAGATGTAGAAAATTTTGACATTTCAATGTCCAGAATATGTATGAAATTGATCGATTACGTTTTCGATAAGATATCTCTCATCATCAGTTTATAATTGTTTGAAATATAATTTAAAACAAAGTTGATGATTACAATAAGACATCCTCCATAATATATCTAGTTTTTGTGATTATATTGCATACGTTTCTTAGGCATTCTATACATTGCGTAGGTTTTATACAGAATGACAAATACTGTACACTATAGGCAAAATATCAAAACACGCCTTTATTGGCACTGAACAGGTTTTTGAAAATGAACGAAAAACTGCGACATTAAAGTAAAGGACGTTCTTACCAGCTAAACATGAAGCAGAAGTGGCGTTCAGCTACTTGTGTCACAAGGAAGGCTAGAATGGCATTTTGAATTACACTTAATTTTCTTTTTCACACAAAAACACTTCATGTTTTGGCACTTGGTCTTGCACATGCACCTCACGAATCTTTCTTGAGCGCGTCCTGTGGATTGAGAGGCAGCAACAGGTCGGAAATCTATTTCGTGGGACATACAGTGAATTGTGATCTCGCATACTGTTGGTTCAAGATATCTTCTGCAGTTCCAAATCAGTAAAAAGCAATCTTATGGCACTATAACTTTTTTTGGCACTTTTTTTTTTCTGGCTTGGCTCACAAAGTTACAATTCAAAATCATGACGAGTAATATTCTTATACATGTATGACAGTTCTTTCAACTTTCTTTTGCCTTCCCCATATCCAATGACCAAATTAGCTTCATGAAGTACGTCAAATAATTCGGAGTACATGACATAAAAATGAATAGTGCTGACGCCCTTTTTAACAAAATAAATATTATTTGTTCAAGAAATTATTAGATGGAAACTGGAGACAATGCTCCAAACGTAAGGTAATGAATGATATAGCAAGGTGATCAGAAAAAAGGAAGGAAAATTTTTTGAACGAGGAACCACGAGTTGCCTCCACTATCGTGAGCGTGATATAGCAGGCTGTAACCAGATGTTCTTAAAGACTACAAGGTAGTAAAGATAAGAATTCCTCCTTTCCAAACCATCGGAAAGGTTGATGAGCACATGTAAGAAATTATTAAATGGAAACAGTAGATAATGCTCCAAACATAATGCAATATTGATAATATCATTACTTTTGTTCTCTACCACCATTACATCATAGCTTTGGTAGTCCAATAGCAGCCGTAGGCCTTTCTTAGTAATCGTCTTAGCCTTTTTCACATAGTCCTGTAACTTTTGGTAATTATTTATGTGTAGCGGAAGTATTCTATACTCTGACCGCTGATCCTTTGGCACTGTATAGAATGCCTAGGAAATGTGTGAAATATAAATCATTGCATACTTCGCCTACAAACTTTAGTCATTCTATATATTCCCTTGGCATTCTATACAATGTCGGCTTTAACACACTGCCGGTAACATATGTAAGAAAGTGATTTACTTGACCCACAAAATCCAGTTTCCAATTTGTGTTGCTTTTATACACGTGTTCATTTATAAGATTTAGTTAACACTTCATCACTTAACGTTGATTACATTGAACTTTTAGATTAGCAATAAATATAGAAATTGGCAAACTGAAGATCACACTTCAATGATATAATAAATTTGGTGTTGAAAAGGGAAGGAAAAATTCCGTGACCTGGACTCGAACCAGGGACCATGCCTATCGCAGGCACCGCTCTAACCAACTGATCTATCGTGGACTGTTCAGTATCCGGATAGCTCAACTAGTTAAAGCGGTGCCAGCGATAGGCATGGTCCCTGGTTCGCGTCCAGGTCGCGAAATTTTTCCTTCCTTTTCAACACCAAATTCATTTTTTTAGATTAGCGTTCATTCAATGTGACAGTATTTGTCAAATTATCCCAACAACTAAAATTCTTGCCATTTCGACGGCCATTCGTCTTTATCAGAGCTGTGGCGTTCTAATTACAAGAAAGAGAAAATCGAATTCACAATAGCAATATGAGCTGAAAGAAAAAGGAAGCGGTTCGAAGCTGAAAGAAAAAGCGCGGAATTCATTATTAAAAGAAAAAAAATAAAAACACCATTTGATTAAAAATAATAATTCCTGCATAGTCAGTTTTTTGAAACATGTTGACTTCTAATGTATTAATGGGAATAAAGCAATTGAGCATTGGAAAAAAAAATGATGGCGGCTCTCGGTAGAATGCAAACCCGCGATCCTGAGACTCATACAAGAAAGCCAAATTCATTCTGCCAAATTATTAAAAAAACTCAAAAATCCGACAAATTTGGGGAAAATCTTCGTTGTACTACAAAGGGTAATCTGTAACACAACATTATACACTTTTAATGTGCTATAATTCGCTTCAAAGCCTAAAATTAACAAGACTCCAGCTGAGGTTCAAAATCGAGGGTCGGCAACCTTTTCGAGTGAGTGGGCCACAAGGCTCAATCTAAAACAGGTCTAGGGCCACAGGGCAACTTCTGTTGACCTTCTCATGTACTACTGAAATCTAGTAACCTACAGGCGGTCTGCAATCGGCGGCCGCAGGCCCGCAAACAAATGTGCTCGGGGTCCGCGGGTTGGCGACTCCAGACTTCCGCTCAGAATGGACGCTAAAGATTTTTCTAATTGTAAAAAATGTTTTTTGGTTTGTTTTTTTTTTCTTAGCAAGACAATTTTATTAGAAAAATAAATAGGCCTATTTAAATTTATCCAGCAATTTTTTTTTTATTTTATTTTAGGATATGTTCGTTTTAGTCTTGACAACCGGATAAAGTAATCTGATGCTTCTTCTAGTCGCTCTACATTTTATTTACTAAGAAAAAAGAAAACTTCGTCTTCTTTATTTGATAAAAACCGCTATTAGCACCCTTTTAAAAGCACATTTAAAATAATGAAGATTTTTTATATATTTTATTAAAAAAAACCAGCTATATGTTCACATTAAACGACACTAATGTACAATAATTACTCATAAAATTCAATTTTTTAAAACTTATAAATGAAACAAATTAATAATTAGCCGTTTCGTTATTGACAGTTTATATTCACCAACGGGGGAAATAAAAAGGAGAAAAAAAATCTCTATAAGTATATTAAACAAAAAAAAAATAAGGGAAGGGAAAGAATTAAAGAGCTCGTTAATAAGAAACCGAAGGCAGGAAATAAAAAGCGCTGAATTTTTACTCGTCGAAATGCGGGGATGACACCGCGGGGCACTTTCCGTCGCTCGAATTTCTCTTCACGTCTTTAAGGGAAATAAAAAGAAACAGGGAGAAGGAAGATGGGGATAAATATCTGAGATAATTTTTTTTTAACATCTTATATAAATTTTTGCCCGCTTTTTAATTTTCAAATTTAATGTTTTTTCTAAACGCCCTTCTTCACAGAAGGGGGGTAAAGCCATTCATTATCCGATCGGGGTCCGATAACGAGCCCCGATTACGTGAATGCAAATCGTCACCCGACGGCGGCTGTGGACGCAGCGCCAAAACACAAATCAAACACATCGCTCCGGTCAAACATTGGGAAGTTCATGTTGAAATCTCGACAGATAAATATTTTGAACATTCAAAAGATAAAAAAATAATAAATAAATACATAAAAAATTAAAACTAGAAACATTAATCGCTAAGAAAACGAGCATTATCAGACGGATTTTAATTAATTTGGAATTTCTTAATTGAAAGCTTCTTCTCAAATGTCTAGATTTTTTTTAAATTTCTTTATTATTTCTTCCGATTTAAAAATTCTTCTTAATTTTTTAAAATAACATGAAAAATAATACATTTTATTTAACACATTTTACAATGTAAATGAAACCTTTCACATGCATATGCTAATTCGAAATAGTATTCTATAAGTCACGCTATCATTTAAAAAACGAATAACTTTTTCACTCTTTTAATATTTCAATTAATTTTTCTGCTCAATAAACTATACAATTAGGAGTTTATTCCCTTACACTTAGAAAATTATATCGCGCAAATGACCTCCGTTTAATTCTTTTGGGATCACACTAGTCAGTGTTTTCATCTAGGTCCCGAATTTTTGCGTGAAGATTCTCCTTGACCTGTTGCAGGGTTTATTGGCATAAAGTGGGACTTTTAAGTAACTCCAAAGAAAGAAATCAAAAGCCGTCAAATCAGGCGGACGAGCGGCCCAAAGTAAAGTTCAACAATTTTGATTCTTTCGTTTGAGCTGATTTTTTTCCATCATTAGTCTCCAAGGTCTTAATTTTCAATATTGGAATTCTAAATTATTATTAACGGTTTTAATGGTATCGCAACTTATGCTTAATCTTCAGATATTAATATTATATTACTTTAAGCTTGGAAACATTCAAGTGAGTATGGATAACGTTTTCTGTAAGCCTTTTATTGCAAAACAAAATGTTTAACTTTGAATGGTGGGATATTTATAACAAACAACACATGAAACATCGTGAAGAAAGACAATGTGAGCGCATCACCAAGAAGGCAAAATTCGCACTTTGAATGGCTACAAACGAATATATTGTGTGAATATGTAGGCTAAATAGGATCGCAAATAGATTACAAGCGGCAACAGTTGGCACATGGGTTCTCAAAGAAATTCGAAAAACTGAATTGAGAATGCTTGACACAGAAAAGCGGAGATAACTTTCTTACGAAAATTGCGAAGATGGAATAAGGCTGCAGTATTATGAACCCGAAACGAAAAGAAAAATAGTGCCCATCATGCGAATTCCCTAAGAAAAAAAAATTCAAAATAGTGACAGGGAAAGTTAAGGAGACAATATTTTTTCAATTCAGAAGAATCCTGCTTGTATACATCATGTCACAAGGAACCATTATTAATTCTGATGAATAAGTTGACGGTATTAACAAAAGAAGGATTGACTGGCGTGCACACTTTTTTGGCAGATTTCGCGGTTTTCCACCCAGAAATCACCGAAATGTGCGGATTATCACTGCCGTGCACACTTTTTTGGCAGATTTCGCGGTTTTCCACCCGAAAATCACCGAAATGTGCGGATTTCCACTGGCGTGCACACATTTCGCTTTTGCACATAACGCTTGGTCATAGGGCAATCAATAAACCAATAACATTGCAAAAATTGATTGGCTCTTAAGCTTGATCTGCCACTCGCTGATTATCATCTCTTTAGTAAACTCAAAGAACACCTTGAAGGAATGAGGTTTGAAGATGATGACTCCCTCGTAACAGTGGCTCAGATGCACCGTCCAGAGTTTGACCACGCAGGCATGTAGGCAGCGGAAAAGGATGCGATTACGTGGAGAAGTGGAATTTCATTCCTAAAGAATGCCTCAACATACAGCATAACTAGCAAAATTTATAGAATTAAAACTAAAAATATGCCGTAGTTTACTTTTGGAATGACCCACGCAGATATTATCGGAGTTAATAAAGTTATTGATGTTGGTCTGCATTACTCTTTTCGGTATTCGTTTATAAAACATTTCTAATCCTGTCTTTGGTCATCTCAAATGTTCGGAGTTTTTTGGAGACTAAGTAGAAGCTTGCCATCTTTTAGCCTCTTAAAACATGTCTTTAATCCCCTTATTAAAATACGTTAATGTACGGCACTAGTCTTTGGCTCACTGTCATAGATCAGATTTCTCAGCGACTAGAAAACAAGATTCTATCTTTGATTAAGATTATTAATTCCTTGTCTAATCTGAAATCTTCTGGAGATCAAATTCTTAATATACGTAGCAAATTCTGCTATTCCGCGGTTCCATGGTAACCTCGATTCCTCATTCTTTTTAGAGAACAAGATCTTCTTACTTATAGAATTTTTAATCGCTCCTGTTTGTCATTTTATACTAGAGTTTGCAGATCAAATTTAAAATACAATGACTTAAGGTTTTACATTAGCTTCATTTTTTCATAGTCAAAGCGACAGTTAAGATTTCATTAAGCTTCAACTTCTCTTTTTTAATTCTTCTTAATCTCAATTTTTCTTTACATTAGTCTCATCCTTGGACGAATTCGCTTGTTGAGGGTCATTCTTGATTATATTCATTATGAGAAACTGAGCATCATCTTATTAAACTTCTACATACCTATTGGAATCACAAACATAATAATCTGCTTAATTATTTTTTTTTTTTACTTTCATATAAAAGGTAAATCATAAAATATGTCGATTTTTATCCTTAGAATCGAAAGCCTTTTTATAACCATATTTTTTTTTCTCTATAACGGGCACGGTGGAGAATGACTGTCATATTTTCGTGATGATGCACGCATGTAACGAAAGGGGTCAAAAATGTCAAGTGAACACATGCCGTCTACAACAGGATATAAATACACAAAAAAAATTAACCTCAATATTAGAGACGGTTGGAGAGAAGGAGGGATCGCGGTGGGGTTAAAAGGAGAAGAGAAAATTTAAGTACTGTGTATAATGGTAATGACAGGTTTTTCCGATCCACGTGCATATTGCAAACATGATTGGAGAGTCCAGAAGAGAAGAGCAGTCCAACAAAGAGTAGCAAATGAAGGCAGAAAAGGGGTTTGGCTACAAGAGAGACAGTGAGAGAGAGGGTAAAAAAATAACAATCTTCGCCAAAGCACTGGCACCAGCAGGGTCTCAAAGGGAGGAAAAGGTAGGCAGAAACGGGGTGACACATCGGCGACGGGAAGACACCGTGGCGAATGGCGCCTGACTCTGGCTCTTGACATCCACAGGTACAGACAAGTTGGGAAAATCAGCCTTTGACACAAGCCAAACACATGCACACACAGACACACATACATACACACAAACAGTTCACCCGTCTCCTGAGGTGACACGGTAGAAGACAAAAAGGGGTGGTGGTGGCGGCGACGGTGCCCATCTACGAAGCATGGCAGGCGTGACGCTCGTCTCCGGACCCACCATAGGTCCATCGCCACCCCTTTACCTCTCTTCTCTCCTTTAACTACTGCTCCCCCGTCAAGAAGAAGAAGAAAAACCCGTTCGGTCCTGTGGTAAAAACAGTCACAGAAGGAGGGAGAAGGAAAAAAGGGAGGAGGAGGAGAGGTAAAGAGGAAAGGAAGGATACATACACACTCAATGGCCTGTAAAGAAGCAAAGGGGTGCAGACGACAGTTTCAAGGGGTAAGAAGAAAAGAGCTTGGGCAAAAAATAAAAAAAAAAAAAAGGAAAAGGTGATCAGCAACAAAAGAGTAAAAACGGTATCCACACAACGGGACTATTCTTACTATGAATATTACAGACTCTCCAACTGGCTTCCAAAAAAAAAAGTTAAAAAAAATTCCTCCCGACAGAAGTGACAAATAATAATTATAATAATTGCCGTCTTGCCAAGTCATCCTTGTCGGGCATCGTATGACAAACAATTTTATAAATGTTCTTAAGGGTCAATGATCACCATACTTAACAAAAAGAAATTCAATAAAGAGGTACGACTTATTCCTATTCCACAAACAAGTCATTATAAAATTTATTACATTAAGGCTATGGAACTCACACAGCATCTCAGATTCGAATCATATTTGATAAAAAAAAACTGATTAAAGTATAAACTCCAGTTAAAAGCCAAGTAGACATACAAGAGATATTCAAAAAGGGACTATGCTAAGGTTATTATTTAAAAAATGATAAAAAATTATAAATACCTGTTAAAAATAATTTGCTTTATGAAAACGGTATTTGTAACTTGAAAAAAAAAAAGTGATACCATGGTGAAATAAGATGATCATTAGGCAAATGTTTTCTCAATTAGGCAATTCTCAATTCTCTGGTTGCACTAAAAAAATTCATGGTTCAAAATACATAGACTAATTTTAGTCCAACACCAATTCGAGACGAGATGGCATTTTAAAAACAAGACTTTCGTTTCTGAGAGAGACTGTTTTCGATGGCCGGCAATATAACTTGGAAAGCTCTTATCACAATTGATATTTGTGAAGTCTGTTGATGAACCTGTATGGGACGGTAAACCAGAATAAAATAGTCTTCATATGGTTGCATTTGAACAAATTTTGTTTTAATTATATTTTATATTGCATAATGCCTTAATTTTCTTAAGTTTTCTATTTATTGCATATGGAGCAATTTAAAAAAAAAAAATGCAAAACCGCGATAACATTATAAAATCGAGATATTGACATATCGAAACTTTCATGCTAGTTTTCCCTAGTGAAAATGATACAAGGAAAACTGTAAAAATTATTTTCAAGCATAAAAATTCTTTGAGACGCTGAAATAATACAAAAGAAAATAAAATTTTCATATCCGTGATTCAAAAAAACTTTCTCTTACTCGAATCTAAAAGCATAAGGCAAAATTCTAATTCCGTTATCCACTTGCGGCTACATCGGAGGTTTATTGTGCAAAGTCGTCAGTCAGATCCGCCTACAATAATAACATCACCCTTTATTATTGTAGGCTAGATCAGACAAGTAAGAAGCGTTTTGAGGGGATCCTATTAATTTGTGCAATCTATAATGTCATAAGAACAATTCGGCGTAAGCTATTGGTGACTGGTTAATTAAATGATTTGCTTAATAGACTTCTATGTGGTCAGTCTTTCTCATCAACTAGTATAAATATTCTTCGATTTTTGTTAAATTCGTTTCAAGGTTCAAATCCTGATAAATGATACTGCTCTATTACATCACAGTTTAAATGCTTCATTGTTTTATAAATGATACACGTTACAAATTGATGACCAAGTCATACAGGTCAAATTCCGTTATAACAAATATCGATATCAGCACAACGAATTATTTTGGTGGTTCCAGCCAGAGTCCCATAGGGACAACGTTAAAGAAATCTCGTTATAACGAAACGAAAACTTCAGTATAACGAAAGTTTGGGATGGCTCGAGTGGTTGGAATGTGGAAGGCAGCAGTGGAAGGAATGCGACAGCACTAGGTCACGTGAATTTCATCACACAGTCACACGCCGACACTCAGTGAGTGCAGCTCCATCAATGAAAAAAAGCGACGTCAATTTCCTTTTGATGAAAAACTGAAAATTATTGTTGCTGTAGATTCAGGAAAAAAGAAGAAAGACACAGCAGTGGAATTTGGGATCACACCATCAACTCTGTCGACTTTATTGAAAGATCGAGATAAGATCATAGCCAAGTCAAAGGCGTTGTGACTCCAAGTCACAAGAAGGCTCGAACTGCACTTTATGAAGACGTTGAAAAAGCTGTTTGTTTGGTTTGAAGATGCTCGTTCAAGGAATCTTCCAGTAAGCGGACCTCTCATTCAGTAGGAGGCAAAAGATAAGGCCCAATAAATGGCCATAACGAATTCCAAGCAAGTGTTGGATGGATAACAGATTTCGTGACCGTTACGGCATTGTTTCAAGAAAAATTTATGGAGAAGTCTGATGTTCCGATTGAAAGAGCTAACGAATGGCGAGATGGTGAAATTAAGAAAATCATCGCTACATACAGTAAAGAGAACGTGTTTAATGCTGATGAAACAGATATGTTTTTTCAGTTGCTGCCTCATCAAAGGTGATCCATGCCGTGGAGGAAAAGAATCCAAACAAGGATTAACTGTTCTTCTCTGTTGCAATGCATCAGGTTCTGAAAAACTACGACCTTTAGTCATTAGAAAATCTGCAAAGCCTTGTTGCATGAAAGACGAGATCTCTCTTCCTGTGATTACAAAGCCAATAAACGTGCATGGATGACCCACGATATTTTTGGCAGTTGCCTACTGAACCTCGATGCGAAAATGAAAAGAGAAGATCGAAAATTTTTGCTCCTCATCGGTGACTGCTCAGCTCATAATCTGCTTCCACGTTTGCAGAATGTTCGAGTAGGCATTCTCTGCCACCCAACTACACTGGTGTTCTTCAGCCTCTTGACTTCGGCATCATTCGCACCTTGAATTCGCATTATCGAAAACATATGTTGCGAACAATTCTAGCGAACATCGCCTGCCATGAAACTAAATTAAAAGTGAACGTGAAAGATGCAATTGAAATGTTTACTTTAGCCTGGTCGTCTGTTACAGCAGTCATCATTGCAAAATGTTGGAACAAGACTGGAGTGATGCCTATTGAGGTACGTGAATCTACTACAGACACTGATGAGGCTTGTTGGGATTGTGATCCAAACGAACCTGTCCCTCTTTTCTGGAGCTCAGTTACTTCAGCAACTCAGTTATCTGCTGAAGGAACTTTCGATGATTTCGTTGCTGCTAGTGTCATACGGAGACAGTTCAACAGGAAGACTCCTCGAGTAATGAGGACGAACCAGATGAAGAGAATAATCATCTGTCAGAGGCATTGACTAGTCTGAAGAAGATTAGAGATTTTTTATCCTCCTGTCAAAACGTTGGCGATGATGTACAAAAAAATGTTAACCAATTAGAGAACTTTCTCCTTCATAAGGCAACACGATCATTTGTTCAATCAAAAAACGCCAACTTTTTATGCCAAAAATAAATTTGTGAACTGAATAAAGACTTTATGAAAGTTTTATGTTGTCCAATTGCTTTTCTTTATTTGTTAAATAAAACTATTTTTGTCTCTTTTCATCTTACTCTCATTATAATGAATATTTCAGTATAACGAATATTTTTCACACCCCCACCGAGTTCATTATAACGGAATTTCATCTGTATATGTTTTTGCCCCAGTTTATACGAATAAAAATGGCTTATTCCTCATTAAATGGTAAAATAATTCTCTTTTCCTCAAATGTTTGCTGCTTTGTGCTGAGCCAAGGAAGTGGGGGGGGGGATATTTTTCTTCTTAGGACGGAAAATCTCACCAACCTGTCCATCACCACAAGTGACACCGACAAATGGTCATTGACCCCTTGAAAGACTCAAAGGGAGCAAAGATAGAAAGGATTTGAAGACACTGGCCATTCCCTCTTCACTAGCTCATCACAAAGTTCTAGACAATAAGATCGAGAATAAAATGGCTAAAAATAAATTAAATTCCAAATTAATATTGGATCCTGATAAAGTCAACTTCACCTATACCATTTTACAGTACCTTACTATGAAAAAATAAATCAAAGGAAGAACTCCCATGCTAACCCCCCCCCCCCCCTAAAATACTATTTTCCATCATTCCTTTTGCTATTTCAAGAGCATTTTAAACCTAAACATTTTCTTTTAACCTGAGTAATTAAAAGAAATAACCAACAACTTATTAATTTCCTTTCAATATATATTGTCCTTTAAATGAAGAAGTAGGTTTTGATTCTATTGAATGAGGCCTTGATTTTTCTTATAAATCAAATAATTAATACTGTTGAAATATCAAAGAGTTAAAATAATAAAAATCCTAATGATAAATGTGTATCACGATCTTCTGGAAGTCACGACACATACTTGGGGGTCAAATATTCAATTCAATACTAGTCACGATCTTCAACTTACAGCAACAGCAAATGTTACTCGGTGAGAAACTAATGCTAGCTTTATTTAAAATAATAGGAGTTCTTCTTCAGAAATCAAACTTTAAATATAATTAAAATTTCATACAATTTATAATAAACTACACTATATAAAATAATATTCAAAATTTTCAATGTGTTAAACAATATGTTATTGGCAACAATTTTAAATCAAATAGCTTTTTTTTTTTACAAATTTTTGTGCCTTTTTTAAAAAGTTTATGGTCCTGAATAATAAATGGAAAACAACAACATGGAGAAAACACAATGAAAAGAGACTTCTTGAAATGTCAGAAGCATGAATTTGTTGGTTTAGAAAATGTTTCCAAGGACACATGGTAGCACCTTAAAAACTAATGTTATAACTTGTTTTCAAACATTATTTACTAAATATATATAAAAGAAAATCAAAATTGTATATATAAAATTATGGGAAAAAATGAAGAATTACCATACTACAGCTAATCATTTAAATTATTGTTATTTTGGAATAAGAAAAAGCCTTAATATCACTGAATTTTAGGATTCACAATTATTTTACAACATACTTTCAAATGGCTGTCTGCTGTCGAAATGCCAGATTAGTCTAACTCCTACCATTATATATATATGAAAAGATTCACTATAAATACACATATTATATTTTCCTAGAATCTCTTTACAAACCATAAATAAAGAATTATTAATTTCTTCTCTTTTCCCTCTCACTGCGTAATTTGTTATAATAATTCATCAAAATAAGAGTAAATCCACTCAATAGGTTTCTTCCAATCCTTGAAATCCTGTCTTCATTAAAACATTCCAGATTTTTACTTTTAAAAACTTTTAAAACCTTAATGCACATTTGATTGAGTAGGATTTTAAACGTTAATTCATTCTTAAGATAATAAGGAAATGGCAAGCAATGTTTTAAGTAAGCACAGCTGTAGAAGAGGATACAAGTACACTGAAGGTGGAAAGAGAAGAGCAAATAGAAACCACACAACGGAAACTTTTTATCTAGTCCCTAAGCCTTCCTTCTGTTGTGGAGATTTCTCCCTCTTGTTTGTTTACTTAAAAGTTCCACTATTGACTATACAGATTAGTTTCTTTTAAAGCATTTGAGGGCTCATGCAATGCTAAGACTCCTGCACAGTCATTGTTATTGCTAGGTCATACACACACAACATTTCAACTTACCTTAACCAAACCTTATTATTTAAAACTCTCCTTCAAAAAATATCTCAGGGTAATAGAAGAAACAGATGTTTAAGCAGAGAGTAAAATAAATAAACCAAAATAAAGGAATTTTTGAATAAGAGCTTTGCATTCAATTTTTGTGGAAATAGTTTCCACTTGAAGTCCTTTCGTTTCCAACTATTTTCCTAGCATATACCTTGCATATCATCAAAAATACAGAAAAAATTCTCTTATTTTAATATTTTCATTAGGCTTAATGTAATAACAACACAAGACAATTATGTTGTGTCTCATGATGAATCCGGTTTAAATGTCTGAGACAACAATCTGTTAAATAAAATTACCTACAAAATTGTAAATAGTTAATATCATAATTTTTAAACTTTTGCAAAAAAATTAAAATAATGACAATACCTTATGCAAATGAAATGATTATAAATAATAATATTTCTAAATGTGTTAACTCTAATTAACTAAGAATTTGAAAAATGTAGATAATGATATAATCTAAAAAGAGTTTTTAAAATAATTATATGCAGTATGATGTTAAAATACAAGCGTTTTAGTTTTGGTAATGCTACATTAACAGATATAGCAACTTAACAAATGAGATAAAGTTATGTTATTTTCGAGAACATCAACTACATCAATCAAATTATTGGGCATTACTTTCGATCCTCTCTTGAAATGGCCTTTGCATTGTGAAAATCTCTGTAAAGCTCATTTTATAGCCCTTTATCATTAATATATTTGTCGCAAGTTCTTTTCATTTAATAAGTTGGTGCAAGTATAAAATGCATTATTATTATTTTCAAATTAATATATAACTGTATGGGGCTCTTGTTTAAGATGACAATCTCAAATTTGGATGGCTCAAGAAAGAGCTTTGCATGTACTGCTTAATCCTCAATCTTTTGATTTAATTACCGTACAGCATATTTTGATGTTTATGGGTTTTTAAATGTTTTTCAGTGTTTTTAAAATCTTGATTAGTACTAAATTTTCGTTAACTTCTATGGATTTCTTTGGCGTTTCTGAACATGTTGGTCGTAACTGGAAATGTGTCAAGATTTTTAAATGTCTGATAGCCAAAACTGAATACAGCTGTCACATATTTTTTAAAATTAATATAGCTTTGATAAATAAATATTGCCTCTTTCTAAATAAATCTGGAATAAAAAGAATTCAGAATATTTATAAAAAAAAAAAGGAAAAAGAAGCTATGACTAGCTTTCACCCAATTTTAGCCATTCGAAGCACTTGTCAAAATTTACTCTGTGAGAAAAATTCATAAAGTTTATCACCAATGTATGCAGTTTATGTTAGAATCCTAGTCTACAGTTTGTGTATTTATAAACTGCACACATTGAATTAAACTTTATGAATTTTTTTCTCGGAAAATTTTGTTAAGTGCATCGAATAGCTTTGCATGGGTAGTTAATTGGGTGAAAGCTACTCACTGAATATTTTTATCAAATTCGGTGAGTCAGAGTAAGTGGAGTTTCCTTGTAAGACTTTTTCTTTTTCATGATAACGTTTTAAATTACCATATTTGTTCAAATACAGTTCGCAAAATTTTGT
Organism: Rhysida immarginata; assembly: GCA_023313115.1. Taxonomy (NCBI): domain Eukaryota; kingdom Metazoa; phylum Arthropoda; class Chilopoda; order Scolopendromorpha; family Scolopendridae; genus Rhysida; species Rhysida immarginata. The sequence goes on from JAHWFO010057280.1 coordinate 19,399,009, forward strand.
ATTTGATTTTAACTGAAATAACTGGGGTGCAACCTTTACGTGAATCTACCTATCGATGTTGATTATTACCAGCTTTTGCCATGTTTGCCTTGCCTTTATTGCTTGATAAAGGGTTATTGAGCAAAATGTTTTTTATGACTGCATAAAATTAGGGTCAGCTGCCCAGTTGTTCCCACTTTTTAATAAAAATGTAACATTTCTATGAAACTTGACATGCGATAGGAACAAAACTGTTTGTATACATTAATTCCATCTATTGTTAATGCAGTCTACTATTCAATTACTAACTAGCCACTTATGTTTTGTTTTTATGTAGATTTAAAAACAGTGTTTTGTGATCAGTTATGCTGTCTTAAGCAAACTGTTAAGAAAGTTGTTTTTCAAAAAAGATAAAAGTTAATTAAATTGTCAAATATTATTATATAATATTGCTCAAGTAAGATGTGAGTTAATATAAGCCAGGAAAGAAAAAAAATGCATAGAATTGTTATAAATAAGTGAGGGTGGCAAGTACTGGGCAAAATGTGCAACAACTGGAATTATTAGTTTATTTTCTTATCTAATTTTCAAATACACTGTAGTAATAAATTAAAAATTTTGTCTCATAATATCTACTCCAAAGCTTCCTTTATGTCTTACATTGAATATTTTAAATGCAAACTTAATCACAGTAATATTTTAGAATCAAAAAGGCCATTTTTATCCTTAAGGGTGGCAACAACTGGGCAACTTACCGTATTTACAATAGAAAAGTATTTATCTGAAAATACGAACTCTCTTTTTACTCAACCCTATATAAGTAAATAAACTTGTTTCAAGAAGATATTCAATTTGTTTGTTGTGATCTTTAAGGTTAAATACATTTAATTAACATCATCAGTTATAATTGTCTGGTTTGAACTCTGAAAAAAGAAAATTTTGTACCAAAACCTTATTCTAAATTTTTGGGAGTGCAAAATTTTGAACTATACATGAGCGCAACCTATATTCGAGCAAATGTGGTATGTTAATTCTAGCAATGCTCTATTTGGTCAATTTTTATTCTATTTGTGTGTTTTTTTTTAAGTTTTTGATTTAGCTTTTTGTACCCATTAATTTTACCATAAAATAGAAATAAATAATAATAATAATTTAAGAATTTAAACATTTTTTAAATTAATTCAATTACACGTATCATTTCCTAACAGACTTCATTTTTCAGATACAATGATTTTCAAGTTTTTCAACTTTTCTGTACAATTTATATAAAAATTAATATTACTTACTCAATTCTTCCGCTAGAGTAACTCTACGCCCTGTCAATAACTTTACTTTTTTGTCACCATCTTGGCTATAATCATCTAATACTTCTTTAATTTCCTTTTCTAGCCGTCTTGCTATATAAATAAATAAGTTAATATTAATTATTAAACTTCAGCAATTAATATTATAATTATAAAATTCAAGCCAGAATTATTAAGAAAGATTTCCAACATCAAGAGCAACTAGATATTGAAATGTACTTGATTATACAGGATGCCCCAGAATTCCATGCCCAAATTTCTCAGAAGAATCGTAATAATTTCTTGTAAGACTTTACTTAAGCACGTGATCAACAAAGCGCTCTTTAAACAAGAAATATTAACCAGAAATAAAGGACCTGTGCAATGAGGCTAAGGCAGCTGTCTTCTATTGCAGGAAAAGTGATTCTCAAGACTTGTCTGTTGCACTGTTTATGCTTATTTTTAAAATTTGTCAAATTAAAGAATGCATCTTTTAGATAATACACAAAAGTTTTCACTTCTCAAATCCTTTACCTTTTTTTTTTCTAATTAATTTTTATAAGTTGCTACTTAGCCCCACTTACTAAAATGTCAATCATCCCTTGTCACGTCACAAATCAGTAGGCTGCTCTGAGGATGAGTTTTCTCCATCATCATCATCAAGATCATTTCAAGGTAAGCAAAATTGAAATACCGAATTAAAAAAATATGTACAAAAGGCAAACTTAGAGCATTTGCTTCATTTATACGTTAAAAATAACAGCATCCACTTCAATATATTTGCACTGCGATTTGTATCATTACAACCTGTACATATGTTTAAGTGATTTAGTAACAGTGTATAACTTAATAATAATAATGTTAAATAATAAACAAAACTTCTCAATTTATGCAGAACGAAATGCATGTATAAATATGCTTTAAAATACGTAAATACATGTCATGAATCTGGTTTGACCATTTTCGTCTGCAATTCCACCGCTAGTAACGCAAATAAGTTGCAATAATCCATTCAAATCTGCGGTTGAAAGCTCATTAAAGGCCAAGCAATGCCTTGTTTACTGACAAGGCCAATGAGAAGACAGGTCTGGGCACAGAAAAGTCACGTGATCATCAGGGTCTGAGACAGCTGCTGAAGGGTGCATGGTGGAGCGAGAGGTCAAATTGACTGCAGAGGTGTTCAATTGGATTAAGTCTGGGGAATTAGAGGGCCAATGATGTGCTTGGAAGTCTTGGTCACGCTCCTCTAATCAGAACAATTTGGCCGCATGGCATGTCACATTTTCCTACTGGAATATCCCATCCATCCCAGGAAAGATGGCTGAGATAATCACCAAAACGGGTGAGAGTGCCTTTCAGCAATATCCAATGAATCCAAACAATATCAAGAAAACAAATTCAGACCATAACACTGCCATTATGAGCTTGTGTTCTTCTAAGAACGGTTGCATATTCTTACATCATTTTTCCAACAATACTTGCGAGCTTTTTCAGAGGATTTACTGCCGAATATGACAATGTGACTCATGGGAGAAGGCAATCCCATCATGAGAGGTCCAATTCCTATACCACAATGCATAATTTGGATAGCCTCCAAAAATCTATTTGAATAGTACAGACATACACCTTTTATACCCACTAAGCCAGCTTGCATCACATTTCTTTTTATAATTGACTATGCACAGTTAATAGCAAACTAGGAAGTAGTCATAATAAAGTGCTTCAATTGTGTATATTATTATTTAAAATGTTTACAAATATCAACAGTGTGAACCTTTTTAATAATAATGACAGTTTAAAATTACAGCAAAATTGTAGAAGATAATAAAAATGTATACATTTAAACATTATTTACAATTAAATATTTAAATTACGAGATTAAACCTTCACATTTTATATCTTAATCATGAATAAAATATTGCGTGCTCCTCAAAAAGATGGGTTTTTAGTTTACAATAAAACAGTTTTACGAGGATATATTTCTCTTTTGTTTTTTTGGGGAGCCACATTGAGATAAGTGGAGAAGTTCAAGTATCTCGGAACTGCATTCATGAGTGTTGGGCTGCAGGATAAAGAATTGGATTCTCAGATCGGTGCAGCAAGCTGTGTCAGACATGAACAAAACCTAGCTCTCTGTTTTCAAATCTTTGTCCCCATTCTCACCTATGGTCATGAGTCTTGGGTAATGACTGAAAGAGTATGACAGAGGTGTGGCAGGTGTTATTCTATTATATAGAGTGCACAGCAGCACAATAAGGGCATCTTTAGATGTTGAGCCACTACTTCTTCGCATTGAGAGATTTTCAAACTGGTGATCCTAGGCAGTTGTTATTTTCCAAGCCGGTGAGTAAAAGACCAGGGGGTCGGCCTAGAACCAGGTGGATAGACCACATGGAGAATGTGGGTTCGAGTCGCTTGGGTTTGAGAACATGCACCTGATGATGGAAGATCGTGAGCGCTGGAGATCCTCCATAGGGCTGCTGGCCCCACAACCAACAGATAAGCGGGTTTGAAAAGTAAGTAAATAAGTAAGTAACAGAACAGGATAATCTCAACCAATTCGTAGCATTGTAGCAAATGTAAGTTCCATGATTTTATATTGTTTCAGGAGATTAATAACTGCACAGTCAAACTATAAGAATTGGAAGAAAATAAGTGTCATTACCAGTTGATTAGCACTGATATTACAATAAAAACCTTCATTTCATCCAAAATCAAATTTGGAGCTAGTCAAAACTAAAATGTCTTAAGCATAAGAACAGATATACCTCCCAAACATTTTTTTGGATTTTTCTATTCCCATCTTCAGCACACTAGTGGACAAACATTTGAAAAATTAAATTTTATTTTATATTTAAATTTCCAAGGTAATCACATGATATTAAGGTAAGAACCACTACTTAATTCATAAAATCTTGTCTTTGCCTCCTTTGCCTCTAGGAAGTGAAATTTTCGACTTGCATCTTATCTTATCTTGTACACAGGCACTTTCTCATTCGAGGGAGTTTTGCACCATCCCAGTAACTAACGACTGCTACGAGATGACAGTAGCAGCCGGGACCGACGGCTTAACATGCCCTCCGAAGCACGGGGGGTTCATGATGGAAGAGCTGCTGGCGAACGAACAAACCAGTGGCTATCACCAGCTGCTGGACATCCTGCACAGGTCACTCAGCAAATGGGTCCCCCAAGAGCTGTGCCCCTAATAGCCATCCCACCCAACAGTGGTCCTCAAGCCACTGGCTGTCACCCAGCCAGCTGCTGGCCATGCCTGAAGTTGCTTAACTCCATCGATCAGTGAGCCAACCGACGAGACGAACCAGGCCACGGCCACCCCCAATACATTGTGAATAGACAAATTGAAGAGGTCACAACTTAATCAAAAATGCAAGTGAGTGCTTCTTTAGAAATATTATGATCATGAAGGCAAATCTCCTTGTGATTCCTTGCCATCTGCTTTAATTGTTTAATAGGTTCTCTAAGGGCTTTGTTTTACATATACCGTACCTGACTGTTGTGATATCAGAATAAATATCTATGTAATCACTGTGCCCGTACATCCATATTTTATAAATGGTGAAAACAGCAATGTTCTATCTTCAGCCAATAACATTTTGACAGTGTTCAATTAACAAAGCTCAATTCAAATTTTTTTTAAAATGATTCCATGCAACATATCCTTTTTGAAAAATGATTCAGATATCAATTAGGTTTAGATGAGGGAAGGATACCACTTTTCCACAAAAAAGCTTTTAATAACCATATATGTACATTTCAGCTACAAAGTAGTCATCATCAGTATGAATCATCAGTAGTCAATTCTTCATAGACATAGCATTTAGTTTCGGCATTGTTCGTTATGTGACATGAGGACAAGCGTCAACCGATCAAGCACAAGTTTCCTGTATCTGTGTGACAAACAAGGAGTTGGACAACTCTGTCAGCAACTGATGAGTTTCACAAGAAACAAGATAGAACTGGAATATTTTGCTGCAACAAGATAAAACTAGGCCACACACTTGTAATGCCATCAAGCAGGAGTTGAAGCAGCTGAAACTCGACATCACATCCAACCATACAGATCATATTTACTTTTCATTCAACCCTCGTGATTGTGGTTCTAGTTCATCAGGCTAGCTAGCGCTTCAATACCTCAAAGGCTTGTATAATTACGTGATGATGAAATTCAACTTATTTAACAAAGAGAGAATATAACAGATAAAAGCAGAGACAGTTTTTATGCAAGAAATCTTTATGTTCTATTTATGACCAAAGAGGGGCAACAGCTTTCTATCAAAGCAACATAACAACAGAACAGAATTAGATTGCCTTCGTATTATGGCACAACAACAATTTCTGTGAATTGTGGCACTCTATTATTCAGAAAAATAAATAATTGTGACTGTATAACGGAAACTGGACAATGCATTGTTAATCTCACAATGGATATGTAGAATTGACTTGTTCAAGCAGGACCATGCTTCCTGAATAATGCCTACAGTTGATGTCACACATTCATTTTATATAATGTTAATCACTGTTTTAAATCAGTGAAATGAAGAAATAAAATTTTAATTTTGATTTAAATATCAGCATCTTTGAAAAATTCTACATAAACCACCAATTTATACCATAAATGGCAACTTTATTATGACCATATTCCTAGTACCAAGTCAAATCAAAACAGGACAACAAAAACCAATGTGATATAAGTTAATTGTCGGTTCCTAGGATCCATATTTCAGAAAGATTTCATGGTGGGGATTGGATTCCTATTGATGGCAAGAAATCATACCACTTATCCATTCAATTTGTGATAACATAGGAAACATCTTCAGATTCACCATTATTCCATTGGACATAATGAAATGGACATCAATCCGAAATTTTATAATAGGTTAATTATGCAAATCTACAAATTAGGTTTTCAATCACTGATTATTCTTAACTTAAAAAAAATCAACTTGCCTTCTGTGTTCATTATCTGTTGCCTTAGAGCATTGCTGGTTATCTGAAGCATTCGTTGAATTCTCCAAAATAAAACTACGTCATTGCACTCCAACTGCAAAATAATTAAAATTCAAAAATCAAGTATCAAAATGTTTAATAAGAGCAGTTAATATTTTAAAAGAAATCCTTCTGAGTTACAAGCTACAAATCAATGTACAGGTAGATCCTGCTATACGCGGTACATATGTTCCGCGAAATTGCAGTGTATACTGAATTCGCGTAAAACGGGTTCCATTTAACATGTACAGAATAGAGTTTGGTTCCCATAAGCATTTATTATTTTCCTGATATAACGTAAATAATTGCGTTATAGAAGTATAGGATTAGCAATACAACAGTTTTCGATTTTTTTAGTCTTAAAATAGCACCTTATTTTATTTTATAAAACTCAAGATACACTAAAATACTCAAAATACATGTACACGTACAACAAAAAGAAGTGTCCACAATCTAAACTTTATATTGCTTTGGGTTCATCTGTACCAGAAGATTCTGATGCTGTTTCGAACAGTGCTGGTGGAATCCCGAAGAGAGTTTGGAAGAGCAGTTCGGACTGGCTGTTAAGGGATCGTTCGAACTGGCAGGATGTTTCATTAAAAATTGCTTGATGGTCGGCTGTAATGCTTTCTTCATCTTCATCGAGGACCTCCAACTCAGTTTCTAACGAGTAAGATTTTCGGGCCCGCTTTCTTCCTTCGGTAATAATACTTTCGTTACGTTTCGGCGGCATTTTAAGTCCAACAACAATAAATCTTTTCGCAAACAGATTAGAAAATCAGTTGATCTTGTCCAAACTCATTTATAGCAACCTTATCATTCATAGCTAGCCAGTGATGTGCTAAATGTGCACAAACACAGGGATAGGAACAAAACAAAACTCAAAAACGAATTCAACTCCTAACAAAAATAGAAGAGCATGTTGGCGATCGATGGTGCTACTAAATGAAAACCACGTATATCCGAAATCGCGGATACCGAAATCGTGTATAACGGGATCTAGCTGTATATCTTATTTTAATGTGGAACAGAATCTAAATGATCCATTTCCTCCAAGCAACCTACTTATAGAACACCTAATTATCCAATTTTTCGCCGTGGAATTTATACAAAACTGCTGTATTTTGCCTTACAACCATGTTGTGCTGCTATATAACAGTTATCACGCCTAAAATTCTAATCCAGAATATATAGAACTCTGGTACAGGGTCCTATTGAACTGTCAAAAATAATAAAACCAATTCTAAAAGGTGTGCCCAAATGAAAAGGAGAGTTGTATCTAATTGAAGTTAGTAGAGTTCTCACACTGTAAGGTAAAATGGTTCACTTTATTGTGCTCAATAGGTAGGGACGTCATACAGATAGTATACTTTATACCCTCATGCGTGATCTGTGAGCTGCTTTTTTTTTTCCCACTCAAGCATGTTCGCAACCGCTCGTTGCAGCCTATTGTTGAAGTGCCAGAATTTAAGAAAATTAGAGCATTTTAAAAATATTTTCCCTACCTATTGAGTGCGATAAAGCAAACTATTTCATTTCAACTTACAATGTGAGAACTCTAAATATGATTGTCGATAGATGTAGTATCATCCCGGCTCCCAAGTCCCAAAACCGCTCACTCTGCCATGAAGGCTGGAAAAGTGATGCTCAGTTTCTTTTTTGACGAAGGAGGATCCGTACTCATCGACTGGCTAGAACGGGGTGAAACAGTTAACACTGAACCGAATACATGTGCAGAGAGAAGCTCTCGAAATGGATAGTGCTGCTTCACTTGTGGCCAAGAAGACCCTCCACCTGCTAGAAACATTTCGATGGGAAGTACTCAAACATCCTTCATACAGCCCCGACATCTCCCCATGTGACCCCCATATTTTTGGCCCCTTAAAAAACTACTTACAGGTCATCGGTTCACCTGCGACAAGGAAGTGCAGAACACCATAGAAAAAGGATCCGTATGCAACCCAGGAGTTTCCACACTGAAGCCATCATTTGCTTCTTACACTCTTGAGATCAGTGCATCATTATCAAAGGCGCATGTGTATGGGCGCCATGTTACACATTAAATGTACATCACATATTCTGTAATTAAAATATTCGTTAGATAGAACTGAAGTCTCCTTTTCATTTGGGCGCACCTTTTAATTAGGGATCTAGACAGAAATTGCTGAGTGCTGGTTAATTTTTCAAAGAAAAGTGATGTGTGAAGAAACAAGACACAAGATCTATTTGATCACAAAAAAATTAATATCACATTGCAGTCAAGTGGATCTTGTGTCTCCTGTTTCCTCACACATACATAACCTCAGGTTGGTTGGTTCATTAGAAATTTTGGCGTCGACTACTACGGCCATTTTGCGCCTTTTACACAAGTTATATCTGTATGCAGCCCGGGACTAACACAAACATCCATGCCCACAGTGGGATTTGAACCCACAACCAGGTCGACTCGAGAACTAGAAAGCCTACGCCCTAGCCCTCTCGGCCACCTGGCCGTCACATAACCTCAGCCCCAGAGGTTTATTTCTACCCATGGAAAGTGACATTTTGCATTTCAACAAAAGTAAGAGTGGTGGTCAGCTAATACTGCAAAATCTGTTGTACAGATATTTATAACTGGCTCTTACTATAGGCGATCACGCACACCGTTTGTTTATATGGTGGCGCTAGTTGTAGAGGGGATAGCTTTGCACTGATTGCATACGCTCTGACAGCAATAGGTTCGTATTTTGAAAAAAAATGTGGTCAAAAATTGTTACGTGCTATCATGTAATGGCAAAATTGGGGGTGGATTAAGTTTCCACAAATTCCCAAACAACAAGTTGTTGTTCAAAACATGGTGCAAAGCAAAGAAATTTAAAGGGATCCCCGCTAGCATGTGCGAATTCTTAACACCAGGTGGTGTTACTATATCTATGCGTGATTGCCTATATCCTGTTCAACGAAAGTTTGACTGGGCATCGTGCTAGTCATTTTGTTACCATTTTAAGACTCAGGAAAGTTTATTTTTCCTTACACTATATCCTTGATTTTACAAGTTAAATTCAAACTTATTTTCAAATGGTGAATTTTAAAAATTGGTGGGCCATGTTGCTTATCAGGAACAAGCATTCTTGGAGAAGATGATCTCTGATCTCAAATTTTCATGACAAGCTGACTCTTTAACTAGAAAATTTTACAAAAATTCTAAAAAGTATCAAAATACTTTTTTTAATTGCCAAGGCCATTTCTTCATCCTAGCTGATAAGATTTCTGGGGACAATCAGTGTAAATGGTAAAATGGTTTTTCTTCATCAATATCTCCTTTTAAATAAAAATGTAATTGGCACAAGAATGATACTTACATCTGATTCTACTCCTTGATGATAAACATAAAATCCTCTTTGACAGTCACGAGCTTTGGCTATAGATTTTTTTAAAAAATGTTTCCTATATACAGGATGCCATGTTTCCCGGATCTGAAATGGGAGGAAAAATGTTTGCAAGGTTTTTAGCAAATACTTGTTAAAATTAAATTTAAAAATTCATGGATTATAAAAGATGAAAGATTTTTACATTAAATAAAAAATTATTATGAAACAATATAAACGTAATAACATTTTTATACATCCTCATTTTAAAAATACGTGGATCGATAAGAGTACATATTTTATGGAAGGCAAAGAAACAAGCGAAAATGGTAATACATGAAGAAACTGAAATCAGAAAATATCCTAAGAAAGATTATTAAAAAACTACTATACGAAAAATAACTTACGAGGGTAGTCAAATGAAAACCGGAAATAAGTTGGAACAAGTACACTATTTTTCAATGCATTTCTTTTCGATGCATTTCTGCCACCGAGTTGGGAGGGCATGGATACCTCGGGAAAAAAAATCTTTTGGCTGCGCGTGCAGCCACTCATGCACTGCCTGTTTCACCTCCGTGTCGGTCACGAACTTGTGGCCACCTAAGGAGTCCTTTAGTGAGCCAAAGATGTGGAAGTTGGAGAGCGCGAGGTCAGGAGAGTAAGGAGGATGGGGGAGGCACTCCAGACGCAAGTCCTGGATAGTCTCCACGGTCGCACGAGCTTTATGAGGTCACGCGTTGTCATGCTGGATGAGAATGCCTGTTCAGAGGAGTCCACGGTGCTTGGTGCGTACAGCAAGTTTCAGAATGTCACGCAACAATTCACTATAGGTGGCACTGGTCACTGTCTTGCTCTTATCTATGTAATGTTCCACTATGGGACCCTTCTGGTCTCAGAACAAAGTCAGCATCACCTTTCCTGCGGATAGCTGGCTGCGGAACTTTTACGGCTTTTTTGTCTGCCAAACTTGTTGTGCTACTGCTGAATTTCTTACACCATTCATACACATGAGTCTGCGATACACATGCAGCACCATACTGTGCCAACATGCGTCGATGGATTTTTATTGGTTTCGTGCCTTCACTGTGTAGGAAACGGATCACTCATGCTGCTCTTCTTTGGTGCATTCCAACAGAGAGGCTGCCATATAGGAAACGCCTGTATGGTGTCGCTGGGTCACGTGGGGATGCGGGACCAACGCCAATTAATGGCGGGAGAGTCCACACGCATGCGTACCGGGTCTGATCGCAATGGGAGCGGTTTTCGATTATCTACAGTGGAGTTCCGGTTTTCATTTGACTCAGCCTTGTATAATCAAGTATCCTTCGAAAAAGATTCTATTCTTACTACATTGTAAATGACCTACAGGGTTTGGCATCACCACATCTACAGATGCGTGTGACATTACCACTGTTTTCTATTAGATCCACCTCTGGAAGCATGCAATTATATTGCTTTTGCTTGCTGAAGACAAATGGAAGAACAAATGGAACTGCAGGCGACAAATGGAAGAACATAATCACTTTGGATGAGGCTAGGGTCTATTTATCAAGAGATGGCAAGATATGGGCAATATTTTTTATTGACAATAGGGAGGTACAAATGTAAACGGTCTGGAAATAGCAATATGGTAGCGTCTATTATAAACACTAATAAATGCTACATATTGCTATTACCAGATCGTTTTCACTTATTAATTATTCAGCAATATAGACCAGAATGCAACCTTAGGGTGATACAACTTGATCTGATTGGGTGAGTCAATGATGGGTAAGAGTTTTCCTAAAGGATTCATGGTGGTTGCTGAGTAAATTTGACCATCAGAAAGGTGAGATCTAAGCGAAGATAAATGCTGCCGACTGTCAGGAAAACGCCTTGGAACCCATATATGATAATGATATCCCAAGGTTATATTACCCTAGGGTGAAGGGCATGTACATCCACCAGGACAAAGCATCCAGCCACACTGCTAAATCGACTGTCCAGTGCTATGCTCGAACAGAAAGAAAACTGGGATCAAGGTTATCCCATTCTCAGATATCTCTGTCAAGTCACACGATGCCTCTCCCATGGTTTCTTGTGGATTCGGTCTCCTTAAAGGAGTTCTTCATATAAGGTGCCCGAGAACAATTTCTAGATTATGGAAAGTCTGTCAAGAGGAGTGGAACCTTTCTGTTCACTGTAGAAGCCTCTTACAGTGAAAGCTAAGATGTCAAGTGATTGCTAGAAGAAAGGGCCATCACAAAGTACAGTAATTGTTGGAGAAATGGATTCCAATAGACCTACAATAAGTGTATTCTCGTCACCATAAATATGAAATAACCCTCATGCTTAAACAGTCCAGTATTTATTTTCTTTATATCAACTTATGATGTGATTCCAGACAATATGAATATTATCAAATTAATTTTTATACTAGACTCTGAAATTTTACATGTTTAGCACCAGTTTTACTATCGGGATAGTATATTGTTTAAAATTTGAAGGAAACATTTTAAAACGCCAGTGAGTTTAACATATTAAAAATGACTTATTAAAAATGAAAGAACAAGAAAAACGATTATACTTACAAATTCATTATCTACATCTATGTTGCGGTTTTGTAGATTTTTTCTAATTGCTGTCAACTCATCATAAGCAAGAGATGGTTTGTGATTCTTTATTAAAAAAAAAATGAAAGTTCAATTAAAAATAAAAATGCAAAAGCGTATCAGTTTAACTTATCTGTAGGCTTTGAGAAGATAGTGATGTCACTGAAAGACATTGTCTGCTGGAATAGCACTCAATATATCTTCTGCCATTAAATATTAAAGCAAGTGTGTCCAACCCAAGGCCTGTGATCCATGTGAAGCACAGGAGAGCAATGAATATAGCCCAATGCTAAATCATAAATTCCCTTCGTTTAAAATAATTTTTTTACAAAAAATTCCACTCTACATTTAAAACACATTAGACATGAAGTTGGGAACCAATTAAAGAATTTACTGGGATTGGAAATCATCTGTTTGTGGTTATGTTAGGTTATATTGTGGTCGTTAATAAAAGCTAAATTCAATGTATACTGCCCTTGGCAAATCTTTTGTTGGACACTGCAGCCCTTGACAAATTTTTGTTGAGTGATATGGCCTAGAAGGTAGAAAAGATTGGACATCCCAGTATAAGGATAACCATCTTGCTAATTTCGATAACAAACATTCTCAATTACAGACTCTCTTCCTGTCCCCTCCCTTTTTTTTATAATTTCATTTGATTCTATTTCTACTCTTAGAATTTCTATATTGCAGAGAAAAAGTTATGAACTATGATTACAGCAAAACTTTTAATCTTTACATGTGAAAGCTTGTAAATTACAACCACTTCACTTATTTCTCAAAGTGGAATAGACTATTGTTAGAATTTTATATAAAAATACAGTGCTACCTTGGTTAATGATGGCTTAAATAACAACACACTTGGTTAAGAACAAGTAAGTGGCTATTAGAAAAAAAAATCTTGGATAACTATGCAGGCTTTAGTTAACAACGCTCGATTATGTGCTTAGTTTGGTTAATGTGTTTCTGTTCATCAGTTAACACGAAGATATTTTTTGTCCTGCATGACACACATAGGAGGAGATAGCTGAATAGAGAACAGCCAAGCAGCATAGCGGTGAAGCTCAGAAATATTCAACCAGAACCAGCTGTTACATATTTTGATGATTGTATCTTTATATTAAAAAAAGAAAATATTGCACACGTCAACCATAAAATGTTAAAATCATGCGCCTATCAGCTTGATACAACTGAACAGAGAATCATTTGACCAAGCAATACACTGGTCCAGTGGCGATGTTCGTGGGCCCATGCCAGTCGTTGAGCTCTGTGTCATGGTGTCAGCAAAGGACATGAGTCTTTGCATTTGTGTCCATGCAATTCTGGTAGAAATGGTTTCCTGATGCCCCACATTAAAATCAGCAGTGCTCTGACTCATTGTAGCCCTTTGATCACCCAGTAAGGCTCTGTTGAAATGACGTGACCTCCATTCGTCAAACACTCGGTGGTCGTCCTGAGCGGCGATTTACATGGAAACATTGTCTCTGTGATACTGAAGATCCACCCTAGATACTGTTGACTCCGAATTCTTGTGTAATTTCCGACATGCTATGGTCTATGTGCCTTACACCAATTATCATCTCATGTTCAAAGTTGGTTTACTCACGACATACTGCCATGTACATTGCACACATCTGTAACAGACTGCTCTGATATCTTGTCTACACTAGCACCGTACGTCGCATCTGGCCGTAACATTTGAGAGTCATATAGCACATCTTCAAATGGGACAACCCTTCCCATGACTTTTTTTTATTTTACTTCAACATGTTATTTCAAAAGATGATATCTTTCCTTGTACTGTACTGTGATTTATTTTATGTGGCTATAACTGCAGTTTATGATGAAAATGAATATTTAAGCATTTATTTTTTTGTGTTTATTCATCTAGACAATAAATTGTACATTTTTTAAATAAGTTTTATCTGCTCATTGGATATGTTGGGGAGGAGTCAGAACAAATTAACAAAATTATATCTAATGGGAAATCCTGCCTTGGATAACGACATAAACCAAGGTACAACTGTATTACTTGTAAATAATATAGAAAAATTTGAATTTTTATTAGGAAGATTTTTCATTTTAAAAGTGTTAATTTAAAAACTTACAGAATCGACACCAAGTAGCCTGTCAACTTCATCTCTCACAGCACAACGATTCTTTTCCTCATCAGTGGGATAAAGCCAGTGAGTCCATTTCTCATAAGTGGAAGGACCAACCATTTCCTTTAATGTATTTTCAGCTGTTAAAGGTATTTATTAGATAAGAGATGAAAAAATTATACAATTATTTCAAGGATCAAGTTTTTTTTCTCTTTCTTCTACTATAATATAAAATATAAAATTACCCATTTTCGAACATGATTTTGAAAGGGTAATCTTGGTTAGACCATTAACACTGATTTTTTATATCACTGACGAAGCTAGTTGCTTATTATATTTATACAGATTGGTATGGTCAGTGCAACTGGCAATGCAAATTACCTTTGTGCAAAGTTTTTGGCACCTTTCCTTTTAATAATCTTCAGAATTCTTCCATTTAAACCCATCCTAGTTGTATTTCACATTTCTTTGGATGTTGATTTTTCACATTTTGAGTTTTCAAAATCCAAAAATAACACTCCTCTTGTTAAGGGCACACTCCACATTGCTGCTCTCAGAATTGTTATTCATTTTTTTACTCATTGTTCAAAAATATAATTTTTGTTTACATTAATAATAAAAACTTATTGACCAATTGCTAGTTTGGTTTCATAAATACAATTCACGGTTTCTTCAACTTTTGAAATATCAAATGATTGGATATCATGTGTGGACTCAAATACCATACATTAGTAACACAATATCCATAGATTTTTCATTTTTATACAAGACTTTCTCATTTTTATTAAGGAGTCTATTATTATCATTTCTATATAATAAACACAATAAGCCTAAACAGAGTTTCCTTTCTCCTTCTGTATCAGTGATATTCTCAAAGAAACATTTTGGATCCTATATTACTTTTCATTTGATAAACGAATTGGTAAAAGACTATGTAAGAATAAGATCAGTCTCTCGATTTCTGATGATGTCTTTTTCTATAGAGCTAACTTCCTCGTGGCAAAAAAAATTCAAAGATTTAAATATTATAATGAAATAGCCAAGTGGATGACATTTTGGTCTGGCATTATCTGAACTCTTGAGCTGCCTTATATGACAGTTATCTCAATTCAACTTACAAGGGAATCCCACATAGCCTATCCACTTTAACAATGGAGTCCTTGTATGAATATGTATGCTCAAATTTTTTCGTTTTCGCGGTTTATTTTGAAAGAAACAAAAATGGTGCACTCTCTTATTTTGCAAGCATCAGTTGAGTAGCATATTTCAATATGGTGGAAATCTGTGACATACATGTTCGAGGGATTCCCCTGTTAGGGAAAAATTTGGCCTAATGTGTCGAGACGCTCATGTGCAGTAATATACTCAGCAACAAAGTCATTAGAAAAGGCATGCACACAGTTTTAAACTGAACAAAAACTTATCATATTTACAAAAATATATTACAGGGGACGGCTCAGTCGATTGGCAGAATGGAGGAAGATGAAGGTGGCCTGCAGCAGCCACCAGTTTCCACAGTCGGGGAGGTGAATGTCAAAACTGCCATGTTTTTGATAAAATTACCCAATTATCATTAGATGTTGAGCCAGCCCCTACAATTGAGTGGGTAGGCTTCCCGTTATACTGCCCTGTAGTTATCTGCAACACCCTGTACAAGGGCTTTTTTTTTATTAGTGGCAACATGGTTGTATGCACATCAGGATAAAGATCTAATATTTCTCTCTTAAATACATACAGTATTAGAGAAGTATACAACGTACCTCACAGTAAATGAACTCATTTATCCAAAGCCTTGCACCTGCTTTGTGCTGCGGAGAATAGCATTATCTCTGAAAGACTGGTCTAAACATATGGGAAAAATTGCATTGCGATGGATTCCGCATCATTTGATGGAATTGCAGAAATGACAATGATACATGCTCTGGAATTCCGCAAACTGACTTGGAACACTGTAAGCATGAAGGGGAGGTTTTCCTATGTCATATCATAATGATGGATGAGACATGTTCCGATTATATGAGCCCAAACTGAACGCCAATCCAATGAATGGCATCATCACGAGTCCCCATGAAAATCAAAAGTGAGAACCCCAGCAATGTGAAGGCGATGGTGATTTATGTTATCCACTTTCAAAATTTCTGCAGGTGACAAACCACTTCATTTGCACTATCCAAAGAGCAGGCACTGCTACAGGTGAGTTCCTTCCTATAGAGTTAACTTCCTCAGGGCAAAAAAAAAAAAAAATTCAAAGATTTAAATATTATAATGAAATAGCCGAGCGAATGACATTTTGGTCTGACATTATCTCAACTCTTGAGCTGTCTTATGTGACAGTTATCTCAACTCAACTCTTAGAAACTATTCTAAGAGAAAAATTTGGCATAATGTATGAGGTCTGTTCAAAAAAAAAAAAAAACTTTTTTTTTTTAATTTATTTTAATTTAATATACAGCTTATTGAACTTACAAGGGAATCCCTTGAACATGTATGTCACAGATTTCCACCAAATTGAAATATGTTACTTAATTGAAGCTACAATAGATGCTTGCAAAATAAGAGCGTGCGGATTTTTGTTTCTTTCAAAATAAACCACGAAAACAAAAAAATTTGAGCACACATATTCATACAAGGACTCCATTGTTAAAGCGGTGCATTAATGCGCTTAACGGAACTTCTTTCTTCCACTACTCACAGCAATAAGCACGAATCAAATTCAGATGAAATAGACAGCAGCAGATGGCAATTGAATGGCTTCTCAAATTTCTAAACAAACTTAGTTTTTAAAATAGATTATTACAATTAGCTAATTGCCTTCCGGTAAAAAATGTCTAGAGTAATTAATAACCATTTCCTTAATTTATTATTTCATTTTATTAGATAATTCGGTAATCAAACACGGGGCTGGCTTCATGTGCAACGTCGAGTAATACGTTGCGTTGGTGAGGGGGTATGTATCACGGTGCTTTATAATTTTAAATAAAAATAGTATTCATGGATGCCTACCTCATCTTATAAATTATTTCAAGATGAATAATTGTATAGCAAAATTAAGGTTTTATACTTAATAACAGTGCTCTACTAACTGCAATTCTTTGGCGATCGCCGCTAACAAGTTTGCTTCCCCTCTTTCCGCCATGTTTTTTGAACTCTGCGCATTTCTGGGGCGCTTCACTGCCGCACAATGCTGTCGCTTCCACAGTGTGCTTGCGCGCAAAAAAAAGGCTATCTGTGGTTCCCTTGTTAGTCTCCTTCAAAGTACTCTTCTCCTCTATTCACACACTTGTTCCAGCAGTGTTCCCACTTTACCATGCAGTCCTGTAAATAATGCCAGTGACAAATTTTTCTTAATGTCATCAATGGAGTCGAAACTGCGTCTTTTCAACACCGATTTTAATTTTGGAAACAAGAAAAAGTCGCAGGGAGATGACAGTCATCTGATTTTTGGCACAAAATAGGCGAATTAACAAGGCTGAGTGGGCATGATGAAGGAACCATGAGGTGTCTTGCCACAACAGTGGTCTCTTTTTGCAGTTCTGTGAATGTTTCCCCAGTTTCATGCAAAATTTCAGGTTGCATCGTTGCTCTTGTAAATCGGACATTGCAAAAATCGCCAAGAACACTGAAACAAGTTGCACTCAAATGGCAATAACTCAGAATAATAACAATATGTAAAATCTTGTAATAGTCCATTAGGCGGAAGGATATGATAATTGCAGTGCTGCCAACCGCTTGTCGCTACGACGATCTGTTACTGCATAATTAAAAAAGTTCGGTTATTTTTTGAACAGACCTCGTACGCAGCAACAAAGTCATTAGGCCACATGACTATGGCTAAAGATAACACATTGCTGGCAACGAATTTCTCACAATGATGCAGAGTACACAGGGATTGAAGCAGATACACATAGAGGTAACTCGTGGATTAAAGAAGATACAATATGCACTGATAGTTTTGATTTTTGAATATATCCAGTAAGATTTTTTCCCTTGAATTCATTATGAATGAACAGGGTGCTTGGAAACGCAATTATTAATGGTAATTAAGTTGATAGGAGAGGCAAACATATTTAAACGTGTACACCATTATGCAAAGTATCTTGGTTTTTGAGAATTACATAATTTTTTACTGGCCAATCGCCTAGAATTCAATTGCTAATATTAATGATTAAGAATTATTGGCTTTTCTGATTATCTTAGGGGATATGTTCATTGTCTTTGCCTTCTCCTTTCATCTGTCCTTTATTTGTCTTTTTTTTTGTATGTTTTGTTTTGTTTAGAACAGCATAAATAAAATATTAATATATGCATTATATATTATTTTAAAAGCACCAAAAATGATTCTCACCAGCTTCAAGCTTATCTTTCAAACTTGTCTCTAGGAACTGAACAGCCTGGTCCCAGTGATGCTTTTCATGAACAGAACGATCTTCCAAGGTATTCAATTGGATAACTCGCTGAAAACATGAAATAAGACTTTTAGTCGAAAAATCAAAACCATTTTCTTTTGTTTTCTTTCGTTTACCATCCTGATTTTAAATAAGGTAAATGATTTTAAGAAAATATCAAACATGTAAACATTATATTTACTTACGAAGAACATCTGTTAGTACATATAATAAGGTTTAATATTATGATTTAAAAGCTACACAAGACATTACATGTCATTTGTTGAAAATAAATAAAATTATAAAAATGATTAGAAAATTTAATTTTCAATGGGTTTATATTTTTTGTAAAATAATTTTTGACATGATTCTATTGTCATGAAATATTAAAAATGATGGGAAACAACTACCTGTAATTCCACTTTATTTTAATTTAAAGAATGAAACAGTCAAACCTCGTTAATACTTATTTCAAGGGACTAAGGAAAAAAATACATATTATTTGGGAAATGTATTACCTGGATTTGAAATACAATTTCCTGAAAATCCCAACAATGTTGTGTTATGAAATGAGCTTGAGATTATTGTATGTTACATATAATTTTCACGTGTTTATTTCACATGAGTATGCAAATTCTGATCAATGCATCGACAATCAGCAATTGAACAGCAGAGTGTACCTTTCTTCGAGTGGGACAGAAGCAGCACTTCCACGAAACCCATCCTACTTCAATAGAGCTGGTAAGTGGTGACGTCAGTTCCTGCCTAGCGATTCCTAACTTAGGTTTAAGTTCTCAATGCTTTTCA
Organism: Rhysida immarginata; assembly: GCA_023313115.1. NCBI lineage: Eukaryota > Metazoa > Arthropoda > Chilopoda > Scolopendromorpha > Scolopendridae > Rhysida > Rhysida immarginata. The sequence goes on from JAHWFO010057280.1 coordinate 19,418,510, forward strand.
ATGGCCTTACACCACATTATTAAACCTAGCGTTTGGAATCGCTAGGCAACTGGCCAAGAACTGACTCATACTTACCAGCTCTATAGATACCAAAGAAAATACACAGAGTATTAAAGTAATTAAATTCCTCCTAATTACAATTTTATTTATAAACCAACAATAAAAAATTAACAACAAAAAAATATATATAGCAACAAAAAAAATCAACATGAAGGACAACAGCCAGCCTTCCCATATTACCTAAAATGTAACATTCCAAAATTTCTAAATTTTAAAACTTAGCAAGCCGAATTCCTTTTAGGTGTAATTTCAAAAACATGATTTCCAATATATATGATAAAAAGTTCAACAGTTTAAGAATTTTGATGTCTATGATTTTAAAATTACATACAGATGAGAATTAAAATACATACATGGACCAGTCAAGTGTTACTGCAACCACACTCGTAAAACAGTTCACAGAAAACATTGCTCCAGTTCCAGACACAATATTCATCTTTACAATACATGAAGCACTAATACAAGGAGCACTAATGCAGGCGATAACTGTTGGCATCAATGGAGGTTCTTATGCCACAAAAATTAAGATGAAAATCGAAGATGATTTAGAAGTATATTTGATAAACTGTCTATCTAAAATTTATTGAAGCTAATTAATTACTGATAATAAAACTTCTTAACGTTTTCGAGCAGACCTGCTGGCTCATCTTCAGAGAACAATTGAAGGAGGATGATACCAACTAAACTTAACAAATAGAAAATCTAATAAAATGAAAAGGGAAGTCATGTGATGCAAAATCAATCACATGATACACCAATCAGTGTGTACATCATAAGAAGCTTTGACCAAAGTAAAATCTGAGTTTTTTATAAATAAGGCATCTTTTATTATTCATTTATTCCAACTTCCTAAAATTTTCACACTTTTCCAATTTATTTTGTGGCCTATTGTGTGACAGTGTCTGGCCCAGGGCTGCCGTTTTGTGGGAAATTTAACTTTTTGCGGGATGTCTTGCGGGAAAGAGCGAAATGTGGGAAATGGTGGGAAATGGTGGGAAATTATCAGATTCCCCAAATTTTTGTAAAGAAAATACATAATATGTAAAATATAAAAAACTCAAGTACTTTTAATTTTTCCAATGAGAAATTTCTTTTCGTCATCCAAGAAAAGCCTTTTGGAGGGGTGGAGTATGATAGAGATGCTTTGTAGTTGAAAAAGATAGATATGTTGTGTGAGAAAAAGCCTTTCATTTTTTTTCTTTAAATGGCTTTACTCAATATCTAATATCGCTATTATCAATATCCATGCATTGATATTTTGATATCAATATTTATGATGGTAGCGGGAAATCAGCACATCTCCTGGTGGCACCACTGGTCTGGCCAAAGCATATTCACAATGATATTCAATTTTATCCCAACTTATATTAATTGAAATACATCGAGATAGGTCGCCCCAAGTGGTAATCCACATAATGAAACTTGTAAAAAAGAAATACATCGAAATGCACAGGTTTATCCAACTGAGAACCAACCAGAATTTGCAATTATCCAATAGCACATGCTTCATTGTTTGTGTTTAATGGAGCCAATCAGCATTAACGGAATTATTGCACGACATACAATTAATGAAAAAAAAAAAAATCCGCTGTTTTTAACAAATAATTCACTTTAAATTTTTTGCTGGAATGAATTTTGTACTTTTTGAGACAAAAATACATATTTTCCAGGATTTGAGAAATAACATATCGTATTGAACGGTTATAATAACACAGAAATAGATTTTAAGGGGACTGGACCAAGAGAGTAAAAAAAGCTGGGTTACGTATTAAGCAGTGTCATATTGTCATATTAACAAGGTTTGGCTGTATTTTTCACTAAAGCATCATCAACAGTGGCCACAAAAACGAATAACAATGCTTAACAACAATAGATTAACTGCCAATTTTGTAATTCTGTGTAGTCATGACATACAAGCTTAAATTAATTGAATGATCAAAATAAATTAAACTGAATTGAAATATGGTCAAAAAGAACTCTTAAAAATAAAATAAAATAAAAATAAGATGGAGCCAATTACATACTAAATTCTAATAGAGAATTGATTTAAAAATATTTTAAATTTACCATACCTATTTTTAAAGGTAAGCTCTATGATCATGTACAGGGTTGTGCATAACCTTTTGCTAGGGGTCTGGAAAATAAACAAAACTAAGTGGAATGTTCTGCGGTTGATAATCAAAAAGTACGTTTATTTCTGCTTTTATCACATCAATATTTAGTGTGGCCACCACCTGCTTCTCGAACAGCACGCATCCGTTTTTCCACGCTTGGCTTTAATTTCTTGTGCAATGTTGACACAGCTGCGACGTCTTTTGCCACTGTTATTAGCAATGATGTTTTTGCTTTCCTGTGATAATTTCTCGGGCCTACCCTTAGCAAATTCGGCATGGCAGTTATCATAACCTTTCTTCCAATTGTCCGTCACCCATCTATCCGATCGGTTTAACTTGTTCGCAACCCATTTGCGATTAATAAAAGACGCACCTGCTTCCATTGCCTCTCGATATGCATTTGCCTCTATCCATGAAACGCTGCTCTTCACTGTCATTTATTAAACCAGCCATATTTGTTTGATACCAATAGACGCACAATGAACTACTCTCTGCCGAAGTGTCATAAGAGTGTGCTACAACGCTGCGGTTTAAGTCGCAGCCCCCTAGCAAAAGGTTATGCACAACCCCGTATAACTTTATTTAAAACAAAAGATGAAAGTATTAATAATTAGCATGTATAAAAATTTTCAATTCAAAGTCATAAATAATAAAATAATTAGCTAATGGGTTAAGGAGGAGTTTTTTCATGCCATACATACTCTGGACGTTATGGCATTTTCAGAAGTAATGAAACTTTCTTTATTACATGTACTTTCTATATTAAATATGCAGCTTGTTTCTAAATGGAAGGAAAGAATTATATAGTGTGATTCCATACATCAATCTAAGCAAAAATTTCTTATCAAAAATGTCTGAAACTCAAAATTTAGGGTCTAAAAAAAATTCCTCATTATGTCATTTATGAACTGCACTATGCCATGAGAAAACGGCGGCAACTATTGAGATTAAATGTTGTTTTCAGCCACTTTTTAGTAAACTTTGTGTGACATTTAGACCCTACAAATTTGAGTTTTGAACATTCAGCATAAGGAACTTTAAGTTTGTCATCATGCAAAGGATTATGCTAGGTACTTATTGTCCTTCCATTTAGAAACACCTTGTATAGGAAAAAGTTTATTTCCCTCCTCCTCCTCCAAAAGATGGTTAGGACATGTTTTAAGTCCTCTTGCATGTCACAAGGTTAAAGGGATGCAAAGGAGATTCAGAAACTTAATTCCAGTGCCAAAACTGAAATTCGGAAACATGAATTCCAGTGCTGAATTTTCTTTCAGTTGTGTATTTACAAACCCAAACATAGAACAGTTTGAAGGCATTCTGCATGTAAAACAGGGAAACAGTAAAGATGAACACAAAGTTTTGGTTCTTCCATATACCAATGCAGCAAAAATTAAATACTGAAATACTGACGACACAAATTAAAGTGGAAGCATAGAATATAGTAAATAAGTGAAACAACCGTTTTAGCAAAATTTTACAATATGTAGAAGCGTTCAACATTAGAATCGATGCAAAAGTTATCCCGTTTTTGGAGATAAATGAAGCTAGTTGTCCCGTGTTTTCTACTTTATACGTGCAAAGTTTTCATGTTGTTTGATAGAAAAAATTTCCGCGAGTACTTGGGGGGAAAAACTGTGTTAATTGGTTGTGTTTTTAAAATTTCTTTGAGGATAAAAAAAAAATCGCAAATGAGAAAAGAGCATTTTTGACATATTAAGCTTTTTATTTCCGAAATGCAAGAGTGCTTCGCAGGACAAAGAAGATATGCATTGCATACGATGAGGGTGCCATTGATGATTCCACGTGCCATATGTGTTTCAGAAAGTTTCGTTAAAACAATCTTATGATGCACCATATTCTGGACGACTGGCGGAGGCTGATGACAACAAAGTATTGGTGCTAACTGAAAGTAATCGGCATAGAATAACTCGAGAGTTCGATGAAATTCTTGGAATCACCCAGTCAACCATGTCAAAGCAATTGCATCAACTTGGAACAGTTAGCAAGGCCACTGTACAGGTGCTGCATGATCTAACGGAGAAAAATTTAAAGACCAAATTTCTGCTTGCAATTCTCTATTGAAACGCAATGAAATCGGTCCATTTTTAAACAGGTGGTGAAAAACGGACTGTGTATAATAATGTTAAGCATAAGAGATATTGGTACAACCCCAGAGATGACCCTTCAACCAACGCAAAAGCCAGTTTACATCCGAAGAAAGTTTTGTAATGCATTTGGTGGCGCTGGAAGGGAGTCATTTATTATGAGCAGTTATCTGAAATCCAGACCATTAATTCGGAGACTGAAGCGGGTTTCAGAAATTCCTTGCAGCGTGCAGATCTGGGTGCGGCGCAGCGTGGCATCTGCCTGGAGCGTCACACGGCAAACCATTTCACAATTAATTTGAACCACGCGGTTGATTGCCGCGCATCGTCCGCAGAGCAGGCAGACGAAATTCTGTGTGTTGAACCACAGCGTCTCTAATCATGTAGGCAATGGTTGAACCTAGGTGCCGAAGCAGCAGTGGCTGAACCATTCAGATAAACTGAAATACATGTAAATTCTGGAAAAGGAAAAGCATGAACCATGCACAGATATTGTATTAGAATTAAGGGCAGTTTGAACCTGCACATTGGCTGACTCCATTTCAGTCGAGAATAGAATGAACACGGCAAGTGAGTCATCAATGGCAGACAAGCAAGGAATTGTTGTTGCGACTTGTATGACGTCATAACCACCGACCAATTGGATTGCAGCAGCAGATGCAGATGCTTGCTGTGCCGCTTTTTTCGTGAAATGAGAAGCGTTTGCGGTTATCACCAACTCTCACTAAACCAAAGCGTTTGCCATTTGTCGCCGCCACTGCTAGATTTTTATTTGTGAAACCCATTATACTGTTCACAACTGAGTGATTTAAAAGAAATAATCAACCAGAAGTGGCATGAATTAGCCAACAGAAAGGGTACTGTATTCCATCAAGATAATGCTAGACTACACTTATCTTTGGCCACCCAAAAAACAAAAAAACCTCTCGAAAAACTTCTTTATGTTGAATTTTGAATTCATGTGACAAAGAAATGCAAGGCATTTAAAAACTTTAGACTTAAGAATTTTTTCGTAAAGAGAAATTTTTGAATGAAAACAAAAAAAACTTGATGTCACTTTCATTAAATTTAGGCGATTCTCATGCCTTATGAAAAAAATTTACGATCTCGTTGATAAGTCTCGGTTGATAATGACGAGTTATTTAGCTGACACTTAAGTCTGCTGGTGTTAGTTCTTGAAAATGCCTCTCATTGTGTGACATCTCATGGACTGTCCTAGGGAAGAGAATAATGTGGTGGTTTCCCCTTGCCTTCCGCATTTTTAATGACTGCTGTAAGATGGGAGCAGCAGCCGGGATCGAATGCTTTACATGCCCTCCGATGTATACGAGATAATTGAGTATGTGTAGTTTGTGCATTTCTGACATTAGTGGCATCACTCGTACTTGACGTAACTCTTTATACACATGACATTTTATTTCCTCTTGTTCTCCTTATTCTCACAGTAACTTTAATAATCTAAAAATCTTGAGAACAAAGGGGATAACACACGTAATAAGCTTATACGCTGTGGATATCAATAACATCTCAGTAATCAATCAAATCCACTTTTCCACAAATATTATTTAAAAGGAACCCTACATATCTCGAAATCTCTTCATCTCGAATTTTTTTCTGTTCCACAAAATTCGAGACATCGAGGTTTGACTGTATTTAGATCACTTCAAAACAGCTTAGATGGTAAAATCTTTACTTCCTTGGAAGATCTGAAAAATCACCTGGATCATTTCTTTAGCAGAAACCTCAGTAGTTCTATGAGTGCAGGATTAGGCAACTACCAGAAAGAAGGCGAAAAGTCACTGAACAGAACGGCACATCCTAAATTGATTAAATGTAATTTTTAATAAATAACATTTTTGTTTAATTTTTGGCAAACTTTTGCATCAACCCAATATCTTTTCGGCAATTAGATTCCGGGAGATTCTTCAAGCAGGAACTGACATGATGTTCCACTGATTTTCTAAGAAGCAAGGAAGGACGACCAGGGAGCTAATTTTCAATATTCAAAGGCATTTTTTTCTTTGGTTTACAGGAGGAGTGGAAAAGAATTCCCAAGCAGTCTTCCAGAATTTAGTAGAAAGGACGCCACAAAGAATAGCTGCAGTCATTAAAACAAAAGGTAGCCCCCACAATGTATTAATTTAATAAAAATAAAAGCTAAACATGTAAATCAAGCATGTGTCCAAATCTTTGTTCCATAATGAAATACTTTATAATTAATTTTCATTTTTTAACATATCATTACAAGAGAAAATTAATTCAATTACTCACTAACATATCCCATGCTCTTTCTTCCCAATGGTGACGTCTCATTGCTTCATCAACAACTGATGACTTCAAGTTATCAAATATATCGTCATGATCCTTTGATGTTTTCGCATGTTCAAGAAATTTGCGAAATTCTTCTTCTAATACCAACCAGCCTACCTAAAAATTATGGTCAAAAATCAAATGAAAGTAAATTTTAATCATTTTTCAACACATGATGAGCAAAATTAGCATCATATGAGCTTTTCAGAAGTCAAAATGATTATCATATATACTCGTTTTATTTCTGATCTGTTTTATTGTCCCAAAAATCAGGAAAATTGATTGGCCCATTTTGTTGCTGAGGGCCAAAATTTATACATATAACCCATTAACAATTTACAAACACTTGCTTGTTGGACATCAATTCTCTTGAACAGTTACTGCATAATCGATACAGCCAATCAAATTCACAATAATGATGCCATAGTTCATTTTATGATTTGATGATTCGTAGGTGTTGTTTGCATATAGGTTTAAGGAGTGCATTCTGAGCATATATTATACAAAACTGTATACTCTCTTATGCTTTTAAATTAAATTTTAATTATCAGTTCATAGTTATATGTTTTGTTTATCTATTTTCTACTATACTAATAAAATTGTGATCTGTACATAATTGGAATATAATCTATGTTTACATGACATTTTTTGCTAAATCTGACCTCCCCAATAAAATGCCAAAGGTTTTTTACACTGCATGTGAATCAGCCTATACAGGGCGATTCAAATCGAGTGTAAAACAATTTAAGGAGGTATTATAGAGGTCAAGGTAAACACAAAAAGTCTTATGAACACCATGAATTTGAACGATAACTGAGATATGAACAGAAATAAAAATGCTGCCAGCAAGATCAACAAGATAATAACTCAAGTTCTGTAAAGCCTAGATTAATGAAATTTAGAGGAATAACAGGGTACATAAAACAGTGTATACAGTTAAAATTTGATCGAATTCCAACAAGAAGTTTCCGAATTACTCATTCAACATTATAACACGTGTTCACTTGTGAGTACTAACCACCACTTGTTACAATTTTGACTACGTAAAGCGTGGTTCCCACTGGCAGAAAACCAGGGCGTATTTTTTTCTGCCTATTTACTTTCTGCTCCTGCAGGTGTCCCACATGGCAGAAACTCAAAAGGATAAGATAGCAGAAGTTTTGCCCAACACAAATGCACTGCACCGAAGCCGACAATCGATCTAAACAGTCGGCTTCGACTGCACACGGTAAGTACACAGTTCGTTCAATCCTCATCAATTATCACATCGAATTTTTGCATTCAATTGTTGTTTATTCAATTTAATTTGATTAATTAATTAATAAATATATATTTCACACCTCTTCTATTAGCGCTTCTACATCAATTTTCTTTCTCGGCCTCTTCACCTTTGTGAGCTGAGTGTCCGACATTTTTATTTTGTGAGAGAGAGAGATGACATCACTGTGACGTCACTGCAAAGATTGTTTTTCTATTGGCTGAGCAATCGTTTCTGCCCTGCTTGTGCCACAAAAGTTGAACTCAACCCAACTCTAAAAAGCATAAATTTTCAGTCGGGCAGAAGAGACGAAAACGGGAAGTGACATCATAAAATTTTTCTGCTTTGTGGTTTCTGCCGTTGTTTTTACGCATGTGGGAACCACGCTCAACTCAGAAACTTCTCGTTAGAATTCGATCAAATTTTAAACTTCTCTTATGTACCCCGTTATTCCTCCAAATTTCATTAATCTAGGCTTTACAGAATCTGAGTTATTAACTTGTTGATCTTGGTGGTGGCATTTTTATTTCTGTTCATATCTCAGCTATCGTTCAAATTCGGACCCATGTTATAGGACTTTTTGTGTTTACCTCGACCTCTATAATACCCCCTTAAATTGTTTTACACATGATTTGAATCACCCTGTATATTTATATATGGAATAATTTTTTATTTATAAAGAAAAAAAAATCACCTCAATGCACTTTTTTGGCAGCATATTATCAGCCCACTGCTTCAAGCGAATATCAACAGTGGTGTTGAATGTCCTAAACGTAAAAAAATAAATAAAAAAATATTAAAATAATAATTTTCATTCAAAACAGTTTTGCCTTTTTAAAACTATTGTGGTGAAGTGACTTTCTAGCTTATTATCACTTCGTTAGCAGTCCTTCCTAAGAAGGGTGCCAACAAGAAAATAAAAGGGAGAGGGATCGATTTTGATATGCGTAAAGAGGTTTATTTACAAAAATAATAGACAAGATAAATACAAAGTACAAATAGATACAATTATAAAGATAAAACAAAGTAGATACAGAAATGGGCAGTAAGTAACAAGTAGCTGCTTCTAGCTAAATCATCGAAATGACAACTGTATGATCGTGTATTACTTAGCACCAGTCTAAACAAACAACTCCCAATTAACTATCGCGTCAAACCTAAACAAGGGACTAGGGAAACCCTGTGTGCATACAGGTTACAAACACGGACCTAAAGTCGTGTTCCCAAAAGCCACAAAGGGGTTGGATAGTGCAAGGGGATACCAAAGCCAACACACTGTATCCTACACCAGAGGGCTACCAAAACCCGAACCAAAACGGGACAAATCCACCTCTACAACTATACCAAACACCCACCAGGCAACCAAATCAAAAAGTACCCAGCATGCACACAACAAAGACCAAACCTTCCCCAAAACAAAATAAAGGTTTAGTTACCCACTGTGCTAAGAATACACTCACATATAAATGCCTACAAAATCATCCGATAAAAGACAAATAAAATGGCAGATGAAACTAGATCAAAATTAGTGGCAACCAGAGATGACTCAAACTAGCGCATAACTAAGCCAAAGATTCTCCCCATAAAAACAAAAAGATCACACCTAAAATAGGGACACAATAACTACACAGTGCAAACTGGTCACTGACATGGCACTTCCGCCATGTAACACAAACAAAGAAAGAGGGCATGGTCGCTGCAGTGGGAACAAAAGCCAAACTACCGGATCCAACATCGGTGTGCCACATAGAACCCAAAATCCAGTCCGTACTAATGGGACTAGCCATTCATAATAACGGGTCTACATATCCACTGCCAACGAGCCACAACACCAATGCCCCTACACAAAACCAGTACCAAGATTGCACACAATATCCAATACCCCAAACAATCCCACAACAAATGACTGCTTAGCTACCCCATGCGCTAGTAAGCAAAATCTACTGAATGCTCCACTATTGATCTATTCAAAATAATACAATCCAACTACAGCAATTCAATGATGCTAGAATCATTAATAACAGTGCTTAATCCAAGTTGGCTAATCCAACCACAACATAACAAGCTATTCTCAACTTGAAGTTACATCGCACTTACAATAATACAATCTAAGAATCCAGTCATAAATTAATCTCCCTAAGCTATTATAAAATCCAAATCAACTATCAAATAAATAACTTATACTTCGATCTGCTTCTCAATCATAACATTCAAAATACAGATAAGTTACTAATTCTGCCATACTAATAAACTAGTTAATTCTAAACAATTCCCTGATAAGAATATAATAAAGCAGACCTTCACAATCCAAAGTTAACAAATTTTACAAACTACAATATTAAATTCAATCCAAGGCTATCTACACAATTCTTAAACATTTTAACAATTCAATAAACAAAGATCATAATCTAAAATTCCCACCAATAATAACATAAATCAGATTAAATCCATTCCCGCTACCATCCAAATCCATAATCCAAAATTAAAGAACTGTTACAACTTAAGCTTTACACTGAATCCCAAATAATCTAAAGTCAACAATATACAATAAATTACCACGTGGTTTTCTCTTTCCGTAATGTGAGAAAGTTAGGCCTAACAATCGTTTACAAAGTTACAGGAACATAGTCTGGGCGGAACACATCTGTTCCCGGGTTGTAGTCATCTGCTTCGGCATCGTCGTCGTCTTCCTCCTGGTCTTCCATCTCGTACACGTCCTAACTGCTTGGTCTCTGGATCTTCAATGCCTTGAATGCTGCTGCCGACCCCCTTTTATACACCAGGCGAATCCTGCAGAGAATCATGGGATCGCCCTCTGGTGGTAAACCTGGAATTTCTCACTTCACTTCCGGAATCGTAAGTGATAACACAGTTGGAGAGGGTTTCGAAATTCGATCTTCCCAGCATGCATTGCCACAGCCAAATGCAGCTTGATACACAAAATAGTTCAAAACATAATAAATCTGATTAAACAAATTCCAAATCATATCAATTATCACACTCAGAATCAGGTACCATAACCCAAATAAAATACATAATCTCTTGACAAGTTTTTACATAAAATTCAATTTGAAAGAAGCCTCAACAGGCGTTAGGCCTAACGGCCGCATGGCAAACTTCGCCATCGCAGAGGGGGTTTTGTACCTAAAGTGGGAAAAGGGCGTCATAATCCCCGAAAAGTAGTTGGGGCTTAATATCTAACACTGGAACTTAGACACTCGAAGGTGGCATGTAGTCCTTTTCTAAGGGAGGACTACTGTAACCCTTCACAAAATAAAACATAACAAAGCAACAAAGTGACTATGTCACACTATCACCATATAAGGTGTAGAAGAAACATTTGTGATCAAATAATGCAGTTATTAAAGTACATATCTTTAAAAAAAAAAAAAAAAAATGAAAATTATTAAAAAAAAAAAAAAAAAGAAAAAATTTAAATAGATTTATGGAAAGAATTTAGTTACTCATAATTTAAAGAAAACATTCCATAGTTACTCATAATTTAAAGATAAACTTTGCCTTTTAATAATAAAATCTTCTATAGTGGAGACTGGATTATCTGATATACATGGGACTGAGATGTAGTCAGTTAATACAAAGGATATGCAAAAACATCAAAATTAATCCTCAAGGATTTTATAGGGAGTGCAAGTGTGACGTCAGTCCTTGGAATTCTTCAGTCACGTGACTCGATTTGGTTCCAAACAAGCCTTCTCGCTTCGGGATTTAACATGGTTCCAACGTAGGGATGGAATAAAATCGCTCTGTATAAGCCCAGTGTTTATGACACATTTAAGATGTGAATTTGTTTAGTTCCTCACTGCTCAAGAAGTCGCCAAAACAGCTATTTAGACATCTATCGTTTTCCCAAAGAAAGAAAGATCCGCGAACGATGGCATTCTTTTGCTAAGTGATTAAAAGTGATTAAAAAGCGTTCTAATATTAATGTATAAATTATATAATGGGATTAAATGCCTTAATAATAGTATCAATTATACAAATTAACATAATAATTTAAGAGATGTCATTTTTACTGGCGGCCCGTTTCAACGTTACTAGTACGTATGTTGCGTGGTTCCAATGTTTGGAACCAGCGATCCCATTTCCTAGGCTCTCGGCCCGTTCATCGCGCAGATGACGTCAGCTGTGACGTAGTCACTTGCACTCCCTATAAGAAAGTAGAACCCCAATTTCAACAAAATTGGCCTCATTAAAAGTGGAGTAAAGAAAAGGTGGATTGATAATGAGTGAAAAGTTAGCAATTAAAAATGGGATGAAATTTGGGATTAAAATAAGGGATATAATCATGGCAGTTAAAAAAAATAGGGATAAAAAGTGAGAAATATATGTGAGTTAAGAAGTGGAGAATAAAGTAGACTTAACCATGAAGGTAAAAGGTGAGGGCTTAAAAGTGAAGGCAAAATGTGCAGGCTAAAAGTAGGAGTTAAAAGGTTGGAGATAACAAATCAAAAAGTGTACATAAAAGCATGGGATAAAGAAAGGGTAAAAAAAAAAAAAAATAAAAAAAAAAAAAAAAAACATAAACCCCCCCCCCCCCCCTATTTTTTATCCAATTTTTACATTTGTTTATTCCCCTCAGAATATATTCAAAAATTTAGTTTTCCCAAAGTTGTATTTAGAAAATCAAAAAGAGTTCTATGTTCTTTAATATTTCAATCACCCAACCCAACAGTAGTTTCTAAAAGTTCCAGACCACCAAACCCATATACAGTATGCAGTGTCCATGCAGTCCGCTCGCCAAATCACCAGTGGCAACAGTTCAGCTAATCTGACGAATAAAAATCACATTTAGCAAACATACTTGGCTAATTCTATTTATATGGAAAATTTTTATTTTCAGCCTCGAAAATGAGATTATCATGTGATTAAAAGGATATGTCGATTATTAGGAACATAATTTTTTTTAATTTTAAATTTTGGCTAAAAACATGAGATTCTGGCTTAAAGAAAATCGCTATGGGCTAAACCATTGGCGATAAAAATTTCAAGTACTGAGCGGCCACTGAGTATGTTTGGATAACCCTTGTAATTCAGACTCCACTAGGACCGTCCAGGCCAAACTTCATAGTAATGGACGGCTTATCTAGAGTAATTTTTACATCAAAATTCACTTCTTTACATATCTATGCATCATATGAACAATGAAAGCTTAACAGCCAGGAATCAGTAGAAATTGCTACCAAAGGATCCAAAGACACTTATTCTCTTAAACAGTGTTAAAAAGTGTTCAACCAATAACAGTCCAATCTCATTGGTCCACAATCAACCTTTATCAAATGACTGCTGATTGGGGTTTCATCTTTTCATTTTCATATAAAGAGCATGTTTCTTTGTATTTTGTTACATGCTGCTGATGATAATATCTCTGCTAAAATGCATATGTTTAACCTTACAGGATTTACATAATTATCCAGTTGACAGAATTTGCAGTCAGTGATAGTTGTGTAAATGCCACAAGACTTTATTCTTAAAATTTAAGTTCATATTGTTTTGTTTCAAATTTACACATGGAAAAAAGTGCCTTTACATTGAGAATTTAGTTACTATGCCCACAACTATTTAATTGGAATGGAGGTGAGGAGAAGAACACACGAGGCATTCTATGTTTCACTTAAAGTTTACCTAATTACATTATCACATTTCATAGTATAGATTTTAAATCACTTTCATTCATTAAATTTCACTGGAAAACATAGTTGTACCTTAAAATTTTGGTTCTTTCATAATAATTGGCTGATGGTGATAAATTAAAAAAAAAAACAAAACAAAACAGCAGTAACAGGCAAAGAAATGCATTTTATTTAGAAAAAAATCTGCTCTAAGCAGCAATGCTATGTGCCCAATATAATTTCAGTGCAAAATGCCATAGTCGCAGAAGCTGGCATCACAGTGATCTAAGAAATTGCTGATGGCATATAATTCCTGGTTAATGAATCATTTGCACCTAGAAATGGTCCAGAAAGCAAAACTTGAGCATGAGTGTACCTTTGAAACATTATCATTTCATTTTTCTAAAAGTCCTTAGGATGAACAATACTTTTACTTTCAACCTAAGTATATATGAGATTAAATTTTTAGATATTCCCACTCTGGAGCAAGCAACTATGTGATGGTTGACTACACACTATGCATGTGTGACAGAGAGAAAGAAAGCCGCACGTCTTTGAGAAGCAATGCATGTTTCTAGACACCATATCTGATGCTGTTCTGAGTTTGTGTGAACTCAGGTATCCAGTTTGTGTGAACTCGGGTATCCCCATAGCCAGATGTCTACAAATAGTGTCTGGTGATACAAGAAAGTCAGCATGAGCTATGTATTGTGGAAACCAGTTTTTCATGGACTCTTTGTTTTAACTATGTTGGCCAATAATAATGAAACAACTCAACTACAATCTAAAAATGCTACTTCCACAAAATTAAAAAGAAATCATAAATTATGGTCTAAGACTTTTAAACACTACCGTACTTATTATTTTTTCTTATTTGACAATCGTAGCTAGTATGAATTTAAATTGTGAATCAAATTTTCTTAATTATAAAGATTTACTCCAAAGAAATGGCCAAATAAACTTTTAACAAATATGAACTTTCTTAAGGAATTTAATCAAAATTTTCACTTTATATTTTGATTGAAACAATACCTTCTCTAAGACTAGAATAAAATTCCATTTTACCAGTTCATAATCATTTACTATCCTATCATTATACAAGGTCTGTTTGATCTATAAAGACCAAATATAAACATAATAAATTTAAAGATCAAATGCACTCTAACCTAAGGTTAAATCTTATAAACTTCATGCAAGAATGAGAAGTGCCAATCTCAAAAAAAAAATGTACTTCACTTCTTCCAAGAAAATAAGAGATATTACAGGATAATAGCTGATAAGATATCAATCAGACTCTCTATAGCGATAATACATAAATACAAAATGTAGAAAAACTGTACTTATAAAAGAATGCTACGATGCTTTACTTTGGAGTAATCTTCACATTTTATCTGATATCAGTGCAGCTAAAGGATCTCAGATACAAAAAATTTGAAATTGAAATTTCTTTTCTTTACCCTGAGTTTTCACTCTGAGCAGCGGGTAAGTAAATGTTCTCAAAAACATAAAAGGCGACTTTTTCCCATAGCTTTCTCCGAATGACTTCTTCCCTGTGAAAATAAATTAGTGGTTTGTCATGAATAAATAATAAAATAGAATTCTAAAACTTACAAAATGAACTAATATAATGTAGTTACCATTGCTTTGGTGTAACCTGACTTAGATTAACAACTTCATCTAAAATCTCTCCACGAGCCTTTTCAAAAAGTTCATCCTGAAATGAAATTAAAATTATTGTAGCATATATTGATAAGACCATAAAACTTCATGTATTTTTAAATTTTTAAATAAATAAATAAACCCAAACATTTACCCGATCTAATTCACGTATCCTTGGGAAGTTATTCTTCCATTCCGTTTCAAGATTGAACCTCGTAGCTGAAAATTCAGGTCTTCATTATAATAATGTTAAGTCAAATTTCAAATAAAAAATGAAGTCTATAAATGTGTCTGTGTGCATTTATTAAATACTAGCAGAGAAAAGTAAATTGATTCAGAAGTTTATGGCTCTCAATATGCAAACTTTTTACAATGACTTGGGATTGAGTTTAATTTTGTTTATCCATGCACCTGGAATCAGCAGATACATACATTAACATACTGTATATACAAGGTGTATCAAAATAATGGCATAATCCTTGGTAAAGAGGCTCAAGAATCTTGTCTGAATATTGTGCCCAGATTAATATTATTCAATAAAATATTAGTGAATTGCAAAAATATCTATATAAACTCATTATTCTACTAATCAGTTGTTTTATTGAATGTGCTTTGGATACTACCTTTAAATAAGATGTCAAGAATGATAAAGATGAATACATGTACATTGTACTTCATATTTAATCTGAAGAATCAGAGACAGTGGCTTGACCCTAGACAGTCTGTGTTTTTGTCTAAATGACCAAAAGAACTTAAGTGATAGCAACATTTATAGAGACTAGAAAATATAGAAGCTTGTTTGGACTCTGCTTTTTGCTTCGCTTGAATCTTTACAAACTGAAGCTTTTAACTGTATTCTTTTTAATTTTATCCAGCTGAATTTATTATTCTTTTCACTTACATTCTTCATATTATTAAGACTAACATTCCTTTCCGCACAGGATGGTCTCTCCAATGTAAGTTTTCCCACACTATGATGTGCAACAAATGCAGAATTCTTATGGCTTTTGTTGTGTGAATACGATGTCAAGGCAATTGGCCATGTCCTACTCTACAATGTGGAACATAATGTGCCATATACTGCAGTTTTACTCCTACAAGGTAACTCAATGTGTAGAGTTGCTTCCTAGTGAAGGCGATAAGCAGAAAATATTCGCCTTGTCCTTAACAGCTTTAGGAGAGGTAAGGACATGCAAAATTGTCATACGTATTCTGGAGAAACTCACGCATACATGAAGAATTTTTGTGTGTGTGTGTGTGTGTGTAAATATAATAACAAACATTTCTTTCCAACATAATGCTAAAATAAGTATTTTTAAATCTTCCTTTATTTTCTTTTTGTAGCACTATTATAATATAACTTACCACAAGTCACCAGTCTATATCAAACTAATCACAATACGTAGCATGGACGTAGCCAGGATTTATATTGGTGGGGGGAGGGGGGTTAGTAAAGTTTCTATGTGAGAAAATTACAAGACAAAAATACACCAAATATCAGCTCCATCTTAGAAGAATAGAGCCGATCGATACCAATACTCCAAAGTTCAGCGTTTAAATCTTATTTCTATCAATAATCAAGCAGTTATGTATAAATTTACTTTATTTAGGGATGTATGTCCCTCTGCCTCCCTTTGGCTATGCCCATAATTTGCAATATCCTAATTTCTTTATAATCTGTGACGTCAATCAACACACTGCGAAAAGACAAGAACGTAAGCTAAATCTTACCTTGAACGGACCATTTTGGATGCATTCGTGTGACTCTGTGATCTCCGAGAATGATAGATGAGCTATCCATTCCAGTGGATGCTGGGAGAGGCTGAAGGAGTTTGTCTCTATGTGGGGAGAACGTGAGGGAAGTATTTTCCTCCCATTATATTGTGACTGTGGCCAGAGTGATTTGGGTTGTTTTTAATTTTATTTGCTGTCTTGTGGTCACATGCACGGGGTTTTGGTTGTTTTGCTATTTGTTTTGTCTTTTTGTTTTGGGAGTTTATTTAGTATAGAGAGGTAGGACTCATTTAGCATAATAGTTTTTAATTTTAGGTTCGTCAGAACCGTCTGCTCCGAGCTCTGCTGCTAATTTGATGAAGTTAATATTACATTTTTAGTTTTTGTATTTTATGGCGTTATTACACAATTTTAAAGTCTTGCTATTTTAAAATCGTTATGAACCGTTTGTTTAACATTGGCTATTGTTGCTTAATAATTTGGATGCTGTGACAATGAATAAGTGATCGGTTGTGAATTCCTTTGTTGTGGCATTGCTTTGTGGAATATAGACGATGAAAAAGGAATTATGATTGTATGTGTTGATGAGGCACAACGAGGAGAGAGAGAGAGAGAGAGTTCGGAGACTGTTAAAGCGATAGCGAGAGGCCTTTTGTGTTTCCCTGAGTTGCGAAAAATTAAATAATGAGTTTTCTGAATATGGAAACAAAACAAAAAGGATATTCCGCTGTATCCTCGCTGAACTGGGGCAATTAATCGGACTGTGATGAACTTTATATGAGTATGCATCAAGTCAAGCCCCGTCGAAGTGTTCCGTTGTGCTAATGACATTTTAAATGAAACGTGTAACCGCCGCCATCGCAGAGTTCATTGCGTCGCTATCTGTCGACTAAGATAAGAAACCATCGCAATTTAGCTGACTGCTTGGTAAGACTGTTCTTGTTTACCTTTTAATGCTGTCGTAATTCCAATTGGCATCTCCTGTCAAATAATAGAAGCCATTATCTGCTGTCTAACCCAGTATACACATCCTGTGTATTGCAACTGCGAGCGTCTATGAACCAGTGATTCTTTTCCGGCTATTGCCGATATATGTGGCTGCTGATTGCTTTCAGGAAGGAATGGCAGTTGAACACTAGCCCGAGTTGCAGTCAGCTATCACACCTGAATGGCATTGCTCTGTGGAGCTTTCTGGCCTTGTGTAGAAATTAATGTTAGTTAAAGGTAGTGTTCGGCATACTGGCCGAAATTAGTGTGAAGCTGGGCATACTGCAAGTGCAGAGTGTAAGGCATCAGTCAGCTTGATTCTGCATGTTGAGTATAGCGCTGTCGTCGGGAGGTAGAGCCGCAAGTGGCACATTGTATATGATGCGTGAGTGTCTCTTGGTTTAAGTTGTGAGGGTTACAGCTTACCTCCCCACACCAGTCCTAGACATCTGGGATGTGGCATTATTAAAAGGAAGGTGTGACACTGTCCTAGCCGCTCGTGTCTACCTGTTGAGCTGACACCCAAGGCGGAGCCTGGTGTAGTGCCGTTTTGTGCTGTCGTAATCAACCGCGCAGGCTGGTGATGATAATTGCCGCAGGCACTTGCAGTTAGTGAATGCATGAGATTTCCCTCATTCCTATGAATCTAAGGGAAGAACTGGAAGTAATTGTATGTAAAACATAACTTTTATCTGCACGATTTTTGTTGTTAACGTATGCAGTCAGCCAGTAATTTCTTTTAAAAGGGGTGCAAATTGCGTGTTGTTGCTTCCTCTCCCGCGATCACCTAGCTATTTTTTTTTTTAAATTTTGTTGTCTAATAAATTGGAAAGTAAAAAGACTTTAAGATGAGTATAGTTGAGTAGGATTGTTAAAAACCGTTCTGATTGTTGGCTGGGTAGTGAATTTTAAAAGTGATAAATAATGACTTTAATGTTTATTGCCGATGACGTTTTATTCTTGTCGATTATGACACGTAAAATAAAAAAGGAATGTGGCAATAATATGGATAGAAACGAATAGGAAGAGATGGTGTGTCGAAGTGTTGCTGTTATCCAACGACGATTTTGGATACAGAACTTTTTTTTGAGCCGATATACCATCATTAATCGTAGTAGATGATGGAAAGACTGATTGTTATTTGATAAAGGAAAACTATACGTCTGATAAAAAAAAAAGGAATATCCGATATAAACACATTGTTATCAGATATATCGAAGTCAATTTGAAAACTACTAGTTGGACGAAAACCAAAAAAAGGGAATCCGAAAGAAATTTTACCGAATGGAGTGAATCTCGCCTAAAGACATTTTGTGCAATCATTTGACAATAAAATACTTTCCTCCGAACGATTGGATAGAAAATAATGTGATTGATAAAACCTACCTAGTGCAGAGATAATTTGTTATAATTAATTTTTTATTTCACCGACAACAGTCGAGAAATAAAACTTCAAGGATGGAGAATCGTTGTCATTGGAATCTTCACGGCGAAACTCGACCAACCCTGGACAACACTGTTAAAAATGATCCACGACGATCCAGGAAACTGGAACAACCCCGAACTTCACGTTAGAAGCAAGTCGTCCTATCCACTATATTCTTCGAAGAGCGATCATCAAGCCATTGACGTCCTTTGGAGAAGGATCACGGAGACGAAAGTTTGTGAGAAGACCGAATACGGGGAACTCAAGACGAGACGATTCGAAGAGAAGTATCTGGCGAAACGCAGGTAATCTTTTGACCGTTATATTGGTGGGTCCCCTCAGAAGACAACCAGGCCTTTGACCACAAGAACTATAGTTAAAAAAGGAATTATTTAGAGAGAACTTCCAATTAAATAAATATAAAACTAGACCACTTAGTCGATGAAGGAAAGGAATTGAACGGAAGGGGAAAGGATTAAATTATCGTTTATCCGTCGAACGATATAAAGTTAATCTTCGTGCTTTGTTTTATTGAAAAGGCTTTAATCGGTAGAACTTACCTAGAACTATTTCAAGCAGGATCGAAATGTTAAACTATCTTCTTATTCTTACCGGTCGCGGCTCCTACCTCACTAACAATCCTACCCGTCCCCACCGTGTGAATGATCGACGCGAATGAAATCCCCCCTTTTCCCCCTGCGAACTGGCTCTTTTGATCGGGAAAACATAACTCCCAATTTGTTAGCATTTCATTTAGCCATTTCCAATAGATTTGTCACGATTGATCTAACCCCCAGGTCATAATAATTAAAGACATTCAAGCTACTATCACGAGAAGATTATTCTATCTGTAACATAAAAAAAAAGATTAAAAATACCAACGGACTTAATGACTCTAGTTTCTCCATTGTAAACCACAATCCCGACATTTGTGCAACCTTAGTTTTTTTGTTTTTTTTTGTACTCGCCCTATAGAACGGGGACATCGATTTTGCACCAATAAATTACCCCAATTCGTAGAGTTGAGGGGGATGAATCCATTTGGTCTATATATTGTAAGTTTATTGTGTATCCTGACTCATTTTTCGAAAGAGTGTTTGATTGGAATAAGATAGTAATGGTCTGGTCAATGTGGGAATTGGTGTATATACTGCTCCAGTCCGCTACAGTGTGTAATTTTTATTGCCCCGGGGCCCTCAGTTTTGTGTCTATGTAACTGTTTTGGGAGTACAGTGAAACCTCTTTAAGCCGACCAGCAATGGTTCCAATTAATAGTGGTCGTCTGGAGAGGTGGTCTTCTTAAAGAATTGGTGAGCGGGGGCCTCGATTAATATAGAGTAAGCGTAATTTATAAAGTTTCTTTGTTTCAATTGTTTAACATTATAAGGACGCAGTCTGATGACATACAAAGCTTACTAAAGTTTTAATAATGAATTTGAATGAAATTTGCAAAACTTTATGCAGTAATGTGGCTATTCAAAATAAACAATACGTGAAAACAAAATACTAATTACAGAGCAATAAAAATGATCCAAATTATTGCATCAAAAATTTTCCCTATTCTTTATTGAAAAACTGCATCATTGAAGTTTATTTTTTTCTGCTCAACTTTTTACATACTGTTAGGCTTGGATCACACTAGCGTAAAACGCCACGTAAATACGCCGACATAACGACGCCAGTGATGTCACTTCCGGCAAATAGCATGGTGCCGTGCTTGGCGACGTTATTACGTCGGCGTATTTACGCGGCGTTTTACGCCAGTGTGACCCTAGCCTAACCTGTTGATATTATTTGTCCACTTCTTCCAACAATTGCAGCAAGTTTCGACTTGGACTTGTAGCGATAAAAAACAAAATTTTCTTTTTGACATGGTGACAATAGGAGGCAAGAAATTGAAATGCGATATGAAAAATGAATGTGATGTAAAGTGAGCTCAACATGTGCATTCTCAATTGCAATCACATGTTGGGCTCTTCCTAACTGTAAGATAAAGCAGGGGAGTGAGCACATGCACGTGTTGAGAATGTATCCAACCCAAAAAAACAGATTGAACAATGCTCAATTTCCTACTCCCCTTCACAAAAGAATGTCCATACTCTTTAAGTTACAAAAAGTGGTATTATTAATGCTTCAATCCCAAGACCAACGACCACCCATTTTAGGCACCAATCATCAATATTCTCTCTTTAAACCGACCAGTAGACATGGCAAAATCGAGTCCTGGCAATCTTGGCTCGATTATGCCATGTCTACTGGTCGGTTTAAAGAGGGAATATTGATGATTGGTGCCTTAAATGAGTGGTCATTGGTCGAGTAAAGAGGTGGTCGGCTTAAAAGGAAAAAAATGCATTAAAACTATGAGACATTAATTCCGTGCCAAGGAAAAGTGGTCGAGTTAAGAGAGGGTCGTGTTAAAGAGGTGGTCGAGAATAGAGGTTTCACTGTACTTCCAACAATTATATATGTTTCTTACATGTTTCCTTTTAAGAGTGTTCTTAATAAAATATTTTCAGTAACTAGTTACAGTATTGCTTCCTTGCTTTGGGCATTTTAACACCTCCCGCAAGTTCAATAACCCGTACCACACCATGCAACACAAATCCCTCCCCCATGCGTGGGCATGCACAATATCTTGGAGGAAGTTTTCTATACATCGGATCAGATGGGACAGAATAACCGAAATTGGGACAAATAAGCATCCCGATTTACCCTCCCAAAAAAATGGGACAAAGGAAGAAAAATCGGGAATGTGCCGGCAAAAATGGGACATCTGTCACCTTACTACTACTCATAATATATAAGAAAAATGGAGAGAAGTGAATCTTCTTGGTTGAATCTTTTATAAAATAAACTGATTGAAATCTCTTCACTGGGATTTTCAATTTGCTTGTTAATCTACTTAAGGAGATATTTACCTTTAAAAGCATCTGCCTGTTGTTCAACAGATTCTTTAACCATTTTCCAAAAACATTCTGATACAGCAAGGCTTAAACTCTGTGTTGTCATCTGGCTAGCATTTAGCACTCCTGTCCTAAAAAACATAAATAAATAAATAAATAAATAAATAAATAAATAAATAAATAAATAA
>JAHWFO010057280.1:19440893-19477720 GCA_023313115.1 Rhysida immarginata
TAAATAAATAAATAAATAAATAAATAAATAAATAAATAAATAAATAATGACATTTGTATGTACAATTTGTTTTGAAGTCATGAGCCCAGTGAAAGAATATGTATTGAAATTAAACTGCAACACCCTAAAGCTTGGACCTGATTACAATATGTGTATGCTATTGACATTCTTGTCAGACTTAAGCTTAATCTAACGCTGAGAAAAAGTGGCATTGATATAGCAAAAAAAATGAATAACTATGCATTGGTATCTGTCACAAAGAAGGCTTGTAAGTCATCCCCACGCATTGACATGCTGTTAGCTTTGCTACTACAAGGCCAGACTTCAAAATCTCAGAGGGACTTAAACAGCATATGGTACTTTCAACAAAAATTTACATTTAATATAATTTAATGGTGTTAAAATTGATGAAATATGTGAGCAGCATTACTCACCTAAACAATTTAGAATTCCGGAAGAATTTTTCCTCATAATCTTTTATATCTTGAATACTGTCATCTTTGTTTCCTCTACCAGTCACTACAGCAAAGTACCCAAGAGCCTTCATAGGAAAAAGTTTACCTTCCAAAATTTTTTTTATCTAAAATAAAAAAATAAAAAAAAAACAAAAACACATCAATTAAAGTTAGTGGAATTAACATGTTTATACTTGTTTCATGTGTTAATCAAATATACAGTACTTTACACGTATACTTTTTTTTTTTTTTTTTTTTTTTTTTTTAACCCAAAGATTTATAACCACATGTATACTTTTTTTTTTTCCTTAAAGTATTTCTATCACATGAAATTTGTGTATACAAAGATTCTATGTATTTGACTTCATATTCTTAAAGTCCATCAAAAAATAGAATAGGAATGTTTCTAAGACCCACCCTGCATCAATAAAATTAGGTTCAAACCTTTAAAAGTTCCACACTTTCAGTGCTCATCTCCTAGATGGTTGGATCAATTGAAAACACACCAAGAAAAAAAAAAACATTTCTCAAATGTTGTGTACAATCTGAAGCTATCATTAAAAATAGTGTTTCCATTGCAGATTTCAAAGTTGACTTCCATATTCGAAAATGGGTTCTTTTTTTTTTGCAAATGGAATAAACATAAAAAACCCCTCACATAAAAGTACAATAATTCTTCCATTGAAAGTACTCTGTCAGATTTGTATTTTAGAAATTAGCTATTAGTTCATGTTCGGTGAGACATCCTGTATATGGTGATTCACAAGTCTCTCCAAGATTTCAGAAGTCAATAGAACAGTCCATGAACAGACTGGACACTCATATCAATGGACAGAGAATATCTCCAAGTTTTGTCCATACCTTACACGTATTCTGACTGCATGAGTGATTCTCCTGCAACTGGGCTAAATCATGTGGCAAAGGGGGCACAAACGCATGATCTTTTGACTTAATCCATAAGAAAAAAAAATAAAATCGCTCATACAATCACTGGTATCAACTATTAGATTGGATGAGTTTGCCAGGAAATTGAATATTGGATTATGTTTGCCATATCAACAAAGGTGGACACATGGAAACACTTGTTAGGTACATGCAAAAACTTCAAGAGGTTCTCTATTCGTTGATAAGAACTTTTCCACTACCATGGTTACTGTTCTATTCTTTCAAATCGCCCAATTATTATGTAATGGGGAATGTCCTTGAAAATACAAAAAGAAAACCACCAGATGTTAAATCAGATGTTATGTGGAGGCCAGAGCAGAATCAACAAATCATGATTCTCAGCATGGACAATTCAGCATCCTGTAAGATGACCTTCAGGTGGTCATGAATTAACATACATACACATGAAACTTAGGAAGATCTTCTATCACTTCATCTCAATATGGTTTTATATGTCGGTTCAATAAAAAATACATCGACTTTACTTTTCCATATACAACAATTGAACGATGAAATCTTTTTCAATTTGCCATATAATAGTTTTTACATACATTATGTCTTTTTTGTTTAGCTTACAAATATCTTTAAGCTTACAGATTATTAAGATTTTATGGATCTCAAAGATTTTAAAAATCCATAAAATCATAATAACAACAAAATCTAATTGATCTTTTTATGGTTTTAAGAATATTCTCCAAAGATTCAATTAATGAAATACAGTCGAACTTTGACATCTCGAAAAATATTTATATCCCTACATTATCACTCACTATTAATTCAATAAAATTTTCTATTATCTCACAATATTTTCTTAAAAAACCTTATTATGTTGAATTTTGGCTACATATGCCAGCTAGATGTGAGGCATTAAAACCACTAGAATGTTAATATCTTTCTTTATGAGTTAGACTGTTATCATGCATTATGAAAAAAATTCACGAAAAAAATTTTTCAATTTTGTTGACAAGTCTCGGTTGTGTATGTAATCTGTGCATTTCAGAAGCTAGTAGCATCAATCATATGTGGCACAATTTTCTATTGTATTCACATGTTGTTTTATCTGCTTTGTTTTCCGTTCCTTACCGATCAGACAATGTGAGTTATTACATGTAAAGTACTGTATATTTAATATTTTGTATACTGTATTCTCTAATCAATAAAAAAATATCTTTTTTATTAACCTATGCATGTGCTATAGTGTTGTCTGTACTATATATAGCTTCTTAGAAATAACCCTCCATATCTCAAACCCTCCAAATCCTCTTTATCTCATTTTTTTTTGTTCTTGCGAAATTTGACACATCGAGGTTCAAATGTAAATGTAAAATAAGAAGCCATGATCCACAATCTATTTTCAAATGAGGAACCACAAGTATCCATCTTGATGCTCTTAGCAATGAGTTATAGAGTTGAATTAACCCATATGTCCTATGTAAACTTGTCACTAGATAGCTCCATGGTACAACAGTCCAAGTGGACTCATTGGTAGCATCAGCATCAGCTTTTGCAATAATTGATAGTTTTGCTTATTTTTTTATTTTTTTTAATTGCAAAAAGCTCAATATAAATAACTTACCCTTTCCGGATTTGTTAGATTGGATTCGGCTAAATCTACTTTAGTTAGTACAAATATTGTTCTTTTCCCTTGAGGATCCATTTGATTGGCTAAATCTGTGACATTACTTCGTTCTGCATCAACAGAACCATCTGAAAAATAACAACAAATAATTATTACCAAAGATTAAACGAATACTGTATTTCAATAACAATTAAGGGTGTATGCAATAATTACCTTGAATACACAAAATGATAGCGTTAGGATTGCTCATATACAACTGGCTCATTGTACGGATGGCCTCCCTTGTATCTGAAGCCATATCAGTTGTTACCGTCTACAGGATAGAATTGTTAAAATGATCAGGATACATACTGTCTATAGTAAAATAATGCTTTCTTTAAAAACTAGAGTATTTCATTGGTTAATACATCTTTTAATGTAAACAATTGATGATTAAGGATATGATTACAGGATATCAATCATTAGGTAACATCAAATACTTATAGCCACACAATAAATCTGAAAGGAAAGGAAAACCTCTAACCCACAAGAATGAACAAGATATGAATTACTGGATACATATTTCAAATACTCTACCTTCATTCTCAATGATACAAATGAGACTAAATCTAAAGCCTGAGAGGGAAGGGGCTAAAATCATTACTAATGGGTAAGCTTATAGGGAAAACCTAAAGTCCAAAAGAAGATGACAAAAGGAACCATTAAGAAAAAGTAGCAACACCTCAACAGGAACTCATCCTGTCAAGAGCGACAGGAAAAACCAAAGATTCAAAAAATCAAGTATAAGAGACATTTAACAATTTAGCAAGATCTCTTTTAACTACTTTGATTTTTAAAACGTTTAACTAGTTTCCTAAATTGATGGATCTAAGTAAATTACTACATGTATTACCATAAAACTGTAACCTGTTTCCAAAAGATGTTTGGCAACAATGAATCTCTCTGTTACCACCTTTTATATCTGATATGCTCTTTCCGTCTTCTGATATTTTATGAGAATTGTGATAAGTTATCACAAGAATCACAATTAAGTACAGTCATGTCCAAAAGTTAAGCATAATCAATATCAGTATACTTATTTCATAAACCAACTTCCAGAATGAGGTGAAACTTGGTATTTGTATGCAATGCCACAATGTGGTGTCCTTCTGCAGCAATGCATAACTGTGCATGGTATTTCACAGAACCCATCACATTTAACATCATGATGGGTGTTATCTCTGTACAAGCCTGCTGAATTTGTTGTTTCAAATCATTTACTGATGCTGGTACAGTGGCATACACTTTGAACACAAAAATTTCATTTTCTTGGGTACAGTGGGTTTATTTTTACGCTTATCTGTTTTTTGTTTTTTTGTTTTTTTGTTAAAATCAGTGTTTTGAGCTCTGCAACTGTACAACTGGAAATTTTTCTCTACCTGTAACGGTGTAAAATTCAAGGTCAAAGATCAAATCTGACGCCATCATTGTTTAGCCCCTACCTAACTTCCTATATGTTGCCTGCAGTAGATTTGTTATATCTCTCATCATTTTGAAATTGTATGCGTGGAAACAATTTTGTGGCCCATCCTGTATAATTACTTGATTAAAACTCTTCAGATTTGAATGCATTCTTAATTTTTTCACGAAACTCCCAAATCATAGACACGGCAGAGTGAGATATATACCATTCTCTGCCACGTCGCAACTGTTGGAATCAGACTCCAGCCACCAAATAATATTAGCTTTTTCTTCAACAGTTAAGGCTTTTCTTTTAGGAGCCTTTCTTGTTAATACAACTGTGACAACCACAAGAGTTCTGCTATCTCGGACTGAAAACTAAGTCAGTTTTGCAACTCAAAAAAATTTTTTCTGCTAAAACAAAACCAAAGTTCCGCAAATATCCGCTGAATTCAATTGAATTCAATAGACTTTTGCATAAGTTAGTGCAAAATAAATTTAGCTGAATATCCACTAAGTTGGCTACAATAAAGGCGAGGTAAAGATGGCAAGATGGCAAAAGCTGGTAACGATCAATATCAATAGGAAGTTTTAGGTTGATTTGGATAAGGTCACACCCCAATTTATTCAGTTAAATTCAGATACCAAGTTTCGTGACCTATATTCAAGCATACATGGAATATTATTTTTAAAAATTACATTTCAGCATCATATCACAGGATCACATTTCCCCCACCATAATGCTATAAAAAAATAGTACACATACAAGGATGTTGTCAACAGTGCAATAATAATATGAATGGGGCAGAAGGCCAAAAATATTCAATCTTTGCGCTTCAAATTTCAATTTTCAGCTTAAAATCTATTTTGTTTTAAAATTATGGATTTCAAAAAGCACTGAAACAGCAATGCTCTAACAGCAGACGCATACAGGACACAAAAAACTGATTAAATAGAAAATGCAAATGATAATTATTATTAGAAATAAAAGTAGAAAAATCAACTACATTTACATCAGTAAGAAAAAGGAGTTAAGCAAATCATGTGGGGATTGCAATTATCCCAACTCACATTTCTAGAGGGGCAATCATCCTCAATAGAAATCCAAATTAATTTATTAAATACGTACATTATTACCAATTAGCATTGTATCAAAATGCTTAGCTCCAAGAGGCTTCATGTTATATGTAGTAACAGTGCAGAAATGGAATCAAAGCCCTAAACTCAGCAGTGAAGATAAAAACATAATCCACATATTGTTTTTTGCTATCTCCTTGCTAATTTTGACGTGATGTAATGATAACTGTAATCACTAAAACTCCAGCAAACGCTGCAGAAAATGACAGCACCTATTTCAATCTCAAACATGTTGTATATTCGGGGATGGGGGGGAAGGGAGGTAATTTACCCTGTGAACAAACTAGCCCAACCTCAATTATTTTAGTGAATATAGCTTATCCTATTAGAGTAAAGATTTTCACATACACTGATAATTCCTGGTAAATCGACCAGAACCATTCGTTGAATTCCAGGACCTTTAACTGTCATAGATATCACCTATAAGGAAAGAAAATCTATAAATGCTTAAGAAAATTATTTCATTATTTATATCAAGAACTATTTATACCTTGTATTATCATTAAAATTCATAAATTTGTTTAATATGAGAATACAAAAAATGTTATGACAATTTGTTCAAAATAAGAGTAATATTTTGGGTTTGGTTGTTTTGACATACAATTGTTTTTTTACCCGTCTTTTTAAAATTCAAATTTAATTTTAATTCAATGTCCCCCCCCCCCCATTTTTTTTTATTTTTTTAATTTTTTAGAACTGCTGGAAGTACTCATTATACTTCCAGTAGTTCTGAAAATAAAAATAAAACTTCTTTAAAGTGCTGCTCAGCCATTTTATTACAGTCAACCGAAACTTTTTAGAGCTCTGAGTCAGGGCAGTTTATTCAAGAAATGGGGATGTCTCCTCCATAATATGAAGGTGATACTATTCCCAAGACATAATATAGCAGCGATGCTATTTTACATCTTAGAAATACGGAGTAATACCGTCAACCCCCATTTCTTGAAAAAACTGACTGGACTCAGAATCTAAACAATTCCAGTTGACTATACATGTATATCGTGAGCTAACTGATGAAGGAATGATCTAATATTTGAGAAATAATGTAAATCTTTATTATTACTTTAATGAGAGGTATGAATACATTATTAAAACAAAGGTAAACCAGTTCTGTTTTCTCATCTCATAACCGATATATTGCAATCATTGCTGAACTATTCTGAAATCATTGACACCTTTTTAGATTAACATTCCAAAGCATTTTTTTTTTTTTTGCATATTTTAACATATGAGTTTTCTGATATTTTGTAACAGCAAGAGCTTAAGGTTAAAATTTTTACTATTGTTATATTAACTGCAAGAAAAATTGTTGTATTTTAAGAAGTCCATTAAAGCCCTTTATGAGGGGAAGTCAGTAAGTAAGTCAACTCTTCATCATTTGCTTTTTTCTGAGTGATTTCTGTCTCTTTGGTCCACTCAAAAACCCTCTTGGTAGCCAGTATTTTGCAAACAACAAACAGATTGAAAGTGAAGTGCAAAACTGGCTCAGCCAGCAAAGCCAAGTTTTCTATTTAGAAAATATAGAAAAACTAGAACATCAATGGGAGAAAAAGCATTAACAACTGCAGGGATTATGTTGAGAAATAAGATTAATAATTTGCAAATCTAGCTGTGTTTCACATTCCTTTCTCACATTGTATATTTTTAATCCCAAACCATTTGGCCCCACATTTGAGATAGCATGTCTGGATGCCATATCATAAGTAGCTACGTATATATAAATGGTTATTAAACATAAGTATTACAGTTAGGCCCTGAACATGCTTGCATTTTCTACGCATTTCTGTCATCATGTTTCATAAAAATTAATACTGAAGTTGTTGTGATACTTTAGACATACTGTACCTCATTACTAACAGTTTTTCCTTTGGCTATACTGTTCTTCATTCGTAATTCTACTTCTTTTCTTAACTCAGCCAGCTAATAGAATAAAGAAAGAAAATAAATTATAAACATGATAAAAATCGCTTGCCAATATGTAATACATTTAAAATAACAATTGAAGATAAAATAAATACCTCTGATTCTTTTGTTAAGTCAAATTCTCTAGAACTATCTTTAAACTGAGCCACATGGTAAGGGCCTTCACTGAGTGTGACTTTAACAGGAGCACGGGTCATCATTTCACCTGCACCTCTAAAGAGCAGTTTTTAAAACTTTTAAAGAATGATGTGATGGGAAAAAAACATTCTAGTTAGGAAGGAAGGCAAAACACATTTCCTTACTACTTATAGTATCAAAAGATCAACCTTCCCTAGATTTAGAAAATATTTATTTTAAAAATATAAAACAATAGATCTGCTAATATCAATGAATAAATTCCTGATTAACCATAGATTGCAATCATTCTTTGCTATTTGCAGAACTTATATTCTACAGAATTATCAGAACAAGTAAATTAATAATAAATCGTTTAAAAGGGAAGATGATAGAAATTGAAATCACCAAGTCAATTTAAGAATTATAAATCATTACACAAATCAATAAAGAACTAATTGGTAAATAAATAAATATAGAATGGAGATGTCCTCCAAACATGATGTATTAATTTTTCTATCGAAAAACGGAAGGAAAAATCTGCGACCTGGTTTCGAACCAGGAACCTCGGCTATCATGGCCGATGCCTCTACCAGTTGGGCTATCACAGACACCCAGACAGCCATGCTGTCACAAGGAGTCTTAAAAACAACCAAGTTGTCAAAGGTTGAAAGCCCAACTGTAGAGGCTTTCTGTGTGTTTGTGATAGCCCAACTGGTAGAGGCATCGGCCATGATAGTCGAGGTTCCTGATTCGAACCCCGGTCGCAGAATTTTTCCTTCCATTTTTCGATAGAAAAATTAATACATCATGTTTGGAGGTCATCTCCAGTCTATATTTATTTATTTACTTGTGAGTTCATCAAACTTTCTGATGGTTTGGATAGGAGAAATTCTCGATCTGTGAGCTGGGTGCCTGCCTCCCATTGGGCTTTCAACCTTTGACAACTTGGTTGTCTTTGAGACACCTTGTGACAGCATGGCTGTCCAGGTGTCTGCAATAGCCCAACTGGTAGAGGCATCGGCCATGATAGTCGAGGTTCCTAGTTCAAACCCAGGTCGCAGAATTTTTCCTTCCATTTTTCGATAGAAAAATTAATAATTAATTGATATGTTTCATCAATCAAAGATGGAAGTGAGTAAAGGGGAGCTGCATTCTTATGTAAAATAACATTTCTCCATGAAAGAGACGTACAGGAGTGCCATGTAGAGCTATTATAAGCACTGGATAATGCCATAATCTTGCTTGATAATGTTGGACATCATTCACCAGCTCTGGTCAACAATCTCTTAAAGCAGTATGGAAGAATGGTCTTAGAACATCCTCCCTATTCATCCTAAGTCTATGTGTATATGATTTAATCCATAAATTGAAATAGCCTTTGTGTGGGAAACACTTTGCAAACAAACAAGATATCTTAACGGCATTTTGGCAAGAGGTGAAGTGCATTAAAGAAACACAAACAACTGAACATACAAGGTGCAATCA
Source organism: Rhysida immarginata (assembly GCA_023313115.1). Taxonomy (NCBI): domain Eukaryota; kingdom Metazoa; phylum Arthropoda; class Chilopoda; order Scolopendromorpha; family Scolopendridae; genus Rhysida; species Rhysida immarginata. The sequence continues at coordinate 19,449,975 of JAHWFO010057280.1, forward strand.
AAAAATTCCAATGAGCACCTCTTCATAGAATGAAACTAGTGCGAGACCACTTAATAAATGCATGATTTTCCAAATCACTGGATTGGTTGCAGTGAAGCAGTAAATTGGCCACCAAGATCGCCTGACCTAATTCTCTTGGGTTTCTGCTTTAGGGGTTGGTTAAAGTGTGATGACTCTTTCTCAGTCAATACAAAAGACAAGCTTATTACATGATTAACAGATGATGTGGACCAAATAAGAGATTGCAAAGATGCCTTCAGGCGTGGAACTCTCCACAGTCTCACAAGAACTGAAAAATGTATCAAAGTACATGGCAGAATATTTGAAAATTTTTTATGATAAAGTTATTAAACATTAATGCAGTAAGATAATAATAACAAATTTGGAAACTTCATAATTTTTATTTCAAATAATTGTATCTCAGAAACCATTAATAAAAGACTACCTTTATACTGTATAAACTTTTTGACTTGAATAAATAACTCATGCTATACCCACACGAAATATTGACCTTTCCTCCCATAACTAGAAGCTTTGATATGTTCGAATAATGACTAAATTTCTAATGAAATAATGAAAAGACTATCAAAATTCCAATAATCAATAATCCAGTGGTCCATATAGTTTTTTATTTCAGTTAGTGGAATGCTACTGATTAACGACGGCATAAAGAGTTCCCTGTAAGGTTCCTTGATATGAAAAATATGTTCATGTGCAAGGTTGTGATTATAACCGTTCAAAATACAGAGAATTAGTTATAAGCAAAGAGAAAAAAAAAAGAATTTATCTAGCTTAGTCAAGTGTTAAGTTATCAAGGTTGCTCCTATGGTAATGCCTTGCATTTATTTCCAGAGACAAAGAGTACAATAACACTATTTGAATTCTCAGCTACAAAATACCATTTTTCAACACAGGCTCATCATAGGCTATGCTTTTTTGCCAGCGAAGAACAAGTGCCTAATTGTGACATCAGAAGAGGTGGCCCAACCTAAACCATTGTCTCACTTTGTTAACATCCACTGTTTTGGCTACTGATGAAAGTCAATAGGTATAATTTTTTTTTCCACATGGAGGAATTCAATTACACACTATATGTACATCCATGTCAGATGCTCTTTTCTCAGAGGCCCCTCTGCTGCCATTGATCGCACAGTAACAAAGTTTAACAGAATATTAGCAGGAAATTTTGACTTTTACCATTATAACACCTTTGGCATGGTGGATCAACATAATAAAAACAGAGGCATTATTTTTGAGTAAGCTAATATTATTTTAAACTTATTATTTTAAACAATAATTATTCACTTTATAGCATGAAGCTTAATTAGAATCTAAAAAATTGAGGCTACATCAGAAATTCATAACTCAAGAATTAGAATTAGCTTTCATAACAGTATAATTTTCAAAATACCTTGGAAATATTCTGGCTTGCGCTATCATTTCCAGAACACTTGTTTTCCCAGAACTTTGATCACCTACTACCACAACCTACAGAAATCAAGAGGTGAATAAAATGTGAACATTCTGAAACACTTCAAAAACTTAGAGAAATATTATCTGTCAAAAATACAAAAGATGATAAATATTACCCTTGGTAAATGATCTTGTGTGTTGTAACTAGAATCATAATCACTCAGTTCATCAAGAACATCTGAATACATATCGATCAATAATTTCTATAATCAAAATTAAACCATTTTTATAAAATTTTCAAGAAAATAAATGTTAAAAATAATAAATTCAAAACAAATAAATAAACTAGAATTTAAAATATTCTTTTAATAATTTAATTATTTCATTTTTATTATTTAGGGGATGCAATGTCAAGTAACTTTATGGACAAAAGAATGAACTTGTATCATTATTCTTTTTTATGCCACTCCCAATCTTAACAGATCATTAGCTGCCTAATCACTTAATCATGTTAGGTTTGTCTTCAGAGACTGTGCCATTTCCAAAGTTTTAATAGGGGCAAATATAAACTGCAAAATTGAATCCCTCATCTATCAGCATCAAGTGGTTAGATAGCCTGTGCACTAGCTCTGTAAGCTATTAAGCCAAGCATCATTAACCTTTATTACATTATAATCATTTATTTATTTCTATTATCTAATTCTCGATAATTCCACAAAAAAAAAAAAAAAAAAGATCAGAGCTATCAAGTTCCAGAAAAAAATGGAAATACATTATATATAATTCCAAAGAGTGTAATTTATTGAATAGTTTAATGATAATGAATACCTTGAAAATTCATTTCTAAGTTACTTGTATAGTCCCCATAATAACTGATCATGATCATCAATAACAATACCTTTATTTTTCGTTTTGGTACAGACAGTCTTTCAGTTTTTAATATCAACTGTTTCTTTAACTCTTTGTTTTCTCTTTCAAGGCGTTCAATCTCTCGTTGAAACTTCAGCTGTCAAAAGAAAAAAATGCAAACATATTTATACAGCTAGAATGTTTATTGGAAACAAGCTTCATTAAACCTTTTTTTTCCCCTCATTATTAAGTGTTGTTTTGGAAAAACCAAACCTGGATCCAGTCCACACACCAAGTACCAGGGATATCCCAAAAATATGGCTAAGCCTAAAGGGCTCATACCAAGGAAAGGGGAAAGTTGCATAAAGTTACATGTCAGTAGAAGTATTAATGTCTGGGTGTAGGAATTTCTTTACAATATGGCAGGTATTTAGGATTGTTGCACTCTGGAAGGTAGTAGAAGAGTGAGTTTAAAATTCAATTTTGTCAGCCTTTTTCTGTAGTAAATGTGGAATAATCCCGGTGGCAGAAAGAATAATAGGAAAAATTAGTCGGGTCACCATAAGATCAGTATAGTTAGTGATATTGTCTGTGTATCCATTTTGTAAATTATTTATATTGGAGATGGAAATATCAATTATGTATGTTACATTGTTCTTGTTTATCTGTTTATGATGTTTGGAGATAGTTTTGTCATTTACTATAGCTCTGTCAAAATATAATATAGATATTTTTGTTCTCTTCTCTAAGACAATGTCTATATTAATCACACAAATTACTTCACTTATCTTGTGTACTATTATTATTAGTAATTAATTAATAATTGATATTATAATTAATTACATAGGACAACAAAAAATAACTTTTACAACGTTAAAAGCCGATTCTTATGCTTTTTTCCTCCTCCTGAATCAGTATCTGACCTCAGTTTTTTTCTATCACCCACACATTTCTTGTTTTTCAATAAAACATTTTAAGTTATTCAGAGATTTGGGCCTGATAAATTTCCTTGTAGCTCAAAAATATGAATACTTTAACATTGCAGCCACTTCTCTTCACACCCATTACTTTAACATTGCAGTCTGTATGTTTATAACTATACCCTGTCTCAGCTTCAGTTGAAAGTGACGTCATGGAATGAGGTCCCTTACCAGACACAGTGCACAACATCGTATTCTTCCGCCGTAAAAGAATAAGTTATTCTAAGGCTATGTATGCTACGTTACACCATCCTTTAATCGCGTGGCTTCTCGAAAGTAGAATAGTCAAATGGTGTCTATCAGATATCATTTTTTTAAATTAATGTTTAAAGTATTTTAATCCTCTTCGTGAAAACTCTGTCATCTTTCCATTTCTGACACATCTCTTTCACGCAGGAACAAGAGACGCCGCCATTTTATAATCAAATAATCTCGACTACAGACTGACTTCATTTTTTTTTAATTTCGTCAAATGGCTTTTCTAACTGCCGATTTTTTATTATATCGAGGAGAAAAATATGAAATACAATTCCAGAAAGAATTTTCAGCTTTTTATACAGAAAGTTATTCGAACTATTTCTTCATGCGGGTGAACTGTAACCGCTTCACTCGTGACGTACTCTCAACTGAATCTGAGACAAGGTATAGGAAACGTGAAATGATAGAAATAATCTAAAAGTAGATTCAGACTCAGCACACCAAAAACCACAAGAATAAGGCAAATTCATTCAAAAAGTATCATCATTGGCCTGTGTTATCTATAATTATTTATTACCTGGACATGAATGAGCTCATCCTGCAATTTTTCTAATCGCTCCTTTTCAAGAGATCCACGCATTGGTTTCTCCTCGTTTGGAATAAAAGGAAAACCAACAGCATTCATGGTCACATCATCAGTTTTATCTAAAGATGAGAGGATTTGCACAAATCTTTATTGTAATTATACCTTAAAATTTATAAACAAACATTTTTTTTAATTTCCTGTTTAACTCTTAACAACACTAATTCCTTAATTTATCATATTGTTAAGCTCCCTATTGGTTAGAAAAAAAGCTTTCATAATTTTAATAAATACAATTAATGAATTATGAACAGTGATTCACATAGAACCAGGCCAATGAATTTGCTAATAATTCTGCAGATGATGTAATGACTGATAAAAATTACGAGATATTAATCCATTGGCTTTGCAGAATCCAAATGGATGGATGGGTTTCCGAATCATTGAACCAATCTTTTTAAAGATGACACTGAACAGCACCATATACATGTATTGCCATATTTTTGAGGCATTTGTACAGAAGTTGGATGATTTGGAATTGACAGAGGCTTGTTTTCAACAGGATTCAGTGATCTGTCACACATGCAACCTGTCCATAGAAACTGATTGAGAGTTCTGACCATGACATCTCTAAAGGCTTGTGGCCTCCAACATGAGCAGCCTAGATTTTTTCCTGGGGATTTACTGAAGGACAGGGTATATATAAACAAACCTTTTACATTACAGCAGTTGAAGGATAACACTTTGGCTGAAGTACACTGAAGGGAAAAGATGAAATACTCTGGGAAGGCTTGGAGAGCTAACAGCAGAAATTTGCAATCAGCTTTACTTTAAATGTGAAATTTTCAGGAATTCTCACAATTTTCCAGTAAAATATAAAGAATTTTGGAAATAATTCCAATCCTTTTCACTAAATCCAATTGTGTTTTTTGCACTAACAAATGTATTGGCAAGAATTGATAATGAAAATTCATGTACATTATTCTAGTCAAAGCACCTATAAAGCCAATTAAAAAGTATCATATCCATGAAAATAAGAAATAAATTAGATTGTTCCACCGTTTTTTTCTTGTGGATGTTTTTTTTCCATCTACTTTCATGACTTTGGTCCAGTCAGTTTCACTCTCTATATTATCAAAAGTATTAATCTAATTAATTTACTAACAGGCATTTCTTTGCTTTACAAATTTTCAAAACTTCGCCTCTCTGATTGTAACAACATGAATTTTTAGGACATACTTTTCACTTGTGTTTATTCTTCTAGTAATAGTAAGCTAATTCTTTTGTTAGTTTGTTTATGATCTATATAATGTTTTTCCTGCCAAATTGCTTATCTTGCCTAATGCGACTAGAAATAACACTTGGATGATGGAAATTTTCCAAATGCTTTGTAACCTCTTCAGCGCTTGAGGTTGAAATATTTTCACAGCTTTGCTCCAAGCAAGTTTTTCCTCTAATTATAATCTCTCACCCCGCGATCCTAATGGATAGGCGGGTTAGAAAAGTAAGCAAGTAAGTATAATCTCTCACTTAGGTTATGTTTGCTATAGCCAATAACAATTCTATTCCAATTCATTTCATCATGCAGGCTACCGTAACTCATTTGTGATATTATAAAATCTTGTCTTATTCTTCAGGATTTTGTATATGAATGAAATTATTTGCATCTATTTCAAATCATTCAGGTGGAAAAATGCTGTAATGAATCTGTAGATTTTTGTTATTTTGAAATTTTTATTACTGATGAATGGTGAGATTTCTTAATAGATAAAACCCTTTTCTGCTTGATTTTATCACTGTTACCATATTGTATTTCTCCACATTATAGGTTTTTGATGTAGTGCATAGTACAATCATTCTTGTGTGAGGGATATCAGTCTTGATACTATAGTAGAAACATGGGGTTTCAGGTCTACGCAGATGGCAACTTGAAAGAAAACGTAAAAACATAAAAGAAGAATTCTTAATTTTCCATGCCAAAACACGCTAAACGCTTAATTCATGCCATTTTCCAAAGAAAAGATAAGAGTCGTGGAAAAAAAAAAGCAGCAATACTAATTGAGAATACAGCCACAAAATAAATATAAACTTGAGTGCTATTGCAAAACAAAGTGTAACTTGAGAACATTCACAATAGAACAGTTACTTGCGCACATCACAATATTATTACCAGTATATACAAAAGTGGATGTGCTGAAGCATGGAGGAAAACAACAGAAAGAAAAAGAAATGAACAGAAGCGCTTTAGTAGTCACTCATTCTCATTCCTATGACTCGTTTGTTTTTCACTGAGCACTGGACCAGCACAAGTCTTTATATGGAGTCCTTGCTTGTAAAATATCATGTTCGCATGATATTAGTGCTTTCTTTGCTTCGTTTATGTACAAGGGCTAGTCCTTATAATCACAGCCAGACAGTGCCGCCTGCCAAATAGAGTTGAGAAGCATGAACAGGGATAATGCCCCATTGTATGAGGCTATGGCCAAGTGGCAATAACACTTCCAAAGTGGCCAGATTAGCCTGGAAGATAAACCACACCCTGGGCAGCTTTCTATCAGCATCTGGATACAGGAAAACCCCAAATCATACAGCAAGTGCATGCCCTGGTCCTTGAAGACCGAAAAACAAGTGGAACAGATCATGCAGAACATCTATATCAATCAAGGTACTGTTTGTAACTCTTCCAATTAGAATTCCACATGAAGCAAGGTGGTTCCCACAATTGCTCAATGCATATCAGAAAGAGTGCTATGGAGACACCTCTAGCAGCCTTTTGGACCAAGCAAGATGGCTTTATTAAACAACTCTTCACAAACAGGAGGTTGTTTTTGAACAATGTCTCCAGGGCTAAACAGAGGAATTCTACAACAACGGACTCTGGCAGCTGATTAACAAAGGAAAAAGTGGGTGGCCCTGGGAGAGACGTGCTATGTGCTCTGTTGTTATAAGTGCCCAAGATTCTCTTCTATCGTGGTGACTTTAAGGACTTCATGATCAATCCTCGCAACAAAAAAAAAGAAAACTGAGCATGTCCAGTCAAACTTTCAGTTTCATTTATCAGACAGTGTTGCAAAATACATCAACAATATTTAGCAATTAAAATTGGAAATTTAACTGGACATGAAAAGTTTTTCTTTAATTGGGCAGAATATAATGACTTGTGAAACACAGGTCCAAAATACAATGGATGTGAAGAAAGCAGCTCTGTAAGCTTAAAAAAAAATTGGAAAATGCTAATTTTTTGAGAAAAATTAAAATTGTAGTTTTAGTGAGAAAAGAAAAGAAGTCTGCTTTCAAGAATGCAAGAACGTTAGGAAAGAGTCCTAATTACTAGGGGGGGGGAGTCCTAATTACTTAGGCTAAGGAATTAATTCTTTCCTGTCTTTTTCATTTTCTTTTTAACAATTTGTTTCATACTTCATTTGATTTATATACCAATGAATGATGGCAATGTGATTGCAGAAATGTACACATCTTTAGCATGGATTAAGGGGTATTATTTCATGATTGATTATAATGCTTGTTCTTATTAATATTGCTGTAATTTTGTAAGGTATTGCTATTCCTTAATAATTTTCAGTCGTTTGTAAAAGATTGTAATAGTCAAGATTAATTGTTTTGGATCAATTATGTCTTTATTTCAATTATCTATGGTTTGTATTAGTTTCTTATGTTAATTTCATATTTTTGATAATTTTATTATAAAAGAAAAATCTAAGATAAGAAAAAAATATTTTTTGCTATCTACATTTAAAAAAAAAAAAGTTCCCTTCCATTATACTAGTGATTATTATAATGTTTTGTTCAAAATAAAGAATATCTCACTAATCCTCAGTCCCTGATTTTCGCTTATATAAAACAAACTAATAGTCATAAAATTTGTATGAAGATAAGAAAGTTGAACTTGAAAAAAACTTTTATTTACGGAGATGGTATCACATATAAGTGGGAAAGTTTGAAATCAAAATTTTGATAATACTTATATTAGAACACAGAATTAATTAGAAGATAACTAATTACAGGCAGCTTACTAAATTAGAAACATTCTTTTATGGACATCTTGTATTACTTATAATAATAGATTTGTAAAGTCCATTTTCAGAAAGTAAATAAGTTCGATCTCCCCAGTGAAATATTATCATTCAGCAGCATCACAAGGATGATGAAATAACTGCCATTTAATTATAACTTAAGAATGCTCGAAGACAACACTCGCTTAATGCTAATGGTGACCACTTCTAACATTTGCTGTGAGGTCACCCACTTCTCAAACATTGCAGTAAATTTTATTAAAGAATAAATAGAGAAACATTTTCCAATTATTATTAAATTTTATTAAATTATGACTATCGGAAACTTTATTAAGTTGTGACCATTAGTTTGATTTTTATAAGCAAAAATCAATGAATGGCAATCAGTGGGACAATTTGTGTATGGTATAATACTAAAAAAGAAAATTGGAAAAAATACAAAAAAGTACACAAAAAAAACTGCAACATCAATAGTGGTAATAAGTCTGAATATCCAGTGTGCAGAATACAAGAAAATATTAATAGAACTAATTTCTTCTGCTTCCTAACCTAATTAAACTATTTTCTATAAATAAACTAGAATCATTTTAATTTAAGCTTCATTTAACCAATACAAGCATTACTTAAAACAAATGTAGAAAAAATATCCAATTCAAATGTAAAAGTCAATAATTTAAAATCAATACAGTCAAACCTTATTAAAATAACAAATTAAAAACATAAAAATTTCAGAATTTTTGAATTCAAATCCAACATCTAGAAAAATCAACATTATGCTATGAATGCTTTAACTGCAGTTATAAGAGGAGATAAATTAAAGTGAAGATTTGGAAAATAATAAATTTAATTTGGTGAAATTTCATTTTCATTATTTTCAATTGGAAAATAATTTTAATCCTATTATCATTTGGAATATGATGCCGAAACTAGTTTCACTTATAAATTAACTGAATTTCATTTTTAATTTATCAAATTCATTCTAGACAAAATACTAGTACACCTACTTCAGAAAATTTATTTCAAACCAAAATTCCAACATCATACATTTCAATTTAACAAGGTTTTACTGCATATTACATTTCCTACTTTTATTATTTTATAGATGACTTAAAGGTTTTTAAGGATTTTTATGACCAATTCCTTGCATTCTACACACCTAGAGCAGTAGCGGAGAGTTTCTCTAACACTCCTGACACACTTAGATAACCTAAAGAGTAGAATAAGGAAGGGAAAACAAAATAAAAAAGGTGAAATGTGATATTGCGTGTTTTCAAATAATAAAATTCTTGCAAAAATACTTAACATATACATTTTATAAAAATATAAAATATATAGGGGAAAAAATTAAGGTTCATTCACAAAGAGTTACAGGATAAATTCTATACAAAAGGAATTAAAAAAAAATTGAAAGCAGTAAGTGTTAAAATCTATTTCAAGCACTTATAATGATTTTATTATGGCACCAATATGCAGGTTTCAATCAGGCAGGGAAAAAATGATTTTATTATCGCATTAAAAAAAAAAAAAAAGTGAGCATTAGAAGTGACGAAGAGTAAAGAGAGGATCATAGAAAATTTTTCTTGAAAGAATTTTAAAATAGTTTTTAAGGGTGTTAATAACTGTTTGGATTACACTATTATTGAATATACATGTGCAATGAAATGGAAAATGAAAACAATAAGCATTTTGCATGTCACAAATAAACATGCAATTAGTAAGGAATAATAGTGTAAATGAAAACTTCTAAACTACTGCCATCGGCAAAAGATTTTTCTGACAAACGGTCTCTAAATTATTCAATTTCTTTTAGTGTACTAATTAAATAAATTTCAAAATTCAAAAAAAAAAAAAAAAAAAAAAAATCCACCCTAAAACACTAACTTTTTTCCATTTTATTAAGCTCTGCATCAGCTGTACGAGCAGTTTCGTCAAACCAATCACCTAATTCTCTAAGTTTACTTCCTGCTAAAACTATACCATCTTTTACCCAAGCAGTTTCTGTAAAAACAAACAAATAAATAAAAAGTCAAATTGGAAAATTTATTTTTATTCTAAAATGGGACTTCAAATTTCAGGAAAAAAAATTACATCATTCTATGGCTTTACAATATACTGCATACACATTTCAGCATCAGAAAAAATGTTAAGTCAAACCCCGTTATTACAAATCTGAGTGGACCAGAAATTTTGTTCATGTTATCCAGGATTTGTATTATCAGATCATGAAAGGAAACCCCGAATGGTGCAGAGTTATTAACCAAGCCTCAGACAACATTGTTAAAAATTATCGTCATTCATTTATTTCAGATAAATATTTGGTTTATTTACGTGGACGAATATACTTGTTTGTAATAACATTAATCACAGAACTATACAATTTGAAAAGATCTCATGGGACATCATTGCCATACATTATAAGATAATGAAACATGAAACAGTGAAATCAAAATGCAGTGAATAAGAATATGAATAGTGCATATTCTGAGCAATGCATTGAAATACTCATGTTTATATAAACACTGAAAACCAATCTGAAACGAAATTACTAAGATGTCAAATCCTTGTCTCCTTGTTCGTTTACACAGAAAGAACAAAGTAGAATTTGCAGGTCTTCTCACTGTTCATTTAGGCTAAGAAACAATAAGAATTATTTGTAGCAATAAAGATTTTTCTTACAATAAAGATCTCAATTTATGTATGAATTTCTTCATTTTATTCATATTATCTGGAATTAGACTTAAGAAAAATTTTATTAAATGACTAAAAAAAATCATATTAAGCGATAATTTGTATTAACCAGATTCAACTGCATAAACGCTTTAATACAAAAATATTAAAATCCTGTGTAATACAGGACTTAAGATGCTTTGACTTCTTAAGAAAGTTACAAATTCTCAGTCATTTTTCAAATTAAGACAAAAATAAAATAGAAAAAGGCAGTTTCTTAAAAGAATTTCTAAAAAAATGATGTTGCGACTTAAACGCTTCAACTTGGGACACTTCAGAGGAACCAATTGCATCCTAAATACAAGGATTCCTTGTACTAATTTTATTCAGACGTAATAAAAAGAATACACGCTATCTTGGATCTCTACAAGAGGTGCTCAAAATGGTTGCCATTAGCATCCAGACATGTATTATATGGTGAACTGCTGCCAAAGTCTCCAGTGGGACTGCTGCTCAAGGACCAATTTACCAGGGGTAAATGTCTGATGTGGATTATCATTAAGAGATTTAATAGGACTATTTTCTTTGAAGGTAGAGTTACTGATCATGCATACCTTGACATGCACATCCATTTTACTTAACTTAACCAACCATATACATCCATTTTACATTTGATACACAGCCTTCATGGAAATGATGAATTTTTCTTGCGTAGTATCACACCATCACCAAGAAGTGCAAGATTAGAATATGTAAAACCACTGGATAGGATGTAGAGATGCAGATGAGTTCCCCACACATTCTCCTGATTTAACACCTGAAGACTTTCACCCAGGAATCCTAAAGTATGTTGTGTATTGCAGAAAACTGACTACACTGGCAGTCCTTCAGGAAGAAATTGAAACAGCAAGTGCAGCAATCCCAAGCAGTTGTTTGCTGTACATAGCTGTCTGGAAGCTAATGGCAACCACTTTGAGGTCAAAGGTAACTTTGTATTCATCTCGTGATATCTGAATAAGCTTTGTATTAAAATGTTTAAACAAACTTTTCTTCTGCTGAAATGTGTATACGTTTTTTGGCAGATTCTATATATATATATATATCCTAATGAAAGAAGTATATACCAATATCAGGGATGGCAAATGTATCCACTATTTTTGTCTTGAAATCTATTAAGGATGACCTTAAATCATTCATAGTCTCAGGTGGTGGCATTAAATCTTCAAACCAGCTGAAGTCTGGAAAACCATTCCGCCATTCATCGAGTTTCTAAAATAGATAATGAAAAATCAGAATTAAAAAAATAAATAAATAAAAACTCTTTCCATTTCACTAATTAAAAATTTGACAACTCAAAGAAATTAATTAAACAAACAAATGCATCATTGAGACACTTTATTTAAACAGGCCAATGAATTTTCATACCATTAAGCTTTTACTCAATATTTTTTTCCATCTTGTGAAAAGTTCGAATTTACTGATTTCTTAAACCAAATTCTTATGAGATGCTATATATTAAGGCACTTTCCATCAGCATCATATAGATTCTGCTTCAGTAACTTCATTTACTGGGAAAAATGTTATTACAAGAGTGTGAAATTTTGGCCTCAAAGCAGATGAAAGAATAAAATCTGTTACAATAGCCCCCACAAATGCAGATGATGTAATTGCCATTTGGATAATTAAAATGCAATGCTTACCTCCCAAAATGGGTCTTTAACTCTAAATTTTCATTATCTTAAAATGCTTTAAAATTTTTATGCATTTAAAAACGATTTTAGTTTCTTTACAAGCATACAATCATAATTTACCAATTATACAGTTAGTTCTCAACCCATCCACTTCTGTCACAACCTCATGGCTGGGTTCGGCATTCATCCTCAGCTCAAGTCCAAGCTACTCCCAAATAAAAATGTCAATTGTGCTAAATGTTGAAAAATGAGCCTTATGGGTGATTTTTCTACAGCCCTTTTGTATTGCTGGCATCACGATTACTTAACAGATGAACTATATATGATTATGTGATATATAACATTCCATTTTAAACTTCCTTACAAGTTTTCATTCCTAGATCCCTATCCCTGTGAACAGTTTCTTTAGTACAGTTATGCACCATAGAGCATCCTAATTACATGTTAAGATAGGATATGGTTGCTGTATGGTCATTACATGTAAATAAACATGTGCAAAAAACTACTGTACACTCCCATAACAAAACTGCGTTAATACTCATCACAACTTAATATTTTGCCATTAAATACATTTTCACAAAATGTCTCCAAGTCTAATGCTTAACATATGCTTCAGAGAGACATTAGTATAACTGCCTTGAATATGTCTAGGGCCCATAATAAAGAGATAAATGCATGGATGTCAACAGTAACCACAAATAGAAGGTTCGAAAGTACAAAAAAGCCATAGTTGTTTTGTAACATGCTTCTTTTTGAATTTTTTTAGTGTAATAAATTTTTACAACATATATAATGAAATAAACATAAAGCAAAAACTCAAGGAGTGATTCTATGGGTTATTTTAAAAATCTTTGTCCTTTGATGATTTTCAGAATGCCGCTTTGTTTTGAAGAAACAGGGCGATAAAGGTTTTCGACAAAAACAATTTTTATTACTTCTATACTAACTGCTGAAAATAACTACCACCAGCTAGGATGTACGAATCCAATCATCTCTTCATTGACTGCCAAACTTTCAAAACCATCAGGATTGTTTCTTATTGCATTACACCCATCAACTATATGATTTCTGAAATCTTCTACATTTTCCACTGGCATAATGCAAACTAATGACTTCAAACGGCCTCTATAACCAATAGTTTCTTTTTTCAATATCTGCAGTAAATTGGTGTGTGTGCAAAAAACAGCAGTTTTTAGTAATCAGAAAGTTGTTAAAAGTTATCACTATTTTTTATGTTGAAAAACTTTATCATTTTGATACAAAGCAGCATTCTGAAAATCATCAAAGGACTAAAGATTTTTAAAATAACCCAAAGAATCCATTTCTTGAATTTTTTTCCTATGTTAAGTAAACACCCTGTATATGTCTATCATGGTGTACAAAATATTTCGATATGCGAAAATAATTGATTGTAGCCGATGCACTTGTTCTATGCCTTATAGTAAATCAATCACTAACATCTAAAATTCACAGTCTGAGCAAATGGAATTTTTCATGGTTGCAGTTTTAAATCCCAGCCCTGCTCCGATTTCATGTTGCTTGATCAGATACTAAATTTTTATATAATCAAGAAACAAATTTTGTGTCTAATGTTAAAAAAAATTTACAGGGTGAAGAAATGTGACTTTCCCTTATCGTAATATGATTTCGGCTTCTTATTCTTTAAAAGCATGTGCCATAAGAAGCTTTGTGCTCCTATAAATTTCTATGTCATCATTTTTTTTTTCTTGTTGGTTAACAGTTAATGTTTGAAAATTAAAATATTTTTTCATTACTGATTAATTAATGAAAGATAACTACATTGTAGGGTTTGAATGCAGGCTTCTTTATTTCGAAAAAAAATTTTTTTTTATATAACTATGTACATATTTTATTATTTTTTTACAGAAAAATTAAATTTTATTAAAAAAAAAAAAATGGGAATTTGGTTAATTTTCTCTCTAATAAATTAATTCAAAATTTAAAACAGAGATTCTCAACCAGGGAGGTATTCCCCTACAGGGGAAATTTTAGGGGCTTATGGGGGGCGGGGGGGATTGAGACCACTGTTCAGCTAAATGTGATGTTCCCTATATTGGGAAAGGGGAATGGTATTCTGAATTATGGTGAAAGGATGAATTGAGCAAAAGAAAGGTTGAGAACCACCGACTTAAAATGAGCATCGCATTGATTCACTTTCATTTCACACCTTGGTTTATTTTTACCTTGTGAATGGATATTCCGCCTCCCACCGCGGTGCCCAGTACCAAGTATCTTAATTTTAAGACACCCCGGATGGCCCTAGCCACTACGCCCAACATAATACTCCTCCTGTGCGCATCTGTTAAGACAAAGCTCGGTTTACATAGGACGTGTTTCGGTAATTTGAGGCATGTGTGATGCGCTCGTATAGAACAAGCTGGTCTTCCGGACAGTTTCATCGGACGCCGGCTCGTATAGTGACATCCTCTCAAATGCAGAGTACGCAGCCTTTTAATACAATCGTGACCGGCTTGAGACATTATAACGGTCCTAGGAAAACACCAAAACAGGAAATTAAATGGAAATATACATAAACATTGTTAATATCATTTTAATATTTCATTAGAAAGATCAAGCTTATTCTACGATTGGAACACCTGGTATCTTACCCAAATCGTTCAAGATGTAGTATAAATAGCTTATCCATTCTGGGAATGAATTGTGATACTCTATATTACTCGAGAGCTTTAATAAATGTCACTAATATTGCATAACAGAGCCATGATTTGAAATACAACAACGAACTATCAGAGGTGATATATTTTGCTCTTAAAAAATTCTCGAATTGAAGCGTTGTTATTGCATATGTTGAGATATACTATCGCTGAGATTTTTCTTTGAATTTTAAATTTTTTAACGTAGTATTAGAACTCTAAAAACTAAAATAACCATAAGTATTTTATTTTATTTTCACATTATCCACTAAAATGCGATCTTTTTTCTGTATCGAAAAGTATATTTAATCTTTTTATAAAGTTGTTTCAGATTTTGGTAACTTAGCGGTATCTTTAGCTGACATTAAGCGAGTTGATCTCAAGCCTTATTGGTCGTCGTTGTACGGAGCATGCGTAGTGGATACCGGAAGAAAAATGCCCTTATTCCAAACAGCGTGGTGGGAAGTTCAGGCCGAGCTAAGCGAACTGAGGAGGTTTAATCGAGCACCTGAATAATTCGTCCCAGGATTAAATGGCCCACCACAGATTTTAAGACACAGTCCGTCTGAATTCCTTCTACATGAGTGTTCCAATTTTTGCAGGCTTCCGTAAAAATGATGGAAGATGACATTGCTCTTGCTCAGGCTCTGGCCAGCATGGATTTTAACCACGATTCTTCCGATGAGACCCCGAAAAAGAGCAACAACGTCGTTATTAAAAAGAAATTAACCGGTTTTAGGTACAGGTAACTTAAGATTTTATATTTTTAATTATTATTTCATTTTTTTTCAGGTATTAATTTTTTTAAAAATTGTTTTGATTACTTATTTGTTTTATTTTTATATTTTCTTCTCGCTTATTTTTCAGTGCGCTTTTCAAAGCAAAAAATTTTTCCCGCCAGCTGATCGCTAATATTTTGCGTAGAAATTTAAAAAAAAAATTTTTTAAGGATAAAAAAAAGCTTAAAATTTTAAAAAAATGTCGCAAAAGTTTTTTTCTTTATATGAAAAATCAAGAATTGAGTTGGCTTGAACCAGCTGTCTCGTTTGAATGAGGGGAGAAGTTGCCTGTCGTTTCGTTGGGGCTGCCGATCGTCGGTGGGCAAGTCGAATGAAGAAATTGTCTGCTCCGATTTTCTAGATCACATTTTGCCTGTCCTCCTTTCCGAGATAATTTACTACATTATTAAGTAAAACATCGCACGTGGAGGCCTATTGATTTGCATTTAAAGTATTTCCATTATCGAAAGACGTAATGGGCATCGCGAATCCCTGCTGG
The DNA here is from genome assembly GCA_023313115.1 of Rhysida immarginata. Lineage (NCBI taxonomy): Eukaryota > Metazoa > Arthropoda > Chilopoda > Scolopendromorpha > Scolopendridae > Rhysida > Rhysida immarginata. The sequence continues at coordinate 19,466,340 of JAHWFO010057280.1, forward strand.
CGTTTCTCAAGAGGCTTCTTCAAAAAATATTTTAAGGTCATAAAAGAAAGATTTGGAAAATAATCACCTTGCGTGTAATTAAGCTGAATTTTGTTTAAAAATGAGATAAGAAAATGTTATTTTTATTATTTTTTAATTTTTAAAACCGAATTTAAGTAATTCAGTATTTTTGCGTTGAAGTTACTACTTTTCACGCACTTGCGAGCAATCCGTTTGGTATACTTACTTTAGAAGTTGTTTACTTTATTAACATGAGTTGATTTTTTAAGCAGGTATTTATCTCGTTTTCCTTCTTTTCCGCATTGAAAAAAGCTAAAAAGAAGGAAAATAAAAAAAAATTTACAATAATCATTACCAAATAAAAAAAAAAAATTGATTATATTATTCTTCCAGCTCCCGGTTTTTTTTTTTCTTTTTTTTTTTTTTTTTTCCATTAAAAGACGTACTGATTTCGTGAATATTGTTTTAACAAGTATGGAATGTCTTATAAAATTGAAGACTACCAGAATCATTTATTCGAAGTGCTAACAAAAAATAAATTGAAACCTTGAATTGGAAAATTTTTTTCCCCCACCGCTGCTTTTGGAGGAGCGTTCAACCGGAAAATCCTTTCTCAAACTGGAAGACGCGCGTCTTCTCCTTTCCAAAGTGTTTGTTTCCTTAAAACTGGAAGAGAAAGCATTCGAGAGGCCTTTTTTATCGAATGTCACAAGAACTGCGCTGACACTGTTTAAATATTTGCTTTGCCCGTGATCAGTTTTGTTTTGTTTTGAAGTAAAGTTCCAGTGAATTTTTCATCGCTCTTCATTTGTGGTTTCTTAAAGATATTTTGAAACAAGATGGTTTTATCATTAACTTTATGAATCAAATTATATAATAATTAATGCAGCGAAGATCTCTGAAAAAAGCGTATACACGAGGAGTACATGTATAGAAATGTAAAAATTGGTTATAATGTAATAAGGTTATTCCTCTCATTATAATGCGAGCAGCTGTTGTATATCTGTACAAGGAGCAAAGCGAATCTCTTATTTTCGTCCTATAATTGCCGTTTTGCTCATGAAGTTTCATAAAAAGTAATTGCATTGTTTTATACATTCTGTTTACCATTTATTATTTTACTCTTATATCCTTATCCTTGCGATTTTTTTTGTGTCCACGCAGGCGATTTGCTTTATAACGTTCATGAAGGATTTTCATGGAAGCCGATACATGGACAGGTGTTGAAACGCCAAGCCTTTCAGAAGGTTTTTGCCTTAAAATGTAGACTGAGAGCATTTTAAAGCTAAGGTCATCCGATTGCAACAGGTTGCGTAAAAAAATCGATAAGCGGTCGTTAGCGGTGATTCTTTTTTCATTACTCAGTGTCTTATTTTCCTCTTGGTTTCGCCTTATCTTATTCATTTTCCTGACTTTATTAAGATAACAACTCCAATTGAGAAGATGGTGGAAGAAATGAAATTTCAACTTGGGGTGCAAATCGGTTCCGTCTTCTATGAGTATCCTTCGCCGTCATCTCCTCTTGTGGTTTGCGGAGCACTTGAAGAATCATGGCATCGGGAAGGGGGTGAGAGCATAATTACAAAGCCTTCTAGGAGAGTCCCTTTTATGTTCTGATTCAATTTTTGAGGCTTACGGCCGGAGGAACTCATGCTGAATGCAATGATAATAATAAGGCGGGCGAAGGGTGAGTCTGTTGACAGCGGCGAACCCGTTAAACACGGGTCTAATAGTAGCCTCAGAGTCAGATGCTATCGGTCGACATTCGAAGAAATCACCCCACCTCGTCATCTTCCCTCTTATCGGCCTCCATCTCACCCATCTCCTTCATCTTGGGGTCGAATTCTAATGGATTTCTTCTCCGTGACTACTTGCCTCGGCTATCCTTCCCACCTCCTCCTCCCGTTTTTCTTCTCACCTCATATTTCTTGTCTGCCGACATTCTCTTCATTATTTCGGGTCGATCCATTTTTCCTTCATTAATGAATCTGTAAACAAATTGGAGTTGAAATGACGTATGCGTATCCCTGCTGTTCTTCGACATATTTTACCTTAAATTATTTCATTTGAACCTTCGATTTGCTGATTTGTAATGTCTACATACAGAGGACCGCTGGCATTTCATGAACAAAAATCGAAAATTAATTACGCTTTTTAAAAAGTTGAGATAATGAAAGGAACCTCTCTCTCTCTCTCCCCCCCGTCTCCCGCATTCTGATAATTGCATTGTAAGAGTCAGGATAAATGATTCCTCGAAGCGCTATTTTTTTTTGTCTCCATTCTCACCGAAGTAGTCTTTCAACTTGGAAATGATTTGCTCAACGTACGATGAATGTAAGAAAAAATAAATAGAAAATAAATGAAAAGGTGTTTTGACTGTTTTAATTTGAAAGCTCTCTACCCTCTTCTATTTCATCATTCAGAAGTTCTTCTGGCTTAGGCTCCTTGCTTGAGCATGATCAATGCATTGCCAGAATCTAGAGAAAAGAACAATACAAAAAATATCAGGCAAATTCTGCTTCATTCGTCTCCTTTACAAATACTGGATCTATAGAATCTAGCAAGTAGATATTACTTTGGGCCTGTACCCCTAGTTACGTATACATAAAATACCTCGATTTCTACACATTTTGGATTATAGAGTTCGTAAAACATCCGAAGTTATTTAAAATCATATAAAAGTAAAGCTTCTTTTGCCTGGTTAAAAATACATTCATCTCCAGGCTGAAAACTTTACATGGAAATCATTTTGTTTGCCGTCTCTTTGCCAACTTAATGGATCGAATTATGTTGTATTATATGTTAATTAATTGGATAAATAAATATGTATTTTGTTATGTTAACTTAATGACACTTTATGGTTCCATAGATTACATGTTGCGCAAATGTTTATACAAAGTTCAATGAAAATGCCAAAAAAAACGACTGGTTCATTAGTCCTTAACGTATTGTAAACTTGGAAACAGAATGGTAAAACCCTGAAAAAAGCTGACGTTTTGGAGAGACAGAGACTATCCTTTGTCAAATCAAAATATAAATGGGCAAAGGGTAATCTCGATCCGAAATGTCAGCTTTTCGGGCTTTTTTTTTTTTTACCACTCTGTCCACTTTTGTTTTATTCCAGGGTTTATTGTCTCGTTCTTTTCTTCTATATCGTCATCTACACTTATTTTACTAATATTTTCTATCGAATAAGCATTTTATTCTCCTTAAGACGGATTTGTTCAGTTAATATTTGATATTTAGAGCATAAAATTTTACTGGATAGAGCTCTGTTGATGTATATTTTAACTTCCTCAAGCTGTATCGCTAGCTGGTTTCCACAGTTTCTGGCTTTTTTAATATGGATTACGTTCTGAATCTCCGCTTCTACAAAAAAAAATAATAATTGGATTATTTCACATAAAATAATTCCAGATAAAAATGCAAACTGGCAAGGTTTTATGGAACCATCAAATTTTCTTTTAAACTTTGTTAGTGGGAAGGCAATAAATATTTATTATGGTAATTATGCAGCAAGCTCATCTAAAATAGAAGTTTTATGTAATTCAAGAAATGTCATTGTTAATAAAGCATTAAATGGTGACTATTATTCTAGAAGTTATTATTTAAAAAGGTAAAATAAGACATTTTCACCGTCGTTATATTTAGCTTTTATTGCTTTTGCCCTCGCTTCTAAGACCATTAAGTAAGAAGTCAATCGACCAGAATCCCCAGAGGATAAGACGAATTGGCGATTTCGAATCCCCTCTAGAATATACATTTTTTTCCTATTCGTCTTCTGGTTTTGTGTCGTTTGCAATTAAGTTGTCGTTTGTCAGTCTCCTTTGAGGTTGCGTCCGATTCGGCTATTCTCTTCTTCGGCTGGGTGATTAAATAGAAACATTTGCGTTCATTCGGATATGCAAAGAGATGACTCATGTTTTTGACATTCATCCACCCAGCTCTTCCACCACCGCTGCCATTCCACCCCTTGTTTAATTAATTTTCTTACCAAATACTTCATCAATGTTAGCATTGTGTTGCCTTGCGAGGTTACACTTGAAGACAAGGTGGACTACAGAAAAAAAAAATTGAGTGCGGACGATTGTAAATGGCTGTTTGTTTGCTTATTTATTATTTTGTGTTTAGGGCGGCGTATCCGTATTTTGTTGCCCTAGACTGGACTGGGGGGAGGGGGCATCTTCATTATCAAATGCATAGACGAACATTTATATGCAGAAGCAATTCATGAGGAAAAAAATGTTTAAAAATAAGGTTGGACTGTCTTAAATTTCCTAAGAAATGAAAAACATTTAGCATTTGGACAATAATTGCTGTAGCTGATTCATGGAGTAGAATTTTTATGGTGCATTTGAAGGATTTCCTCCATTCTCTTTTTTCTTAAAAATTATATTTGGATATTTTGGTTGTTTTTTCTGGGGGGTTTTTTGGAGGGGGGAGTTACTCTTTAACATATATATAAGGAAATAAACACTCTTAAGATTCCATATAATTTTGTCATAAGACTCTCAGGAAAACCATTTTTAGGATGAACATCTGGTAATTGAAATTGAATACAACTGAATTGATAAACATTAAAATAAAGTGTTCCGACGAAAATAAAATTGCTTTATATACAAATATGAAACGAAATTTTGATCAGTTCATCTGCATATTGGTGTAAGTAAATGAATGAGAGAGAGAAGGATAATTACCATGATTCCACATTTGGGCCATTACATTCTCTTAAAGTTAGTTTTTCTATATCTCTAAGTAAGAAGGTATTGTATGGAATTGTTACCTTAGTCTTTCAGTATAACTAAACAATATAAAATCTTTTGGGGGGAAAAATGATTTGAGCTGCATAATTATATATTTAACCTAACTCGAACTTTACAGTCTGTGGAATCTTTTTCTTTTTCTCTTACCCATTCAAGTGGGTCATAATTCTTACGGTAGAAAATGAAAAAAGAAACTTTAAGAATGAACCTTTAAATGCAACTCTTTGTCAGTTTCACAGCATTTGACCCCCAAGATACGCTTTTGGCTGAAAATCCAATCTACGATATGTTAATTTTATTTTTTTACCTTTCGCAATTACGCATTCAAACTTGCAAACTAGATACAAGTTTAGTTTGTTACTTGTTATAAAAGTTAAACGATCCGCTTTGTATTTCGTCCCTTCCAGTCTTTTTTGTAAGATTCATAAATTTCTGGTTTAAAAAACACACAAAAGTTACTGGTTATAATGTGTGGTGTCCATTTATTGTTTTATGACCTGTTCAGGGGCTAATCAAAACGCAGCTGTAAAAAGCAGTGAAATTGATTTATGTTTATTTTATAACTTTATTGCTGTCCGAGCCCTCTTGTCTTGGAGTTTTACTCACCCTAAAGGACTGAAATTGTTTCGAATAATAACAATTAATACAGTGTTTTTAAAAATAAATCAATCATATCCAAAATCGTATAATTTTTTTCCTATTTTTTTCTCATTTCCCATGCACTTGAATTCGTTTTTCTTCCTCACATTGATCATTGACCCCCAGAATGTTTAAAGAGGCATAGAAAACTATGAAGGAAGTGAAACCACAAGGAAATCAGACGATTGTCGCATTGCACAAATGGCTCGACTTTCATATTTATATGGGGCCACAGAAAAAGAAACTTTTTTTCTTCTCCCATGACATTTGTAAAGGGCATTTTTCGAAATTTTTATAATGTTACCAGGTAGTAATGAAATAAGCCAGCCAGATTTGTTTGCACTTTAAGTGTTTGCACTGTGTTCTGTTTGTTCTTCAAAGGTTAATTGGATCTGGTCATCACCATCTTCATTCGGCAGCTCAAATTTCAGGTTTTTCGTCCAGACAACGAATTCGAGCGAATCATCACTAAATGAACAAGGTTAAGGGAGGGGATGGTTAGCGTTGTTTTTTTGTTGTTGTTTTTTTTTCTTTCTTTTTTAACTTGATACCGTTGGTTGCAGGTGTTGTAATGTATTCTCCAGTTAAATTGGGTCGTATTTTATAGCGATCGGCCGCAGGTATTTTTACCTCTTCTTGAAATAACCCTCCTCTCGGCGATTATAGCACTTTATAAGGCAACAAGCTGTGTGGAAGGAAACCCATAAAAATTTGCATCCATAAAAAGTTGAGTGAAAGGAAGGTGTTGGTTGAAAGAGGTGGGCAATCATCGTCATCATCGTCGTCGTTCTTTTTCATTCGGTTCCACCTTTTGTTAATGTGAATAGAAATCACTTGCTCCGGGGACGGTTGAGTCAATTCATTCAACGCTTGAACTTTTTTTTTTTAAATTCAAACGCTGTAGCATTTAAAATATTTTTTAAAACGTTTATATCTTTGAATATGTAATACGCATACATTAGAGAGCGCAATTAATTAATAGGGTTAATACTAGATCGATGGAGATAACCTACATTCTTGATATAAAGCTTTTAAACCGTATTAACTTCATGATAATTTTTGAGGGCATTAGATAACTGATAGGACTGAAGCTGAATATCTGAATAATTTCTACGCTTTTTTTTTAATGACATCTGAATTTTTATGATTGTTGCATCACAAACTTGGTCGATTATATGGGGGTTGTCTAGAATACCACAAAATTGGAAAATTCTCTTGAGCTCATTCCACGACATTTGCTATCGACGTTAAAATGTTCGTATGCACACTATTTATGTACATCGAAAGGGACTTAATGCTTAATAAAAGATTAAACCTGTAGAAATACTTAACAATAGAGAACGTTTTTTGGCGTCGACTTTATTTTTCTACCGGGAAACATACCATTGTGGATTTCGCAATTTGAATATAAGAACCTTTCTATTACTGAAGCTCTCTATCGACTCAAACGTCATGATTTTTCAATTGAAAAATCATTACCTATGCTTGGAGACGCATCTCCAGTTAATAATTATTATTATTATTGACTCAAACGTTATTTGCGAAATACCCTTTGAAGAACTCCCATTAACCCATTCACTAACTTAGAGTAGTCCATTGCTGCATGATTAAGAAATTTTTAAAGAAACCAGTAAACCTATTGTATTTAATAGGTTAATGGTGTGTTAACAAGTGTATATAGGCTATATCGTCTTCGGCATGTAGGAGATAATAATTTTGGCCGATTACAGTTCACATCCGACTGTAGCTTCAGAAGGCGTGGCCCGTTAAAGATCGCTTGACATTGCCGCAAAACTTAACGAGGCGAGTGTGCAACAATGCATTTGGAAAATGGAATTGACGACGCCCTGAAAATTACATATATACTAAGGAAACAGGCTAAGTGTTATACTGGTAATGTTAAAACAATAGGGACATTGTTTCCGATCTCATTGGTCACATGGTCATGCCAGGTTCTTTATGACTAATAGTCATGGTCATTTATAATCCCGAAATTCGAAAAGTAATAGCTCAAATTGGTAAGTTTCGGTTTTGTTCTAAAAAGGTGGAAAACGATCCTATACATGTGTGAAGTCTTTAAACACTTTCATGTTGATATGGTACAGTATTAAAAGCCATTTTATTTTTGTTGAATTGCAGGTTTAGAATTCTACTTAGATGAAATTTATAATTTAATGGAATTTTTACGTGATTTAAACGAGGACTTAAATTTCGCGTAATTTGCTCCACTGTTTTTGTAGTTTTATTACACTGATGTCCTATAATATGGAGCTCTTGTTAATAAAACTTATAGGGGTGTTTATTATCTTCTGTGAACCAGCTTTATCATTATTATTTACTAAGTATCTCCTTGGAATTTTATTAAGTTTTTTTGTGGCTGTCTGTGGGGAGAGCGGCAAATGGAAATTGAATGGGTGCACGAAGTGAGTTTTGTGGGCAGGCGAAGGGTGAAGGTGAGCTTTCACACTCCAAATGTCAGCTATTAAATCACAAACTGGCTTCTAAGAGAACTTTGGAGGAAAAAAGGATTTCTCTTAAAGAGAATAGGTTAACAATTTTTTTTTTTGTCCTTTTTATTTTATTTTTTTTTTCCTCTTTCCGTTTCCTTTTTTGCTTCATCTTTTTTTCTTTCTGTTATCAAGCATTTAATGTCCTATTACGTAACATTTGTTTTCATTTTCGCTGGTTTATTTTAGATTGTCTGCGTAATATCCGTTAACTAAATTAAAACGTTGAGGTGAAATTTAATATAAATTTTAATGATATATATCATTGAACTAAACCTCAACTTAAAAAAAAACAACAGAAAATCTAAAATATAATAGAATTCAAATTTGAATTTATATAAATTCTATCAAAAATTTCTTAATCTCAGAATATCCGCTTTATAAATGTTTATAAAATTATTTAAATTATTATCAAAAATCTCCAAAATGTCTGTAAATTTTTTTTTTTTTTTTTTACTCTTATGAAATAATTCAAATTTGACATTTTGGATATCTCTATTCAAATTTTCACATACAGTCGATATCGTTTATAACGACCGCCAAGGGACCATGAAAAATCGGTCGTTATATCCTACTGTCGTTATAAACGATATTGGCCTTATCTGGTCGTTACGCTTCACACCAAAGTCAATAATTTTCTCTTACTCTGATTGGAATCAGTCTCCAGCTACCAAATATTGTTAGCGTTTTCTTCCACAATTAAGGATTTTCTTTTAGAAGTCTTTCTTGTTAATACAACTGCGACAGCCACAAGAGCTCGGCTAGCTCGGACTGAAAAGTCCGTTTTCTGACTCAAAAAAAGATTTTTATCGCTAAAACAGAACTAAAGATCCGCAAAAAACCGCTGAATTCAATTATACTAAAGCAATTGAATTCAGTGGTTTTTTTGCATAATTTAGTGCAAAATTCCTAAATTTAACTGAATATCCGCTAAGTTGACAACACTGAAACTGACTGAGTGATGAAAGCGAACGGCGACGATCCACATAGCCCTCAAAAGCGCACGTCCAAGGAAATCTTTCCCATCGTTACATCACCTCTGTCGTTATATCCGATAAGGGATCCTCATTTCGGTTGAAAAGTCTGTCGCTATACCCGGTTTCCTCGTTAGAGCCGTGATATTTTTTGTTGTAATTTAAATAGGAAACCAAATTAAGAGAAAAATCTGGTCTTTATATTCGGTGTAACCGATGTCGTTTAAACAATTTTGATGTATTTCTTAAAACGAAATTTGCTTTGGTTTTTAATTTTGTTGTCTTCAGTTGTGGACTAGTTTTTAATAGTCTCTGAAATACTCACAATTCAGCCAGCAAACGCAACATTGTACAGTGGTCGCTCGGTTTTTATCACTCGCACATTGAAAACGTAATCAAAAAGTCCAAGATCTGTCATCTACGAGAAGATCATCTATTATAGAGCAAATGGGATAGGGATTCGAAACAGGTTGTGAACCATTGATCTAGAGATCCAGAATATAATCGAGAATGCTTTAATATTGAATTAAATAAACAATTCGTATATCTCTAGATGAGACCTTTTTGATTTTGTCTTCAATGAGTGCGACTAATAAAGTGAAAAAACCGAGTGGCTACAATGTTGTGGGTTCCCTGACACAACGGGACATGACAAATCGGGACAAGACAGAACGGGACATAGGCAAAACGGGACATAGACAAAACGGGACATAGACAAAACGGGACAGAATCATGATGTTTAAAATCATCGATTCATCGTCACACAAAATAATCGATGTTTCGTTACATCGATTCAGTGCCACACAGAAACGTTCCACGAAAGTTTATAAAATTTTCACTAAATGCTCACTTATACTGTATAAGATATCAGAGGACAGTTACCCTTCATGGCAAGGAAAGGACTTAGTCACATATAGCCGATGACTAGTATAAATGGATCCCCTGAGGTCGCTATTTGGTTTCCGATAGCACAGAGGTCCCCTTAGCTTTTTTGGGACTCCTCCCGGAGTCCTATTGATCATATGCCTAACATGACACGATGTACCACCGGATGGCGTGACCCCTCCCGTCACGTATAATTGGCGTAATTACATCTTTAAACATACAATTACAATCAAATCCATGTCTTAATATTGTCAAATATCAATTGACCTTACCGTCTTGTAAGTATTTACAAAAATGAGTATACTCTTCTACATCCTGCATACTACATGCATTTTGACCAGGATAAACGTTTAATATAAATATAAGTCGTTAATTATTCAAAATGAGATAATTTAATCAACATTGTAAAAATTATTTACATTCAAACTTTCATATATTGAAACTTTTGGAAAACAAAATGCCTGATTAAAGGATTATTTCGATAAAATAATTTATGTATTTTATACTTTTGTTATAATATTCAGAGTCGAACTAATCCTCAAGATTCAAAATCTTGCGTGCCCCGTACACTATATCATACAAAGATAAGCTAACTTTTAAGCTATTGGGTTCATACCCCACTCATAGGTTCTACCTTCTCAAATACTTATTATATTAACATTCACTCATACATTAATTGCGGGCACGCTAATTGTGTCATTGTCCGTTTTTGTCATCGTCCCGTTTTGTCATTGTCCCTTTTTGTCACCGTCCCGTTCCGTCCTTTCCCGTTTTGTCTGTCCCGTTCTGTCTTGTCCCGTTCTGTCTGGTCACCAATGTTGTGTTTGCCGGATATCCATTGCGAGAACTTGTGAGTGTAAAGAATATCAAAAAAACTAATCGATATTTAAATTAAAAAAAAAAAAAAAAACTATGTAAAAATTTGGATAGAGATATCCAGAATCTCTAATTTGAATTGAATTATCTGATAAGAGTGTAAAAAAATTATTTTTTTTTTATAAATACGAGTTTAGAGATTTTTGATAACATTTAATAACTTTATAAAAGTTTATAAAGATTTTATAAAAATTATACGAGAATTTATATAAATTAAATTTTGAATAATTTATGCGAGAAAATTCTATTAACTTTCAGTTTTTCTGAAATGAAGAAATCAAAATGGGGCTTCATTAGTTGTTTTACCCAAGTGATACCTAATGATACTAAAGATGATGAGAGCGAAATAAGAAGTTGGATATCCATTTTATTAAAGCTTGTTGCCAAGTGGGTCTTAAACCAATTTGGAATTGTAGAAAAATAGAACGTGGAAGTAAAGTTAACAAAGTAGAATACCCTGTATAATTTTGGGTTATTAAGTAGATAGTTGAAGCAGGGAGCTACTTATTGGTTTTTACCTTATCCTACATGGTAAAGGAGTGAAATGCGGTATGCAGATCCCTCTAGCAAGCTCTACATTACTATGAAGTTTGGGCCAAATTGTGTCGGAGATGTAGGGATAGCACTCACGTCTGTAAAACTATTAACTATGGTAACTGTTATGTAAATTAGGAGGAAAAAGAAGATAGCTCTCTCTTATATTTTATAAATACTATGTTTGAGAATTCAGGGCTTCC
>JAHWFO010057280.1:19477820-19492481 GCA_023313115.1 Rhysida immarginata
ATTTATTTTATCGTTTAGTAAATTCTTATGAAAAAGACTGGAACACAACGGGTTTAAATCTATTTCTTGACAGTCTCGTGTTAGTAGATCATTTTATCCTCCGCACATATAACTTTCATTGCTATTAATTATGAATTACATTAATGTGTAATTATTCAGTATTGTATTTTTTAAGATTGAATAAATTATACTCGAGTCCTGTGTACTCCCTTTGGGGTCTCTGAACCTTAAAGGTGGGAATCGAGGCTTTGATGATGATCAGATTAGAAATGAGCGTTAATAGCTTACCATGGGAATTTTTAATGATTAAAAATTTAAAAAAAGCATTTGTTAATTATTCCAAATAGTCAACAAAAGAAGTACTACAATCCTTGTATATTTTTTTTAACAACTGCATTTGTAATTTAAGTAATTTGTTTGCCTTCGCCGTCTCCACCTTCTCTCCACGTTGCCTTCTATTCCTGTCGTGCCACCCTGTATCCTTTTGAGATTTTTCTAATTACTATTGTGTATTAGATTGCCGGATTTTCTTCCATTGTGTGCTCCTTATCTTTTCTCTCCCATTGTGGAGCTGTTGGGTTCCTATCACTGGAGGGCCTAATGAGAGGTTGCGTAGCGTTCACCGGCACCAACTCGTTCCAACTCTTGACTGACGACGACGTTTCAAAGACATTTTCTCCCTTTGCCTCGGAGGAGAAGTGGCCGCCGCCCCTTCGTCCGCCTCCCTGCCTTGTCTTGCCTTCATCCGCCCTCGTCGGTGGCCTCGTCTCTATGGCGCATATACACTCTTTACACATGCTAGTGCTTTGTATGAATGAAAAGAAAATGTGATTGGGGGGTCCTGTGGACAAGAAGTGAGTCTAATTCGGTCGCCTTGTATATCCTCCTCAAAGCTGTGGTGATAGCCTAACAGCCGATTTTCGTCTAGACGTTTTCGTGTGGGCTGAATCGCTTTAATTTATGACTCTCTAATCTCTTCCGAAAGAGCTTGCATTAACGACCGAATTAAGTTAATGTGGGGCTCATTATGGAATTATCCGTACGATCATCTCGAAATGAAAAGGAAATATACTGTTTAAGCCTAAGGATGCTATAATTAGCATTAAATCATTCATTAATAAATTTCAAAATAATATAGTCTCCGTTTGGTTTTTTTTTTCTTCTTTTATCTCTTGTCTTCATGTTTTCTTCCTTTATGGTCTACCTTAGGCGAGTGCTTGCGCATTTACGACCATATTTTTGGGTTGGTTCATTGCAGAAAAAGTAACTCCAATAAATTAGGGAAATGGCTGTTGGCTCCGCAAAGTCTGCAATCGTGTTATATCTTAAAGGACGACACTGTTGTCGTAATTTTTAACCTTGTCACATATATCTGTCTCTAGTGTCCCTTAAGATAACTAATCTTTTTTTAAGGGCCATAACCCAACTTGCTTATTTGCATGAATTAAGTATAAGTAGGTTTTTCTTTATTATTATTATCATCCTAAAAGGACATGCATTTGCGAAACTGAATCGCAGTTAGCTTAGGTTAAGCTCTTCCTAACACGTCATAAAAGACTTGAAGATTTGAAATTGCCTTAAGAAAAGAGCACTCTTGTTGGTTCGGATTTGAATTTAAATTTATTTAAAATAATATAAAATTTGGATAAGCCAGATGATTATCCTTCTTTTTTAGGAATTATGCATGGCCTAAGACATATATCATAAACTGTGTGCGAAATGGGGGGAAAAGGGAGGGGGAACGATTGTAGAAGTTGATTATATTTCTGACAGGTTGTGGCACTTTTCACTTGATTGAATTGGGTTGATGGATTTGTTATGTATTTGGCGTTTCTAGCGATTGGGTTTCGTGCTCAAGACGAAACGGATTCATATGAGGTCATTTAGGAATGTGTTTAATGCATTCTGAATAGTCTATTTAAGAAGTAAGTAATTAGTTTTCACATTATATAGTTTTTTATGAAATTGGGCTTCTCGAGAATTCATACTTTTCGAATGTAGATAATAAAGGCAAATTGTATTTATGAATTAATTATTTTTAAGTTTTTGCGTAAAGGTGTTTTGAATATTAATTAAGTGAAAAACTGTCCCTGATTAGAATTGAAAAATTGGTATCACCGATAAGATCGACTATTTTTTTTTCCGTTGATAAATTAATTTTTTATTAGTTATAATTTTTTTCGGTGCCGAGATTTGGCTATATGAAAGCGTGTGAAATGAAAAGTATAGAAAGTAGTTACTAAAGTGACAGGACAGTTGCGTCTCGTCATTGGTCTTCGTGGAAATTTGCTATCAAATACTTGGTGGTCTATTCTCGAATGACAGTTTGTAAGATTACAGCTTTTAAAAAATTAAACGATATGCTGTAATGACATTTAATATCAAAAATATCAATAGCCAGTATATAGTACCAGTAGTTTTTCAGTAACGAAAGTGAAAACGTTATTTGTTCTCCATGGTGTTGTCGATTTGTGTTGCAATTCATATCGGTTTTTTTTTTTTTTTTTTTTTTTTTTTTTTATAACATTTTCGCACATCTCCATCGGAATAACATTGAATTCTTGTAAAATGATATTCTTGAATTGGCTAATATCTGTGATACGATGCTAACATAGCTCTTCAGATAACTTCACGGAATAAAGTATGGACGCATGAGGTCCAGAGAGCAAGGGGCCTTGACGGTCTGCTCACCTGTTCTGTATAAAAATATTACCTCAATGCGTGAAAGTAGTCCCAGCATAAAATCGTCATTGCACCAAATATAAAGAGAAAAAGTTATTAAAGTTTACTTTCCTTTCACAATTAGTGATATAACAGGCGTTCAAGACATAACTGTCATTAAAACGTTCTTAGCTCTCGTAAATGTCATTGCTTCTCTGCGAGTTTGTAAAGCTCAGCTGGCAAAGACACCAATTTAATGAGTAGAACATCGAACAAGTCCACGGTCGAATTTCACTTTGGCAGAAAGATGAAAAAACAAGAAACGGTAAAAAAGATTGGGAGGGAAGAGAGAAGATAGGATTGCAAAGAAAATTTTTTTTTTAGCGAATGTTGTTGACAGATGATGTAACATGAAACGAAATTAATGAGTGTTCACAGCAAGTCATATGGTATATTACTGCGTGGCTATAGTAGCTTCACTTTATAGTTAATAAAATGGAATGCATCACTTGCGCAATAAAACATCAGATTTTACTTATCAGTTTAGATATATCACATGCATTATGATTTATTCCATTATCTGCTGAAGTAACCAACAGTCACGTGATATCTTCTCTTTTTGCTATTTTGGATTTCTTCGCTTCTGAATTCACACATGACAAATTTTTATCTTGCCTACTCAATAAAGATTCTTTTTTTTAAATTCATTTTTGTTTAAATCACTTGTATTTAAACGATTATGAAAGGCAATAATTTACCCACGTTATACCATATTTAAATAGTTTCATTTACGCAGCGGAAAGTACCTGACGCATGCACAAATTTTTAGGCAAATTTCATTTGAAACGTTAACGCAATGGATTCGTTATTTTATGAAATAAATGTAGTCTGTCAACGAAAGAAAAATTTGGGATTTGAAATTCGAATTTAAAAAAGAAATTCAGTTTTTCTTTTCGTTGGGGCGTGTCCAGGGTAATTCACGAATACAAGGGAAGGTGGATAAAAAACAGTATGCCTCAAAGGACATCCGCACTCTCCAACTTCGCGTTTCATACAAGATCGGTATCGACAAATTGAGATACGTATAACTGTGCTATTCTATAAACAATATACCCTTTTTTATCCAAATTTGTATGACGGAACCCGGAGTTAGTTATTTCAACCTGTGAGGAATTCAGCTTCATGCGATATAAACACTGTACATGAAAACTAAAAGGACGAACTTTATCTGTATAAGGGATTGATTATGTCCTCAGGTAAACTAAATATTTTGAAAGCAGTTGCAACGATAAAATATTATTTTAAACATGTTTAATTTTTTTTTTGTACCTGTATATTGTACTTTAGCATTGTATACAGATATATACAGGGTGATTCAGAAAGGTAGGTCAAGAATGAAATACCATGTACAGTTTGTAGCGGGGAACAAACATTTTACTATAAACATGGGTCCGGAAATTCATCCTTACAGAGATAATGCAACTTGTACGAGGTAAGAATGACATTACAGTAGGGTTCAAAATGCCGACCCTGAGCCTCGATGCAGGTGTTTAGTCTAGTGTTTGGTCTAGTGTTTCAAACGCCCGGCGAAGTGGGTGATCACGGTCTGGAAAACGCTGTTGGTAAATCCTTTCCGCTTCAATAGCATTACCCTATGCCTCGCCTTAGACGAGATGCATGTCCGCCAGCTCCCCATTAGTCAAGCGATCCATTGTACGACAATGGAGTTACATGTTTCGTTTCCTCTTTTAAAGGAGAGAACACGAACAATTTACATGTTAGATCCTAATTTACATGGACCCTACCATTGCCGTTCGGGTAACGCACATCCATTCCTACCTCGTACAAGTTGCATTATCTATGTAAGGATGCATTTCCGGACCCATGTTTATAGGAAAAATATTGTTCCCCGCTACAAACTGTACATGATATTTCATTCTTGACCTACCTTTCTGAATCACCCTGTATGTGTGTGTATGTATACGAGGCTTGATTGAAAACTAATGCCTTCATGGCTATAACTTTTTATTTGATAACTGGTTTTCAAAATTCTTTTTTTTACCTGATAGCTACATTTGTCCTCTATTAATGCACTATTCACTTTTCATCGGCAGAACGAAATTCCTTCCCAAAGAGGAAACAACATCTTAAAGGGCAACTGACACCAAAATTGAATTATCAAAAGTTTGTAATTTTACATTGGCAAATTGTTAAGTAGACTCCTCTATTTATTCAAAATCTATATTTGGTTTTATAATTTTTTTTATTTTTTTATTAAAATTATAACTTTTCTACAACCGAAGTCGTTTGTACCAGACGACAAAAAATTTCTATGACACTGCCTGTGCTGTTACGTCTTATTTGAGAGGCTCATAGGCTTTCATCGTAACTTTCATCCTTCCATCTAACAATTTCGTTGAAGCTCAGTCAAAAAATTAACTAATTACAATGGTTTATTGTTGTGCGTATGGTTGCCAAAGTTCTTCAGTCGGCGGAAATAAGATAAGGTTGTTTTGTTTTTTTTTTATTTCTAAAAGATGTTGTTTTAAAAAAGCAGCGGTTGATGAACATCGATCGGAAAAATTTCACCCCGTCGGTTCACAGTAGGCTCTGTCATAAGCATTTTGCAGATGACTTGCTTTAATATAAAGCCATCAATAGCAGTATCGATTGGTTTTACACAAGGTAGAGTACTGTTCAATGCGAATGCAGTCTCGACTTTGTTTTCTCATAAAACTTCTGAAACGGGAAGGACGTAGTTAAGTACAAAATAGAATATTATTTTTTAAATTATTTACCATAAATCGGGATTTGCATTTCAGCATCTGCAGAATCAAGATCAGAACCGGTTTCATAAATTATGATCACTACTGTCGTTATCGATGGACGATTCTTTGCTATCGTAAAAGCATGCTTCTTTCTCATCGCATCTTTCTGGTTATTTGCTTCTGGTCTTGTTAAAGAGGATCACATTCATATGGATTTAGATTAAATGTTACAAAGTTATTAATTATTTCCGAAAGATCACCCATTTTATAATGGATGAAAAATAGAAAAGAAAATTCCATAGCCTGGATTTCAGAATCTAACCAATAGCGCCACTGGGGACATGGAAACTTGACGTAATAATAATCATTTTATTATTGTGAGATGCACGCGAAGTCATCCCCTTGTCTTTATGACTGTATGAGCTCTAACGGATGTTTGACGCTAATGACGTCATGAACCTGTTCCTGGTGTTAAAAGACCGAAGATAGCGTTTTCATGGTTGCACAAAACACGCTGTTTTAGCTTTTATTTATTAAAATAAACAATCCAATCCGAACTAACAGAACCGGTTTTCATTAAACTTCTTACCCTGAATTATTACTGTACTTAAAATAGAACGTTTTTAGTGTCAGTGATATTTTTGATGTCAGTTGCCCTTAAAGGGATTTCAGTTTGTTCTGACGACGAGGTGAAAACTGCCATTCAATCATAGTGCCCACAACAACCACCGGAATTCTTCTCCTATGGGTTTGCCCGACTAGTCATGCGTTGGAAATGGATGGGGACTATGTCGAGAAGTAGGCACATTACATAGAGGACAAATGTAGCTATCGGGTACAAAAAGGAGTTTGAAAATTAAAAAAGTTACAGCTAAGGAGGCATTAGTTTTCAATCAACCGTCGTATATCTGTATTTTAATATCTTTTCATTCAGTTTTTGGCAGGCGTATTGGGAGTGTGGATACCCTTCGAAGCATCATTTCATCCATCAATTTTTTTTTTCAAATAACTTTATTAAAAGCATTTTGATTAATTAAGTATAAGATCTTTTCTTTAATCATCTTATTGATTAAAAAGTTAATTTGCAAGTCATATAATCCCTCGTTAGAAACTTAATTTATCCTCAGCATTATATAACATGCAATTAATGATCGGAGGTTGGATAATAATCCCTCCTTGGAAGTCAATTTTCTTTCTTGTTACCATAGCTTCCTCTTTGTTCAACTCATCAATTAATTTCAGAGAGGTGTTGACAAGGTATTGGATTTTGGGTAGCATTATGCCTCTCCTCTAAATTGTTATTAGAGCTAGAGGAGTCGCTCATTAATCGATCATGAACATTCATGATGCAGTGGAAAAGGTTAATCAATTTTTTTCTTTTTTCTTGTCTTGCTTTACTTCTCTTTACTACTAAGAATGTAGTTAGAAATGTACTGAACTACCTTTGTACGTTATGCTAAAATAAAAATTACAGTAAAGATTGTAAATCGTTCTGTATATTTTCTTAAGTTTCTAAGCTTAATTTACTCTAAAACTGGCCAATCGAGCGGCGGTTTTCCCTCCGATGATGAAATGGTCTCAAGAATATATAGAGGCAAGAATGGTTGTTTATTGCCTAATGAATTTTTGGCTATTTCGCTCTAAAGAACTACTTTTTAATTATGGCCGTCTTGTATATAGGACTCTGGATGTGATATCAGGCCATTTAAAAATTTTTCTTCCCACGTTAAGAAATATTGCATCACAAGACAGTTCTACTTTGCCGACATCATTGAACTGGTTACAGAACAATTTTAATGCATAGTCGCCGTCTTCTTTGCATTGCGTTGCAGGTATCTGTAATCAACGTTGCAAATTTCTCTCATTACACAGGGCGAGTCAAAAGTCTGTTACCCCCTTCCTATCTTGGATAGCAATGTAGTTACGCAAATTTAAATACAGGGAATGAATAGGAACTTGAGGGTGCTCTGTTTGATGGAGCACCTTTCATCATCTCAAATATGCAAATTAGTACACATCCAAATTCTGTCTCGAAAACCGTAAGGGATGCACAAAAAATTCCAATTGCACATTTCTTCAACAGCAAATTCCAAACAAAAAAAAAAAAAAAAAAGTTCACCAAAATCCGATGAGCGGATCACCCACAATCCTCATTGCAAGCTCCGCAACAGGAATTATGCTATGGTGCAATTGGCTCTTCTACCGTTTATTGCTTACAGACAGCCATCTGATACCAAGTAAGTCTTTCCATCAATCCAGGTAGGGTTCAATGTGATGCCCACTTGCACCATAGCATAATTCCGCACGACATTTCAACGATGCCTGGTTTTTGCTTGATAATTTTGCCTCGCCTCACCAAAGCAGAGGACCACGTTTTTCATTTCCATCTTGCTTTGACCGGCCTCGGTGGCTCAGTGGTTGCGTGATCGCCTCTGATGCCCGAGGACGCGGTTCGATTCCGGCCGAGGACGACGAGAATTTTTTCAGGGGGAAAATCCTGAGATCACGCACTTCCTTCGGGAAGGGAAGTAAAACTATTGATTTCGTGTAGTCGTTTGCCGGCTGCACGTTAAAGAACCCTTGCGAGGCAAAATTTGCGGCCCCTATAATGCCGTTCGGAAATGACCACAGCAGTTGAAATGCTAAACAATACCAAATTCCAAACAAATACGGGAATTCCAATACCTTAATATCAAACAAACCAAACCAACCAACCATCTTGCTTTTGTCTGATTTTTTTTTTCAGCTTCAACATGCCTTTTTATACCAATTGCACAGGAAACTGGTGACTTTATGGTAAATTGTGGAACTTTCTAGAGCATGAGGATGGTGCATGAAATAATTTGCATGCTTGGCAAAATGGTATTCAGAAGAAAAGAAAAACACTCCGTGGTTGCTTCCGAGACTTGAACCCAGGATCTTTGGACTCTTGCTCTTGTTTCCTCCACTCACCCCTTGCCTCAATCTTGACAGGAATCAATATTTTAATGAACAATGAGGAATTGTGGGTGATTCGCTCATCGGATTTTGGTGAATTTTTTTATTTATTTATTTATTTATTTATTTATTTATTTATTTTGGAATTTGCTGTTGAACAAATGTGCAATTGGAATTGTTTGTGTATCTCTTAAGGTTTTCGAGATAGAATTTGTATGTCCTAATTTACATATTTGAGATGATGAAAGGTGCTCCATCAGATAGAGCACCCTCAAGTTCCTATTCATTCCCTGTATTGGAATTTGCGTACCTACATTGGTATTTCATCCCCTGTATTGGAATTTCCTGTATTGAAAAAATTCTGCGACCTGGATTCGAACCAGGAACCTCGATTGTTATGGTCAACGCCTCTACTAATTGAGCTATCGCAGATACCCGGACAGCCATGCTGTCACAAGGTGTCTTAAAGACAACCAAGTTGTCAAGGTTGAAAGCCCAATGGGAGGCGGGCACACGGCTCGCAGATCGAGAATTTCTCGTATCCAACCATCAGAAAGTTTGATGAACTCACAGATAAATAATAACTATACAGGGTGATTCAGAATTCATAGTACAAACTTCTAGGGGAGGTAGTATGGGTGATTCTAAACAAAAAAGTTCATATGAACATGGGTCCGAATATGAACGCTAACTGAGATATGAACAGAAATAAAAATGCCGCCACCAAGATCAATATGTTAATAACTCAGATTTTATAACATCTAGCATGATGAAATTTGGGGGAATAATAGAGTACATAAAACTGTGTATACAGTTAAAATTTGATCGAATTCCAACGAGTAGTTTTAGAGTTACGCATTCAACATCGTAAGAGTGCTAACCTGTCAGTAATAACCAGTCAGTACTATGTGGACTGTGTAACTCGGAAACTACTCGTTGGAATTCTATCAAATTTTAACTGTATACACAGTTTTATGTACCCTATTATTCCCCCAAATTTCATCATCTTAAATGTTATAAAATCTGAGTTATTAACATGTTAATCTTGGTGGCGGCATTTTTATTTCTGTTCATATCTCAGTTAGCGTTCAAATTCGGACCCATGTTCATATGAAGTTTTTCGTTTAGAATCACCCATACTATCGCCCCTAGAAGTTTGTATAATGAATTCTGAATTACCCTGTATACTGGAGATGAACATCCAAACATCAGGTAATGATTTTTCAATGAAAAATGAAAGGAAAAATTCTTTCTGATGCTGCATGATTTTCAATTGGTATAGTCGTCGGGCATATGATACCCGAGGTTCCTGGTTCGAATCCAGGTCGCAGAATTTTTCCTTTCTCTTTTCATTGAAAAATCATTTCCTGATGTTTGGAGGTTCATCTCCTGTATATACAGGGTCTTTATAATTAAAGTTCCATTTTGACATGGCCATAAAAAAAAACTACTGAACCAAAAGCTATAATACTTGGTTATACAAGAGGGCATGGGAAGTTCATACCCACCAAAAACAAATTAGTTCATAAGGTCACAACCAGCATGGAATGGCGCTCTATGCAATATTCGTATACGAAATTAGACACGAAGACACAGGTTAACAAGTCTTTAATCGTTATTAAAATTAGTTACATGTTGAATGTGGCCTCCACCATTTACTGAAAGCAGGTTACACCTGTGTCTTCGTGTCTAATTTCGTATACGAATATTACATAGAGCGCCATTCCATGCTGGTGGTGACCTTTTGAACTAATTTTTTTTGGCGGGTATGAACTTTCCATGCCCTCTTGTATAATATTACCAAGTATTATAGCTTTTGGTCCAGTAGTTTTTTTATGGCCATGTCTAAATGGAACTTTAATTATAAAGACCCTGTAGTTATTATTTACATTGGTATCCAAGATAAGAAGGTATAACATTCATTTACTGAGTGGCCAAATTATTATGACCACCTGACAGTTTTAGGCAAATGAGCTATTGCATCACAGCGCTGCCGCTAGAGGGCTAGATAGCTATAAAAAGGGAATGCAGGTGAGGTGAACCATCAGTTGCACTGTGTTTTTTGCTCATTACACCATTTAGGCTATGGAAGCCGACGACCAGTTCGAAAGCCTCTACTGTCAGCCTTGAACAAGAGCAGACGTCTCCAGTTCGCCAAGGAGCACAAGGATTGGACAGTAGATGACTGGAAAAGGGTCATGTGGTCCGATGAGTCACGATTTCAAATGCATCATGCAGATGGCAGGGTTAGAATATGGAGAAAACAACACGAAAGCATGGAACCCCACCTGCATCGCCACAACACTTCAAGCTGGTGGCGGCAGTATTATGGTTTGGGGGATGTTTTTTTGGCATTGTTTGGGTCCTTTGATTCCTCTGCACGGACGTGTGCGTGCCCAAGATTACTTAAGTATTGTCGCAGATTAAATACATCCCGTTATGTTAATGGTGTACTCTGACGGGGATGGATACTTCCAGCAGGACAATGCTCCTTGTCATAAGGCTGGCATCGTCCTCAGATGGTTCGAAGAACATGCCGGAGAGTTTACCTTGCTTCGTTGGCCTGCACAATCGCCAGATCTCAATCCCATTGAGAATTTGTGGGATGAGATCGAACGGGCCATCAGGCAGCGGGATCCAGCACCATCAAATCTGCAGGAATTGAAAGGTGCAGTTCTTCAGAGTTGATCTCAAATTCCTCCTACAACCTACCAACATCTCATAGAATCCATGCCCCGAAGAATGCAAGCAGTAATAAGAACGAAAGGTGGCCCAACACTGTATTAAGGGGGTGGTCATAATAATTTGGCCACTCAGTGTATATTGAACGATTTTTTAAGCTTTAAAATGGATAATAATTTCCATCCCTTCTTGCTGTTAAGGCATTCATGCGAAAGAGTTGTTTTCATTTTATTCGAATTCACACGCATAATAAATAATCAAATACGAGTAATTATTACCGGATTAGTTACTTCGAATTAAATTTGGCAAAATGGCATTCAACTTTGGTACTTTTTTGTGTTCAAGTAGGAAGATTCCAGAAGATTCCTGTTTTTTTGCAATTTTATAAGTCTTTAATTAAAATATTTAGTCTAATTTTTTCGTTTCAGGAATATTTTACGGCACTGCTTTAATAACCTTACTTGAGAAATAAAACTGATTTACGTTTTTTCATTGGCATCATGCTTTCTGAGATATTTTTAAGTTTTACAAAGAAATCAGTTAAATGTCGTCTGCAGGATGTAAAAATAATATACGAGCTTGTTTCCTATAAAAATTGGAATGTGTTAATAGAATTTGTAATGCGTCGATTTCTCTTCACCTGAAACCAACTAATTTCCATACTTGATTTAAAAACATTCAAGTAATGGCTTTATCTTATTGAAAAGCGCGGTTTTTATATTAAAGCCTGCGTTTTTTTTTTTAATTCTGAAATAATCACGCTTTCAGAATTAAAGAATTGTTCGAGGAGGGAAGTTAATGAGAATGATCTTTCTGAGACTCCTTGTATACCTGCAGCAAGTCGGTGTAATTAAGCTTGTTAAGGATATCGGTTTGTTTGGTTAAAACTAGAACGGAATACAAAGTGAAAAAAGTTGTACCTCTCATTAAACCAGTAGCTGTGTCTACAGATGAACTGTTTATATAAAAATAAATCTTTGAGGTGGTGGAAAGGGAGGAAAAAAGGGTTATTAAGCGAGACAGGAGAGAAACAAAAAAGATTGCAGTGCGAAGTTAAAAGGAACGGCTCTTAAGTCACCATATTTCATGTCTTCGGTCGGTCAGTTTAGCTTTGCTGATAAGGAGACTGGGTTTGGGTTGAAATTTTTTTTCTTGCCTACCAACTTTTTACCTTTGTTTCACCGTTGTGTCTGCCAGCACCCAACCGCCACGACATAGGTGAACTTTTGTTTATCTTTCATTGTAAGCATGAAGTCTATTTACGGGCTCTGATTGCTGCTTAAACTCTGAAGTCTGACGAATTTATTAGTCCGTTGGATGATAAAAAAAAAAGAGTTCTAATGCAGCAGATCTATAAATCATGCGAGGTTTCTCATGCATATTACCACCTCCCTGCAGTTTTCAAATGCGATAAGAAATGGCACGGCCAAGGGAAAAAAGTGATCCAGGAGACCTTTAAGGGAAGAAGCCCCGTGTGTGTCTGTATAAGTGTGAGCCAGTTATTTTTAAGGAAGGAAGAGAAGGTGAGAAAGGAAAGATTGTTGCCATTTGCCATGGTATTTTAAACCTCATTCACTCTTTTATAGAGTTAACATTTAGAAGAGGAAAGAGATTTTGTGAAGGGAGCAATTATCTTGATGTTTTACGTTTAAGATATTGTAATCGGGCTTTTATTATTTAGAAGTGATTTGTTTGATAAAGTTGAAATTAAAGCAAAATTAATTGTTTAAATTGATTGATCAAAAAGAGTAAATCACAGAATAAATAAAGAAAACGTTGAGGTAAGCATAGAGTAAATGAAGAAAACAATTTAAACATCGACGAAAATTGAAAAATAATAATTTAATGAAACTCATGAGTTAATATAACATTTCTACATAAAAAGAAATCTATTTTTATATTCAATATATGTAAAAAATTTATATCAAAATTAAGTACCATATTGAAACCATAATACTTTGAGGTTTCTAACAATTCCATCAAATTTCATTTGGTCTTGATCCTCAAATCCAATGTAAAGAATTGCAGTGAAAATTTCAATAAAATTCACAATGAAATTTTCGCAGTCCTTGTAAAAAACTGAATTCGAGATGGTATTTTAAACCTCATCCACTCCAAAGATTGGATTCATATACTCCAACCAGCGATTAATGAGAACCAGCTGGAGTGAAAGTTAACCTCTCATTGAGGTTGCTGTTAATGAATTACTGCAAAATTGGTGGCCCTTAAAAGGTGTCTTTTTTTGCTATTAATGCGAAATTAATTTTTCTCAGAAGAATCTTAATGCTTTCTTGTTTGACATGCTGCTTGAGCACATGTTGAACAAAGCCCACTTTAAGTACGATAAATAAGATTTCTGCAACGAGGCTAAGGCAGTCGCTGATTGGTTGATGTTTTTAGCCAACGTCATGACCACATGATCTACCAGGAGGAGCGATTCTCATGACTTGTCTGTTAGACTATAAATAATTATATAAAACCTTACAGATGGAACCAAAAATCTTGAAACGTTAAATAACTGAGAGACGAAAGCGACGAAACAGAAATCCACGTCCCACAATCTTAATGGAGGTTTAATCACGTAGAGTAATATGAGGATTTTAATAATCCAAAGCATTTCCACATTTATCGTCATTCACAAGTATCGCAGATTTAGAATACATATAGTTGACTAAGTATGAATAGCTATAGTATATATATCCTTTGTTTCAGAAAAGAACGTTAAAATAACTGAACAACTGAAATAATTTTGTGTGTTGTGCAGTTAAACGAAAGCAGATGAAATGCTCGTTTCAGTATCTGTAAGGCTTAATTTGAACAGTTGTTGCCGTAATGCTTTTCTTCGTTAAACAAAGGCGCTATTATATTTAGTCATCCGTGTGTATTCTCAGTCTGCAACATTTCAGTGTTTCGAACCGGACTTTTGGGAGACCCTGTATGTCTATTGCAGTTTTGTGACCGTGGCTCTGATATTTTGCCCAGAAAGGAGGTCGATTTTAGTTGCTGATGATTTTATTTTGCAACAATGTCTAACAATTGAAATTGCAAATATAATTGGATATGTCCAGTTTTTCTCTCGTTGGAGTGGTTACGTAGCCCACGAAACAGACCGACCCCAGCCGTAACCACCGAGAGAGAAAGCCTGAGCGCGGAAACGTCATACATTGTTAAAACGTCATAAGTAGTCATCTTTAATCGCATTTCTAACTAATAATAAGCCCTAAATTATCTCTTCTCTTGATGATGTAACAATGTACATGTATGACTTTTTCGCGCTCAGGCCTTATCTTTAGGAGGCGTTGGTACTTGTAGAGGTGGTGTTGCCAACGAGATAACAAGGCCTGGAAGCGAAAAAGTCACCTGACCAACTGGGTGCTAGCAACAATCCAACCTTCATAGTTTCCAACAAAAAACACTGATTGTTAACATCCAAGCTGGAGACATTGAAGATTGGATTGTTGCTAGCACCCAGTTGGTCATGTGACTTTTTCGCTTCCAGGCCTTGTTATCTCGTTGGCCTCGTAGTCATTTCGTAGCCAACGAGAAAGACAGGCCCCGGCCAACACTACCTAGACCAGGGCTGTCCAAGATTTCTGTCCGCGGGCCCTTTTCT
>JAHWFO010057280.1:19499468-19517304 GCA_023313115.1 Rhysida immarginata
TTATTATTATTATTATTATTATTATTATTATTATTATTATTATTATTATTATTAAAGTTTTTGCGTTTGTGTATAGCGTCAACGTTCTAGAAATTAGAATACAAACTCTTCGTGGCCGTTTGTCTCAAAGTTCAAATTCAGAGTTCCTCATTAATATAAAGAAGACATTGAAATTTAATTTCCGTTTAATTTTTATCTTTTCCTGAAATTTTTTAAATATATTTCAAATATCTAGAGAAGCGAAGCTGTGGATTTCAGATTGAACAACCTTGGCTATTTATAATTTTTAATCTCAAATACGCTTTGCCTTGTGTTTCATCGTTAGTCATCACATGGACAGCTTAGTTAAGTTGATTATCAGCTGCCAAGGTGGTTAGTTCTTTAAATAAATCTTAGTAGGATGAAGTGCGTATTGCTCCGAGTTTGATTATTTTGCTAAATTTTAAACGACATGTCTTTCCTTGCTTTTCATATGCGCACCATCTAAAGGTGTAATGTCTTGATTTAGTCTAAAATACAAAATAGTTTTCTTTATTTTTGTTATAACCCCTTTGTTTATAATTTTAAATGAACTTCTTAAAAGTTTGATCCTGTTGTTGAAATTTTTGAATAATATCAATTTTTTTTTTTATCTCTATTGGAAAATTTATGCGTCTGAATTCAGCGTTTGATTACTAGTAAGGTCAGTAGGTTTCGGCGAAGTTATTTTTTGATTTTGTGTTTTAATGTTTTGAAAAGAATGCATAATGGGAAAGCTTTTTCCCTGTATCTTAAGTCGTAAAACGTAGTCACCTCATTAGGAGACTACGTGGAAAAGATACATTAGGCAAGGGACATCGCCAAATGATTTTCAACCGTCCACGGCTCGTTTTTCGCCTTTGCTTCACGGTCACATTAATGATGGCTCAGGTGAGCTCCGTGACTAATGAGCGTTATTTGTCAACTCAAATTAAATTTTTTCCCATCCTTTGATTCTCTTTCCCTTCACATTCCCATTTTACTTCTTCATTTCTTCAACTTCGAAAGCAGTGCCAAAGCCTGGTTCCTAAGGGCTTAATGGTGTTGGGCTTGTTTTGATCGCGTCTGTTGGGAGTGATTGGATCCCCGTCTTCTATTTTCAGGGTTTCTTCGCAAGCAACCCCGGGTACGAAATGCTCACATTTTTTTTTCCTCTCCCACTCCCCACCTTGGCGGTTTTTTTTCCTTGCCTTCATGGGATTGAAGCTTTGCCCCCTCCCTTCGATAAGCATTTGGTGGAAGGTGGGCGTTGCCCTCGCTGACTTCTTTATTATTTTGTAGGCTGCCCACGTTGAAAGCCCAGACTCGTAAATAAGTTTCGAAACTTGGTCTGTACGTCGAACAAAGCATATGGAGAACAGAAGAAAGAAAGAGAAGGAACCCCACATGCGATCTCGATTTGGATTAATATTTTTTATTTTTATTTATTTTTTTAATTTCCTTAATACATAAATAAAAACGATTTTAGTATTAATCAGAAATCAGTATTTGTGGACCGCATTTTAATGAGCGGTTACGTGCGCTCGTAAATTTTGCACTGGGAATAGTTTATTTCCAAAGCAGTGCATTCAACTAGAAAACATATTTTTTATATTGCTATTTGGCTTAATTTTTTTTCCGCTTTAGAAATTAAACGTTGCAACCAGCAAAAGGCCTGTTAGTAGTAACTTTCTAAGGACCTTTGTATCGTTATCTTAGATCACGAATACCATAAACTATATGGCGTCCGCTAAAATGTAACAACCAAAAATAACCAATTTTTTTTTCAGTTTTTACCGAAATAAAAATAGTTTTATCTGGTGGCTAGTGATAGCATAATAGGCCTGTACTCCATTTAAAATAATAGTGCCTACAATAAAAAATGATAACGTTTACGATAGGAACCTAAAAGATATTTTTTTTTTGCCAAAATAAAATTTTATTCTTCGCTATAAGACGATTTTACATGTCGAGACCAGATTTTTATTATAGCTGCCGGCTAGATTTCATTTTTTAATTAATATAAATTTATTTTGGATTTAGAAGACGCCTATAATAAAATCATTGCTTTTAATAAATATCACAAAATCTCCATTATTGAAGTTTATTGTGATTGAATTTATCTTTTTTTTCTAAAGCTTATTATATGGGGCATAAGCATATTTGTACCACGTGCCTTCTCTTATTTCCAAACACATCAATCAATTACGTCGTCTGTTGTCCCTCCACCGAAAGAGTAGTTGGGCGTGACCAGTAAAATCTTTTAAGACACTGTTGCAGCAGTAAACAAAGTGAAGCAGTAAACATTGCAATGGAGATGTTTTAATTGGACACGCCCTACAATCTTTCATTATACATACCCTATCCATTAACTGGGATGCTGCTCGAGAACTTATAAATGCAGTGTGAACAAATTTAGAGAAAATACTGCGAGACCAGTAGAGAGTAAGTAGCTTTGGGCTTCCTACTGCTTGCAAATGAACTGTAACTTCACTAGGGTGATCATGAAAGATTTAGAATAACTCGAAATGTACGCATCGCCGACAATTTCGTATCGCCAGTGACAGTTTGCAGAAATCTGGCACCTTAGGGCAATGTTAAATAACAAACTCGCCAAATATGGTCCAGAAACATGTATTGCCCTCCAAAAATGTGAAACTGGCGCTCCCTTTTTGCATCGGTTCTTTAAGTTGATGAAAAATGGGTGTTATATGATAACAGAAAGCAACCACCGTAGTGGATCATAAATGGAACCACCGAAACAAATGTCCAAACTTCCCTCATGGAAGCATGCAGAAAATCAACGCTTTGAGGTAGCCTACGAAGTCCTCTCTCATTTTGCGTATTCACAAACCCCACTAGGCTTTCGCTCTATAGATTTTCACATGTTTCGCCATTTGGAACATTCTTGAGGGGCAAATTGTTGGCTAATCAGGATGCTGTGATTCATGCGGTCAGCGATTTTTTTAGATCAAAGTGATTATTTTTTTGCCACAGCGGCTTTTTTGCACTAAAATCACAGAGTATCGCTGGCAAGGGCAAATACTTTTTCTGAATCAAATGAATGTCTTCATCTGTTATTGTGTTTTTATTTGGGTCAAAATCGACCAATAATTGTGAAACAGCCCACTAGAATCTTAATGCAATATTTGTCTTCTGCTTAACAGATGAGTTCACAAAAGGGATTCAAAATTTCCATCTTTCACCTCGTTGCACAAACTGAACTCTTTCTTTATCATTCCGGTAAAGAGACTTTATGATCACCATGTACTGAGAAATGATTCTTTCAGCTTGAAGACTGTCGATGCGGATGTTTCTTCATGTTGGGTTCATTGCGATCATAACACATTGACACTTACTTTGCAAAAGAAATCGTCTTGAGGAAATTTTTGAAAATCGCAGATGAAACGTCCTGTAAATGCTATTGAAAATTGTCCATTATAAAATAGCTAACATGCGGTTTATGCTTTTCTTTTTTATTTCTTCGTTGAAATTATTAGCACCAAATAACATGAGGCTCCGTGAAAGCAACCGACGGCTTTAAATGCCGTTTTAAAGCTTATGAAAATAGCATCCTTCTTTGCTCTAAACTTGATTACAGTATGGCGCAATGAATCACTGAAACAGTTTTGCGAAAATTTAAACAGTAAGTACCCGAAACTTCATTTTGTTGTATTCGCGTCTCTGACACTTTTAGTTCATACGTGATTGTTCATAAAGTCAATGTACAATTCTACTGATTGATCTCAAAATGGCCACCATAAACTGTGTAAGCGCCACATCATGGACTCTATTACACTTTCCTATATTCCAGATGTCGTCAATATGGTTAAAAGCATCCTTCTAATCAATTGCTCTGATGCTCATTAGTCTTCCACAATGTTGTAGGCTTTTTTTCAAACGAGCCAGTTTTCAGAATATTGCATTTTGATCACAAACTAACTAATTCAGTAGCCCAATGAGAAATCTTCGAAGTTGCATCATCGAACTTGTTTAAGACTTTGACTACAAACTACATCAGAGATGCTACCTGTAATAGAAAAAATACATGTACAGGCATTAGAAACAGGCCGCATTTTTAAGATGTTCATTTCTTGTTTGTAAGACCCTTTCACTTTCTCAAAAGGTTTCCTATATATTTGTTAATACCTATACGTAAATGTCAATCGTTTCCTTGTTACCCATTTGTGAGGAATAGTTTTGCGAATGAGAGAACAAGAACTTTGCGTCTTTAGTAGATAAAGAACCTTAACTTCAAGATTTTACAGTAGCCTCAATGCTCGCATTATCCACAAGAAAAATATACATTTTGACAAATTATTCAAAAAAAAAGTGGTCATCCATTGGCTCTTGCTTGTCCCTAGAGAGCGCTTGCGTCTGATGATGTCGCAGTGTCAGTTGCACTCGTCAACGATGAGACAGTATTCTATTAGCGGATTTTGTAAAACCAGTTGAGAATACGTGGTATTGCCGGAACGATGTTAAATAAAAGCATCATTACTGTATTCGCGAAGTCGGACGTCCCGTTGCCAGTTTTTTTTTCGAATTTTTTGATTTTGATTTCAGATTCAGACGGAGCATCAAGAAATAATTGAAAGTTATAACAGGCACAGATGTCCTATCTCTTCGGGAACCTGGCCAAAATGGCGGTTAAAATTAATTATTTTGGTCCAGCTTGAAAAGTTAATCATCGTTAACTAGTTCATGGCAGACATTCATATGAAGATTGCGTAGATTCTAACCTTTTCACAACCGCAATTCTCAGCCTTTTGACTAAAATAAATCGTGAAGAATATGAAGTACCACAAATAAGCAGAATGAAGTAGAACAAGTTCCTTTGTGTGCTTCCCCGTTCAAGTATCACCAGTTAACCGCTTGCGTACAACAGTAGTACCCATACCACCAACGTAGACAAGATATCCGGAAAGTTCCACTTTATAGTGAAGGTTGAGTGACATTCTCGAGTGGCAAATTTTATCAGTGAATGAAAATCTCTCCACGAAAGTAGACGAGTAAGTTAGACTGTTCTCAGATGCCAAGATTAATACTTTCTATTGATGTTTGAGTTATTGCAGATCTAGATTTCTCCTAATAATAGTTATGACGGATTTTTGAAAAACAGGGCTATGATCTTTTTGATTAGCACTGTAGGGTGGGGTACACCTGAAGGAAAGTGGAAAGATCTATTTGTTAGATCTATTGGCAAGATCTATTCATAGCATGTCATAGTGTTATCAGTCTCTGTCGAGATATGCTTCTGCATTCTTCGTATATCTATTCGTCTGATTTATCTTCTAGGTGCACCTCCTCTAAATTTTTGTGTTCTCGAATACGGTTTCACTTTTTTTTTCATTTTTATTTTCGTTTCCAAATGAAAATGCCACTTCACAGGATATCTATGAATTCGTGTTCGTTCCATTCATTGTTGAATTATTTGTTGCTTTTTATTTTGAGCACCAAGATATATATAGAGTCACACCCATTTTCCTTTTTTTTTGCCTACACAGGGCAAATCGGGGTAAAAAGAAGACGAGAAAATTGAAGATTTCTCATGTCAATACACATTTTCCTGTTTTTGGATTTTTTTTTAAGGATCGTTCGACGTTTGGTTTCACGTAGTAGAGTTATCTTTTGTGAATATTAATTTGTGCTCTATAGTTTTTAAAATTTGCTGTTTTCTTTTTTTTTTGTAGGCTGCCAGTGAAGAAAGCTGAAAATGAAAATTAAGAATTAGTGCCTCAAATGAAACCGTCACCTATGGTTAACTTAACTAGATGGTGCGTGTGCGTGGGTGGGAAAGGGCAAATGTGGAAGTTGAGGGCGTTGAGGATCGCATGTTCGTCTGTTCTCAATTTTCTTTCTCTTGTAGCCTAAAACGAAAACAAGTTGCTCTGCTGATCCACTTATTTCTTCTACAAAGGTTATAATTATCCGATTGCCTCATAATAAACATTAGATTTATTCAACGTGTTTATAATGCTCGTTACTTTTAATAGTTGAATCTGAAAATAAAAAAATAAATAAAAATTAATTTAATATGTTATTAAATTTTTAAAATTCTCAGTAGTGCTTTTAAAGGAAATTTCTCATTAAAATTTGTCGTCAAAAAAAAAATATTCAAATTGAAATTTAAATTGACTTGTGAGCTCTCTTGAATACTTGTCAGCGCTGTTTAACTGATAATTTTTTAACCTTTAAATGATTTTTCTATTAAATATTATTTTTTCATTTGGCATTATACCGCTGATTGACTCTTCTCCCAGTCTCTTTAACAAGCCACCTGTTCCACTTATAGCCTCGTTAATTAAATGGATAAGCTAAGGGAACTCGATTAATGTTTTGATTTTTTTTAATTTAATTTTTAAAATCATAGTGAGAGGACTGAATGATTATTTGCCAATTTAGGGGCAGTTTTCTAGTTCTTAACGAGATGTCCGGGTTCGTAGAGATGCCAATAAAATAGAAAGGGAAAAAAAAACTCGAAAAAAGAAAGCCAACAAATGACACTGTAACATGAAACCAGCACAGCTATTAAATGACTTGGTGTTCTTTTTTTTTTTTTAATTTGCTTATTTTTTTTTTTTTTTGTTTAGTTAGCATATAAGTACCCGAGGCAAGAAGAAAGTATAACAAATTTAATAAGAAGAAATTGGCAGTTGCGTGAGTTAATAATGAATTCGCGGTTTACCCTTCAGCGCTATAAACAACTTACTCTAAATAGAACGGACTTTTAATAATTTTAAAAGAAAAAGAAGGATGGATATTCATATTTCGATATTACGTTTAAAATTTAAT
Source organism: Rhysida immarginata (assembly GCA_023313115.1). Lineage (NCBI taxonomy): Eukaryota > Metazoa > Arthropoda > Chilopoda > Scolopendromorpha > Scolopendridae > Rhysida > Rhysida immarginata. The sequence continues at coordinate 19,506,261 of JAHWFO010057280.1, forward strand.
ATGAATTTTTAAAATTCATGGAAAAATTCTTGAATGAAGCTTGGTCAAATGTCTGAGGAAGCGCTGATTTCATCCTGAGACTCCCAGTCCGTCTGCCAGTCCACCATCCCCAGTGTTCAATTGGCTCGACAAGAAATGGCGCCTTCTAGCCTCAAACCGGTTTTGGTTGAAGCCTTCGTTTTTAAATTGACATCGGTTAAGAAACTTTTTAAACTGACATAGGTTGAGGGGAAAAAAGGGAGGAAAAAGGCTTTTTTTTTTTTCTCCGAAACTTTGGTATTAGACTTTACAATGAGCATATGTAATGGAATTACTTAGGTCTACTGCTTGAAGTGGGAATATTTTGGGGTAAATGATATTGACGTGCTCTCAATTTAATTCTTGAGAATTTTGAAAGAGATAATTAACAAGTTAAGATGTCACGAGTGACGGGATAATTTTCGTGGTCTGTGTAATTTGCCTGTATCATCGCAGATCTTATATCAAAGTCTACTTAAATTGCATTTAATCTTCCGGTCTTAGTCATTATGTTATGACCTAATTCAATTGGCTAGGTAATTTAATGATTATCGAAGATTTTCTAGAATGGCCAAATGGATGTTCACTTTCATCCCATAAGAATTGTATAAATTATTAATTTACGGTGTTCTTTATATTGTTACATAAAATTACATTTTGATATACTTCGAAAGAAGCCCATAAATTGTTTCCTTTTGTCTGTTAAATCACAAAAGATCCTCTTAAATTTTGTTTACCTAATTTTACGTCTGTTATAAGTTTATTTGTGAAATTCATAGAGAATTTATGAAATATGCTAACTGTTGTTTCATTATCTTGGTTGTTGTTTTCTTTTAAATAAGTACCTGTTATAGTGTAATTCGGTTGTAATGCCGTCTGCTAAAATAGGGATATGAGTGACGCGATATTTGATCTGGATTTTTGTCGCTCAAATAAGGTATGGGTTTCTTGCAAATTTCTCAATTAATTCCGAAATATTCTTCGGCATTAGTGAATAATTCGTATTATTACATTCCAGCATTCTTTTTTAAGCTATACTTACATTTGAATCCATTAGCAGAAACAAAATTACAAGAAAACCTTATCTATTTTCTCATTCGTTTACGTTCTGAAGCAAAGTCCAGAGGCGGACCCAAAGCAGAGTCAAGTCCAAACGGCTAAAGTGAAGAGAGCTGAAAACTTAACTGTACAAGGTGTAGGAATTTCCTTACAATTTCCTCTGACATACGTTTAAGATAATGGATTTTGTAAACGGCTGGGTTACTTTTCAGAGTTAACAGGCTTTTGCGTAGTGCTTATGAATGACAATGGACAATAACATAAGAAAGAATGACGTGGACAGTGTGAGCTTTGTTGACTCGCCAAAGGGTTTTACATTATTACCATCGATGCCCTTCAGAAGCCAGAATTCTCGGTTGTTATTACATTTATAGCAATAAATTTGTTATATAGAGTATTTGTTAATAGTAATACAGGATGTTTCTAAATTATCTCCCGTATTATATGTGTTTATTACTCAAAAACCTTAATAAATTTCAATGTGCGCCCTATTTATGGCGCGAAGGACGTCAAAGCGAAACTCGATTTCCTCCCATGTTCGGGCTACCATTTCGGGGATTTCAGCGATTGTTTCAATTATTCTGTTCTTGGGTGTTTCAGTGTCTTCATCGTTGGTCTTGTACACTTTGTCTTTCACATATCCGCAGAAGAAAAAGTCCATAGGGTGAGGAGGGGGCCAAGGGATTGCCCCATCCCTTCCAATCCATCGTCCTGGAAAGTTCGTATCAAGGCACTGCCTAACTTGCAGGTCCCAGTGAGGAGGTGCTCCATCTTGTTGGTAGACTATGTTGGGCTGTAGTTCTTCCACTTGTGGAATCGGGTAGTTCTCTAGCATATCTAGGTAGATTGCAAGGATAATGGTGTCTTCAGCGAAAATGAAAGGTCCGATTATTCGATCATGCATTAACCGCACCAAACATTAACCTTTGGGCTGTCGCGTATATGCTCCCTTAGAACGTGGGGGTTTTGTGAGCCCCAAATGCGGCAGTTGTGTCGGTTTACTGCTCGGGAAGTATGGAATGTTGCCTCATCAGAAAACAAAATATCTACAAGGAAGATGGGATCATTGTCGATTTTTTGGAGCATATCCTCAGCAAACTTCTTGTCATCTGGCTTCCGTTCATGCATCATTTGGGTTTTGTAGGGTGTAAGACGAAGGCGGTGCTTCACTATTTTATGTACGGATATCATTGGCATATCCAGTTGACGAGCCGCTTGGCGAAGTGATTTACGGAGACTACGATCGAACGTCTCCCTGACCTTTTCTACTCTCTGTGGTGTTGCTGAAGGTCTACCAGCACCCTTTTTGTGTAAGAGGCTGCCTGTGTTTAAAAATTTTTCATTCCATAGCTTAATTGACTTATGATTTGGAGGATCCTTTTTAAATTTTTTTTTGAACATTCTCTGAACTGTAATCATTTACTTAAATTCCGCAAGCCATAACACGCATTGAGCTTTTTCTTGAACACTCGTCATTGTTTACTGCGTCTCGCGAAAATTGGAACAACGGGCCAACAATGGTACCACGCGTCAACTCACGCGAGAGAAACTTTTTGAGTTTTTCTTTGTGAATTAAAAAAATCACGTTAAAATCTGTAATAGTTTTTGAGTAATAAATATTTATAATACGGGAGATAATTTAGAAACACCCTGTACAATGAGTGGCCATTCTAGTAGGTATACCCCTTGTACAACTAAAGAGAACAGTTCCGATTAGGAGACATCATATGAAGGGTATTTAAGCGGGCAACTAGCAACCGGCATGTGATGGGCAAAACCTACGATTTGAACAACTTCATGCGTGGACGAGCTAGAGCCGACACTTCTGTACTTGTCAGTATCCTGGCCTCTCACTGTTGCCCTAGGCACTGAAAATGATGCAACGTCCATAAAACGGATTTGGAGAGGAGATGAATGTTTTCACGGGAAACGGTACATTGCATTTGTACATTATACACTATCCTTCACGGTTCACTACTACAATGCGACATTAGAAGGTCTCATGTAGAATCCAAAGTTTCCATGAGTATGGTTAAGAATTTGTGGGATGTCGTTTTGAGACATGGGAAGATATTCTTATAGGGTAGTTCCGATTTTAATTATTCACTGTTTGAATTAGACAATCAATTTAAACTCTGACGTCACAATGAAGTTGACCTTGAATGGCCTGTAATTTTGAATTTCATAATTCATCTTTTGGATTGGGTATTCTGTACTATTTGCTATAGCTGAAATGCATATACATTAGAACCTCGATAAATCGAATCTCAAGATAAGAGGATTTAAAACTTCGATTTAAAGCTTCGATTTATTGAGTTTAAGTAAAATAAAATTCGGATTATAGAGGTACGAATTAAAAAGTGTACATTTATTTTTGTGTTTTAGTGCGGTTGTTAAGCTAATCAGAACGACTTATAAATGAAAACCAATCAAAACCGCTTATGAAAACTTCTATTAGGGTAGAGATAAACTGACATCAATTCGAATTATAGAGTTTCGGATTGACAAAATTTAATTTACGGGCGAATTTATTTGCGTTAACTTTGATTTATGGAGACTTACTTTCCCCCAAAAAATTCGATTTATGGAGGTTCGAATTAGAGTTTTAGCCCGGAGCGGAAGGAAATAGATTGAAACTTCGAATTAAGGAGGAATTCGATTTATCGAGGTTCTGTTCTACAAGAATTGCTTAATTTTGTTGCTTGAGGTTACTTCATTTTCAGTTTGTTTTTTTTTTCCTGTTACATGTATTATACTTTTTTTTTTATCCTCATTACATCACCATTGCCTAATTGACTGCACAGCCGTTGAGTATGAATGTGCGGTATGGGTGTCTAACTTCTTCACCCATCATTCCTTGCGCTATGAATAGTCGACAGGTAAGCACAAAACGACGTGCGATGGAAGAAAACACAGATAAGAGAAAATAATAAGCTAACCTTAAAATTATAATTGAAAAAATTCAGTTGCCTTTGTGCAATTTAATTTTCTGCTACCTACTCTTTCACCTCCAGGCATATACCTGTTATAATACAAATAGATACAGAAAAAGATGTTTCAAAAATATTCTTACTTGGAAATCTAAACTTATGTAAACTCTTATTAGCTGAATTGTTAAGAATTGTACCAGTTTTCCGGTGACTTATCAGATTGTTTCTGCATAATGGTCGACTTTGCTTGTAAATATTATAAAATAAGGACTTCTGAATTAGCATAGGGTAGAATCTTTAATTGCCTACGCGTTTCATAATAATTACATCTTCAGGGAAACAATACAACTCCCAAAAGTAGGCAATTAAAGAAGTCCTTATTTTATAATATATCAGATTGTTGTTTGGCAGAAGTCGGCATCGCTAATCAACCACTCAAGATGCTTTCCTTTGATGTTAACAATGGATTCTTCCGTGTATAACGATTGATTAAATGTTTATTTCACAAGTTATTCGGAACCTCATGAGTGTCCGCCATGCCGGTCAAGCGATAATCGAGTCTCTGCTCTTAAAATACTCGTGTAAAATGGGCATGGCCCATAAGGACTTGCTGTTGACAAGTCATCATTATTTATTCTTTATCTTACACAGTGCCAGTAAGCAATCCCAGAAACAGACGTGTGTAATTTAAGCATAGAATTCGAGGGGGTACGCTTTTTGATTTACACCTTTTAATAATAGGAGGCTGAAGTAACTTGGTAGAGCTGTCGGTAAAAACACACAAGAACAGATAGTTTTCGATTTCTTCAGTGGCTTATCTGAGATATAGAGATTTATATTATAAATTCTCCCCGCAAAAAAACCTGGTTGTTCTTTCTAATCTTAGTATTCTTTTATCTTCAAAGCCCTCCCCGCTTCTTGGTTCCTGCATATTTTGGCGCTTCTTATCTTGCCCGTGATGATCCACGTTCGGCAGAGGCGCCTTTTACGGAGGGAAGTTGCTTCGAACATCGACACAGGGCGAGCGTAAATCACGCTTTTTTTCTTTTTTACTTTCTAACCTCTCTTCTTTCTCCCCGCTTTCTTTGCTTACAACCTTTCATTACGAGTTTCGGTAGCAATTTTTCAGACTACCAGCGGCAGGGCTGGAAAACTATTTTGGCCCTAACCTTCCACCGTTTCCCTTAATTACATGTGTGTGATTTATAAACATCAGATAAATGGGATGCTGTAGGAGTCACGTAGAAGCACTTACGAATGCCACGCCAATTAAAGAATACTAATTCCTAGATGGTGAAGATAGTTTTTTTTTTTTTCCATCACTTTTTTAAAGGACTAGAAAAACCCATATGGCACTATGCAAATTTTTTATATGTTTACGAAAGGAAATTTTGTTTTTTAAATGCAGAGTTTTGAAAATTATTATTTCCTAATGAAATGAAGTTTTCCTGAACTATTGCGCTGAGCTTGTTTTGAAAAAAATCTTCTCTTCCCCTCCAAGTACGTATTTCTTTCCCGTTTAGTTGTTTTTAGGAAATGCATACATAATCTTTAAGAAATGGTCTCTAGAAGGTAATTAATTCTTCTCCGTGATTCTGTGAAGAATGATATCTAATTTAAATGAAGTTCCTTCTTCTTCCCTCCTCCTCCCCCACCTCCTATCAACATCTATCAAAAATAATGATTCGAGTGAAGATCAGAGTGAGTAATTAACCTCTCTTGGAAGAGAAAAAAAAACTTTTTCGATGAGTTATGATTGTCATCAGTCTTCCACTTTTTAGACACGGTCATTTTCTCGCGGTATCTTTTTTATTTTTGTTTTGTTTTTGTTATTTTTTTAATTACCTGTTTTTTTAATTATGTTTTGCTAAATCAATACTTGTCGCGGTATGTTTTTTAGTCCTTACTTATTTATATTCTTGAAATTTTTTCCTGATGAATTTATAATCGCACCTTTCGATATTATACATGCTTATAAATATTTCAAAGAGTTCGGACTTCGGAACGATTTTTTTTATTGATAAAACCCTTCGAAAACAGTTCTGTCTTGCTTCAGTGATTTCTTCCAAACGCCGCCAGAGTCCTCTTCTAACATTTTTGGTTTTACCATTTAGCGTTTCTATTCCTAATGTACAAATTTTAAGATATCACTTAAAAACGTGTACATATTAATTTTTATTTAAAGTGTTGATTATTCTAAATTCACCCGCTTCTTATGCTTCTCAAATACACTGTGATAAAAGTTTTCCCAGATACATGTGCTTTTACATTGCAACCATTATTTCACGAAGATTATTGTGGTGGAAGAAGGTAGGAGAAACGACACACCGATTATCCACAAAGTTTATTCAGCCATAAATGTAGCATTTCAGTTGCGATGCGACCTTCATTCAGTATGGGTCAGATTACAGTCGACAGTCGAACAGTGGAGTGTACCTTTCTTCGGGTACAGTCGACAGTCGAACAGCGGAGTGTACCTTTCTTGTGGGATAGAAACAGCGCTTCCACAAAACTCACCCTACCTTAATAGATATCAAAAAAGATAAGTAAAAAGCCTGATGAACCCAAGTGGTCATCCACATAATGCAGCTCGTAGATTAAGATTAACGAGAGGCAGATTATAAAGTTTACTTCAAGAATATACAAGATGTTTCTGAATGGCCTGTATAAATTTTCAGGATATGTTCCAGGGACCAAAACAAACAGAAAAAGTCATATGAACTTAGGGTCAAAAACGCTTTTTCTAGAGTTATAGCGGTTTGAAGGATCCAGTAATAGAAGAGTTATGATAATTCAAAAAATCGTCTGAAGAAAATTTGTGCTCTCTTCAACATCAGATTCGAAACGTTCTTGGAGCACCAATGTTGGCTGTTACAACACTACCTAAAGAGAAAGCCTGAGCACGGAAACGTCATACATTGTTAAAACGTCTTAGGTAGTCATCTTTAATCGCATTTCTACCAATAATAAGCCCTAAATTATGACTAGGTATGATGATGTAACAATGTATGAAATCTTCGCGCTCAGGCTTTGAGTAGAGGTGGTGTTGGCTGTTACCGGCCTGAATTGCCCAATTGTTAATAATTATTTAAATGTGTATACCGTTAAAATTTGATCGTATTCCAACGAGTAGTTTCCGAGTTACGCATTCAAAATTGTAACAGTGCTCACATGCGAGTACTAACCAGCACGTGCTACGATGTTGACTGCGTAAGTCGGAAACTACATGTTGGAATACGATCAAATTTTAACGGTATACAGAGTTTTATGTACCCTAATATTCCTCCAAAATTCATTATTCTAGGCGTTGAAGAACCTGAATTATTAAATTGTTGATCTTGGTGGCGGCATTTTTATTTCTGTTCATATCTCAGTTATCGTTCAAATTCAGACCTACATTGTATTAAAATAAATGTTCATTCTGGTCACCTCTATCATTGCTTACAGTTATACACACTTTTTCAGAATCACCCTGTATATTCGCGATGTAAACTTTGTAATCTGGCCTACGCTGAATGAATATATACAGGGTGTTTTTGAATTGAGTACAGAGTTTTTGGGAGATGATAGAAGAGGTCCTTAGAAGTATTTTTTGTCATATGAACATGGGGTCTCCGCAGCTCCGTTTACTTACAATACTGCATTGAACAATCAAATGACACCGGGACGCAGTGTGCGTTGGTAGGCCTAGATTATTTTATTTTTAACAGTTAACACAAGCAATCTACTGTATGATTTTTACAGTAATTGTTCGAAATGACCGCCATTTGCTTCATAGCACAATTCGCAACGCCTTACGATGGATTGATGTACGCGTGGAAACAGTTGATTAGCACGGTCGCTGATGTCACCTGCTGCCGCGACAACACGAGCCGCCAATTCTTCTTCGGTATCTACGGGTTCGGAGTACACCATTGATTTTATGCTTCCCCATAAAAAAATCCATCGGTGTGAGATCTGGCGATCTCGGTGGCCAAGCAACTGCATCCCGGTGTCATTTGATTGTTCAGTGCAGTATTGTAAGTAAACGGAGCTGCGGGGACCCCATGTTCATATGACAAAAAATACTTCTAAGGACCTCTTCTATCATCTCCCAAAAAATCTGTACTCAATTCAAAAACACCCTGTATACATATATGACTGAATAAATTTCTTTGTGGATAAGTGGTGTGTCGTTTCTTTCAGGCTTTTTAAACATCTCTTAATTATTGTGGTGTTGGCCCTTCCTTTGTTTTAATCCAGGCCTCTACTCTCGAAGAATTTTCTTCCATTCTTCCCAAAGAGCATTGATAAGTTCAGTCAGTAGTCTTCACTCCAGTTCATCCCACAAGCATTCAATGAGATTTATATCGCCTGGTACATTTCTTCACCGCCTGTGTCCTCCTCAGACAGTCTAGCATACAGCTTGCTTTATGACAAGGAGTATTGTCATGTTAGTAAAATCACAAAGGGTTGTCACAATGTTGACAGTGCAGAATTGTCCAAAATGTCAAGGTAAGTTGCAGAAGTTCTTGCTATTGGAATAAGTTTGGTTAATCAGATTTTGAGAAGGAGCCCTATACCATATCACCGCCTCCTCCGAAGTTCACAGTGGGCAGGCATGAAGGATTCTCTAAATTTGGCCATCGCCAGAATGTGTACCGAGATTCCTCGTTCCATAATATATTTGCCATTGTTCCATGGTCCAGTTTCGGTTACATCGTCTGAATGTCGCTTCGCATTGACTAGGTCGATATGGGGTTTATGAGCAGTAGCACGGGCAACGAACGGTGATTTACTGCGGTACTTGAAGTTGTATTTCGGAACTCTATAACAGTTGCTTCAGTTGAAAGCTTCCGATCTCGAAAATTTTTGTTTGTAATTTTCTTTGGCCTGCCACTTAGCGGCTTCACTGACATTGCTTCTTGAGATTTCTACATGACAGTCATGCCACCTGCATTTGAAATGGGGTATATGCAGAATGACAGAAATCTTGCGAAAAGATTTGTTGCATAGATTCATCTTACGATGGTTGGAACTGGCTAAGCTCTGTTGAGCGAACCATACTGCACTTATGTTTCTATTTCAGAAATAAATCACAAATAAATCCAGTAAGGCGTGTTTCTATTTAAGTTAGATATCATAGACATGTGAAAAGACATGCAACTTAATTTGGAGGAGCGTCCGGAAACTTTAGATCACATAATGGATAAATTAACCCGCTGGAAACAGAAAAGCAAAAAGCTGCTATACATTCATTCATTCATTCATTCAGTATTTCTGTCAAGAACCTTTTAAAATCGTCTTATGTTAAAGAATATGAATGGCACTTTTCCTGTTTCTGTGCTCATCGTCATCTGAATGATTGTGCTCAAATGTTCGATATTATTATTTATGATGAAGCAATCTGTTTTAAGGATCGATAATATGGAATTCTAGTTTAATTTAATTTAATATTGACTAGTCTCCCCTTAGGTATCTTATAATGAATATTATTATATTAACGTTAAAATTTCTCTCTTTTCATTTAGACAGCACATTTATATGAAGTGCCATCTGACTTCAGCAACATCTGAGTGGAGTCAAATTCACAAAGATTAACATCTTCACAGTCTTGGCAGACTTTTGAGGCTATTTGAAGATTAAACGGGAGAAATATGATAATGTAATTGATTTGCTTATAGCTCCTGTAGCAAGATTTATGTGAAAATGGATTTTTTTTTTTTTTTACATTTAATTTACGAACCAAAGTCGAATTTTTCTTGTTTTTATTTTTTGAGATTTATTTGAACTATACTCCTTTTTTTTCGAAATAAAGCGATTTATATGCAGAAAATATAATGTACTTCCCTGTTTTTTTAAGTGCTTTCATATGTATTTCCATTGGAGAGAATTTTGTCTTAATTGTTCTTTCATAAATTCTTATTCTTTTGTTTGCTTTCTTTTCTTTAATAAAAGCTGCACTTGATTTATAAAGGTCAATTAAACATGTATATTTAAGTCTTAATATTTCTGCCAGGTTTAAACATATAAAATTATATGTTAATGATGTGCTGTATTTACGACGCATGAAGACATTTTAGTAGAAGCATAAAAATAGCTTTTATGGTTAACATCGAATTCGAACCATCTGGCTTCGCTTGTATAGTACTTAAGAAAAAAATTATAACTTTGAAATTTATATTATTGGCTATAAACATACGCAAAGATATGAGATATTATTAACCTATTAGCGGGAATTAATTGCAGCCATAAACATAAGCTGTCTTGCGAATGAAAAAATAGTTTGAATCAATTTTCAGCATGATTTATAATTAAATCTCAATGCTTGTCCAAAAGGGCCTTAAAAAGACGAAGCCGATTTCTTAAGGATATCATAATTAAGATTTGCACTTTGTGTTTGCCAGGGTGATCTCACCCAAAATAGGAAGAAAATGCATTAAGAACAGGAAATTGTCTTTTCCCTCAATTAATTTATCTTTAAAGGTTTCTCCTACGCATTCTGTCTTCTATTTCGGTGGCGGTGTCCATCAAATAAAGTTGGAAGGAGAGCAGCATAAATTAGAGTGATGGTTTTTGAGGAGGGAGAGGGCTGTGGATGTCGTATTTCTTTGTGAATGAACCGAGCTCTTGGTCGCCACGCCTACAAGGGTCGCAATGAAAGCAAAAACAAATTTCCATTAGGGTGAACAATAATAAATCCTGTGCTTTCCGAATAATAGGATTTTTAGAACGGCTTCAAACAAGGGGGATATTTGCGTTTGTTTTAGGTTCTTAAAACTTTTAATTTTAAAATTAGACCCCCAACTTTGTAACAGAATGCTCTTTTTTTAAGCCGTTTACAGTTGTTTTATTAGTATTTTTAAATCGTTTAATTTCTTCGCTATTCTTTGCCATTTGTATTTTAATAAGTGAAAAGCTAAGATATTTACTGTTACGACGAGCTTATTAAAATGAACAATTTATAGAGTAAGCGAATGGGTATTATACAGGATGATTACAAAAGAACTTCACACTTTTAAAAATTTATTACATCAAAGCTATTCAGAATATAGACA
>JAHWFO010057280.1:19517704-19616953 GCA_023313115.1 Rhysida immarginata
AATTTCGTGCCACGATAAGGCGTCGTCCCACACTCACATCAACCGTTGTTTAAGCGAATTTTAGACTCAAAACTCAACGCATGTCATCGACCAAGCACCGTATTCTCCATATATGGCTCCGTGTGACTTTTTCCTGTTCCGAAAACTCAGATTATCACATCGTGGAAGACATTTTAGAGTCCACTGAAGGCATAAACAAATTTTTCGCAGATGCTGCTGAAGGCCCTACCTGAAAGTGCCTATAAGCAGTGTTTCAACGACTAGATTATTCGTTGGCATCAGTGTACTGCATGAAATGGGGCCGATTTTGATGGCGACAAAATAAATTTGGCCGATTGAAGCAATATTTTGTGTTTTATTGAACAGTTCTCGGTATTTATTTGACTGAAGGCATAACGAGAGATGAAAATAACGAGTGCATGGATACATGAAGTAACGGTTGAAGACTGTTGACCATTTTCGTAACGGTTGAATACTCTGGAGAACACACCTTTCGAGAATCCAGTCAGCTGTATCGTCGTTTCAATCATGGCTCCAGAAAGACTAGCACCATCAATGAGCAACCTTTTCGAAGTCTGTTAGGTCCTTTTTTCCACATGCTAATCAAGTTCTATGATTAGACTCACTCCTTGAACAGGTAATACGTACTCTCTTGAATCACATGTTTTCAAACTTTTTTTTTTTTGCCTGAAAACGGATTAAAGCAAATTTACATATGTTTCACACGCGTTTCTAATTCATTAACCAGTGTGCGTGTGTGTTAATAAATGCAAAAAAAATTGTATTTTTATATTTTTATGTGTATATTTTTAATGGATATTACGGAGAATGCGAAAGAGTTGTGTCCATGTATTTAATCTCACATGCCTCGAATTCTGTCACCTTGGCCGTTGTTAGTTCTGTAACAATGGTCCAAGAAGGGAGAGAAGTCTTTTATAGGGCACGGATTACTTTAAAACTTTTTTATTCCTTCACACATTGCGAAGAGTAGATGAAAAGTTCCGAAATTTTCAGGCATTCAACAAAAATGCAAACGATGTGGTCTCTCCAGAAGGTCTTCAGAAACAAGCTTACGTTTCTATTTGCAAACAAATTGCTCTTTTCTTTGATAGCCTTAATGCAGATATTCTCTTGAGCTGCATAATGATATAACATTTCCATTACCGAAATTCATTAAGAAGGCATTACCATCCATTCTAATCGGTTGCCAAAGAAGGCCATATATCACCCGAAGTTGCTGACTTAAATCACAGAAAGGGGCTCGGAGCTTCTACGCGGCGGTTAGTTACGAATCATAAACTATAAACTCGGAAATAAATTACCGGATAGCGGACTTAAATACGTGTAGGCGTCAAGCGAAACTACAGTTGGAGCAGTTTTTAACTTCCTAGATGGCTTTTTTATGCTTTAGTTCGCTCCATTTTACTCTTATACGGAACTCTTTTATGTTTTGAGCATTTTTTCTCTTAGTAAATTGGTGTTGGAAATAACTGAAATACGTACTGATATATCCTGGTATTTATAAAGAAATATTAGAGAAATTGGCAGTAAAAAGAATAACACAGAAAGGAGAGAAGTATTTAATGTTGTAGGTTTATCTTTAAGGTTTCATTTTGGAATTTTATCGATAGTGAATAGAAGAATCGAAAAGTGAGTAGCTGCCATATAAAGAAAATTTGATTTTCCTCACTTTATTTAGTTACAGTCACGTAAATTCAATTCATGAATTCTCTCGGGTCATTTTGGTTAAAGTAATTTTTCAATGTGTCCGATTGCATTCAGTGCTTGATTCCGTTTTACACTTAGTGAAAGGATAGAAAGACGTTAATTATAATACAGGAGAAAACTGCTCAGACATTCAGGATATCATGTCTCGAAGTGAAGGCGGTGTTTACAGATGTTATTGCCGTTTTTGGTTTTATTTCCACTTAATAATAACCTTTTTTACTTTTCTTAACGTTTAATAACAGTTTTCACTTTGTGGCACCTCCAAAACCCATACATTACAGGTAATTTTCCAAGTTCTCAAATGGGAGATGGAAAATGAAGCGATAAGCGAGATTAGCTCGGCCGAACCCAGACGACCGAACATGAGAAGGCGGGCAGACGGGGCTTTTGGCTCTCCTCCCCCTTTTCCAAGAGTGATTGCTTGCAAATGAAGGGGCGAGATTTTTCATTTTTCCCCACCTCTGCTCATGTTAGGTTTGACAACTCTTGAAGTGATGGATTTAAAATATTCAGAGCATTTTCTTTTTTCATCCGTTAAGAATTTCGCTACGGTTGATTGGTTGCCGATCGCGCTCTCTCATTTGCATCAACAACATTTAACGATTGATTATGTAAAACGCACTTTTTGAATGATTAAAGAAGACAGCAAGCTGTGATTGTATATGGAAATTACTGATTTTCCTCTAGCATAGCAAATAGAAAATAGAAAGGACAAGATCAATCAAATTCGTTGCACTTTCGTTTACACCCACTGACATTTAAGGCTGATGGATTGAACGAATGGCTTAAGATGTTCAACCAAATAGAGGATGTTTTTATTTATGATGGCTTTACTAGTTTTGGTTATATCTTGATTTTATTTATTAGCTTTAAACAAAATAAAATAAATTAGAATAAAATAATTTGTTTAATCAAATCAGTGAACTTTTTTTCTGATGAGAGAACTTCTACAGGTTGTTATAATGATGGCTCTGACCTTTGATTAAGTAAAAAGAAACATTTTCAAACATTTCCACAAAAATATTTCCACATATTCTAATGTGGCATCTTTAGGTATAAACTTGCATATGTAGTCGATTTCTAATCGCTGTGAGTGTAAATCTCCACGAACTCGATAACTTGTTACTCTGCTAGGTGGTCTCCCAGGATTTTACCTGTGCATAAGCAAATATGTTCTGAAATACCTTACTCCAATCGTAGACTGCATTTTCGGTGAACGTTTACCGTTCCGTATTCTACCATGCCGCTGTATGAGAGTAACCAAATTATTTCTAGCACACAAAAAACACTCTCTACTGGAGTAATTGATGTGCTATCGTGGGACTTCATGGAAGTGCTTAAGACAAACTTGGTAAGTCGTGTTCTTTGATTGGATTCCAAGCCATGGAATTGTTTTTCTTTTTTTCAATTGGATTATTGGAACAATATCTGCTGTTTCTTGTATCAGTATTTCCTTTCCCTACTTGCTTAATCCATTTCTTGGGCGCATTCCGGTGTATTTTCTAATGGGTGGGTCATTGTCTTCATAATAGTTTAGGTTGTAGTCAGTTTGTGCCCATTCGACACAAGTAGCCAAACCACATCAGCCATTTTGCTGTATTTTTTCACTGATGGCTGCTTGTTATAGAGATCTTTCTGGATTGTACCGTTGTTGAGTAGATCGCAAATTGAATATCTCAAGATTTGCCGTAGGCATCGCTTTTGAAATTTCTCGAGTTTGTTTAGGTCCGGTTTGAGCAAGGTCCACTATTCTGAGCTATAGACGAGGACTAACGGGATTAGTGTCCGAAAGAGGCAACTCTTGATCATAGTTCGTCTTCTTCCATAAGCACCTTTTTAGGGAGGCGCATTTTCCTGTGAATTTTTGGTGCGTATAACTTTGGTGTAATGATTCTTTTATACTTATACAGTATTTAGAGTAGGGGAGACCGGGATAAGTTGATAAGGAGCCATGTTGATACATCGTGGTTTACGTAACATTGCTCATGTGTAAATTTTGTAAATTATCACCAATGAAACGCTTCTTCTTCGTTGCCAAACAGACTGTGTTTTCGTTTTTTCAATCACACCACAATAGACGGGAGAGATTGTTTTTGTTTAACCAGTTCGAAGTAAATTTCAATGTAGCTTTTCCAGTCTCAATACGCCTTGTAAGTAAATGTGAAAAAAATTTTCAGAATTATAACCTGACAGAGTGTGAAAACTTGGCTAGTAAATTTGGCTAGTTTCTTTTTTCGTAATGGCCGCGTGTATTTTTATACAGAAGAAGAAAACCGTAATGCATCAAGTGTGGTAAGTTGAGACATTTCTCATGAGGTAAAATAATAGCTTGTATGCACATGCAACAAGTGGTAGTGAAAGTGATTAGCTGTGCCGAACAAAATATTTAGAGGAAGGTAATTCACACCACTTTTTTCAATTCAATTTAACAAGATTTATATCCTAAATCTTTAATTCCAGGTTCTCCAGGCGAATACATCAAAATGTCATTTTTTTCCACACCAAATATTTGTATTTTCATTATCTCAAAAGATTATTGAAATTTCTTATTAAACACTTGTTTGCTAAATTGAATTGGGCATTATTTTTTACTAAAATATTCCAGTATCAACCTGCCTCAACATGAGGCATATTCACATAGGCTTCAAACATCAAAATGACTATTGGCCAATAAAAAAAAACAATAAGCTGTTATTTCAAAGTATTTTGAAATTTCTAAAGGGTTACAAAAAAAAATCAGAAAAATTAAAAACTAAAAAAATTTATCAACTATCCCTGGTCTCCTCCTCTATGGTAAAAATAAGGAAAAAAAGTCGTAGATACAAATATGTTCAGCATTAATGTTTCAAAGAGAAGATAAACTGAAGAAAATTCTTCAAGCATATCATAATTACAATGTAGAAAAGGGGAAAGAAAAATTCCGCGATCTGGACTCGAACCAGGGAACACCATCATTTTCGTTATCACTGCTCTAACCGATAGCTCAATTGGGTAAAAGGGTATTCACCGTGGAAAAATTTCCCGTATATTTTAAATTTTGAATTATAGGTCCCAGTATTTTCGCTTGGTTGCACAAGAGAAGAAATTGGAATATATTAATGAATATATTAACTAGTTTCTGGATCGCATCGGATTGGTCGTGGACCAAGATTGGAGATTCCACTTCGAGTGTGGCGTCGATCGCTTTCATCGTTGTACTGCACTCGCTGAACCCTGTTAACTCCTTTCCGCCCGCAGAACTTAATCCCTCGGGGGAAGAAGGGGGCTGTCGGATGGAATGGGCGTCGAGGGTGGAGGTTCCGACCGAACCGACTCGTTTCCACGTGCGCCGCAGCCCATTCCAAAACACACCGTTCCCCTTTTTTTTTTTTTTTTTTTTTTTACCATTCGTTTCCGATGAGTCGTAAGAAGAAGTGCTAGAAGAGTTCTGTTAAATTTTTTTAACGTTTTATGGCAGTTTTTTTGCATCTAATAAGCCCTTTGAATTCGAAGTTGAGAGTTCTCACGCATAGGACTTGAGATTTCCGAGTGTTCAATAGAAGCGACTAAATTACCTATTGTCGATCCTATTATTTAGAGAACAAGAAAATTCGTTCCAAAGAGAAAAATTCTCTTATCGGCGAGGAAAAAGCAAACTGGTTCTCTGGATTTCTTTTGCTTCTCGGGCGAAATAAACGTTTTTCTCACGATTTTGTAAAGAATTAAGGTTTTACAAGATTCTTTTGAGCATCCTTTTCATGGGACACTCTTCACATGCTACGGACTTTCACCTTCGTTATTATTATTATTATTTGAGCCACTTTCAAGTTGGTTTTAAAGATATCTCTGGTCAAGCTAATTTAGTTTAGAATAAGTACTTTCTTCGTGTTGGTATTGTGTTCCACCAGAGCGTAACTTTTAAAAGAGGGATTCACAATATAAAAAAAATTCCACCGTGAAGATAACACTGAAGAAAGATCAGTTTTGTTCACAAAGATTGTTAGTTTTCTTTTCCGAGCTCTAAACATATGTAATTTCATTCGAGCATGTATTGCGCAGTATTTCTATTTCATTGTTCCAGCTTTTTAAAGAAAAATTATATCCAACATTCTGTTTTGAGAATAATTAGAAAACCTGTTTATTAGAAATCATGATATAGGCAAATAATAACCCCCCAGGATAGCATTGGTACCATGGGCGTAGCCAGGATTTGTACACCTGGGGGGGGGGGCGTGTGTGAGAAAACTTTGTGGAAAAGTGCACCAAATACTATAAGGCAATACTTATAGCTATGTCTTTGCTGAATTAAGGTAATACTAATACTCCATAAGTTTCGCCGTGTACTACTGAAATTTTAACATTAATATAACTTAAGGCATAGTATTTTTGGCAGAAAATTAACATCATTTTGCAAGCGAAAATACCATATTCATCGATTTATGTTAGTACTGCTGTACGAATTTACACGTTGCAATAAAAAAAATGGAGACATTTGGACGAGAAGTGACAACCAGTTAACCATTGCGGAAAAAATCCAAAAATTTCGTTCATTTGCCGTGTGGATCCGAATTGCCTCCAGTATCGACGTCTTTAGAGGACACGATCCGAAATATGGAAGGTATAATAAACAGCTCCAAGAATAACATGAATAAAACAAACAGAAGATAGACCTAGCGAAAAAAAGATTTAGCAACTGAGGCGAAGGAAAAAAAACTCTTGGACAAACAACAGTGAAGAAGTACAAGGGATCCAAAAGCTCTTGGCTCAAAATTTATTTATAAATCGGACAAGTTAGAGGACGTCATGAAAGTTGTTTATAAATCGCTTATGTCTTATGCTCATTAAACTTAGTTCATAGCAGATATTTAAAATAACCTTGCTTGATTTGGTAATTTCATCAAAGATTTATTTGTAGAAAATAAAAAGGTGAGCTTTAATGTCTTCTTTACATCTTCACTTTAGGCCATCATAAGCGATTCCCGTTTCTTGAAATATCCTTACCAACTTTAGTATACTGCTTTCGATGGCACTTTCTTATTTAAAGTAATTCTCGAAATGATTTTTATCTTTTTTAACGGATGATGTTCAATTTTGAAAACGTGTTTTACTGGAGGGAATGACGACGTGTTACGTGAGTGATATGCGCAAGCGTCCTCCGTACAATGCGCTCTATCTATATTCAGCTCAATCATACACCGTAAATATCTTGATACTAAGTTTCTTCATTAAAACGTTATTCAAACGTTATATGGGTAAAGCGATTTTTGGATCATCCTGTATAATACACGATTTCCGTATCTAGTGGCACCGACATCAGTATATAGATTAAGGTTATGTGGAAAACCGAGTCCATGTGCCCGCTAAAAGGGCTCTCGATCTTGAAGATAACGGATATTGTTGATACCTCACCTAACTAAGCTTGCTAACGTTGGAAGAGTTTGAAATGTGCAGCAGGCAGCCTGCGGTATTTTTTCTCGATGGAGAGTTGAGATTCTATGTATCAGGTCGTTGCATATCAAATGTCGGATTGCAGAGGTCATCTTTAATGGCCCTCTAGAAAGGACACCTTCACACGTGCTATTCGAAATAACCCCCATTGCAATCCAAACATTGTTGTCAACGATGTGGAGAGTACAGGGGGATGTGGAAGCACCTCTTATCCCAGAGCCTGTAGCGCCTGCACGGTCGTTCGTACAACGTACAGACGCGCGTTGTCATGCAGCAGAAGGACGCCTTTGCGATGCACAAGTGCAGGTTGCTGCTGACACAGTTTTGTGTGCATACGATGCAGTTCACGACAGTAGGTCGCAGCGGTAATCGTCTCCCCCTGCTGCAGGAGGCTGTAATGCACTACACCACGGATGTTCCACCAAACTGTAACCATGAGCTTCCTGGGGTGCAACGGGGGTTTAGGGAACTGTCGCGAGGATTCATTAGCATCCAGCCACTGTACTGACCGTTTCCTATTATCGTATAGGAGCCACTTCTCGTCGCAGGTGACAATACGATCAAGAATCCCCGCTTCTTCATGGCGCAAAAGCAATTCCGTACACAGCTCCAACCGACGCCCTTTTTGGTTTTCCGTAAGTTCATGTGGGACCCATTTGTCCTGCTTTTTCACCTTGCCGATGGTCCTAAGGTGTCTACTGACAGTTGACGCTGATACAGCATGATCCCCTGCAAGGTCCGCAACAGTTTCTGACGGTCCTCTACCACAGATCGCTTCAGATGAGCGTCATTCAACACGTTGGGTGGTCTGCCGCGTGGCTCATTTGCCGCCCGGAATTTTCGGAACCAACGTTGGACAGTACATTCGTTTATGGTGCCTACACCTTATACGTTATCGATGCTTCTAGAGGCATTGGATGCAGTGTGATTCAACCTGAATTCGTAATGCATTATCACACGTAATTCGTATGAAGTCATGACTATCTTCGCTTGGGTTCAAACGCTATTAAATATCATTGCAGATATGCAAATTTCAGGCAGCTGGTCGCTGATAGGCTTATCTCTGGGAATGTAGCACTTTGATGGGTACTTGCTACTAAACGTGGAAACCGTGCTGAAGCGCGGAACCCACCTCGAAATCCGACATTTGATATGCAACGACCTGATAGATTCCTATTTTACTTAGGTCCTACGACAACACCAGTTTTAGATTACACAGTCGCTCTTATAAATGTATGTTAATATCTGTCTTCAGAGCATTTTTTATAGTTTTTGAATACTTTATCGGAAATGTAAATCTATTTAACTGCTGTTTTTGTTGGATTTTTTTTTTGGAGGATATAACTTCAAAGATTGAAATTAATTACAATTTTATAGCAGTTTTATTAACGTTGGAACTTATAATAAAGAATTGGCCGCAGATATAACCGGTATATTTTATTTAAATTTCCAGATCGTCCACTATGCGCGATAGGATTTAAATTCCTTGCATCAGTTGACGACTTAAAATAATAATTTATGATCTTCTGTAATTGAGTTTTAAATATAAATACAATGCTTTGTTTTATTTTCTTCGTTGTGGAACCTGAGGTTAGAGAAAGCGTTTAATGCTCTTGGTAAGAATTGTTGTTGTTGTTGTTTTTGCTTTTCTTGTACGGGCTTCTTTCTTTCTTTTTCTTTTTAAATTTGTGTGTTGTCCTGTGGTTGAAAGATCAACGAGACAGGTTGACCTCTTCGTTTAACCTGAGTTTAATGCTAATGGGAGGCCGTAAGATTTTTATTGCATGGTCTGCCTCTTCTACACTGTAATTTCGAAATTTGAAGGAGGCAAAGAGCACAGACAACGCATCAGAATAAGGTACTCCTATGTGCAGGTAGTGAAGTGGGAAATATAAATCAAATTTAGCGACCTTTAAGTCAAAGAAATGCTTGCCTGAGAAGATTGTGTTTGTAATTATTTGTTTAAGGTCTGTTAGAAAGTAAAGAGAAGTTAGGAATTCCTCTTCCCTGAGTCGATTCACGTTTTGAACTCCCAGAAGGTGGGAATGATTATTAGGAAAGAGTTTAAAACAAAAAAAACAATGAAGCAAAGAGTGTCTGTAGAACTCATATATGAAAACTCGATTTACATCTCAAAACAAAGTTTTATTCAGATTTTGGTCGTTTTGCGATCTCCTCACCGGTTTTATGAATTTTTTTAATAACGTGTTTTATTTATATTTGCATTTTTAGATATTGGGGTCATATTGAAAGTCTTGAATAGCAATTATCTTACAAATCAGAATTTACACTACGCTTAATAAAGTTGATGTGCTTAAATTTGATTTATATTTCCCACTTCACTACCTGCATTCATGATCACGGGCACTAGGTATAATGATGGCAATGATGTTTCGTTTCGTCAAACGTATTGTCATTGAATTCCTTATTAAAGAAGAAATTTCCGCTGCTGAAATTCACCAAAGACTTCAGTGTGCATATGGAGACGTTTGTATGAGCACCAGCAGTATTAGGAGATTGATGAAACATTTCAAAGATGGAAACACGAGCATCCAAGATCTGCCTCGTAGCGGTCGCCCCAAAACTGTCTTCACTGATTGCAATAAGGAAAGGGTTGATGACAATATTAGCGAAGACAGACCTGTCTGAAATCGCAGCAAAATTGGAATAGGACTGCGTCTTCGGTCAGCTGGAATGAAGTTCTACCGCAAGGAAATTTTCAAGCTTGCAGAACAATGGGAAAAATTGCGTGCAAAGATTATGTTGAAAAGTGAAGAAAAGTTTATACAGTAAATTAAGGTGGCATACTCGTCTTTTCTTGGGTCAATAAATTCTGACTTGGAAAAAACTGTTGCCCATACCTTTCAGTATGACCCTCGTACATTCTGTCTAAGAAAAGAGTGTGCGCTATAACTTCTTGTCAACACAGCGGAAAATTTTTGTGGCAACATTGTTTACAATGACCTGTACCACGCGCTGCACGAGCAGGCTAATTCGAATGCAAAGAGTTTAGTACAACTGTTAAACATCAATAAATGCGAAACGGTTCGAAGCAGTTTTCTTATGTTCGCATGCGAAAAGTCCGTAAATGTCGCATGAAAAAATGAATGGCATTTATAAGAAAGTGGATGAAACGTTTTGAAGACCACAAAAATGTCGATGACCTACCGGAAAGAGGCGTAACAAGGAAGACCACTAAACAATAAGACAAGCAGGTTATAGAGACCTTCGTGAAGAATCCACAAATAACCTTGCAAGAAGGACAGTAAAAACTGAGACGTAAAGGTACTAAATTGTCTCTGGAGGCGATTGCGGAAAAAAAACATAAAATGGCGGAGTACGGTGAAGAAGCGTCTTCAATGGGCACGGAAAAATATGGATTGTGATCGGGGCAATGTCGGTTTCTCGGATGAATCCTCGTTTTGATCACCTGATTCCCCACATGGAGCTTGGTCATCCCCCATAAACTGAACTTTGCACCGTACCGTTAAGCACCCTGTAAAGATCCACGTCTGGAATTGCTTCTCAAAAAAATCGATTTGCAAATTTACGTATTTTTACGGAAACCTAAACTCTCAAAGAATGACCCAAATCTACAAAAAGGGTTCGTTACCATCTGTTCGAAGATGTACGGAAAGATAAATACAAACTGGATTCTTCAAGAGGACAATGAACTGAAACATCGTAGTAGACTGTGCACTCAATGGAAGGCACAACATGACATTGCACAGTTAGATTGGCCGTCTCAGTCAGCTGATTTCAACACCATAGAAAATGTGTGGGCTTAAATGATGCATAAGCCTCGCAAGAATTTACCTACAAATTGAACCAGCTGACTCGAAAAATTCGAAAGATTTGAAAGTCTTTACCCCTAGAGTTTGCTGTCACCTTTGTAGAAAGCATGCCCCAGAGATGTGAAGCCATTATTAACAATGATGGCGATTGGACCACCAATGCGTAATATAATACAGTATTACAAAAGAATTTTGCCAGAATTTTAAAATCAAACCTGTCCAACATGCAGACGATTTAAAAATAATGTCAGAAACTTTACCGGATGGAGAAGTATGACGTTAAAGTTATAATTAGTTTTGTTTTTTTTAAGGAATATAATTCGATTATATACGCAAAAAAATAAAAAGGTGAAATAGGTATTTCAAAGCAGTTGCGAAATTATCGGGCTTATCATAAGCAATGTTCTTTGGTATTTAAATAAAAAAGAAGAAATTTGAATTTGAGGGACTATGTAATTAAAATGGGAGAGGAAAAGAGAGGGATATGATAATTGGCATGGAGCTCAATCGGTCTCTCTCTTTTTTTTTTCTTTTTTTTTCCTGCCTAATCAAAATTCTCCGTTCACTGTTTGCTCAGTAACTTTACTTGCAACCTAATTGAATAACATTGAAAATTGATGAAAGGCTTGATGGCCACCCAGATATCCTGTAATTGGCGAAACATGATGCAATACAATTACACCCAGAACCATTACTGTAATCCAATGGTCACGCTATAGAGATTTTTTCCCTTTAAAGTTTGATTCTTTTTTTAATTTACTATTTTTTTAATCTTGTACAAAGAGGGTTAATTTATATATCGTTTAAGCATTTATTTATTTCTAGCTTTGAAATTAGAATCCACCCTTTCCACGAAATTGGGTTAGATTTTTGATTTGCATTAAAAAAGGGAAGTGGTGGATGTGAGGAAATATCAGGAGAGGCCATATCTAGCAAATACGTACCAAATAAGCATGTATTATTTATTCTTGACATTGGAATAATTGGAGGTGAGGTATGTCGAAACATCTTCGGCGAAGAATGTTTGCATCTTCCAAATGGTTTTGATGCGAGCCACGCGCTTCGACCATTTGCATTTTTCATAATCGGATTTTTCCGGAGGAATTTGTGAAGATAGGGTGAGAACAAGGAAAGACCAATGATAAATCCTCGAGTAGTAGGTCTCAGTTGCAGCATTCGAGGGATGAATGTGGTGAAAAGTGTGACGGCATGCCGCTTGTGGTCACGATTTAATGGGCGAAAGAAGGAAGACAGCGTCGTCGTCTTTTTCGCAGAAGTGCTGAGGAATGGCAGAAATTGTCCTCGTTTATGACTTTTAATTGTGTGAAAGTTGTCTCCGGTGGAACAGGTGCCGAGATAAAAAAAAAATATATTTTATATGAAGATTGACGTTTTTCTCCGTCACTTTGCAGTTGCATAATGAGTTTGCCGGGCCGGGACTCGTCTGCTCGTTTGGAGTGAAGCTCACGTTCAGCGCCTGTTCTTCATATATTTTTTTAATGCTGTGCTTGTTTTTACGAGCATCGTTTGGATAAAGGAATGGAGAAGGCGTCGCATTCGCAATTCGCTTTCCCTTCGTTAAAGATTGGCGAAGCTGTCGCAAGGGGGGAATGGATCTTGAAACGGTTGACAATGCTTTTTCCTTCAGTAATCGACGATCACGGCGTATGGAATGAAGCTTTATTTTGTCACGCCTTAGCTATGAAAGAACACGAAGTCTCCATCCTATAGAATATTAGATTTGTTATTTGTTCATTACGATATCAAGATAATATAAAAAATAAAGATATCTTGCAAGTAAGCGAACTTAAAATACAAACTGCATGATTTTGTTTTTTCATTTCATATTTTGATAAACGTGGTTCATCAAGCTTGAATTTAAAAATTTATTTTCAACTTCGTGTTTTCTTCTATGTATTTCCTAAGTGCACTGGTAGCAAAAAATATCAATCATGAAGGAAAGGTTCATTTCTGCACTTGAGAGTGCCTTTTTCAAGTTTCGCTTAGTAAAAAATAAGGATTTAAAAGGGAAATGTTGCAGCTTTAAAATAACAACCATTTTTTTGTGTTGTTTGTTCAGCTGACTTGGGAAATAAGCTTCCAATTATAATGCAAACTTTTAAGCTGAGTCGATTTTTTGTTCGCCTACATAAAGTGCGTCCAAAAGGTATAAAGCCACTTGAATTTTAAAAATAATCATTTAAGGCCAAATCCGAATGAAAGAAAAATAAATTACAATAATGTCATTCATGACTGCTTATTTATCATGGTTTCATAGAAAAACCATGTTCATGTTTTCATTGTCCAAAAAAATATAAAGTCATCATGCTTTAATAACCAATGTATTTTCCATTTTTCAACACCACTTGAGATATGCGATTGGCATTGTATCTATAAGGTTTTTTAAGTAATATATATCAAGATTGTCCCATTCTTCAATAATCGCAGTCTTTAAGTTCTTGCACGTTTGAGAACTGGTGTCCACCAGCATAACCAGCACGAGCTAGTTAAAACTCATACATTTTCCATCGGATACAAATCGGGTGATAGATCTGGTCAATCCATAAATGGAATCCCGTTTTGCAAGAACCACTCATAGGTGTTATTTGCAGTATTTATAGGGGCATAATCTTGGTGAAATTCAAAGGAAGGTTCTCCCATTCGTTCAGCAAAAGGCAAAATAAAGTCCTCTAATTTTGAGATATTGGCTGCTGTCATTCTTCCATTCATCATGCACAGGTTTGATTTTGAGAGCCATTCAACAGACCCCCACATCAGTACACTGACTCCTCCTATCTGGTGCTTGGAAATCCATTGTTCATCTCTCCTCAAATCATGCCAGTTAAACTGCCATCTAAGTTGAATTTTTCATCACAGAATATGACTTTTTGCCATTGTGATGTCCAAGACATCTTTATTCTTGCAAATTCAACCCGTTGCACCTTGTGAGCATCTTTCAAGGGAGGACATGATTTTCTTCTTTTATACTTCAGGAATTTTCTTTCATGAATCACTTCGAAATGGTTGATTAGGAGACATTGAATTCAGGCTTCTTTGCTAGTATATGAAGAGAGGCAACATTTTACTTGCTTCTTTACAAATGGCTCTCTTCTGGCTTGGTGTAAATTTTTTCGGGCGTCCAATTAGCTTTTTCTGGCCATACCTATTACTCAGCTTAACGAAATTGCTTATAAGCGTATGTGACCTGTTTAAAGCTTCTGTAATTGATCGAGATGATTACCTTGAGTTTTTTAAAACCACAATTTGGCCCTTATCTAATTTCTGATAAGGGTTTACTTCGGGACATACTGTTTTTCGTAATATGAATTTCTGTGATATTTTAAACTTCAAGTGCTTTGCATATTTATATCACTTTCATTATATTGATATTCTGCAGATAAGTGGAATCTTCTTAAAAATGTGTAAAATCTAATGATGGCTTTATATTTTTTTGGGCAATGAAAAACAAATTTTTCTCTAATTCCTTTGTATTTTTTATTTGTCTATGAAACCGTGATGAATAAGCAGTCGTGAATGGTATATTTTTGTAATTTTTTTTTTTCATTCGGATTTGGCATTAAACGATTATTTTTAAAAATTCAAGTGGTTTTATACTTTTTGGACGCACCTTATATTTTGAATCATTTTATCTTACAGTATAGTTTATAAGATCCCATATTTCGTATTTATGTAGATGAATATTTTGCATTTGCAAAACTTTACGTGCGTGTGTCTTATCCGGAAGGGGGGAAAATCCAAAAAACATAAACTATAACTTTAAAAAGTAATTTAAGTTCTTTTGTCGTGATAGAAAGCAGACGCCGGCTGCTCCACGTCTATCCCTTATGATTTTCAAAACTTCTCTGAATATAATTGCAATATAAAACAGTAGGATGTTAATATTTAATGTTGTATTATTTAATAAATTATTCTTCCCCAAATGCTTTTATGGTCGTTTAGAGGAATTTTTTGAAAAAGAGGGAAATTTTCTCTTGGATTCTAACCCACGGCCATTTCACGAACAAAGACGTTTATTTTTAAACTGCAAATATTTTATAAGAAGTTTGCCATTATTTTTTTATTTTTATGGCAGAAAGTCTATTTGGAAGAAAATGAATTTCCCGGGGAATGACAGCGATGCAGATTTATTTCAGCAAAAGGAGTTTTTTTTTTCCTGGATAGAGCAAAGAGTGAATTTTTTAAATTATAGCTATCGGAAGAAAATACGCAGAGTGAAAGTTTTGTCTTAATCTTAACAAAGAAATATGTTATTTCGAATCGAAGAAATTAGCCAGTTTAATCTAAAGCTTAAAAGTATATGTTTCTCTACATTACGCAAGCTTCGTAACATTTATTTGCTTATTCTTTTACGTCTGTATTCCTGACAAAAATATATAAAAATTCCTTGGCACTACTTGAATATAAATGAAGTTGAGTAATTACAGTACATGTACTCCATAAATATTCAAATACTCAGTATTTAGATCACGCCAACTCACGAATGAGTCATTGCATGATCCGTGTTCACTTCTCTCTCTCTCTCTCTTGAATTTAATAAGGCATTTCAACTTCGTTAATCTTCTTAACATATAAATTAAATGTAAAGATTTTCCTTTCACAGTGGCCCATTTCCTATTTGGCGACAGAACTTGATACTTTATTGTCTTTCTATTAATGAGAAATACATTCGTTTCCCCTAAGTTCTTCCTAGGTTCATTACTCTCTCATTGCTGTTCTTTTTAATCATTAGTGGTATTTTCCATTCGGTCTCAATGCTCCCAGCTCATTGTATATGCAGAGAATGTTTTCTTGCCTTCTTATTTCCCTTAACCATTAAGCTTAATTTAGTTCTCATATATATATAATGGATTGATCCTAGTCATATTTTCTTTCCTTAAGTTTCAAAAAAATACCCATGTCTTCTAGTTTAACAGCGTTTAGAATTAAGCAAAATATAAAGAACTATAGTGTATATTAAATACGAGTAACTTTTCACTTCACATAGGATATTGCCGTTCAATCAAATTTGGACAAACGATTTGAAAAACTTCAATATTTACCCAACTAATCTTATGCTATTTCTCTTTTGCTTTAGTGAACTTTTAGACGATTTATGTTATGAAAAGGCTGATCAAAGTTATAAAGTGTAATAAATTATTCCTTAGGATCCTCATACGCAGAAACTTGCGAAGTGTGCCTTCGCAATCGTCTAGTACGCCTCTCCTATTCTTTAACATGAGAAAACGATATCAGAAAGTTCTGGAAGGCGTATTTCGACATATACCTGAAAATGAATGAAAAAGTAACAGTTTTTGGGCTTTTCTGCTTCCAGCAGTGTAACTTATGGGCCCGTATGAGTAAATTTCTAATATATACCTAGTATCCGAATATTTTCGTGCATTTTATAACTTAGCAGTTTTGTCGTCTATGGTCAACAGTTCAACACTATCATAGCAACGATATTAGTTCTCTTCAACGAAAATCCAACGCCAAAAGACGTACAAAGCCACATATTGTAGATATTCTAAGGAAGAAAATCATTATTTTTTAATGGAGAAAAAAAGTCATTTGACACGGTCAAAATCGGTTTATACGAGGAAGTGCTGAGACGTTCCTGGATTTGCCTTGGAATAGTTGGAATAGAAAAACGAGTGTTTAGGGGCATATGTAAGCCTAATATCTTCGTATGTAGCAGCGCATATATCAGGTGTCTCCAATTTTTATTGAGAAGTTGAGATGGCAAAGACACAAGCAAGTTTCATGTCTACGGAGATGCGGGCGTCATGAAGTTTATGTTCCTCCAGGGAAAGTCAGTAAAGGAATTCACACTGAGATATCACTAACACTAGGAGAGAAGTGCCCTTCCTACAGCACTGTTAAAACCTGGGTATGTCGTTTCAAGACTGGGCATTTTACCGTTGAAGACTAGCCCGTAGTGGGCGCCCCCTCAACATGCCCACTGCATGCGATGACATCCTGGCCCCATCCTGGCCCAGCAACATGCGATGACATCCATGGCTGATTCATCCGGCGAATATCCGCGAGAAAGATAGCCCAGATACAGAAATCTCCCGGGAGCGTGTTAGGTTCATCATCACGATTCTCGACCTGCGCAAGTTTTCAGCCTAGTGGGTGCCGAAATGTTTGAACAGTGATAAGAAGAAGGAACGAATTGAGGCATCCAAAGCCGTTCTGGCTCATTTTGAAGTGCGTAGGACTTTTTGGCGAGATTGGTGACTGAGGATGAAACCTGGCTCCACATTTAGATCCAGAAACCAAGGAACAATCAAAGAAATGGTGCATCAGCAGGTCCTATCGGCCGAAGAAGTTCTGCACCCAGAAATCTGCCGAAAAAAAGTCATGGCGTCTGTTTTCTGGGACAAAGACGGTATTCTCTTGGTTGATTACCTACCCCAGAGCTCTGCTATACCCGAACAGTATTATGCTAACCTTCTGGATCAGCTGAGGGAGCAATCAAGACAAAACGCTGTGGGAAGTTGACCAAAGGAATCCTCCTTTTGCAGGACAGTGCACCTGCCCACATGTCTAACATTGTGGCTGCCAAATTGCACACCCTGGGTTTCCAGTTGGTTCACCATCCCGCCCTACTCACCTGACTAAGGCCTGTCTGACTGTTATCTGTTCTCAAACTTAAAGAAATACCAGAAGGGTCATCGTTTTAAAACAGGACATTTCTGACATCAACATGCTTCTGGGGGCTGTTTTCAGATCAATTAAAACATTTTTTTGAAGACTTGAAAAGCTGCAACAACGCTGTCGCAAGTACATCAGTCTCAGGGGAGAGTATGTTGAATAAATATGTGATTCTATGCATCTGGTTCTATTCTTTCTGGGCAAAACCAAGAATTTCTCAGTACCCCCTTCGTACCTGAATTTTCAGTAGAATAGTCGTTATTCTGACTGCAAACAACAAACTACTTTAGCAAACAATTAGCGCTCTTCATTCACATCAACAAGTTTGGTGTCATTTAAGTTATAATTTGAGAAACAGTTAATTTAGAATCAAACAGTTTAAATTGAATTTAATTTATACCCGCTCAGTCTTGAGGGATAGATACTTGGGCAGTTTGCCTATTATGAATAGTAAAAATAGTAACCCAATAGTAAAAAGCAAAATTGGCAGTGGAGGACTATGGGTCATTTCATGAACTAATTGAATCACTACTGCTTTCTTCTGGACATGATTTATTTTATCGATGAAAATAAGAAAAAAAATTCCACAACTTGGATTCTAACAAGGAACCTTCAGGTAATCGCGCTGGCGCTCTAGCCAAATGAGCAGCATTACGCTACATGTCCTTTGAACAGATTAGACCAGTTTTGAGCAAAGTTGTTCTCTTTTCTATCTTTTCTGTTCCTCTTTTACCTTTTCGGTATCGAGGATGTTAAATGACCATGGGATCTACTGGAAATTTAGCCTAGCAGTGGATCAGTCTATACTTGGTCTTCCAAGCTTGTTACTAAAAGGACAAGCACAAATAGCCATTCCCTCGACAGGATTCGAACCCTGCGGTTCGTTGGCTTCGAGAACGACAGGACCTGCACCTTAACGCTTTCGGGCGAACCGGCCCTGAGAAAAGATTTTTTACCTATGAAGAATTAGAAAAGCTCCAAATTACTATATCCATTATGAGAGAAAACCGAACTATTTAATAGTCAATACTTTCATGAAATTTCACTTTTAGCAAGATTATAAAATTTTGCTGTTTTTTTGCGGAGACTTTTAATAGTGTTAAGTATTCAGTAATTCATATCTTCTTTAGGCTGTTGTCTTTCTTTTAGGCAATAGCTCGCACAATCCTATCATAGAATCGCATAGTTTGCTTTGAGATAAAGAAACGTTCCTAACAAGTGTTCGCCTTTCTTTTCTTCGCTTTCTTTTCAAGTGCGTGCTGTAATTTGTTTTTCTGGAATGGGTCTTTTACTGACGAGTCTTCCCATTTCTATTCCGACGACGAAAGGCATCAGATGATGTTACAGCGATAACAGCTTTGAGTTGGTGGCATCTCTGACTTTATTTGTATTCTTAGAGCCTTCGTAGTCTCACGAATAAGCAGTAAATTCCATAAGCCAACCGTTTCTAACCACCTTATAGTGGATGGAGACTCTTTCACGCTCGAGAATGACACGTATGGATTTTTATTTTGTTGCCGCCAGTCCTAAGTAGGAAATCGCTGCTATAATTCGTTCGCGGAGAGAGTATGCTGCTCTTTAAAGCTGCTTCTTAATTATTAAGTGAATTATGCCTGAGTGAATTTGAAAGTCATTTTTCGATAAAGTTTTTATTTGGTTGTCTTGTTCCGAATTGTTCTGTTCAAAGAGCAATCTCATTTTTAGGCATCTACTCACAAGTCAGAATTATTCCCTGCAGCACATGCTTTTAAATTTCTTCTAATTCTGAAGCCTAGATTTCCATATGCCATCGACATTTGAGCTCTCTGAGCCTGATTCTGTAACCATAAAACTTCAGAATAAGTTTAACCAAATAACATTATTTCATTTTTCGACTTCATTTTTATCTATTCATAGTACCGTGCAAGTGGAACAATTAGAAAATAAAGTCTTTGACGTATTCTCTTAAACAATCATGGCAAACTTAACTTTCTGTTACTACTGTACTCTTTCAATGTCTCTGGGCTTCTTTCTCATAATAGTCTATTTTTACTATTAATGTTTTCATATATTTAATTGTGTTTTAATCAAAACGGTGTGGGTTACCTGCACACCGTAACTTTGTAGCGGAAGTGAAAAGAAAAAAAAAACATGGCGGTAAGAGGGACGCAACGGCGGTCGCCAAAGAATTGCAGTTAGAGCAGTGTTATTAAGCACAAAATCTTAATTTTGCTGTACACTTATTCGCCTCGAAATAATTTATAAGGTAAGCATCCATGAATATTTATTTTATTTAAAATTAAAAAGCACTGCGACACTTACCCCCTCACCGACGTATGTTCGTATTCTCGGGTGCCATTAGATCACTCGACAGTCCTGCCCTCGTTTCACTCGCGAATGCATGACGTCAGCCCCAGAAAATTCACGAAGAATACAATGTTATGGCGCTCCCTTGCAAAAGTCCTTCTATAATTAATAAAATAAAGTAATTAATTAAGGAAATGGTTATTAATTACTCTACAGATTTTTTTACTGGATAACAATTAGCTAATTTTAATAACCTATTTTTAAAAAATAAAAGTTTGTTTAAAAAGTTGAGAAGCCATTCAGTTGTTGTCTGCTGCCCCCACAGATGTATAGTATTCTGCTGCACCTTTGTAGGAAGTAGTTCTGTTGCTTTCATGTGAAGTGGATTCGTGCGGTTGTTGAGTGGTGGAGGAAAGAAATAACGTCAAGTGCATTAATACGTATACCGCTTTAACTATGGCGTAACAATGGGGCCTTTGTATGGGCATAGTATTAGAAGGAGTATGATATGGGTGTGTGCGCTGAAATTTTTTCTTATCGCGGTTTATATTGAAGGAAACAAAATATGACGATTTCTTATTTTGCAAGTATCAATAATAATTTTAGGTGAATAACATATTTCAGTATATAGGATGGTTCCCTTGTGAGTGGCCAATTTAGTATGACCACTGACACTTTTAAGCAAATTAGCTATGGCGTCACGCTTTTGTCGCTGGGGGGGGGGGGGAGACTGTTATAAAAAGAGGAAGCTTAGTGTTCACGACAGTAGTAGAAGTGATTTGTTTGTGAAGATATGGGCAAACAACGCGATTTGAGAGACACTGAACGTGTGATGATTGTAGGAGCTCGGAGCCAGAGCGAGTTTCAAACAAAACTCGCTGTGGTTAAAGTGTTTAAAGACTGGACTGTCAGCCAAAAATCTAGATCCCAACGTGCAACTTGTGGTCGTCATCGACTAGTGAATGCTCGGATGGAACGAAGAGTGTCTTTAATTGTAAAAGACAACAAAATGGTTTCAAGGTTTCTCTTAAACGTATCAAGGTTTCTCTTAAACGTTCGCCAAGCTTAGAAACATGGACCCCAATTGTATTATTACAACCATCAAACTGGTCGAGGTAGCGTTATGGTTGGGAAATGTTTTCCCGGCATGCTTTGGGCTCTTTAATTGGTATTAATTAACTTCTGAATCGCACATCATGTCGAAATATCTTGTTGATCAGATTCATCCTTTCTTTTAAATGGTTTATCCCAATGGAGATGGTTACTTACAACAAGATAATGCGCCCTTCCATTGTGCTTATATTGTACCGGATTGCTTTCAAGAACATGAAGGAGAGTTTACTTTGCTTAGGCGGCTCCCACAATCTCCAGATATCTATCCCATTGAGCGTTTTGTGGGATGAATTTGAAAAAGCCATCAGACAGCTGGATCCACAACCTTCAAATCTGATACAACTCGAAAGGCCTATTCATCAACCACGGTTTCATATTCCACAAACCACATTTGTGGAGTCCATGCCAAGAAGAATGAACGCAGTATTAAAGGCAAGATGAGTCCCAAAGAAGTACTGAGGAGGTGATCATAATACATTGGTCACTCTATATACTAATCAGTAGTGGACTTGAGTCTATTGAATAACTCGTTCGGCTTCACGGTCTTTGATCCGATTGTTGCTATAAATTGGCTTTTAAAAATAACAAACGATCATCAGAAATTATTATAGCCTCTTCAACGAATGATGAGTTGGGGTGTGTCCAATTAAATTTCCAATTCTGCCTCCAAATATGGTCTAATTTTTTATCGAATTTCTTTGCTTAGCAGTGTTTTATGATTAAATGAATAAATTTTATATAAGCTAATAGGTACCATAAAGCTGGCATTATATTTTGTTTATGCTATAACGTTCTTCTTAAATAACAAATAAAATTACAATATATGCAATGTTTTCCGTGCAATGGTCGGGTTTTTTATTACAGAAAGAATTGAGACTCGAGATCTTTATCAGCCCTTCAAGTAGCAACCTTTAATCTTATTTATGACATAAAGGTTTTTGAATAATAGCGTAGGCGCAAGGAAATGGTTCAGCGTTAAATTTTCAAACGCAGTTGCAACGTGTTCGAAGCAATATCTGTGCATGGTAGAATCCTTTGACCTTTTCTTTTTGAGAAAACAACCGATCCCCTCGTGAGCACACGCAATAGAAACGTAATCCCGGAGAACGATTTGTTTACACTTAAATATACGGACGAGCGAATATGGGCAGTGTTGATAAAATATTTCTTTTTTGCTCACAGAAAGAGGCAACTGTGCGATGGAAGGGGAAAGGCGTTAGAAAGGCATGACAGTCGGATTCACTCCTAATAAGCGCACTGTCATCTACTACTTCCCATCGTGAGGAGCCGTCACCTGCCAACTGCCCTTTTCGCAGTACCTTTTTTTCCTCTTCTTCCACCTACTCAGCCGTTCTTCCACAAAGGCTTCCATTTTCTATCATCACTCCGAAAAGGAGACGGTTTATTTTGTTGGCCTCCCCAACCCCTTCCTTCCCTCGCAATCATCCTGTTCTGGCTGCTCTTGCTGCTTCTGCTGATGCTACTATTGCTTGTCTTTTATTTTCTCACATCCATATTTCTGTTGGGTCATAATCACGACCATTGTTCTCCTTCAAAATTGCACGTAAAAACGGCCTTGTGGGATCACGCGCATAACCTGGGAGAAATGAAAAAGACAATGCTTCTAACATCTGCTAGTAATTGCTTTAACCATTTGAATGCAGCGTCACTTAATTTTTATAACAAGAATGGCATTGTACTTACCTGAAAGGCTTGCGTGAATAGGGGATGAAGATGAATGTCTTCTCGTTAAATCCGTGTTGTCTTCTCCGGCTCCCATAATTAAATTTACTTTTTTTAATTAATGAAAACGTTGAACAAAGTGGAACTAAATTTGAATAGTGGCATGAGGGTTTTCTAAAGAAAATAAATTTACTTTAGAAGCCCAAATTAAAACGTGCTACTTATTTAAAATTAAAGCTAACGGCAAATTCAGAATTAAATTTTATTTTGTCATCCACTTTCTGCTGCAAAGTACTTAAATTATATTTAATTTTTTTCATGAATTTTAATAGGATTTTGCATTCTTATGAATGTGAAATTGAATCACTCAACTTTTATAAAAGAAGCAAAACCCTTTTTTGTTATTGTACATGGATTTCTCCTGTAGAAACGCTTTCTTTGGACGTATCCTATTTCTTTTAAAGACCCAATCACTCAGACGTATATATCTATAAGCAAACTCTGGACTTCCTTGCAATTCGTTAGAGCTGTTTAGAGTTTGTCATCAATGTCGTTAGGTACGATTTTTTGACTGAAATGATATGTGTACTTTACCATATCCAAAACGGCAGTGCTTCAACTAGCTCATGAAATTATCACCATTGCCATTTTTACTATTACATTTAGGGACATTCATTCTCAATGGACAATTGCTCAAGTATCCCTCAAGAATACGTATAAATTCATTAATATTCATAAAGTGTTTGCGTCTTCTAAAGTAGCACGCTCCATTTGCTTCTTAAAATTAAAATATAGCATAAATATACCAAAGTTGGTTACGTGAGGAGCGCTAGTCGTTTGCTAAAACATTTCATTGTACGCAGTCGCAGTAGTGATAATTCTACAGAAAATTTAAATATAAACCGATTGTGAAACTCTCTAATGGTACATGCTAAAATATAATGAATATCTAGAAGATGTGACTGTCTACGTTTTTAGCGCTGTCTAAGTTGACGAGAACTAAATATATTTTGAAACTAGCATCATAGACAATAATGCTTAAACATAAAGCGAAAATAATCCGACATCGCCTATAAATTTGAATTTTAATCTAATTTGATGTAAGCGCGCTGCTCAACACGGGTTACTTCCATCTCGCATGACACTCACCAACTGACCGATTTCACAGCCCTCGCTGCGCTACTACCAGCTATCACAGAGCCATCTGTTGTTCTGCATACACACTATGCCTGCAGAACTTCCACACGACACATATACGTTTGTGATCCGTTCACATATCTACAAGAAAAAAAATAGTTGCCATGACTTATGCCCCAACCCTCGTATAAACACGCATATAAAGGAATTTAGGAACTATGTCTTCGGGTTCGTTGAGCGCGACTCTGCTTTTTCCTAAACATGAGAAGACTATTTTAAAATGTCCTCGCAGGCGTATTTGAACAGATACCAGGAAGCAAATTAAACGCAGCAGCATTTTGTTTTTATTTCTAACGGTGACAGTAGCAGGGGACTACTTTGAGGGTCTTTAGGTCCAGGTTTGTCATGTCAACTTTATGTGTACTGTGTTGTCATTCTTTTGCACCGTGAAGGCCATATTGCCCTGTATACTACCGTAATAAATTAGTGTGTTACGATATTTCAGTGCTATTCATTGTCCACACATGTGGTTCACACCTTGTCCTTTCGTCTGTATATGTCACATTTTCCAACCGGACTGGTATCTTCAAGAAAAAAAAATAGTTGCCATGACTTTTGCCCCAACCCTCGTAGATTTTCGTTTTGGTTTTTCTCTTCCTTCGTGCACGTTTCTAAAAAAGGCAAAAAAAAGCTCATTGTACAGCTCCCCTGAATCCTTTCAAGTGAAAGCTCCGAGCAATCATTGATGAAAATTCCTAAATCGTAAATGAAGAGTCTTTATAGAGTCTTGGAGCTATGTTTCTTTTTAGTTATTATAATTTTTTTTAGCTTAATTAATTTCGAATACAGATTACATAGGCTATGACTTATTTTATATAGGAATTTGAATTCTACTTTGTTAAATCTAACCTAAAAATTTTTCTTAAATTGCAAGTGATAGTGGGTGTCCCCAATTTCAGACCGTATGGGAAAAGACAGAATCTTCGCTTTCTTACAAGAATTTGGAAATTTTGAAGATCACAAAAAAATATTCAATTTTTACTGATTGTTCGTATATTCTGTATATTTGCGGGTTTTTTTTACGGAACATAAGAAAGAAGATAAGGTTTCGATGCATTTTAAAGACAGAATTTTTAATGACTATTTTGAGAAGAGTGACTGAAGTTAGTAGGTAAATTTTTATTGTAAATTTATTTGTATGAAATGATTCGTAATGAATTCGAAAATACGAAAACTGTTTTGTCTGTCCGAAAATATAAATTCCATCGTTTCGACGGAAATTGAATAAATGAGGATCGAACCAAGGAGCACAACATAACGCGTAGCAACTCTACCCAGTTTAGCTATCACAGACATGCAAACGCTGTCTAGATGTCTCTTTTGAACTACATGAAGTCATATAATAGCTATTGGTAGAAATTAGATTAGATTGACAAAAATATAGGAATTAAAAGTAATTTTTAAGTAAATTTATAGAGTAGTACAGGAAATACTTATAAACATTTTAATGTACCAGATATTCCTGAGCAGTTGGTGTTGGAATACTCACAAGGGGACCGCACCGACATGTAATCACGGATTTAGTTGAAATTTTAGGAGGTCAATCTGCAACACTAATATATACCTTCTTTGTAAAAGGATTTGACTCAATGGCCTTTCGTTTTGGAGAAGAAAAATAAAATATTTTAGGTTTAATTATTGGAGTGCCAGATAAGCAAAGTGGGAAGAAAGGTATATGACTTAACAGCGGTGGCGCAGTAGTTAACGTCAGGTTCTGCGTATTTATCGGTCTGGGTTCGATTCTTGTAGTATTGAAATTTCTTTTCATTTCTTTTTTCATTTTTTTTTATTTCTTTTTTCATTTTTTTTCTTCATTTTTTTGTGTTTTTCGCCATTATTATTTGTTTGCACTTTGTATAATAACATTCACATACATAAGCAACTTCACAGGTCAAAAAAAAAAAAATGAAAAAAAATATCAACACTACGGGAATCGAACCCGAACCAGTAAATTCACAGAACCTGATGTTAATCACTGCGCTACCGCTGATAAGTAGTATACCTTTCTTCCCTCTTGCTTATCTGCTACTACAATAATAAACATAAACTATTTTATTTTTTTTCTCCGAAACGAAAGGCCATTGAGTCAAATCCTTTTATACAGAAGGTATGTTAATGTTGTAGATTGACCTCCTAAAATTTCAACAAAATCCGTGATTACATGTCCATGCGGTCCCCTTGTCAGTGAAATGTGCATGGTTAGCCAGTACGTAAAACGTGTTAGAAAACGAGACGAACCCTCATGTCCATAACCACTTTATCACACAATTTCTTTGTCAATCTCCTAGGAAGAAATGACGATGGCCGTTCGCAATTGGAAAATTTGTTATATTAAACTTTTTATAAGCCATTTTTCAGTGTATGACATTTCGTGCGCCATTTTTTTGCTTTTGCTACCCAGGCATTTCATTGTATAAATTGCGCATTCATGTTTTTAGAAAAGTTTGTTTAGTTGTTTAGAAATGCGATGCTATAAAAGTACTGTTGAAGGGGCACGTTGATAAACATTTTTAATAGAAATTTTATTACGAAAAAAAAGAAAACGTTGTGCGCTTTTCATTTTCAGCATCCTGTTCACGTGATATATAAATAGTGTTAATTTACTTTAGAATTAACTTCTGTAAAAAGAATACATATAAAAAATAAGATAATTTCAATTCTTAATGCTTTTTTTATATAGACATTGAATAAATTAATTTTCACGTCGGTTGTAGGATTATTTTGCGTCAGTTTTAGCTACCATTGCAGATGACTCCGCAAGTAAAAACGAGCTTATTTTTGCGCTATTTTAAACTATTCATAATCCGATTTGATATCGTGCTTGGTCAAAGCGGGTGGCATGCGGATTTCAAGGGTTTTAATGCCATTTTGAGTGGAATTACCATTTCATGTTAGGATTAATGCCATTGATCCTCGTCCCAAATTTTTTTAGAAATTGCGAGGATTAAATCCATTCCGAATGTGATAAACGTATAGATTATGCAAAGCCTTTCTCTTTCTGAATCGTGAAATGTAAACAAGGACACGAAAATTTTCCGATTCTTTTAAATTGTATTTTATCCTTGAGTTGCATATGTAAGATTAAGTTTCACTTCCCGATAACGTTGTTTTAAATAGTAAATTACAGAGCTATTTGTCATGTCTCTTCAGTTCCTCGCTTTCTGTGTAAATTTTTTAACGTTTATTTTTTTTTAAAGTCGCGCATCTATCATGCCTTGCGTTTTCTTCGTGTTATGGCATGTTTTCTATACTTACTGTCCATCTGTTTCGGATATTTCTCTTCATTGACGATATAATGAGAGAGGATGGTTCGGGAAGAAACTCCCTTTTCGCTCTTTTTATGTTCTCTGGAGAATTCACGAAAAGTTTTTTGACGTCACAAGCGGATTTACTCAAATCTTGAAGGGAAAAAAAAAAGCAAAAGAAGCAAAAGCCAATGAGGATTTCTCATTGACGGACAGTCACGATGAAGGGAGGCTCCTGTTCAGAAACCCATTTTTAAAATTTTCTTCATAGTGATTATGGAGAAGGAATCAGAGGTTAAACTCTTGTCACATTTGACCGTCACGTCCGTTATATGTTGGAGTTTTTCTACGTGGATTAAATAAAACTAGCAAGTAATTATTATGAACAACATCAACAACAGAACACATTTCCCTCTCTTTTGATAGGATAGATAAATTTGGTATTGCACAAGAATCTTGTTGGATGAAACTTTTCGTTTCTCATCTTCAAAAAAAAAACCAAATAAATTTCTATGAAATAAAACCAAAGCATCAAGCAGAAATAACATTTAAATACTTCAACTTAAGAGAAGGGCAATATTAAGGGATACATTAAAGAAGTTAACGGTTTTGAAATGAACTTTTCCCGGAAATGGCATGACTGAATGGGTTCAGCAGTTTTAGATAATTAACGGTTTTCATTTCGAAATAAACCAGGTTCGTGTTATGTAATCGAAAACAAAATGTAATTTTTGAGGGAGCGGAAAATCGTAATGGTGGATGCTTCACTGAGCTTGTCATAATAATTGCGTGATACTTGGCGGTTAACGACTCATTTATTTCGTATCACATAATTATTATGTAAATGATTGTGGAATCAGTTCTGTTAAAATTAGAAAATCAGAAAATAGTTACTTAAACTGATTTCGTCATCCTTTCGTCGTCTGAAGAGACTCTTTTGAGTTTGAGTACACATTCAGTTTTTGTATATATTGACAATTTATGCTAATATTAAAAAGTAATATTAAAAAATTGTTGAATTTAATTTAAAACTTCATGTAGAGGATATCGTGGCTGTATGCAAAAGAATGAACAGTTATATTATTAATGTCGTATCAATTTTAAAAAGAAATGGGCATTTTGAAAAAGAAAAAAAAAGAAATAAAATGTACTGATGATGATATACGAGTACCAAAAATGACCAGTAATTGTTGCTTTTTTTCATTTCGCTTGATTTATTTATTAATTTCCTTACTCCGGAAAAATTCAATGTCATCTGGACGGAAGTTCATCCGAGTGAAATGTTGCGAAGAGTGGTTATTATGAAACGTCTTCGGTAGGTTATTAGCAATTCAATACTATCACAATTGCGGAAACCTGTGACTGCAATGTCCCCCTGTCACGCATAGTAATGCTTAAAAATGAAGTGGAATTTTACTGAAAATTCAGACATCAAAGGCACGATCTTCTCCTTCGAACAAGATAACGACGATCGACGGCCACCACAGACAAATCTCCAGTAGAGAGGCCACACGAATTCGGTAAAGAAAAAAGGTTTGCGGAGAAGAATTTTTGTCCACGGTATTATTAATTTGTTTAGTTATATAGACTAAGAGGAGTGGTTTGATTTTAATCAGTAGGTCAATATGTTTTTTTTATAGAATATGGCAAATCTTGGGGTTCATATTTACTGGAGAGTAAAAAGTCGACTTAGCTTACAGTTCTGCACTAGGGAGCTTCTTTTCCAAGTTTTCAAGTTTGCTGTTATTTGAAAGACTAATTCTGAAGCTTTTTCACTTACTAAATCTTTATTTTCTAGTAAGTAAATTTTTTTTACCAAATGCAGATTTGCAGACTGAGTTGATTCTTTTGCTTACCAGTAACACTGAAACTGAATCAGTTACTGAATAAGGCAAAGCGTTTGCTTGCATTCTGTTAAGGGAAATCAGCTTAATGTAAACCATTTTATTATTTTCAGAATGTTCTCTGTATCTTTCCGAACCTGCCTAAATATTTACCATGTATGATAAGTCTACCTTTTTTTTTAGGCTCTTTTTTTGATATTATCCGACGCTATTTTCTGGATGCTTGGCTATCTTTCTTTTATATCTTAAGCCTTAATACTTATTATATAGAATTTTCTATTTTTTCCCTCCCTAAACGTTAAGTGATTGTTTTTGAAGGCTTTGGATATTCAATATTTCGGAGCACGCGAGATCGTGTTCATTAAATCTACGTGTTCAGTCAAAGTCGTTTGCGCTCCTTGTCAATCACCAGAAAACCGGTTAAAATGGTAGCAGGTTTGATAGATTTCAACCGGTTCCTTTCCCCACCTACCCACCCACCCACCTCACTTTATTTGCCTTCTCTTGTATTTTAGCCCCTTTTAAGGATTATTTCCATTTTACTAATTTCAATAGTCCAATTTCATAGGTCGCTCTTAAAGAAGAAACTGTTCTTAGTCGCAGGATTCGTTGTTGGATCATAAATGCTGTTTATTGATTATTTTTTGTTTAGTCCTTTTATAATATTAATTTTTTTTTTAATTTTTGTTTTATGTATCTCGCGTAGTCTCTAGGAATAGCCTGATTTACGGCTAAAAGAATGCCTCTGTAGCCTAGTTATGAGAATTATAATTTCACTTTTTTTCCCATAGTCATTTACACAAGATTTCTACTTAATATGAGCTCGACCTTAATGAAGCAGCTTCTGCTATGTTTATGTAATGCGTGTGACTGCTAAAAGAAAAATATTTTCGTGATGAGTCATAAAATCTTGAATTGAAAATTGATCAACTTCATAAGACATCTAATGAAAAGTAGGCATGTTTTTAAACTTTTTTTTTTCATATTTGTTTCGAAATTAATAAAAGCTACTTTAATGAATTTTTGTAAAGGGTAATTTTCTTGGGAATTTTCCTCTCCTTCTTGCTGAAAACAGGACTAATTGGCACTTTATTGTATTGAGGGCATTGATTCACTTTTGTGTGTTGTGGCGAGCATGCATCGCATCCCGCCCAAAAAACGAATTTGGACCCCGATTCTCTCTTTCTCTCTGTCTCTCGAAAGCCCTGAATTTCGGGATTTCCTGTTGATTGCTCCAATTAGATTAGAAACGTCAGTGTCACGTGACGATGGCAACAGGTGGTGGTTCCAGAAGAACTCCTCGGGCACAACACCTTTCTCGGCTTCTTACCTTTTGGTGAGCTTCCCCGCCTCCTTCTTCCTTCCCTTTACATTTTCATTTATTAAGAAGAAGAAAGAAAGAATTAAAAAAAAAACATCAGACCTCCCTATAATAAATAATTGCTTAATGAAAAATGAAATGACTCTGCATTAATCATTCAAGAATATTTTGATCTAGTTATTTTTTTTCTTTCTTTTTTTGTAATTCATTTAGCGTTTTCTTCATATTGGAATTTGAGAGGTCTGTTTGAAAATGGTGGTCTGCTTAAATTTAAAAAAAAAAAATCATCTTCGTTTAATCGTTAAAAGGAATTGCGTTTAAAGTTTGCGACATTTTTATTAAAGTTTTTTTTTTCTTATATTAATAGAAGTCTAATGGATTTATTGACTTAGCGGAAAAAATTCGCCGTTTTGAATTAACTGCGTGTAAGGTAGTCATTAGCAGTTAACCTGCTTTCTTAATGGTCACCTTCGTATCTTTGCTGCTATTCTTAATCGGTTTTTTTTTTTTTTTTTATATAAGTGAAGGTTCTATTGGGTTTGAAATTAGTGAGTTTTTTTTTTAATATCATTTCCTTTTAAAGTTTATTACTTGGATATTAAATCATCTATTCTTAATTTATTGCCATTTAGAATTATTTGTAGTTTCATTGTAATGGTAGTTTTTAAAGTTTTACGAAATTGCTTTTTAAGTAGCGCTCATTGCAAAGATCTTATTATTTTTTTTAATTAGTGGTCATATTGGGCTTAGCAAACTGGATTCCTTAGACATGCTCACAGGAATAATTGATCACATTATTTAAAATTTCTTTATAGGTATCTTAATTTATTAGATAATCTCAATACGAAACCGAATAAATGAGCATAGAGGGAAGTTCGTGTGTATTCATGTTATTTGAGGGAAGAAGGCAACCGACCCTTCTGAGTTTCTGGTCTTGCATTCCTAAGCACTTATCAGCCCTTTTGGTCATGGAAAGACGAAGAACGAAGAGAGAGAGAGTCGGTTGATGGTGGTGGCTAACACGATGATAGCTAACGATGTGGAAGAGTTGTTACCTTTGCCAGTCGGTTGGTTTGCTAATTCTCAATTCCTGTGCGCAGTGTGGCCGTAAATTACTTTCGCTAAGTGGACTCTGTTTGCTTAGTTCATGAGATTTGAATTTGAAATCCCCACGTAGAAATAACCGAACGGATATTTTAAAAGTATTTAAGCTCATGATAGACAGGAATTGCGGATCTCGTCGCATTACATTTTTTTCTTTTCCTTTTTTCTTTTCTTTAATGATCATTCCATTTGTAGTGTATCACTTAACCCCCTCTGATTCTAATTAGTGGAGACTTTTTTCTCTGCTGGAGCTTGTTTTTATAATTAACAACAATAAAAAGGTTGTGTTCTGAATACAGAGATTTTTTTTTATGTTTACGTAGACTGCATATCTATGAAAGGGGTTTGCAAAATTTGGTTTTTGGTTTTCAACGTGACTATCCCCAGGTGAAAGCAGGTTCATTCCATAAAGGATTAAATGTAATAAATTTTTTCCTCGCAATTTCTCTAGTGACTTTGGCTGAAAAGAAGTAATAATATGAGTAACCCGTCACCCAATAGATGGGACCAGTCCCCTAAACAAATCCGCTGATTATGTAGAAAGATAGTAGGATGCTAAGAAAACCGAAAGGAGGCACATGGTAGAAGAAATTAATTTCTGTGCCAGTTTTTTACATAATTAATTTCAAAAAGGTAATTCTCGATCCTTTTTATTAAACTTCTCTTATCGTATCTGACAATATGAAGGAAATTTCCACATTCAAAAATCTATCTTATTTTTATTCTCTCGGTATTTGCTTCTATTCTGGAATTGGGAGTTTCATTACCAACGACGTAAAAATCGGCAATTATTTCTGAAATTAAATATATGAGACTAATAAGAATTTTTTTTGGACAGGTTGGTTGGTTTATCAGAATTTTTGGCGTCGACTACTAAGGACATTTTTCGTCTTTTACACAAGTTAAATTTGTACGCATCCCGGGGCAAACACAAATATCTATGCTCATGGCGGGATTCGAATCCACGACCAGATGGACTCGAGAGCTAGAAAGCTTACGCCCTAGCCCTCTCGGCCACGTGGCCGGCTATTTTGGACAGAATACTCACTATTGTGTTAAGTGATTGTTGTAGATCCAGTCATGAGAACAGGTCTAAGTTCGCTTTCTTTTTCAAGTAGTCCTTATCCTTATTCGGATGATTCATTCATTGATAGGAGAAAACATCCATTGTAGTAATCTTCTTTAGCAACAAATGGGAAGTTTGAGTCGTGTCTGAGGATCTTAGAAGCAAATTATACAATTCACGAAATTTTAAGAATTTTGGTTAAGAAATACGCTAGGATTTATTATCATTTTAATAATGAAATTTACAGGAACAAATCAACCATTTTTATTTACATGCACTACACAAAAAAAAATCAAAAAAATCAAAATTTTAAAAATTTTGTTTAAGTAATATTCTAGGAATTATTTGGGAAATGTAGAGATCTTTTCTGGAAAGTTAAGTACAAAAATTATTATTAAGGAGTAAGAAATGTAACACTTGGCTTTCATATAATAAATCATACAATCCTATAATCTACTTCATGCCACATTCGTTCCATCATATCAGCGTAGATGGTAGCAACTGCATCTGCGACTTGCATTTTTTCTGCTTAATAGCGACTGTATTTAGACGTTTGCTAATTTAATACATAGTATATTAAAGGCTGCATGATGGTCTATATCGCTGTGTAAATTACTGAAAAAATAAAGGTCTGGAAATAGCGATATGGTAGTGGTTTTTAATTGTTCAACGCGTTTCGAGGAAATCTCATCATCAGGAACTATGATCACTACAAAACTAGCGTGGGTTACAGCATTTTGTTATATAGCCACTTTCCACCAATCACTGGAGACGTGTCACCATAAGTGACTAATCCACCCATGATTGGTGGAATTACAACAGACGTGGCTTCCATTGAAAGTTATTCAAAATCTTACAAAGGATAAAGATGAAAATATTCATAATAGTAGTATTATACAAATTAAAATTGAGTACAAAGATATTTGTAATATTGATATTATACAAGTTAAATTAAATAAATATATATAAACTAAGTTGATGAGTGGACGATAAGGAATGCGATCGATACAAAATACGTAATCATTACAACAGACGTGGTCCCACTGGAGAGTTATTCAAAAATTATCTTATAAAGGATAAAAATAAAATATTTATAATAATATTGATATAGACATTAAAAAATAAATAGTTAAATCCACTTAAAGAGCGGTCGATTAGAAAATGATCGATACAAATGTGATCGATACAAATACGCAATCGATTGAAAACGGGGGAAAGGTCCGTTCGATCTTGGTTTGGGATTGCGTTCATGCGGTTGGATGGATGATGCTGTTTACCGTGTCCAGGATCGGATTCTTCTCAAAATTAGTTTGGTTGTTTAGGATTTTGTTCGGGTCTTCTTTTATAAACCTTCTAATGATCAA
Source organism: Rhysida immarginata (assembly GCA_023313115.1). Classification (NCBI taxonomy): domain Eukaryota; kingdom Metazoa; phylum Arthropoda; class Chilopoda; order Scolopendromorpha; family Scolopendridae; genus Rhysida; species Rhysida immarginata. Next base: position 19,551,531 of record JAHWFO010057280.1, read on the forward strand.
GGTCTCGTATGTTATGATTTTCTTGGGATCAGTGATGAATTTTATAATAGACATTATTTCCTCCATGGGCCCGAAGCTGTGTTTTTCATTCAAGACATGATTCGTGGATTCGTGATGGGTGGATTAGTCACTTATGGTGACACGTCTCCAGTGATTGGTGGAAAGTGGCTATATAACAAAATGATGTAACCCACGCTAGTTTTGTAGTGATCATAGTTCCTGATGATGAGATTTCCTCGAAACGCGTTGAACAATTAAAAACCGCTACCATATCGCTATTTCCAGACCTTTATTTTTTCAGTAATAGTATATTAGTATAAAATTGGGTACTAGCTCTGTCTTTTTTTGAAATTGTTAACATGACACCACAAAGACTAGGACTACAATTACGCAATCTCATCCTCGAAAAGCATCCCAATGGAACAAGCTTGCGTCAGATTGCTCGGAATTTTTATTTGAATGAGTCGTCTATGAGAACATTTCTGAAACGCTATAAGGAAACCAGCTCTGTCCATCTGAATACAGCAGTGGTCGACCGCCGTTCACTATTGACAAGGACAATAGACTTTTAAGGCGCCTTATCATCAAACATCGGCCTGGCACATTTGTGGAAGCCACACAACTGTGGAGCGATCGTCTAACCGATCTGTGTCTCGATGAACAACCGCAAACCTAACCTAACCTGTTGCAGCAAGGGTTACACCTTTACAAGAGTAGAAGAAAGCCTATGTTGACGCCACCCCAGCGAAAGAAGCAGTATGCATGGGCAAAAACGCACTTATCTTGGACGGAGGCTCAGTGGCAGCGTGTCATTTGGTCGGAGGAGTCCTTCCCAATGTTATAAGTCAACCGATGTACTCGCCCAGAACTGTGTCAAACAAGAAGTAAAGTTTCTAACAACTGTTCATGTGTGGGGATGTTTTAGTTACTTGAGAACTGGTGATTTAGTGCTATACGATGGGACTATAACCGCGTTACGTTACCAGGAACTTTTGCAACATCATTGTCTGCCTCTGTTGCCCGTCTTCGTCCGCAAGAAGATATGATCTTCCAGCAAGATATTACCAATAAACTAAGATACCAGTAAATTTACATCACTGCTTGGTTTCGACAAATGGGGTTGAAGTTCTAGACTGGATCGCGAATTCGCCATATCTCAACTCAGTTGAGGACTTGTGTCATGCCATAAAGAACCAAATAGCAGCTGAAGACACATATTCGGGGAACGTGGCGAACATTCCACATGTTCTATGTCCAGTTGATCTCTAAGAGAATTGCTGACGTGTGTGCTGTAAAAGGCGGCCCCACGAAGTGGTGAATAAATGCGAAATGGGTATGCGCGTATATTTTTTACCCTCTAGTTTTGGGAGGTACGAGGGTAGTCCAGAAAGTAATGCACCACAATTTTTTTCTCCATTCCCAACAATGGTACGAATGCGAAACTTGAGATATGCATTCTTTGAAGTTTTCGGAGTGCACGCGTAAAGTTTCTGTTTCTTCCGACAGATAGTGTACGTGCAGCAATGGAACAACATGGCGTCTGTAAGTGATGTAAGTTACTAGCAGCGTGACGTCATTGAATTTCTCACTGCGGAGCAATAAACGCTTGGAAACATTCACAAACGTTTATATGCAGTTTATGGAGCATCAGCAGTCGAAGTATGGTCAGTCGCTGGGCACAGAGGGTGAGGCCATCAGAAAACGGTTCGGCGGACTTCCAAGATTTGCCGCAGTCGGGGTGACCATCCTCAGCTATCACACCTGACAAGATGCAGCGTGCTGATGCGCTCATTCCTCAGGACCGACGTAGAATGGCTCGGCAGTTGACGCTGGAGCTGTCAATCAGAAAAGGAGGTGTGGGAGAAAAACGTGTTCACGATGAGTTCCGCGCTGTCTTACAGAGGAACACAAAGCTCTGAGAAAAAGCATTTCTTCTGAGTTGCTGCAACGTTTTGAAGCTGAGGGAGAAGCCTTGTCCCGGATTGTGACAGCTGATGAAACCTGGGTGAACCATTTTGAGCCCGAAACAAAACGACAATCGATGGAATGGCGTCATCCGCACTCTCCACAGAAGAAAAAATTCAAAGCAACTGCTTCTGCTAGTAAGGTCATGATCACTTTGTTTTGGGACTGTGGTGGTGTCATACTCAGCACTATTAATTCTGAGGCATATGTGAACACATTAACCAAACTCAAGAAGCGCTTCCAGCGACTTGGACCGTAACCACCGAGAGAGAAGGCCTCTGCGATGAAAAGTAATACTTTGTTACATCATCATAGTTAGGGAAAATTTATGGCTTATTATTGGTAGTAATACGAATAATAATGCCCTATTTATGATGATGTAACAATGTATTACGTTTCATCGCAGAGGCCTTCTCTCACGGTGGTTACGCTTGGACGCCATAACAACCCAGCTGATTGTTTGCTTCAACACGATAACGCTCGTCCTCACACCAGTTTGAGGACGTCGGAACACACCCAACCCTATAGCCCTGACCTAGCATCCTCAGACTTTAACTTGTTTTGGACATTGAAGAATGCCATTCGTGGAAGACATTTTGAGAATGACGAAGAGGTGATTCGCACAGTGAAGACATGGCTGCGTGAACAGAATAAGGATTGGTACCGACAGGGTATACACGCCCTTGTGTCTCGCTGGAGGAAGGCCATAGAACGGGACGGAGATTATGTGGAAAAATAGGGAGTGTAGAAGAAACATCATTCTTTCGTGTGTATAAGTTTCATTGTGTTCAATAAATAATTGTTGAAGAATAAAATTGTGGTGCATTACTTTTTGGGCTACCCTCGTAGAATGCGTTATAATTTTTTTTTTTTACCGTGTATTACCGAACTTGTACAGGGTGACCCAAACCTATCCAGCATAATTGTTTAGGAACATTGTATGGTTCAAATAGAACAAAAATGTCCTATAAACATTACATCTAGTTTCGATCGTGTGTAAGATATCGACGTTTGTCTATTTTCTTGTAGAGTTGTTAAAGCAAATAAATAAAACACTTGAGAGTGCAGATCCCATTTATTCTGCATACTGACAGAACATCATATTGAATTACAAAACAAAACTGATACAAGGAATAAGAATAAGAAGAAAGTAACAAATCAATGTCGAGGACGCCCCTCAAAATGGTTGCCCCCAGCTCCAATCCACTGGTTACATCTTCGGACAACTGAGCTGGTAGCTGCCACAATCTGGTCGGGTGTAATTGCTCGACTACAAGCTTGAATGGATGCAATGAGCCCATCTCTGGGGGTGGGCGGATTGCTATAGAACCTCCTCCTTCAGTGTTCCCCACAGAAAAAAATCTAATGGGGTGAGGTCCGGTGACCTAGGAGGCCAAGCCACCGGACCACCTCTACCGATCCATCTGTCCGGATAATTGACATTCAACCAGTCTCGCACTCCTCTACCAAAGTGGGCCAAACATCCCTCCAATTGCAATCGGAGGTTTCTTCGTACATAAAATAAAAGAAAGCAGACAAACGTCGATATCTCACACACAATCGAAACTAGATTTAATGTTTATAGAACATTTTTTGATCCATTTGAACCATACTGGATACGTTTGGGTCCTAACAATTATGCTGGATAAGTTTGGGTCACCCTGTACAAAGTTTTGGTTGTTTATTGCTCAAATGGAGTAAATTCATACAACAACACTCTTCGGGTGTGCATACCTACTGCCCCATTGGTAAAGGAGGCACGTAAACCTTAACTTTTACCTAACTCCAAAGGAAAAACGTCACATGGAGTGAAGTTAGTTGACCTAGGAGGCCAAGCAAAAGAGCCGAGTACTCGTCAGAGTTAGGTTGTTAGCGAAATAACAAGTAATTATGCCGAAGTATCTTTCACAAGAAACTCGTATGTTTTCCCCACGCGTTGGTATACTGTTATCTCTTATACGTGGTGTTGCTACCGTATGGCCAGACTTCGAAATCCCAGAGGGACTTATGCAACACACTGTAGATCGATGCTGAATTTCAAAATCAGTTATTTGAAAACTCAGTTTTTCTTCATTAGTGTCTACTCCATTGCTTATCCATTCTGAAGTATTTCAGAGAAATAGAATAGAGTACATTTCACCATACATTTCTCGACTTTTAGGATTTGCAAAGTATTTGGGGGAAGAACAGCCGCAATTCGATTTTAACCTTTTCAATTTTTAATTAAAGTACACAAGCTCTGTTTAAAATGTGCACGTTTTACTTAGCTATTGTTTTAATGACTCATTAAAGATCTGAAAATTGTAGAGTGGAGTGGGTTTTTTTTATAGAATGTAGGATTTGCCAATGGACTTTTAGTTATAAAATATCTAAAACGAATATCTTAACGATGACTAACACTCGACCGCCACTTAATGAGCGCTACTCATTCATGCAAAGCACGCACAATTGACCAAGAGGCGTGACGACGATTTAAAACATGATTTTACTCTCCTAATTATTAAGCTAATTTTTTAATAAAAACCGTTGGCAAATGAAATTATTTAATTAAAAAAAAAGAATTCAATTAAAAATTTTAGAGATTCTTCCAAGTAAAACGATTTCTTGTGTTTTGGTTTTTTTTTCCCCCATTCGAACCGGAATGCCGATCGGAATGTGGGCTGCTGTCATTTAATACGAACGACGGGGGGTAATTAATGCGTTCTTCTTTTTAAGAGAATTTCTGGGACATGTATACGTGTTTTATGGAGTGCGATTCGATAGAATTTGTCGAACGAAACTTTGAATGTAACTGGTGTCGTTTCATTTATCATGTGCTACCTGGTAGTGGCCACCCCTGGCGGTATCCGTCAATGTCGGTTCGGAGTCCCGGTGGTTGATGGAATTGTTTGAAATAGAAAGAGGGAGGGAGAGCCGACAAAAGGCGGGAAAAATAAAGAAAAGATGGAAATGAGGAGAAAGGAGAGATGGGAATAGGAAGTGGATGGATGGATGGATGGATGGGTGGATGGATGGATTGGGGGTTGGAGGTTCGACTGTGAAAAATGATAGATCGCATACTGTTAACTGGGAGGAGAGAAAACAAGGTAGATGGCAGTTTGTTAACTTATGCCTTCCTTCTGTCTTCCATCATCTGCCAACTTGAGAGAATATTTTTTTTAAAGATTTGTTATTGCAATTGAGAAAGTTTTCATACGTTCTAGAGTAGAATTATTGAAAGATAGAAAGAGGCTCTTATGATATTTCATCGCAAATTTTTCCTCAAATGGGAGTTTCTGTTCCTTCGAGGGAAGCCGCGTCGAAACTATGACTATATCCAATTCCAATTGAAAATGTATTGGTTCGAGAATAAGTTGCCGGAAGAAGTTAGATCGTTGTCCTAGCATTCTACAGTGGAAAGGTTCGAGGGCCAGAATCATAAGTTATATTCTATGCATTATACAGGGTGTTTCATAATTGGTGTCCCGTCTTTAGGTCCAAATAATGACTCAAGGGAAACAGATTGGGGGAAAATGAATATTGATTATTTGGTTTTAATGTCCCCTAATTCAGAATAAAAACATTTCGCGTCCCTGGGGGTGAAGGCGTAAATTTTGAAAATTTTAATTTTGTAGGGGTAGGGGTTAGACCCCATGTGTTATTTAGAAAGTTGTAGAGCATCATGTAAAATGTGGGTTTAGCAAAAAACGGTGAAAAAATCTCATCCCCTGCCCTTTATCGAGTAGCTAGCTAATGTAGACAAAAACAGAAAAACTCATTAGAAACTTATTAGAACTTTATTACTTATTAGAAAACAGTACATTCTCATTAATTTTCCAAATGTAGGCCCTACTATTTTCTAATAAGTATGGTTTTTGTCCACATCGGCTAGCCATACCTTTCACTTTAGCCACTCGATAAAGCGGGCAGGGCATGAGATTTTTCACCGGGTTTTTTGCTAAACCCACATTTTACATGATGCTGCTCTACAACTTTTTAAATAACACATGGGGTCTAACCCCTACCCCTACAAAATTAAAATTTTCAAAATTTATCCCTTCACCCCCAGGGACGCGAAATGTTTTTATTCTGAATTCATATTTTTATCCCGGCATTGCATCGCGTTTTGCCGCTAAGAGGGCCATAAACAAAATAGGCGGCAAGTGTTGACAAAATTCAAATACGTGCCGTAATCAAATTCTTGTTTTTAAAAAGGGGAAACGCCAAAGAAATCCACTCTGAGCTAGTAGCCATGTATGGCGAAATGCCCCATCATACAATAGAGTGGTGAATCCGCTTTCAATGTGGCCAAAAAAGCATCCAGGATAAACCACGATCACTCGAAGATCGTCGAATCACCGTCGACGCCGTCGCACACAAGGTCCACATAAGCTCGGGGTTCGTACCCAACATCCTTCACAGCGTTCTTCATATGACAAAGGTCGCAGCATGTTGTGTTCCCAGATTGATAACTCCAATGCAAAAAGAGGTCCGAAAGCAATCATCGACCGAGATGTTACAGATTTTGCATGCGGACCCAGAGGACTTTTTTGACAGACTCGTCACGCAAGATGAATGCTGAGTGCATCATTACGACCCCGAAACTAAAGAACAAAGCAAACACACGTCACCCCCCCCCCCCCCCCCAAAAAAAAAGGCGTGGACCCACTATTCGTCTGGAAAAGTGATGCCGAGTGTTTTTGGGACTCCAGAGGGGTTATTCTTAGCGATTATGTTAGAAAAGGCTCAACAATAACGGAGAAGCATTACCAAGGCCTCCTGAAGAAGTTGTAGGATGCCGTTAAACGTCGCGGAAAGTTAAGCGAGGGGGGTGCTCCTTCTCCACGACAGTGTGTCCGTTCATTCAGAAAACTGAAACTTGCAGTCGATCTAGGATTCGAAATATTACCGCATCCCCCCCCCCCTCCCGTTCCCCTGACCTGGCGCCTAGTGACTATTTCCTCTTTCCTCGAATGAAGAAATCACTACGTGGAAGGCGTTTCCAAGACGACGACGAGCTGAGGTGGAGAGCTTCTTAAACACGCCAAATGAGGCCTTCTACAAAGATGACCTCCAACAGCTTAGCCATCGCTTGGAACAATGTATCAGTTTATCTGGTGAATCTGTAGAGAAGGATTAAATATTTCCATTCAAACTCATGTGGCTGTTTATCTTTCTTGGGAATTTTATGAAGGCCCCTCGTACATACTTGTTCCTTCGATTCCGCTATTGTTGGGAATTTTTTCCGGAATTTGATTGTCCATTCCGTGGTTGCGAAACGCGCCCCCCTTAAGACCCATTTTCAGAATAGGGAATAGCCAAACGTCACTTGGTATTTTCTCGTGGAGGAATTGCTGCACACCAAGCAATGAGCAGTCTGTCCAGATGTATTAAATGCGATATTGCGCCAAATGCTACCACTGCATACCGAAATTTGTCCAGACTTATTGTATCTGCTAAGATTCTCACCACAACATTGCGTGTTATCTCACCTCTCATTCTCCGTCTGCAGTGGAATTCCAGGAACTCTTTTGACTGCCCTTCTTATTTTATGTAAGCTGTTTAGAAAAGAACTGATTTCTCCGAAGAATAAAGCACGTGATGGCTTTTCTTAAATTAACAGCCGTTCAGATTTTAGGTTCAATACGAAGAACTCAAGTTAAAGTTAGAAAACGCGTATAAAATGAGAGCAATAATAAGCAGTCTAAATATTGCACCACCACGGAGTAGCGCGGTCTCTGATCCTGGCCAACGCTTTCGCTGACGTAATAATGAGAACCTGGCAGGTGGCTCGGCTGGAAACTTGCTTCAAGGAAGAAGTGCTGCAGTCAGTCATTCGTTTATTACATGCTAAAGGTGAGAACTCAACGAATATCCGTCGACTGATATCCGTAGTGTACGGGTTAAAAATTTCAAAAAAGACGCCGTATCACAATTGACGAAATGGCATCAGAAGTGTCCATCAGCCGCTGTGTCTACAAACATTCATAAGGAGTGGCGCACGAGGGTGCTAGGACAAGAGAAAAAAGTGGAATCCAGATGGCGCAAGTACATTGAGAAAGGTGGAGATTATATTGAGAGATGACATATCAGATTTGTTATCTTTCCATTTCCTAACAAATCTCATTTTCCAACTTGGCTCCTCCTCGTATTAGTAAAAAAAAATTATCTCCGATTGTACTTAACTATTCAACTCGAGTTATCTTTTTAGTGGTTAAAACTAATTCAGATTTTTTTTTTTACAGTAAAAAATTTAAAAATTTAAATTCATGTAAAGCTTGTTCATCTGAAAGTAAAAATTTAGACTTGAATTGAGAAAAATGAAAATCTGGACAACTTTAGCTGTTTCAACTAAACAGAGCGAATACAAATTCGGTCTCCTGAGGCATTTTGGTGTTTTTTTTCTTAATATTAACCACATAAATCCCAGGCTTATATTACATGGCACATTTATACATTCGTTTTGTTAATTCATTAAAAAACAAAAAAAAAAAAGTAACAAAACTATATAAGTAAATTACACAATTTTTCACGTAACATTTGTACCCGTTGACATGATTACGGATAGTTTACGATGACTCGTTATTCAAGTAAATGTCACTTTATTTAAATTAATTTAAAAAAAAAACGAGAGCAAACAGACATTTTGTTTTTCTCACTGTTTGAAAATTTTTTAAGAATTCTTCTAAGTTCGAAGTTAAATTCGTTCATTATTCAAGAGCGCTTATTTTTATTTCCTCCTCCTGTCTTTTTCTTTATGTAAAAAATTTACAAAAAAAAAAAGAAAGAAAAGGAAAAAATAAAGTCGTCTGGAATTTTTTTTTTCTTTTGGTCGATTATATGAGGGATCGGCCGACGGGAGCAAATAACGTCCAATTAAATTTGTTTACAACTGAAATTGTTTGGAGGCACAATTAAAAAGCGACTTTTATTTATATTAAAAACGTGGATTACATAATGAAGCAACTTTCCGTAAATTCGTTTTCTTAAAGGGGAAAAAAATATGAATTCTCCCTCCTCCCTTTTTACTCCGTAATGTAATTTTGAGAGAACGAATTTATTTCAGGAACTTGTCTCTATAATAGTGTGGAAAAGGGAGTGTGTGTTTATGGGGGGGGGGGGGTGAAAATGAAGTATCAAATATCTTCATTCGTTATTTTTTCAATCTCGAATGATCCGGTCTGTTTAATGAGCTTGTTTTAGTGACTGGCAAAACAGTCTCTCTCTCTTCTACCCCCCCCCCTTTCCGTCTGCCCTTTAAATCTCATTAACGAATAAACCATAACTGATGAACGAAATTGGCCGCACCATGGTTTTTTGTAATTTATTTATAATCAACCTCTGTTGTTTTTCTTGTTTTTTCAATTTCCTCTACGTTTTGTTACAGAACAGTTCACCCCTATTGTTAGTTCATAACAAGCTTAATAGTAATAAGTTGACTGCTTGAATATTAATAGTTAAAGTTTTTAATACAAACAGTAATACAAAATTAGGTAAGAAACAGCTAATGCACGTTTTACTTGGGCAACCCCACAGAAAACAAATATAATTTATTAAACCATTAGAGGTCTCTTAACTCACTTTTTAGTCACGTTTATTTAGAAAGACTGGTTGCATTGTTTTTATAGCTTCATCTGATGAAATTATATTGCTAAATATGCATTCTTAGAGATAATGAGGGAGATTTTCTTTAAAGAGTTTGTTAGGCTTTGTTTATAGTCAGTTCTTTACTTGGAATAGGTTTACATTGTTTAGTTATATTAATTAACATTGCATTGTCTATATTTCTACATACATGGAATAAGCACGCTTTGCCACTTAGCTTAAAGAGGGGCAGAATAACAGGGCTTTATTTAATGATATTTTGTTTGGACTTTAAAAGCCCTGTTGTTTTTAATGATAATTAATATAATAGGCCTCAACTCAATTAAATAAAGTGAAAAACAAAATTTATAAAGCTATTTTATGAAATTAACGCCATAGTAACCAAACCCGTATGGACCAAAATGATGAGAACACAATAATAGACTAGTTGAGAATACGTGACACTGCATTGCCAGAACAACGCTAAAAACGCAAAATACACTTAAGCCAGTTGACTAAAAAAATCAGATAATTATATCTACCATTTGCCATTTCTGTCAATCTAATGGCACTTCCGGCTTAATTTTATTTTATTTATTGGATTTGCGAAGTTGGTCGTTTCGTTGTCAGTTTTTTCGAATTTTTTTATTTTTGACTTCAGATTCAGATAGAGCATCAAAAAGTGAGTAAAAGTTATAATAGGCTCACATGTCCTGTTTATTCGGCAACATGAGCAAAATGATTGTCAAAGTTTGGTCAAAATTTTAAGTCTGTGATATTATACATGTTGACCAATGAATAGCATTTCAGACTAATCCATCTAATGCCTATTCCGGTCAATGAAATGACATTTCCGCATGATTTTGCATCAGATGGTCCGGAAATGTCATTTCATTGACTGGATTAGGCATTAGGTGGACTATAAAAATGTGTGAAATGTCATTTCATTCACCAACATATATAATATCACAAAGTTTAGACCAAAATTTAGACTTAACTTTGACCACTATTTAGGTCATGTTCACCTACTTTTTCATGCTTTATCCGAATCTGAAATCAAAATCAAAAAATTAAAAAAAAAAAAAAAATGGCAACAGAACGACCAACTCCACAAATCCAGTAGCTATGTTTTTAACATTATTGATGAAAATTATAAAAATTGTAAATATCAAAAATAGAGTTGTAATTTCTGTATACAAACATTTAAAAGATGTTGCTTACATACAAAATTTTTAAACTAGTAACCAGTTGGATTAAAATTCCTGATTGAAAATTTAAACTTTTCTTCATAAAATGAAAAATATGGTGATGGAATATCCATATGAGGCAAATTTTTTACCTTATTTATTGGGTTGTTTCTTATTAATTGGGCGATTCTGACACAATTATTTTTTTTTTTTGAAGCAGCAACAGAAGAAGAAATTTAATTTTACTTAGAAAAATATCTGACCTTGCAGCATAATTTCAGTACAGAAATCTTGGCAAAACCTGGCATCATAGTGATCTAAGAAATCGCTGAAAGCATGAATCATAGAATCCAGATTACTGAACCGTTTCCCTCTCAAAAAGTGGTTCAAATGGCTTAGCATGATGGAAATAAACTGGTGAATACGCAGGATGAGGGAAAAACCTCGTTTCCCAAGGCGTTGATTTTCTGCATGCTTCCAAGAGGACACGCGTGGTCGTGCTTTATCATGGAGGAATATGGGACTCAAACGATTGATGAGCAAGGTTGGTTTTGTTTGTTGCTTAATTTCTGGGGGCATTCGTCCAGCTGACGGCAGTACACGTCAGTTGCGATTATTTTGCCATGCAACTCATAATGCACACAAAAGATCAGAACCTTCTGTGGAGCTTGGACATGTCTTTCGGTAGTTTCTCTTTATTAAGTCACTGCATGGTTCATTTTTTGTCATAAAACATCAATCTCCATTTCCAAACGCCCTATCTACATCAATCTCCATTTCCAAACGCCCTATCTACATCAATCTCCATTTTCAAAACGCATCGATGAGTTCGTGTGGACCCCAAGTATTCAGTTTTTTAACTTTCCTTGGTTGCCAGATATCTGCAAACAATCACTTGTGATGAGAGAACATCGGCACTGAGCTTATGTATCGCGGACGCTGGTTTTTCTTCAACTCTGCCTTAACTGTACCGTATAACGACGAGCTGCTGGCTTATGGTCGATGTTAACATCATCAGCTCGGAACTTTGAAATAGTCTACGGAAAGTTCTTTCACTCGTGCTGTGTCGACACCCCACGCTTTTTTGATATTCGCAAACGTTTCGGACATATTACTAATCTCAAATCGCGTTTCTTCATCACCGGGACTGAACCCATTCACTTTGCAGACTCATTATATATTCCTACCATAATGCATAGCTCGTAGTGGAGCTCTGCAAATCAGTCTCGGCGGAATCAGCCAGGCTATTTTTTTCTTTATCAAAACAATTGTTTGCTGTACAATTGTTGCATCATTATCATTTTTAAAAATGTTTACGTAAATATTTACTTTATTTTAAAGTTTAAATTTTTACAATTACATTTCTTATAAAAAAATTATCCTTGTTTTCATCATTGTTTGATCTCTACATGTGTAGTTATTAGTGTATTAATTTCGTGAAACAGTTTTAATAAATTTTGTTTTTCATTCATAACTTGGTTGAAATTTTCCATTATTTTTATTTATTTATTTATTTTTATTGTATGAGAAAATTTGACAAGCAGCAATATCGCTGGTAAGAGTCAAAAGCTTAACTAAATAATAAAGTAGTCAAAAAAGAGAAATACAAAAACAACGGATTAAAATAAAACAAAATAAATTAACATGCCAATTATAACTTAAAACACACAAAAGCATTTACATATAAAAATTTTTACACTTGTTTTTATAAAACTAAAATTTTACGCATGCAAAACATTTATTAGTAAATTGCTTTAAATCAACCTCGAAGAGGATTTAAACTTGAAGATTCAAGCCAAAAGTATTCGTCTTTATTTCAGAGTTTGCTTAACCGTATTTATCCTAAAAGAATTAATATGGATTTCAATTAGAAATCCGAAATAAACTCCTTAAGAATTATTTATGATGTATCAATGACCCAATAGATCATATCGGATCATTTCATTCAGGCTCATAATAAGCACTGCAATATTGGAAGTTTGTGCTTCTCTTAAAGCGATCCAGGTTAATAGGATCTCAAGAAAGTAGTAAATTTTTAAACTAAAATTGAATGGCTGAAAATACAAACAGACCAAGTTCACTTTCAAAGAACTGTGGATAAACGCCAATTGTGGATCAACACCAAATTTTAGGACAAGAAAAATTATATTTTCGAGACACAATAACATGAATCACGATTTCTCAGGGTTTTTTTTAAATAAAATAGCAGCTTAAACTCTAAATTACTATGAATGTTAAAAATGTAACTTGGTCTATTTGTACGAGGGTTGGTCGAAAAGTAATGCCTCCATGGCTGTAACTTTTTTATTTGTTAACCGATTTTCAAAATTCACTGTTACTTACATTTTTTGTCCTCTTGGTAATGCACTATTCACTTTTCGACATAGTCATCATCCCTTTCCATGCACTTGCGCCAACGTGACTAGTCGGGTGAACCCGTCGGAGAGGAATTCCGGGGTTGTTGTCGACACCAGGATTGAATGGCAGCTTTGCACCCTCTTCTGCAGCACAATAACGCCCGCCCGCACACGATCGCCTACAGTTCAAAGATAAAAAACTGCAGTTCAAAGATGAAAGACTTTGCACCTTGAGACTTTCACCACTTCCCAAAGAAGAAAGAGTACTTTAAGGGACATGAGTTGCGTTCTGACGACGAGGTGAAAGATGTCATTCAATCCTCGTGTCGAAAACAGCCCCGGAATTCCTCTCCGATGGGTTCACCCGACTAGTCACGCGTTGGTGCAAGGCGTGGAAAGGGGTGGGGACTATGTCGAAAGTGAATAGTGCATTATATAGAGGACAAATGTAAGTATCAGATCCAATTAGAATTTTGAAAATCGGTTAACAAATTAAAAAAGTTACAGCCATGGAGGCATTACTTTTCGACTAACCCTCGTATTTTCAGCCATCCACTTGGTTTTGCCAGTTACTCATAGACATTGTTCGACCCAATGATCCTTATGATAATGGAGAGTAAAATATGATTATTAATGTTGTTCGCCGTAACAGTCTTAGGAATCAGTAACATTAGATACAATAAGTCCTAATGATTTTAGTTAATACTGACTGTTCATACACTTAGCAGGTTCGATGAAACAAATACTCTCTAACACTGGACGTTATATTTTTTCCAAGAAGCGTTGTTTGTACTATAAAATGGCTAAATTCAGATTTTAAAGGCATTCCAATTGAAAGGAGAGAACATATTCCTTTCAAAATGTTTTCACTGGTAGATTTTTATTCAAACAGCGAGGCAGAATTAAACGTGCATGGCAGAATAAAGTGATTTTTTTTGGAAAACACTACATTGCCTTATGCAAATTGAAGATATCTTGAGTTCCACGTACACATGCAATTTTACTGTGTAATCTTTTATAAATGGTAAATAGTCGTTTACCAAATAATAAACAAAAAATTAGTTTTAGGCATGATACGTTTATATTGATACTAATTTTTTCTTTGTTATTTAATTTAAAACAACATGAGAATCTTAACATACACAAATCGCTTCTCCCTGTGTTGTTCTGTATTACATGGAATTGAGATTTAAGAGGCTCGCCGGTAATAGTTTATTGAGGAAGGAAGGAAAGAAAGAGTAGTAAGGAAGGGAATGGGAATGTCCAGCCTCATAAAATTTTAAATTAAGAGGGGGGAGGGAGCTCACAAAACTTGATGGATGCGTTTACGCCATTAACCTTTAACTCTTCGTCTCCTTCCCGACTTTTGGCGCCTTTTCCGGCGCTTGGGTCATTTTCGTGTGTATTGGTTCCCGTAAGGAAAAATATGCTTAATGGTGATGGCCAAGCATCTGATAAAGGATCCATTCGAGTGGAAACTCCCGAGGAGGAGGACGACGACGAAGAAAAAAAGGATTAACCCTTTGAAAGAACTTAAGGGCACTCTATTTTTTTTTCTTTCATGTGCGTTCATAATTAATTGATCTCTTAATCCTTTTGCGATATTCCTTAGCCTCCCGCTCTTCAATTAATCTTCTTCGAGGTGCTTTCGCTTTTCTTTTATCAATGCGATCCTCAAAGGAAGGGGAAGGGTTCGGTCGGTTAGCCGTGTTTTTCTTGCTGATGGCCTATGTGATTTGTTTTTGTTCGCTGCCATCAAAACACCCTTCTATCGTGATCCCACCTCCCTTTCGTCGAAGGCTGTTGTACCTGTGATCTTTTCTACTCTCCCTGCTTTTACAAGGTTGGTTGAAGACTCTCTCTCTCTTCTCTCCACCACTGTCATTACTACCGTTTTCTGCCTTGCTGCGGCTACTGCTGTTACCGTTCCCTGCCCACCACACCAAGGAACAACATTAAGTGAGACAGCAGACCGAAGTGCTTACCTGTTGGGCACTTGCATAGAGGTCGACTAATGTTCTACCTGAAGGATTTTTATGTTAGCACTTTCAATTAAATTTAGGGAGTAGGGGAGGATCAGAAGCTTTGAGAAAATCACAAGAGCACAGTTTTAATTAAGACTTCATTAAGCTACGGGATCTTCCTTGTTCTTCTATCTCCCGACATCAGGATTATCTTGCCTGCTCCCTTTAAGCTTGTTCTCTAAATTAGGATCATTTGTGTAGGACTTGGCTTGTCAAAGGTGAAAAGGAAGAGGTTTTGTTATTATGCGTCATATCCAACCGCTTGGTATGATCATCTGAGGGATAGTTTATGATTAAAGAAATTAATCTGCTTAGACATATCATGCCTCATGAATTTTAACGTTATAAAACACATTAACGAAAATTTAATTTACTGACATAGATGTATAAAGTTTATAATCTACAGTATTTAATGTACTGTCATAAATTTAGTGCAAATTTTTAAAGCATTTTGCATTGTTCTTAACATTGTTGCAGGGCCCTGGAGGTTTAATTGAATGTGATACCTTAATCATAAAATTATTTAATTGGCATTTTATTTTGCGATTCTCACACTAATGTTTCATAGCAACAGTAATTGAAAACTGTTTTCGAGATTATAATGACAAAAACAGTATCTACAGGATAGAGGAAGGTTCAGAATTTTAAAAGCCTGCCTAAATGTTCCATTCAATGCCACACAACGGCACTTTTTCTGTTTAGAGAAGTCGTTTTGTACGAAATGTGAACCATCTTATACGAATGTTTTTATGCGTGGTTATTACGAAATGTATTATAACTATAACTGAATTTGAAGATACAGTATGACTATATTGTTAAAGGCTAGCAGCTTAGCACATTGTCAGTTTTGATAATTTCTCAAAACTTTATAACTTCCAAAATATGAATTGTATTTTAATAATATTTTATAGAAGATGTTATCTAATATACATAAAGATGATCAAAATAAGCAAAGTTATAAAATATAGTTGCTTTCAGTGCCAAAAATATAAGTGTTGAGGGGATGATCGTCGCTATTTCGAAGGCAGGTTGCGAAGGATAGCAGAATCTGGCGTCTTGGCTAAGAATGTAGAGGTTCTTATGTTTAATTCACTTTCAATAGCTGAGTGGGTCCTTAAATATAAAAAGATTAGACAGTTTCTGTATTTGACTACATTATAATTTGTTAGATAGGTTCTCGTGTTTTAATGTCGTTTAAGACCCTTCTAATCTGTGTACGCCAGTAGTCCTCAAACTTTTTCGGCCGTCGACCCCCTCTACAGATTCTCGACTTTCCATCGACCCCAGTATTTATTCTGTTACGTAATTTTGCTGTTCCAACGAGGCATCCGAGTCCAAATCGATCTTCAAGCAATAATCGACCCTTTGTCGATCCCTAATTACACTGTACGCTATAATCTGTGCAACGAAAATTGGAATGGGCGTGTTCAGTTAAACTTCCGATTTCAATTAATAGACATTGTTGCAAAGTAGAAATAAAAATATCTAAAATTAAAATTAAAAATTTAATTGGACCCGCCTAGTTCAATTTTCTTTGGACATGGTATAATCATTATATCACAGTCGCTTCATCTAATAGAACTCGTCTGTATGAAATAACGGACATCCACCGTGATGAAATCTGAAAAGTGAATTTGTTGTAATTCATGAAATGTCTTCCTTGTGTAAATAAAGCATTTTGTAAAATACTTGTGTGATTACAAAATTAGTCATAAAATTTCTTCAAAGAGTTGTTCAATGTCGTTAGACTCTAACGGTTAGAGCATCATGTCCAAAGTACTTTCAAACGTCCTTCGAGCCGGATTTATATGATTAAATGTAGACCCTTGGGATTCAATGGCAACAAAATTCTTTATTGCGTTAAAACGGGTTTTGGTATTATATAGAAACGTGTTTTAACGCAATAAAGAATTTTGTTACCATTGAAACCCGAGTCTCAACATTTATTGAAATACTCAACATGAACCTATTCAACGTTTATGGATTTAAAATGATTAACTTTAACCGTCATTTTGGTCAGGTTCCCAAAGAGTTATAACTTTATTTATTTTTGATGCTCTGTCTGAATCTGAAGTCAAAATCAAAAAAATTCGAAAAAAATTGCGACGAAATGACCGACTTTGCTAATATGGTAACAATGCTTTTAATTAACATCGTTCTCGCAATGCAGTATTGGTTTTAATTGAATTCATCTTTTGTTTTCATAATCATTGTGATTGTTGTTTTATAAATTCTAGACAGATCAATGCAATAACTACTGAGGTGGTGTTGTTTTTGTTTGGAATTTTGACTGCTTGTTTGGTATACTTTTTGCTTATTTGTTGAGAGCGTCCGGGATTTTTGCATCATCCTGGTGGCAATACTGGCCCATGCGCTCGCTTGCATTACCAAACAGCGAATTTAAAAAGTAGCTGGGGGTTTGGTTTTGGGATTTTTGTGCTCTTTTGCAATTTAAATGTAAGGGTTTTAGCCTCATCCCGAGCAAAGGAATTCGCTAACAGTGTTAGCCTGTGTCCCTGGAGTTGCCGGCACCGTGCCTTGTGATTGATCGTCGTTTTTTTTATTTCAACTGATGAAAAAATTTGATTTTTATTTATAATATTCAACTGATGATACTTTATTGATATTGAAAATTATATATTTTAATGAATCGATTGATTTTTAGCCTTGTTCAAAACCTTTAAAACTGATCTAAGCTTAAAGGCGCTTTCAGCTTTTTTTTTTTTTTTTCATTTCGTTCACATAATAGGCAGTAAATCGTTTCTCTGCGTGTGCGCTAGTCATTTTGCCGCGTTTCATTATTCATTACGCTTCTGATCAGTCTGAATGGTTGGTCTCCCCAATTTTATTGTGTGGAAATAAGAAATTTTAATAAGCCCAGTAGGGAGAGATATCATTTACCTCTGGAATGGTCGACGCCCTCCTCCTTCAGAATCCCCGCCGTTCTTGCTTAAAGATCGCTTTCAAAGCAACGGCTTTAGCTTCAATACAGGTTTCATTCCACCACCTACCTATCAGCAAAGCGGCAGACTGAAGCAATTCCTCGTCGTCTACCCCCGTGATGTTATTCACCCGACAGTGTTCCCAAGTCCCTAAGCCCGTTTTTCCCAAAAAAATCATTAAAAATGTCCCCAAATCTAAAGGTTTATTCCCAGATCATAAATTTTATTTTTGACTTTCTAGTTTGATCTGTTTTCTAGGATTATGGGTTTATTTATAATTTGTTTTGATTTCGCGCGTCATCTGGTGATCACTCAATTCGTGGCTTTGTGTATGCCTTGTAACTTTGATTTTTTTTAATTAAAATATATTTTAACAAGTAAATCCATTTATAATTTTGAGGCATCTTAAATTCATATCATAGTTGACAAGAACAAAATAACAAAATTGTGAAAAGCAGTTGAATAACTTCAAAAATTTGTTCAAGGATAAACTTCAAGGAAACAATGAAGACATATAAGAAGGGTCTCTATTTAGAAGGGTCTTTCACTTATTTAACATTTTCTAGCAAATCGAGAGTCTATGCAAATCAGATTATGGATTATTTCCTATCGGCAAAATGAACGAATTGGTAAATATTTCTCTCATATAAATTTTTCTCTAAAATTCCTAATGTAATAAAATCCTCCAGATTTCCCCCCTCCAAATTTTTTGTCTTTAGATTGTCCCCCAGACGGAAAAATATCCACCAAATCTGGGGATAAAGTCTCCAACTTGGCAACTGACTGACTCGATTTCTTCTTAGACCATACTGTGTGCGGATTTGGGAATTTAAGTAAATGAAGGTTTTAGAATGAATGAATGAATAAAAAAAACAAATTGTTTTAAAAATATTTTTTCTTAATGTTAAGCTGTTGTTGGTAATTGTTGCTACTAAATTAAATGTGCAAAACATATTTAGCAAGATTTGTTTATATGAATTAGTTGTTATGTAATTCAGTGAATACCAGCACAAGGCATGACATCATTTCTCACGTCATTCACCAGTTTGGATGAAATGGAAAACCAAATGGTGAAGGTTTCGCCATCTAGTGGCAGAAATTAGAAATAACTTTCTTCAATGAAATTTTCAATTTGCCGCCTCTTTTATGTGTTTATCGAATTAATGTACTCATAGAAATTTGAATTTATAACTATCAGAATAGTTTGAGTAAATATAATTAGAATCATATTATATATACTGGTTGCCACGAGTTAGGTTTCGGTGTAATGTGGGTTGCCAACCGTTACAAAATTTTTGGTGTTCTTTTTTTATTCTGATTTATTTCTTTTTGTTTACATTTGATTTAATGGGTAGTTAATTTTGTGAAGACAAATAGATTTTATGCCATAACCATTCAGTGTATGATTATTTCACGTATGCATGCTTAATAAATTTTTAAATTATTTTTAAATATTTTATTATGAGCTAGGCCACGGTTTTTATTCACTGAGAGCAGAAGCGCTCGTTTGGAGGAATGTTGACTGCATTGGAAAATGCTAGTGCGATGAGAGCGACGTTTAATAATTGATTTCTTGGAGATCGTTCCATCACGAATATCGATTTCCGAATAATCCGAAAGGTGCAAAATTAAAATGCTAAATCCTCCCATTTCCTTCCCATGACCGTCACATTGGTCGAATCCGGAAGAGGACGAACGGGTCGCAGCATCCGATTACTCGTTCCGTATCCGCTACTACTACTACTGCCGAGTGTCGGTCGGCGGCGGTCGATTGAGTCGAGAACAGTTTTAGGGGGGAGGAAGGGAAGGACGTGAAAAAAGGCTACTTTGTATTCCCTTCGAAGATAAGTAGGGTAGGGGGCTGAGGGGTTTTATAAATCTCACTTAGTAGGCTTTAAGCTGCTGCTGCTGCTGTCCGTCCATCCGTCTGTCTTCCTTGCTTTCATCATTCCACCTCAGAAGAAGGGAACGATGAGTGGGTCGAGCGATGCGGTGACTTATGCGGATGTGTTCGAGGAGAAATTCATCTCGGTGTCGCCTGCCTCCATCAAAAGGTGAGCCCCTTCCACCCCTGTGGATAGTTCAATTTAGTGTTTAAATAAAAACAAAGAAAAAAAATTAATCATCCTCTGTTCGATGATAGCGTGAAAAAATGTTTAATTGGAATTATTGTGAAACGAGGGAAGTGGAATGGGTTAAATTTCGTGGCCCAAATTTTTTTTTAATGTTTACGTGCTAATGAGATTTGTTTGTTGGCCGAGCTCAAGCAATGCTATTACGTTCTTTGCCTCTTAACGATTCTTTTAGTTAACGTTGTTAAGGCATAACGGTTTTTACATTCCAATCTCCTAAATCACATTTAACGTAGATGGATTCTTGTTATAACGAACTTAAAATGTTATTCAAGGCTGAATTCCGTTAGGTTGGCAAATGCGAACTTCCACCATTGTAATGCATTTTTACAAATATGAAGTTTATATATAATAAAATAAAACATAAAATTATTTAAATCATTTTACATTGGGATAAGAGGAAATTCCTTCGGTCCAGGTGCATTATGTCGTTTCTGTGGAAGGAAAAGGGAGGCGTTGACGCTCGGATGGAATGGAGAGCGGAAGATATCCTCAGAAGGAAAGAAATTAAATGAGACGAAAGGTGGGAAGGGGAGTAGTCGAGAAGAAAACGAGTTTTTCTTTTCATCGGGATTTCAATTATTCGTCTGTTCGTGTGTCAAACATTTTGCTACAACTCTAAACTCCATTATAAACGAAGATGAATCAGCACTTGTTAACGTTTCTGTCGACGGTTTGTTGCTTTCAAGTAGTCACTTAGCAATTCACACTTGAAGATTTATATATATATATAAATATCAATAAATTGCCTTTGAAGGAAAAAAGAGGGGGGGAAATAACATGGAAGGGGAGGTGGAATTAGGGCGCACCATTGCGCGGTTAACTGCTGCCATCTCTTAATGGGAAATAAAACTGCCGTGGTTACAGTGTTTGGTTTATTCTTCGTAGATAAACAGAATCGTTTGGAGATCTGATTTTTTTTTAATTACTATACTCATTGAATTAAGATATTTTAAGAATAACTTCGTTTTCATTTGTTGATTACTAATAATAATTGGAAAATGGTCTTTCTGAATTTCTAAATTAAACTTCCCTGCAAAGCAGATTCTCATTAATTGGAATTTCTCCATTGGTGCTTTTGAATACAAAAGGAATTTATATTAGATAATATTATTTTATTTTAGAAATATTACTTATGTTTAGAAACCATAATATTTAGTATTATTATTCGGGTTAGTGGAACTATAACAACAATTCGATTTTTTTGCTCATAAATCTAAATTCAGAAGATTAATTTAGCTTGCCCATCTTGGAACCGAATGTAAGGTCTTGCAAGAACTTTCAATCGATCCCTTCAATGCAATATGTTAATGATTATGAATATTACATTAATTAATTCGAATCATCTGCAAGAATAAACAAATTTTCAGCTTTAGTGCCTGTGTATTCAGACTTTATAACTAGACCCATAACTTTGTCTTCTTCCAAAGTTACAAACTTACGAGTTGAAGGCTTTTTGTAGAAGGAAGCTTTGATATTTAAAAATTTTCATTACTCACGTGAAGGGTCTATATTTATTTAATACTGTTATTAAAAAATACGTTATATATCTATTCCAGAAATCCATTTAGTTATTTTGCTGATTCACGTTCTTGAAATACTAATCGATTGAAAATTACACAAAAGTCGTTCTCACGCAATATATCAATTTCTTCTTCGTCACGAATTCACCCGAAATAATTCTGTGTTCCATATCCAATATTGATTTTCTTTAACGAATTAAGAAGGCAATTTTGGGTTTTTATAAAGATTCTCTTGCTGATTTCTGAAATAAATAGTAAAAGCCCATTGTTTATGACTGGGACCCAGAAACCTCCTAAAAAACGAGTTCAAAGCTGAGAGATCTGTGTAATAAGTAATGCTTATTAAATAAATGCTTCACAAATAAACAAAATCATCACTTGTGGTAGATCAATCTTTCAAACTTTTGTTAACTGAATCTGCAAGTTGTGGTGATTTATTTAAAGTTTTTAATTGCCATCATATTGGCTGAGTCGTATTTGAGGGAACCATTCTTTCTTTAGTGGATGGATATTTTTTTTTTTTTGCTAAATATTTTATTTATTATGTAACTGCATAATCAATAAAAAGGTGGAAAAGGGCGACTCAAATGATTGTGACCAGTACAGTGATAGCTCGTCGTAAAATTTTTATGACTTGGTGACCTCAATAGTTTTTATTCGATGGCGACACTTTCTTTTATTGTTTTTTATAAACCGTTAAGTTGTGGAAGAAGGCCACCATAGAGAGAATCCGACTTAGGAGATATTAGACCGAGGAAATTGAAGGAGGAAAAAATTATTCTTTATCTCCCTCTTCCATTGTCGATTAGAGGATGAAAATTAAGAGGATTATTTACATGATGTACTCATTTGGAGCCAGTCGCGCGCTTTTTTTCCTGTATAGTAAATTTGGGTAGACAATAATTTATTTATACATATTAAAGAGGATAGTGTTTTATATATTTATGAATTTTTATTATTTAAACATAACTAAGAGAGAGTTGGATTTTAAATTCATAGATAAAAACAATTCATAACTGACGCAATTCAGAACAGAAGACACTTACCAGCTCTCGTGAATTGCCCTTGCCCTTGAAAATGTGGATCGTTGAAATTTTAACGAAATTGCATGAGGGTGTGTCCCTCTTGAAATATGAATTTTACATTTTCACTTTAATATGAAGGGGGGGGGGGGATCTGTAATGTTCGAATTTTCGGAGGAAAGCGACCCCGTCGCAGTCGCGCCCAAAGGAATCCATTCTTCGAATTTTCGATTTCTTATTGGAAAGGCCGACATTACTGGAAATGGGTGCATAAAAAGGGGAGCCCTTCCACAAACTTCTTAGTTCACAATATGAATACAAACCAGTCTTGTTCGTTTCTTTCTTTTGATAGCTCTTTCAAGGATTGCTGATAATGTAAGATTTTATGGATTTAAAATCTTGCAAAAACGAATTTTCGTTGTAAAATAAGTTGCTCATTGTTCTGCATTTCTTAAGAACTGGTTATCTTCGTTCATTTTGAGTATGAAGTGTTTATAATTTTTCAAATTTTTTAGTGTTAAATTACTGATAGAATGAATAAGAGGAGACGAATTTCTTACTGTGTTGTCTTTTTTCCTCTGTTTTTTTTTTTTTAAATACTCTTTCGTTTGCCAACCGATAGAAATGGAAAAAATGCCATTGCGGAGCACAGGTAATTTTCTTTTTTTTTTCCTCCTTTATTTTATTTGCATAAAATTATCGTAAATAAAGATACTCTCTGTAAGATTGAATTAACAAGCATTATAAAATTTCTTAACTCTTGGAAACATATAACGTGTTGAAATTACGTAAGTCATAAGCGTAATAGTTGATATCCTTTATATGGAAAATACTCTTGTAACTCAACACTAAATTTCTGAATTTCGCCCTCAATAGTTTTTTCATTCCAATGAAAATTATTTTGTACCTTGAACTTCGAAAGGTATATAACGATACGTGTGACTCATTTTATGTCTCATTAAAATAATTTGTAAGTTGGCAAGCAGGTAAAGGTAAAGAAGATATTTGAATCTATTATTTAAATTTATAACTGAAAGACCTATAAAAGAACTTAAATATTCTTATATGTTCAGTATAATTTTCCGAGCAATTAATCTGGTATTCAAAGTTCAGATGCTTAGGAATTAAACGGTCCGTTGGTTTAACAAATCGCAAGTACAAAAATTGACGCAAACGGAAAAAAAATCTCTTTAACAAAAAGCAGTCCGAATTGTTAGTTTGTAGTTTAATACATTATGTCACGTGAGTGTTCTAGGGCAGTGGTCCAGCGAAACTTTCAATAAAGTAGGGCAAACTGTTTTTCATTTCTCATTTTAAATGTCATTACTACGACATGTTACCTGTTTTGCTTAATTGTTTTTGTGAATCATTGTTTATCAGAAATTGTGCTTGAACGCAGGTTACGGTTGTGTTAAGTGTAATTACATACGAAATGACAAAATGCTTTACTTAATGTGTAAAAGAACTGAAAGTGTCGATTACTGGTTTAATCAAGAAAATCTCCTGTTTTAGTTCATTTTGACAAAGATATACATTATTAAAAACTTGGCCCTGCGTAACTCGGAACAGTTTTTAATTTCTATATTTCTAGACCCATTGGCACTGAAACGAACGAAATAATACGCATAATAGATGAGGAAGCAGCTCTTATTGTCGCTAGTAAAGTTTCTAGGGTAGCTCTTTCAGACATTAGGTCGAGCATTGTCGTCAGTGAAGAACCCAATCTCTATTGATCAGCCTGCTTGCTGCATTTTGCTTGGAATCTTATTATTATTTGTTGCATTTATATATTGCTTTCGAAAAGAAGAATCGAGTATCCGATTGTCGATCCGTGAAGCCGAAGGCTGTTTTGGGTTATACAAGGTACTGTAATTCTAAATGAATGAAACTACCTTACGTGTTCCACACTGAGTAATTATTTATTACAGAACGGGTAAATACACTGCTCAAAACAATTAAAGGAACACTTGTAGAATCCCCTACAGAGGGCGTAAATAATACTTTTTAGCAATTTCATCTTCTGCAACATGAAACCTACTATCTCCCTCATAGGAAATGGTTGAAGCCAACACATTTTGCTGCCAGATGTTCTGAGAAATTTGCATGGCAATATAACCCCCCGGAAAACAAAGTGGTCACATGCCAGTGCATTCTTTGCTTGGAGATAACGGTCGAACATTAGAAGGTGCAAGCATTCCTGGAACGTTGTTGTTAGTGCTCTGACATGCCACGAAGGCATCTTGAAGCAGTAGAAGCTGCGAGAGCCGTAACATTGCTCCAAACGGGTCAGTCATTTCGGACTGTGACAAATGCCATCAATGTGTCCTCTTCCGTCATTTTCCGACTGTGGACACGATTTCAGTCGACTGGACAGTACACACGAAGAGCTGGGCAAGGTCGCCGACGCTCAACAACCGCCAATCAAGATCGTTATCTGCGGACTTGTGCCCTGCGCCGAAGAACCTCAGCGGCCGAGACCTGAGAAATGACCTGCAGATGTCAACTGGGCTAGCTGTTTCAGATCAAACAATCCAGAACAGATTACGTGAAGTTGGCTTGAGAGCCAGACGACCAAATCGAGTGCCTAGGCTAACCCGCCAGCACATACAGGCGCGACTAGAGTTTGCACATCAACATGTAACCTGGCAGCTTCGCCACTGGATTCTGTTCTCTTCACAGACGAGTCAAGATTCCGCCTGACCCGCTGTGATGACCGTCTACGTGTCTGGAGACAACGTGGTGAGCGAAACACCGACGCAACAGTTTGTGAGACTGACCGAATGGGAGGTTGTTCCATTATGGGTTGGGCTGGCATCTCAATAGACCATCGAACAGATCTTGTGGTCGTCCGAGGGCGAATGACCGCTGACGTTTACATTCGTGACATTCTGGAAGAACATGTGATTGTTGCTGCACATGGCATGGGGCCTGGATTCCTTCTGATGCAGGATAATGCTCGTCCACACACTGCAGCTGTCATTCATGGCATTCAGACCAAGAGGTGGCCTGCAATGAGTCCAGACCTAAATCCCCTTGAACATCTTTGGGACATGCTTGACAGGCGAATTCGACACCGCCCTTCAGCTCCAAACACTGCAACAGCTCATCCAGGCACTTACTGAGGATGGGACCGGCTTCCCCAAGATCACGTCCGTCCCAGCGCAAACAGGTTACTGCAGCCCATGGTAGGCATACACATTACTGAGTGGTGCAAAAGCTGATCCCTGGAAGAAACAGGGCATTCTCCTCACAACGTCCAAAGGACATTTCACATTTTAGGCAGGGGTCCTACAGTTTCCTGTTTTTTCTTTGTTTCTTCACCAGTTGTTTCAATAATGCATTCTATTGTTAAATAAACCGTCTTTTAATGATCACATACAGCGATTTTGTCCATATTATTCGTAGTTGCTTCTGCACGCTGCTTAATAGAAGTGTTCCTTTAAATGTTTTGAGCAGTGTACTAATGTATAGGGAAAAATTCTCAGTTTCCCCTACATCTCAATAAATCACAAGCATCAAGCAACTACGTATGGTTATATGGAAGCCATATATCAGGCGATTTTCTAATTATTGCCGTAAACAGGCCAACATATCGATGGTTTCAAATGGCAGCAATAATTCGTGCAGGTTTTATGGCCTAAGTGGAACATGAACGACGTCCTTCAAATCTCACAAGAAAAAATTCACCGAGTTTGATCAGGGGATTTGGATGGCCAACTGCGAAATAATAAGTCACTATCACAGGAAATTGAGTGGTAATATTCAGGGTACGTTATGATAATTGTGCTGCACCATCTTTTCGAAACAGGTAGTAGCCTACTCGAGTCTTCATCTGATTGGGGATTTAGAAACTGCTCCAGCATTTCATAGTAGCCACAATTGCTGTTTTGCAATGACAACGCCTCCGAACATGCGCTTGAGCATCAAGTCCAAATATAAATTTTCAGTGCTTTTCTATTCATTGATACCTTACACGTTGTTCTGTAATAAACAGTTTTTTTTATAGTAAACACATCAAGTAAGTTCATTTATTTAGAATGTTGTTTATAGGTGATATTGCGTACGTTGGTGGGCCTGCTTTGAGGAGAAGTTAACTGCTCATTGCCAGTGTCTACTTTGCTCCGACTACCAGACTGGTTTTGAAGGCTGTTTTGTTGGTGAAAATTTTCCACAATAATTTCTTTTCTATTCAGTATCTGCATCTCCATCAACTGCCTATAAACTTGCGGATTTCTTCACGACTCTTATATTGTGCCTACATTTTATGGTTTTCAGAAGACACGAATATGACTCCCATCATGTTTTCACGGTTGAATATCAACACTCGAATTAATGTTGCGGTGAAATGACTTGTTTCTTCTTTTTTATTGGATATGGTAAACTTTAAATTGGCTATTTTTATATATAGAGATAACTTTGACCCTATCCCTCTTCTACGGTTTAAAGGATATTATTCACGTAAAGTGTGAAATTGAAGATTTATTTCTTGTGCCCATTGTTGTGCAGTTAAAGACCCGTTTTGTTAGGCGAGTTGATTTGAATATCAGGATATTTAAAGTTAAAATGCAAATCATTTGCGAATATAATTTAAAGCTATATATTTTTTAAATCAAAATTATTTTTAAATACATTGTATTTATGTTGAGCGATTTACTGAGGAAGGGCCAGATAAGAATATAGTGGATGAATATGAAAGTTGTTTATTGACAACGTTTTTGTCCTTGACCAGTAGCTTAAAATATTTTGATGAAAAGATAAAACCAGAAAAACTGTCCTCAATAAATTAGCACCCTTTTTTAGAAATAATTTAGTTTTATCACGTTGTCACGAGGGTCAAAGGCTGATATGATTTACGCATGTATGTAAAGGAGAAAGTTTTGGCTGATTTATTGTTATTTATTTCTGGTTTTATCGTCTTAAAAGAAACTTTCTTTCAGAGTCTGGTTTCTCCTGTATTCTCGATCGGATTAGTGTCGTCATTTAAAAAGGGGTTTAGGGTTACCACTTTACTTAAAAGACTAAACTCGGGAGCAATTTGTGGTCGTGAGCGATTCTCTTGGTGAAAAGCCAGAACTAGGTTATCATTTTTTTTTTCTTTAAGACTTAAGATTGCTTTGCGGAAATTAAATTTTAAGGTACTTTGGTCTCTGGTGACACCTTATTAAATTTAATAACCGGCCCCTGACTAGACGAGGAAATTGGACACTCGGTTATCGGACAAATGACACTGAAAACAACTGATAAAGAATTGAGCTGAAGGCTTTTGATGGAATGGACGGGAAATTGGGAAGGAAAGACGTCGGGGGTGTGCAAGAATAATGCTGCTTTTTTTTTTTTTTTTTTTTTTTTTTTTAAAAATATTAAAAAGCTGTGGGCTTTACTGCAAAACAAATATTGTTTTTTTCGCGCCTTTAAGAACAATTCTTAATTTTATTCATCTTAAGCCCGCAGAAAGCAGCATTTATTTAAGATCACATTGCTTATTCATGAATCATTTGCGGATTGCTAATATCTCATTCATGTTGAATGCTAAACCACTTCCGTGCACATCATTGGATTAAATTTCTTCCAGAATTTTGCAATGACGTCGATCGAATTATGCAAGTGGACTGACATAAACAAATAGTTGCATAATATCGCATAGTGCGCCTCCACATCGCATATAATTTAATAGGCAGTTGTAAAAATGCGTCCTTCCTTGTAAATATAAGGATCACGCGGGTAACGAATAAAATACATTCCGTTAATAAATGTACATACAGAGTGATTCACGATGCTTGTGAAAAAAACTTTGGTATTGTGGGGGGGGGGGGGGGAGGGAGGCGTCAGGTTGAGTATAAAATGACATTTGAACATATAATATATTCCAATGAGGTAGAATTACACAGACCAAAGTTTTATTAGTGCAGTAGTAAATCCATACTATAGTAGTACATATAGTTACCTTTATAAAGCTCAAAATACAGTCCGTTAACAATTAACAATCCGTGCTTGTTGACATCAATACTCTTGAACAGTTACTACAAACGGATAATTGACGTGGTCAATCAAAGTCGCAATAACGTTCATGTTTATGGTTCGACGATTCGTAGGTGTCATGTATTCAGGATCAAGAAACATATTTTGAGCACTTGTCACACAAGTCCAAGAGAATGTAAACTGTTATCGTTTGTTAAAACATGCAGAGAAGGAATCACTGACAGAAGAACAGGAAAATTCAAACATCCTGTTTTAGAAATTGAAATGCCATTAACTGAGGCACTTGAAAAAGAGTACATTCCCTTATGCTTTTAAATTAAATTTTAATTATAAATCCATAACATGCACTTTGTTTACCTATTTATTTTACACTAATATAACTTTGATCTGTTGCAATACTGTATGACCGATGTTCAGTCATTTTTTTGCTCAACCTGACCTCCAGAACACAATATCGAAGTTTTTTTGTTTTTTATTTTACATACCGTATTACGTTATGAATTGCCCTGTATATGAAGGATGGATATGTATTGGGAATGTTCTAAGCTGCATTTCGTGCACTAATAGTACATATTGGTCGACCGAGGAGGTTTGAGCGACTTTAAACGAGGAATGAGTTGGATGCTCTAATGGGTATGTGTATTAAACATTTCCCAAATACCCCCCTCTAACTTGCGATATTGGCGTATAGCAAAGAAGTGCAAAACAGGGGAAACCAATAGCTTGAAAGCATGTAGACGACAGGGATCACAGAAGTTAAGTGAAGCAACGGAAGATAAGCTTCCACTGATGGCCAAGAGCAGCTCGGCGATTCCTCACACAACTCTGCTAGTACCACTAAAATAGTTGGAAAACTTACTTTCTTTGGGACAACAAACATCATTGAACCTCTGCTTATTGGAAAAGTGTTTCATGGTCAAATGAATCCTATCAAAATTTTGACAAAGTCCAATCGACACGGATGCAGACATGCGTATCTGGGTGCTGCCGACCTCAAGCACGTTTTCTTATTTCTGTTGCAACATGTACACTATCTACCAAAAAGTAATTGAATACTTTCATTTTAGACGTTTTGTCGAATATCTAGAAAAATACTTGACGAATTATCCTGAAACTTCAGGGGTGTAAAGAGCATGTTAAACTTCTTATATTTCAGCGAAGATTATGTCCCGAACGCAAATAGGGGACCAGCAACAAATTGAACAAAAAAATAATGTTTGGGATCATCCTGTAAAAAAATAATGCTTGAAATTCGTTGTAGCTGTAGCATATGATTCGTTCTTTTCCTTATCTGTGTTCATTTATATGAGAATAGCACGTACATTCATGAAGATATAAAGGTTTTTTTTAAAAAAAAAATCGACATTTTTTCGTAAGTTTTTTATTTCTAACATGCCGGGTTTTCAACCCAATGCAATGCCATTTTCAGGAAACTTGACAAATGACAGTAGAGATAACACCCTGCAAGCAGAATATAAAAATATTAAATATTTATTGAATTTGAGCATTTTTACTAAATAATGTTTAACTGCGCATGTGCAAGCTTTACTGAAATGTGTTTTGCATAATTTATTAGCCAAATGTATAGAGCTACTCTTATAAAAAGCCCAAGCACCATCACACACAGCAAAACTGGTCAAGGAAACGATTGAGGGGTTATTTGGGAAATACTTTCTCATGCGGCTTATTCACCAGACTTGGCTCCGTCCGATTACTACTTATTTGCATCGAAGAGACACGCACTCGCTAGCGGTGCTTCACTTCTTACGAAAATGTACGAAAATGGCTCAATGGCTGGTTTGCCTCAAAAGAGTAACAGTTTTTTTGGCGTGGCATCCACAAATTATCAGACAGGTGGGAAAAATGTATTGCCAGGTTTTCAACTATGATAAATATTTTCATACAATAAACGTGTATTTTCTATACAAAAATTCCGATTTCATATTTACATAACTGGTATTGACTTCATTTTTGAGTATCCAACTACTTTTGGGTAGATAAAGGTGGACAGAATTTGAGAATTTGTATATGGCTCTGTTTTGCCAAGCTGGTAATGACAATATAACGTTGTGGATAACTTAAATCTTATCGTATCTGTAGAATCAGTCTTTCAACAACACAACATAACTCCACATTTTTGTCGAATAGCCCCATTCATGACTGCATCCTTTGGAGATGGCATTTTTTTAACAGGACAGTGCATTATGCGACATGATCCTTAAAATCACAGAATGAATCACATTCAAAAGTACCCTGTACAATCGCCAAATATTAATTGAATGTTTATGGGTTGAATTAGAGAAGGCTGTCATTTTTTGCGTGGAGTCCACTTTCACCAGCTATTTCCGACAGCCTGCCTGATGCATTCGAACATTATTGGATTAGCGTTACAAGTTATTACCGAATATTTCTATTAAATTAATAAGCCAGTATATGCAGTATTGATGCGTGTATCTAGTTCATTCGAAATGTGACACGAGAATTTATTTATTTGATGTAAATGTAGAGTTGTAGTCTTTCTTTACTTTCACTTTGTACTCAGAAAATGGTAAAAAGTTTGTCACTTTAATGCTAATATTTTAATTTCATTTTGAAAGTACGTGTACTTTATAGCATTAGAAATATTTTGAATACGAGTTTAACTGCTTTGTAATTGAAAACATTTTGAAAACTGGAAAATACTCGCTCTTGAAAAATGTATCTTTTATTATTTTATTTTAAAAAATTTTGTTATATATCTGAAATGACTGAACGCACCTTGATTAATATAAGCATTGTAGGGGGAAACATAGTTTTCTTGTTGCCTGATAACATTTGATAGATGTACTTCATTTCGAAACAAAT
The DNA here is from genome assembly GCA_023313115.1 of Rhysida immarginata. Lineage (NCBI taxonomy): Eukaryota > Metazoa > Arthropoda > Chilopoda > Scolopendromorpha > Scolopendridae > Rhysida > Rhysida immarginata. The sequence goes on from JAHWFO010057280.1 coordinate 19,583,069, forward strand.
CATTTATGATTTATTCTACATAAAGAAGTCATCGTCGTTGTAGTTATTTGTCTTCTGTCATCTCTGAATTCTCGTTCAATTTTAACGATCCCCTGGACATTGCAATACGTTGAACTCGCCGTTCCGCAGGGAGAACACAGCGGCGTCGATGGAATCGATTTCCAGTGTTCCTTTCGTCCAGATTTCCCTCTTCTTTATGTACCATTGCAGCATCTGGCCTAGTATTCCCAATATGTTCATTTTTATTTATTTACAAAGCTCAACCCGTCTGTTTCCAATCTAGAATCCAGACAAGACGATTTCTTGTGTAATTATTTATGTCGTCAAGATTCGTAGTAGTAGAGGGATCTTTTATGTCGAAATGGAACAAAGGTTCACTCGATTGGATTCTCATTTGTCAACAGAAAATGGATGTTTGCTCTTATTTTATCAAAAAAGTTATTTATTTCTTTTTTTTTTCTTCTTTCTTTCCTCCCATCCCCTAATCGATTACTTTTTCGTGTGACCGTTCTGGTTAGGCGAGCTTCAAATAAAGCAAAAACGGTTGTCATCGTTACACGATGCTTGTATTGAACATGAAATTTTAATTTCAATTCGTTGGAATACATTTTTCCTGGCACTCCAAGTTCCTCTTTTTTTTTCTTTCCTATGGGGAGGCATTTGAGAATCGATAAAAAAATTTCCGATTGCAGTTTTGTTTAGTGGTAAAAGTGGTGGTTAATAACTATACTCCTTGCCAGAAGAGTAGAAAATAATTTCCACCATGAAATGAACAGAAAACGAAAAGAGGTTTGGTTCTTCTTTATGTGGGGGTGGGTTTAGTAGCTGGCATTCGTATTGATTTTGGCGTGCTCAAACGCTTTTGAGCATTCAGAAGTCGGTAATTTACCTCTTTCCTTGTTGCGTGAGCATCTCTTTAAAATACTCGGAAAATCGTCTCCAATGCTGATGACCCCTTTAACGATTTCTCGGGAACTCCTTTTATGGTGAAACAGATTGGGTATTCTTATGTGTAATTGTCTCATCACGTGGCTTGAGAAATAAAAAGTTTGTGTATCCCTCTTTAATGAAAGTTCATTCACAACATTTTTCAGTGGATGTCGTTAGTCACAATACTTGTGGATGTCGTTTTTCAAAGAGATGGATTTTATTGTCGTGTCTATCGATTAATCTATTACGCGTCTGGAGTGGTGGTGGTTCTGGTCCCTATGGTTAACGAACGATTGAATGTGCATAAATCAAGAGTGGTCTCATTAAGCACTAACACATGTTATCGGTTAGCGAACCGAGCTTGCCACAGCTTTTACGAAGGATCACCGCAAGGAAAAGGTAATTTAGACTACGAAAAGTAAAAACATGAACTTGTATTGCTTGTGTTAGTGTTAATTTATTAATTTGTTCCTCACCCATTTCACTCATATATTTATTTCCATGAATCAACAAAGTGTTGATGTTTTCACGGGAAAATTCGCTCAGCGGAGATGCTATAAAACCGTTGTTCTTTAGTTACTTGTATATTGCATTAATTAATTGGAATTTGAATTTTTCCATCAGATAAGTGGAAAATTAATATTACCCGAGAGGGTTTTCTTTTTCATATCGAATGGAATTAATTTTTTGAGTGAAACTGTTTTTACAAGCGAATCCTTTAACTGAGTAGAAATTTAGTGTGGGGAATTCCATTTCTTTAATTGGAAATGTATTGATTTTATGGTTACAAATACTGTTCAGCAGATATCATTAAAGTTATTTTTTTAATTATTTTTTTAATTTAACCCAGAGATTACTTTATTTTTTTTAATATTTAAATGAGTAAATCTTAGACTATTTTATTATTTTATTGGATATTTTTTTATATTTCTTAAACCTTCGGATTTCTATTTCAAATTTAAGTATTAAAGGCGAAATGTTCAAGTCAAAAGAAATTGTTTTTAATACCTTTATCTGAAAGATTTTGAATAACTCGGAACGTACATATTCGGGCAAAGTTTAATTTAGAAGAGCAAGATGGCAACAATCCTTTCTATATCACCTTGTCTTCAAACTTAGATTGTACATTTTTCAAAAGATATTATCGATGAGTAATATAATACCCTATTGAGAATAACCTTCAAATGAAGACAAAAGATCTGGAAACAGTAATACGATAGTTTTTATTGCAGGCCTTTTCGCTATAACTACCATCGTGATTGACATAAAAATTATAAAGAAAAAAAATACTTGAAATTCTGACAATTTAAAAGGGCGTGTCCAGAGAATTACTGTAAAAATTAATATGATTCTTTTGTCTTCATTTGGCTGTTATTCTTAGCAATATAGACCATTAAGGATGTTATAGATGAAAATAACCATCACTGCAAAAAGCTCTTTATTGGAGCTATTCAAATCTCTTTGGATAAATAGACTTTGAGCATTGAAAGTATAAAAAATATTCCAGGATTTCTAAAGGCATCAAATTTCATTTGCTTCTGCTATTAAACACCTTTTAAAAATTTGAATACCGATGCTTTTTCAGCATGGTGTTTTTTTTCACTTCGTCTCGAATGCACGATAAATTGAAGCGTGTGAACTTGATTAAAATGTTCGTTAAAAATGTTTTTCTTGAACGCTTATGTTTGATTTTTAAGAGCACTTCAGTTATAACGTAAGGAAATTTATGATCTCATAATTTCTTTTATACAGCATCTGAAAACCTTATTGAGTTAGATATTTAAAAACTTTACCTTTATCATCATTTTCTGTGTAAAATATCAAGATTATCGCATTCCGCTGATCTGTTTAAGTGAATGGAAATGTAAGAGAATGCAGATGAAAGGATTTCGCGATTTGTAGACGATCTAGATTTCTTGATAAAAAGGGAGGATTACTTTCACTGCAAGTGACGGAAATATGTCAGGCTTAGCAAAGACTTTGGACTCAATCCACAAGAATAACAATAAATTGATAATGAAGGCTTAAAAATCTATCTATCAGTATGCTTAAAAGTCAAGAAGTTGGAAGAATGTCTGGAAAGCCAGATAACCAGAGATAACGTTTGCACTAAGGAAAGGTGAAGAAGCATTGCAATGCTTTTGCTAGCTTGAATGGAGACGCAGAAACTTCAGAGCGACAATCAAGAGATTGCAGGCTTGTGTGATAACTTTAGCAAATTTTTGTGAATCATGAATCTTAATGAATGCGTAAAACGGTAAGTTCAACTCGATTAAGTGAATGCTACAGAAGAATAGTTATAATTTGAAACATTTTTTGAAATTATTTTATAAACATGTTTAAATTACAATCGTTTATGATTTATTCTTAATTAAGATACATGTGTTTTTTATTGCGGAGATGTAATGAATTAATAATTTAATAAACTTAATGAATTAATAATAATAATATTGAGAAGGAGACACTAGTTCGGAGAAGATTTAAAACGACATACAAACATTTGCAGACATACAAAATGAGGAAAAAAAGGCAATTTTTCGATTATATTTGCAAGGTGAATTACATATTTGCTTTGAATGAGTAAATAAATACGAAGACTGAAGACTGGACTGGAAATCCATAATGCAATCCATGTGGCTTATGAAGAGCATGAGTAAGAATTTCCCACCCATTATTGTTCCCGACTTTCATTGGGTGATCGGAAATAATATCGGTTGTAAAGAAAGAAAAAGGAACATTGCTTGTAATAGGTAAATTTTAGTTAATAATTAGAAAGTGTTCTTAGGAGGATTTTTTACCTCATTACCTACGATATTAATGAATAGAGAAAAATAGTAAAGAACATTCCACAAACCTGGATTCGAACCAGGGATCTTCGGGTTTAGTGGTTATAGCGTCGTGGCGTAACCCCACTAAATTTATTTTTTTCTATTCATAAATTTTAGTTCTTAATCAATGTCCGCCAAAAAAAATGTATATACACTTTAAGGAACGAAAATTACTTTTTATATGTTTGTTTTACATTTAAATAACTGTCTTCAGTTAAGCACATGGTTACTTAGATGTTCAAAATTATTGGCCGTTGGCGGCTAGACACATGGCGGTCAATGTTTCAATGGAGATCGCGCACATGCCGCTGTAATCTCCTGCCGAAGGTCCTCCAGAATGCGTGGCTTACGTCGATAGACTTGATCTTTCATAGTTCCACACAAGAAAAAGTTCATAAAAAAAATATTAATTCCAGTAATACAAACAACAATTGCAGAAAACCAGAAAAAATATAAAAGGGGAGAAGAGATGTGGATATGTTCAATACAATAAAAGAAATAAAAGACTCTTTAACCACAACAAGTTTTAAAAAAGAAAAATACAACCTTATCCTGTAAGCGCTTTTCGAGGGCGAAGCTCTCATCATTCAGCAGGTAGAATAGGGAGTATACTGAGTGTGATAGATCTGGCAACCCTGGAGGGAACTCAATAGGCCCTCTTCGTCCAATCCAATGTTCCTGCAGAATGTCATCCAGGAAAGTTCGTACGGCTAGGTGGCATTGTGGTGGCGCCCTGTCCTGCTGGTAGAAGACCTCTTCATCAGCTCCATAAAGCGCATGTGACAGCATCAGTATCCCGATACAGTCTGACAAAGAGTGTATACATTTTTTTTGGTGGGCTCTGTATAATCGCCATTATCTGTCATATTTGCACATCGTGAATTACGTCTTTATAAAAGAAGCCTGAGAGGGGATGCAAAAGAGCCCAGTTTTAAAATCAACATTTTGGTTGAATACCAGGGGAATAAGGTAATTGGGCAGAAATTCCCAGTCAGAATCTCTGATCTCACCAGTGGAACTCAAATCCCTTGTCTGTTAATCTTCCCTATTTGTTTAAATTACTGTTGAACAGTTGACTATGCATAATTCTTCAATGATTTGACAAGGTTCCCCATACAGCAGATCATTATTCAGCGCCATTGGCTTCCTCCACAATGGGCATCGGAGATAAAAATTATTCGGCCGAATTTGGAGAACCAACGTTGGCACTTGCATACATTTAATAAAAGTGTTAAACAACACCAAGTGTTATTGGAGTCCACGGCTGCATTGTTCTCCTTGTGAAATACTTCTAACATGCAGTAATGAATATGAATTTACTCTGGTTTTAGTTCACATATTTTGTTCTGCAAATCTAGAAGATAAAACTTTTATAAAAGTTAAAGAAGAATAGTTAATTCGCTTGTAAATATACTTAATTTACGTTGAAAGTACATAAATGCTTTAAAACTGCTCCACAAATTTAGCCCACATAAAAAGTCACATTACTTTCAGATTCCCCTACTACTTTGGGGTGTATGAGATGATCTTTTAGAACATGCGTTTGCAGAAACGACATTTAGCGATTTCGTTTCTAAATAAACTGAATGGCTACTTAAGTATAGCTTCCTTGTTACACCACTCCTGATACGTGAATAGATATAAATCCCATCAATCCATTGAACTATGTTTTAAGAAAATCTTCCCGTGCCTGAATGTAGCGTTTGACAGATGCTGTATATTGGTGGATAGTTGTCGCATGCTGACACGGATAAATTATATCTTACAAATGCTCAATGGATTAAGATCTGGAATTGAATATCCCTGGAAGCAAGGTAAACCTCTTGTCCATGCTCTTGAAACCATTAGGATGCTGAACGTGCACTGTGGCATTTGGGATTATCGTGCTGAAAGAGACCGTATCCCGAAATATAGACTATGGCCGTGAATGAGTGAACGTGATGGCAACGATGTTCCGATACGGAGTAGCGTTCAGGGCATATAACGTCTCATATGAAACCATCTCCCAGATCAAGACAGAATCGGCACCAGCTTGTAACTTCGATGATTATGCCATATCTGCAATCTGCCATTAACGTAGTGAAGGAGAAGCTGAATTGATGGGCCGTGCAACATTTTTCCAAGTTATACTATTCTCGTTACATACGAACAAATTATACTATTCTGCTTTGGCAGTTGCAGAAATGCTGGATTTAGCATGTCTGATAACCACCAACATGCGTTCGAAGTAGCTCATTTCTTGGTTTTACTATCTTTGTTCGACTCAGTTATGCCACATGCTAGAAGTTGATACACTATGGTCACATAATTGCCAATCTCATAAAGCGGCATAATATTTCATTCTCTACCAAGTGTGGGACAGAAAATATGGAAAAGCCATTTAGAATCTATATAATTTCAGAAATGTTTTATATTATATGGCATAGTTTGTATCAAATTCAACAGGAAGATATTATGCCATTCTTCTAGAAGACTGATTTGATGGAGATGGAAAATGCATGGTCGAAATTCCATATTGTCCAAATAATTATTCAATCTTTGCTGAGATCTGTTGACTAAGAAGGTCGTAGCATTTTTAGCATTTAACAATTTTCATTCCGCTTTGTGGCATATACTATTATCGTTTACTTAGTTTGTTTTTTTTTTTGCTTTTTTTTCTTTTAGAAAAAAAAATTCTGCAACAGTGGATGAAAATTAGTCCATTAACCTTTACATTTTCTTTTTAATATCCTATGAAGTTAGGGCGATTAATGAGAAACCCTGAAGCATATGAGATTTCCATGAATGGTCAAACGCTATCTGACCAACGTTTTTTGGAAAATTTGTCAATTACTAAGTTGACAGAAAAGATCCTTTTCGCCGAGATCCTAACCATCTGTGGGCTGTTATACAAGACTAGCAGAGGTACCCGGCGTTGCCCGGGATAATTACACTTATACGTAAAAAGAACAATCTCAAAAAATTATAACTTCCAATTGGTTAAATAATAACTCAATCAATTCAACACAGAGCAAAGGGACTATCCATTCTACGAAAAATACGAAAAACAGGAAGTCTAGTTGATATACCGGGACTTTATCTAAATACTTCTTGAATTACCTCACCACTGCGGACATCACCAGATACTTTAGACTCAAGTTTTTCTTGCATAGAAGCTTAGGTAAAGACAGGAATTACCTCTTGAATTACCTCTTCACTGAAAAAATCCATTCTAGGTGATATACCGGGACTTGATTTACGAAAGAAAATTTTTTAAAGGCTCACAATGGATGGACCTCTCCAAGGATGCCTTCTAGTCTAAATAATTTTTTACTCACGTAATCTTACTTTAGATGTTGTTGCAATTTCCTTTCTTTTTTCGATGTCTTGTGGGTTTGTTTGTTTGTTTATTTTTTATACAAATATACAGTTTTATTCCGATCTTGATAAAATTTCGCATATATGACCTTCAAAGCATGAGGAAGGTCACTGTCTACCTCAGATTTCGAAAAAATAATAATTATTGATAAAAAATCGATATTCATGGTTATGGCAGGGCATATTAATGAGAAATATCTCATGACCAACAATGCCAGACAAAGTTTTTGCAACAATAAGTATCAACAATGGTATCAACACGCAATTCACAAACACTAGCAAGGATCAACAATATGTGTCTCATGACCGACAATGCAAGGCAAAGTTTGTGCAATATAGAATTCAGTGCATAGAATTCCTGTTATTCAGGCTTTTCTTAGAAAAGAGAATTCTTAGTACTTAACAATTTCTTGAAAATCTTTAAAAATGATCAGTAACTGGAGATAATGAGTTAGCAGACTATTGAGAAAGAGTGAAAGACGATAGAGGAAGCACTCCTTTAGCTCCGTGCTTTATTGAGCAAATGGTAAGCAAGTAAATAGAAGAATCGGCGACCGCTAGACTACACAAAGTGATGAATGGCCAATTTTTGCTTCAAGACATCGAAAGAAGAAAGGAAATTGCAACAACATCAAGTGTACATCTAAAGTAAGATTACGTGAGTAAAAAATTTAGACTAGAAGGCATCCTTGGAGAGGTGCATCCGTTGTGAGCCTTTAAAAAATTTTTTTCGGTAAATCAAGTCCTGGTATATCACCTAGAATGGATTTTTTCAGTGAAGAGGTAAATTCCTGTCTTTCGGATTTTTCTTAGAATGGATAGTACCTTCGCTCTATATTGTAGTGATTGAGTTATTATTTAACCAATTTGGAGGTTTAATTTAACTTTTTGAGGTTTTTCTGTTTACCTACAAGCGTAATTATCCCGGGCAACGCCGGGTCCTCTGCTAGTTATATATATAGAAAGATAGGCAGCATTGTATAGGCCTGGAAATCCGATTTCGTACTTAATAATGAAAATTTATTCACAATTTTTCCAGGCTTAAAATAGCAAAGATATCTTGTTTATCGTCTAAACAGATCTGTCTGAAACAGCGGTTCTTAATCAGTGTTCCGTTAACATATTATTTTTGTTAGTATAATCTGGTATTCCGTGAATTTTTATTATTTTTCCTCCAATTTTATGACTTCGAAAAGGTTAAAAACTCTGAAGCATTTGATTCTATTCTTAAGGAGCAACTTCTAGCAGAGTTATGCTCTTATTATACAACCTCCTATTTTACTAGGTAACCATAAAAGTTCTTGCCGTTTTTATGTTGCCTTAAAAGGAAGTGATAGAAGATATGCCAATGAGTGTACCGTGTGGTCCAAAATCTGTCAGAGGGGAGCAGGAAGGTTAGCCTGTATAAATACAGGGCTGTTGGGCATTCACATCTCGTGCAGAAGTGAAGACAAATGGAGGTATCGAAGGAGATAGTTAGGTGTTGTTTGCTTTATGACTTCATGGTGGGCTTGTAGCAGCAGCATCAAGTCGCCGAATGTGTCTTGCGTTTGGAGATGATGCTGTGAATGAACGCACCGCAAGGCATTGGTTCCAAAAATTCAGGTCGGGAGAATTTGCCATTTCTGATGAACCCCGTAGTCCAGTGTGTCTGGTGGACTAGACGCCAAATGGTTTACTACGAGCTGCCATCAACTGGCCAAACCATCACTGGGGACCTGTACTCCCAGCAGTTGGAACGTATGCAACAGGCATTGCAGCAGAAGGAGCCAGTATTGGTGAATCGCAAAGGGGTATTCTTCCTTCATGACAATGCCTAGCCACATGTGGCATGGATGGCCAGGGAAAACCATAGAACGGGTTGGCTGGGAAACTTTGTGTCATCCACCGTACTCACCAGATCTTGTTCCAACGGATTTTCACCTTTTCCATTGTCTGGACAACCATCTTCGTGGAAAATCCTACACCAATGATACAGACCTGCGAAAAACACTCACGGACTTCTTTGAGTCCAAGACCGGCAAGTTTTATAGCCAGGGGATTGATTAACTGGAGACACGTTGGCAGAAGGTGCTAGGGATTGAAGGGATTACTTTGGGGACTAGTGATACGCTACTTTTTACGTACATTTTGTTTTCCGGAATTAAAATGGCAAAAACTTTTATGGTTACCTAGTAACTTAATTGAAGACTAACTTACGCGTCGAACAATCTGAATTCTCCAATGGGAGAGATTGCCATTAATTCTGATGAAGTTTACAAGGTCATAATCACGTTTATAGTATTTTTCATAAAAGAAGACCGTTGACCTTTGTTCAGGTCATAGTGGAAACCATTCAGATTGCAAGCACTGTTGATTCATTACTTTCTCTTGACGTTAGAGAAAGCTAAGTCTTAATGTTTTAATGCTTACTCTAATTGTTTGTAAACTTCCACATCGTGATAGTTTTAAGTAAGCAAATTAGAAAGAGTTTACAAATATTTAAGGAAAAATTATTGAAATATGTGTAGTCTGAAGCGCGAGATCGTAGAGCAAAGAACGGAAACTATAGCAGCCGCCACGTAAGTTGAACGATCTTTTTGACATGCGCAGTAAGTCATCTCATCAATATGCTTTGTCTGGATTTTACCCATGATACACTTGTTCTACTATAGTAATGGTGGAGATATCATTGAAGCGTGGAAAGCTATTACAAGTCATAATATAAAACAAATTGCATTCGAGTCGACTATTCTGCGTCATTTTTTAATTTATTAATTTATTAATTTCATTTGTTAATTTCATTTATCTATTTAAAAGAAAAAACGAAAGTATAAACTAAATATAAATACGAAAACAATGTTTCGAAAACGAAAGCGGACGTTTCATGGAATAGCTAAGCAATTTACTTCCCGTTAACGTCTATTGGCTGGCGTTAGAAATGACGTCATCCTGTCGTTCAACTTATGTGGCGGCAGCTATAAGCGATAAGCAGCCAATTCCGATTGGTTCGTTTCGTTGGTCTTCTTTTATGAAAAATACTATAGTTTGGCTTGCTTTTTTTTTCCGCTTTTCAGTATTGTCCAATTTTTTACTCGGTGTACAGGATATTCACAAAATTTTCAATTTCAATTTTTTTTTTTTTTTAATTACAAACTGAAGTTGGATACAATTTATAATGCTTACTCAATATGTAGTAAATAGTTATTTTTCCTTAATCATCAATAAATTTTTCTATGAGCCCCATTCGTCGCATTAAGGATAACTAAGCCATTGTAAATCTTGTTCATGCCCTTCTTAACATATTCATTTTTGAACAGTTTTCATTTTTTAATGTGAATTTTTACTTGCCTTATGAAACAAAATAGATAACATTAATATAAAGGCTAATACGGGAAAAGAATTATTTTATTACCGTTTATGTTTGCAGTAAATTTTTGAAATTGTCTAAGGACAAAGCGGACCCCAGGTAGTCTGGTAGTGAATTATTAGACGGGAAATTTTTAAAATAATATGAGGATAGGGATTCACTAAATTTTACAACGGGATACAAAAATGTGAAAATTAAAAACTTATAACGAAATTCAATTTGATATCAGTTTAAAGATATATAATAACGTGAACGTGATTATTACAAGTTTAATTTAATTATAATTTTTGAATTGGCTTCAATTTATTCCTTATTTGAGATTTCTAAAAAAAATCGTTAGTATATAAATGTTTATTCAATCTAACCTAACCCTTTCTCACAGCAATAACATTCAATTTATTGTATGATAATCTCTTGAGACATGTATAAAGTATGTTTAAGAAGCATTTATTCTAAAATATATTGAAGGGTTATTTTAAAATATTCGCTGTATATTGTTAAACTTGAAGTTTATTGCAAAAAAAAAAAAAAAAAAAAAAAAAAAAACGAACGGTTTCCCCCCGAAAACGTACAATCTCCTTAATGGAGAGATGCAGCAGCTGCTTGCATGACCAGCACATTCCCTCCCTGTTTCTTGTCATCTCATCGGGTGTTTTCTCCTGGCAGGAATATCTGAAAAAGCTTAGGAAATGAAATTGGAATTAATGAGTATGGCAGCAGACACCCTCTGAGCTGTCACGAAAACTCACGAATTGAATGCCACGAGTGTCGCTCGCTGGGTGGGCAGCATCTTAAGAGGATAACTAATTGATCAGTGTTGTTATACGGACGGTTTACATTTCCACAGAACGAATAAATACTTATAAATTGTATTCTTTCTCTATGGCCATGTCTTTAAGATGTCTGCAAGATGTCTCTATGTAGGTTGTCCTGTACTTATATGACAGGGCATTGTATAGTTAAGCAATTGAAGAGTATTTTCTGCATTAAACACTTTCTCCATCTCCATTTATCATTTTTTAAAAACAAGCTTGTGGCAGTTTCCATTCGAAAATGAAAGTCAATGTCAGTCCCCATTTTTTTTTTATTTTTTTATTAATAAGCCTGTCATTTGTTGCTCTGCGTGAGATAATAGAATATTGAGTTCTCAACCTTATCTATGAAAAAATGTCAACGAATACTTCTGGTTAAGAAGTTTGAAAACCTCAACTATTTTCTCACACAAACATCTTTAATGCCAAGATCTTAAATCTTTGTTTTCTACTTTATGAGAACGAATTTTTTTTAAAACTACAAAGTCATATTAAATGTTGACCTGTCGTACCAACTTCAGGAGAAGATGGACATATTCAGAAATTAGGAAATACGGCCCTGGTGTCAGAAAAAAGTGGCAGTCTATTCTATGAAATCTATCTGAAAAATGCAATAACATTGGGGTCTTTTCTCTCCATCGGTGTATCCTGCATATCCGTGCTGTTCGGTGTCTGAATGTTTTTCGAGTATCGCAAAGAGCTGCTAATCTTATCTATGGCGAAATGCTCAACATATTCTCACTTTCAATCTCTGGGAATATTGAAAGGAAGGATCATCCGGGTTCTGAAACGTTATCAAGAGAGGGATGACGTCCACTACTGCAAAAATTCAGGTCCCAAAACCACAGCCACCAGTGTAAAAATGGTTTGAAAGACAACTCGTCTCTTCGGAAACAAAACAAACTTGGCTGTGCGCGACGTAAGTGTTCGTTTGTGCATATCAATTGGTGCAGTAGCAAAACACCGTAAAAAGGCTGGTATTAGGCCAAGATCAAACGGTATTAGGCCTTTTTACAACAATTTGGTTCTGCTAAAACCAACTGCAAAAAGTTATACAACAAGAGTGTCCCGTTTGGTGGTAATTTTTGTTACGTTATTGATGATGAAACATACCCAGAAACCCCTTTGATCCCCAGAAACTCGCGCCAAGCAATTTTATTCTGAAGTTCCTGGGTACGAGTTCTCTCCTGAAGTTAAAGTTAAGAAAACTTCTTAGTTTCCAGACAAAATGTTTGTATGGCAGGCCATCACACAGGGAAGGCAAACTTCACCAGAACGCTGAAATTTACCGGGGAAAATGTCTTAATGGTATCTTATTGCCAAGGTTAAATTCTCTAAACATCCAGCAATCCGTATTGCTCTGGCCTGATAATGCCTCATGTCATTATTCCCGTTTTTTGCGTCCCGTTTCTATTTGAAAGCGCTTATACTAAAAGCAAAAACTGCAGAAGGGAACTCTGGTAATTACTTAAAAGCACTGCGTATTCGGTCAAAGGCAATTCGGAATACATGCATATGAAACTGACTGTGATTGATAAAAGTCATGATGTGCGCGATTATTCGAGCTGTCCATGAAATTTGAATAGAGTAAATGCTTACACGCCTGTAATGGCTTTAATGCTAAATCTTCACCGAAGAACTCAAGATTTTGTATCATTGAGTTCGCTTAGCGATTTCCCTGAACGAGAAAGATAAATATCTAAGCTTACCGGACAAAAAATAGTAACAATATTGTCTCAAGATTCGTTGTAGAGTCCTCGTTGATACACCTGGAAAATTGTCTATTTTAGATAAACTCTGTCATTTGGCGAAGCTACGTACTCTTCTGCAATCACTAATGTCTTTCTTTCTTTCGACTCAGTTACGTATTTATTACAGTGATATTTACTTATTACATGTCACCTACCTATCAGTCACTCCTTCTATCAATACAATCAGTGCATTACCGACGGAAAAAATTATTGATAAGATCAAGCCTTTTTATAGACCTTCACAAGATCTGCTATAATCGCGCCCTATTGTCCCAAAGTTATGTAACTTATGTAACAATTTTTTGCTTAGTGAGCTTATTTTACACATAAAAAGCATATAACTTGCTCGATAGTCGAGCTATATTTGAACTTTTTATAATCAGCAAAATGAAGACCTCATAGAAGATATTCCGCAATACTTCCAGAAGCAATGGCAGCTGTTAGACACGCTTGATTAAAATTCTTTTGGATGCAAGAAGAGTCAAGTGCAGAAAAGTAATAAATAAAAAATTGACCCAATCATTTTAATTTCTTTTTTGACAGATCTCGTGAACGCTCTACTTCTTTCGTTTTTGACTTAAAAATTCTTCATTCTTTCGTTTTCACCAAGATAAAATAATTAAATTTCAACCGCTCCTGTTTGCATGGAAGAGTACTTCAATTTTCAAATTTAGAAATTCTGTAGATTGTTCCACCAGATTGCCTACTTTGTTGCCGTGAATGCCCTTTTTGCTGCGTCAGGTGATTACTTTTCTATCTATCCCCCAATTTAATTAGCCTGAGGATTCTAATGGCAGAATGGGATTCACCTGCTTTTTTCATTACTGATTAGCTTTTCAATTAAGTTACTTTTGATAATTTCTTAAACGTAATAAATTATTATAATCTTGATATTCATGCAAGTAATTATTTTATCTTTATCATTCTCTTGAGATTAAAACGAGTCCCAGATTTTAGTTTTACTGTATTTGCTTAACCTTAAAAAAATTGCAATTTCCAAATAATAAAATTTATTGGAGCGCGCCAGAACTTTAAAGATCATCTCTGCGGTGTTTGGAAGAATTTTTGTGGATTGCGGTAGCGTAGGTGGACCATTGGCGCTCGAGGGAGAAAAGAGGTAGTGGGGGAAAAAAATAAAGAAACAAGAAAGCTCGTTTTGCTCTTGTACAGATGCTTGTTGCAAGGGGATGTTCAGGAACGAAATGTGTGCGTTTCGTTCTTGGTGAAGGAAGGAATCGATTGAAGGTGGTGGGAGAGCGCGTGAGGCAGTCGCCCTAGAAAAATCGCCAGTTTTCAACGGTAGCCGGCCAGCCAATCGGATCGCCTCCGCGTTTAAAGACCTTAATTCGCGGGGTCATGTGTTGGTGGGCGTCGTCGTCCTAGCCGAGTGGAAAAAGGGAAGTCTCGAAAATACCGCACCGCTCGTTGTAAGGGTGTTGGAGGACGAAACGACACGCGACACTGAGGACACCAACCTCCTCGTTCGTCATTGCCGTCTGGTATCCTCCAAGGAGTCCCTTTTGGCGGCTCGGGTAAAGGGTTTTATGCTCGTTATGAGCCGTCGTTTTTTCTTTCCATTGCCGATTTCTCTTTGCCCCACTTAAGACTCGAGTTGTTCTTTTCAGTCGATTGTTTTTGGCTGAGAAGTTTCGAATGAGAACTGTATTTAGAGAAAGTGGTTGTTTGTCGCAGATGTGTTGCATGTGTTCTGAGACGATCTGAATGAACCCCGTGAGGTAAATATGTTGTTCTTTGAGGTTTTGCTTTATAAAGGGTTTAACACCAATTTCGTTTTCAATCCTTCCGTGAGCTTGAACTAATGTGGATTATCAGCCGCCAAAGTAAGGAAATGTATTTTTAAATTTTATTATTTTTATCTTTTGCATTGAAATGAGCTTCTTTGATTAAAGGCTTTTTTTGTTTAAATATTGAACAGCTGTTTTAATTTTTTTTTATGATGTATCATAATTTTTTATCTTCCTTTTATAAACATTTGGTGAATAGATGAATCATTTTGACATTCATAATTAGCAAGTTGAGTAATTAGTTGAATTTTCCCTCCATGTAATTGTGTGTGTGTGTGTGTGTGTGTGTGTGTGTGATTTGATTTGATTGAATATCCAGTGTATTTGTTACATTTAGAAAAATTCTTAATTAACATGAAGTTTGGAATGGAAAACTCGAAAATTCTTAATTAAGGTGATGGCTGCAGCTACTATTTGAAATTATAATTAAGTATGATTGTTTTGGGGTTTTTTAATTGGAGGGGGGGGGGTTCTATGAGATTAAAGGAAAACATGATAAAATTTTAATTAAATGAAGTTTTCAGATGAAGTGACACTTACTGCATTTGACAAACTTGTACGGCACTTTTTTCCCTTTTTTAAGTACTTTGATTTCGCCTTCTGGCAGTTCTCTGCAGGGAATCATAAAGTATTTTTTAAGTTGATTTTCTTTTTATATGACGGCGATTTGCTGTTCCGACAATTTATTTTGCCACCGTTCACTTAATCAGCATAAAGTAAATTGAAAAATTTACGAACTTTAATTTTGAAATTTTGCTCGGGGGAGAAGGAAGTGCACGAAACTAGTTTTTGTCGAAACTCTTTCTTATTAATGGTCAAAGAATCGTAGAGAATGAGACAATATTTTTAGGTTAAGTTGCTATAGATGATTAAAGCCTTTTATTTTAGTGTTTTAATTTATACATCACCATTATTTCCGTAACTTAACATCACGAAATATTTATGATATTGGTAAACACGGTTTTAAAAGTATGCATCAAAACTAATCTTCCTTGCTTACTTTGTCCTGAAGCATGTTAACGCTAATTTACTTAGCTTTGATAAGCACAGATTATAAATTGGAGCTTGTCACTTTTATGCAAATGGATTTGAGAATAAATTTGCAAGGAGTCATGTTGCATTGAATGAGCTTCCTTGTTACAATGTAACGAGTTTAGAAAAGGCGACAAAACTAGTATAAAGGGACGTCATTAAATGTCACCAATGTTGAGCTTAATTGATTGGCAGTCTTATGCGTTTGGAAAACCCTTTTAAGTGTGAAGTTGATTAAAGTTGCACATATGTGAAACACGTATATTTAAATATTTGATTATAAAAACAATTAAACCTCAAAATACAACGTAATAGAAAATTTAATTTATATAACAAATTTGGTTGTCCGGATAATATGATAGGAATTCTGTTTTTTCTTCTTTCTGTTTGATGTCTCAATTGTCGTTTCAATACAAATGTCAGTGAATGTTTTGTGAAGCACAGATGTTAACATTCTATTCGTGAATGAAGGCTTTTGTATGGAGATATTAACACAGACATCCATGGAGGAGGATGCTGGACTTGAATAGTTTTTGGTTTTGTATAGTACACGGTGGAAGATTAGGTAGGGTCACTGCCGCCATTGCTTTTGGCAGCAATTTTGAAATAAATTTTAATTAAAAAAAAAAAGTCGAATTGCAAGAGAGTTGTATTAAAATTTTTACTTTACAATTGAAAAAAAAACTACTAGATAAATAGCCCAGTTATTGCAACCGAGAAATAATATTTCACATAGGACAGGTTTGAAAATTGAATAATTTTTGGGAGCTGTTTGGCGTTCTTATTTCATCCATCTGGATGTTAAGAGGGTTGCGTGCTAAGAATGCAATGAAATACAAATTTTATATTACTTTGTTCTAACTGGAAAGATACTTCAAAAATCATCATTTATTATTAAATGGTACTTATTGAAATATCTGACTCCTAATTAAATGATTTTCTCTTGAAGGTGGACAAAATGTCCCGTGACCCAAGTCCAGCGACAGCAAATTGATCCCTCTAAATGATAATGATCATTAGCAAACAAATAAAACTTTGTCTGACCTAAATGAAAGCCCTTCGCCTTACTGACTGATCTCCCAACTCTATTAGGTTGCAAATTATTATCATTAATAGCCTTCTAATTGACTGTATCAAACGCTGAATGAGTTTTATTGTCTGTTACTCTGTTTTTCCTTTGCGGTCGCCGTCAGCTATTACAACATGGGAGACCCTTCTGTTCGATTGAAATTAAAGGAGACATTTCGTGGAAGAAAATTGATCTTATCTCTTCTTTCGAGCTCCCAACTTCAAGCTTTTTCCTAGGGCTCGCGTTTTTCAAGTTCATTTGCTAATTTGAGTTTTTTAATATTAAATTTTCATAGTTTGTGATTTTTTTTTTTTTTAATCGGCCGTTGATAAGTTTTTTTTTATGCTTCAATCTTATTTCAATCTTTATGTAGTCATTTGTTTCAAGATCATTGACCCATTAAAGCGAAGGAGAGGTCAGAATATATTGTTAGTGATTTTTTTTTCTGCTTTGAAATGAATAGTTCAGAAATTTATATTTGCTTTTGTGGGTGTTTATTTCCTTATTACAGCACTGCTTTATAATATACATTAAATTAATTGATGAGAACCAGTTGATGACTTCCTGTGTTTATTTTTAATAGTAAAAATGCTTATTACGTCTTTTCACGTAATTGAATCAGTCAAGGTTAAGGCTGTTCGAATAAGACCAATTTATTTATAAAAAAATATTTTTTAACGATTTTTTTTATTTCAAGAATTATTTTTCGACGAATTAAATTGAAAAAAAAATTACGTATTTCATCGTTTAAATTCATTCCATTATCTTTCTTGTTATTTAATAATTTTTGGATTATATTTTACAAATAATAATTTTTCTTTTTCTTGTTATTATTAGTAGCCTATTATCTAAAAAGAATACATTTTCCTATTAAAGGCGTAAGTGTTTCGAGTTTTCTTCGTGAGATGGCGATACTTACACGATTATGAAGCCCAGTATATTTTTTGAATTTCTTAATAATAAAGATTCATTATAATAAAATATTTATAATAATTTAGAATAGGTGGATAACTGTACTTAAGCAAACAAACGCTTATAAGTAAATTTAACTTGAATTTATATAAGATGCCAAATTGACGATTTAATGTCTCGGTGAGCATATGGAAGATATTCCAGAAAAGAACTCTTTATCTAAAAAGTTCCAAAAATGAGTTAACCCATACATAATAGTCGGAGTGGTCTATTCTACCACAAAACAAACCGGCATCATGATATTATATATAAAAAATATGAGATATTTAATAAAAAATGAGCTTTAACGTAGGCATTCCATAGACAGTAATTTTGAGCTGTGCCATTGTTGCGACCCATGACGATATTGCTATCAAATGTCAGCATATTTGAATGTTTATTTAACGCAAAAGCCAAATTGGAGTAACGCTATGTGGTGTTGGGGACTTTTTTTAAAGAGCGACGGAGAGACCTGTGTCGATTTCTGGTTTGAAAAGGAGTCCGTTGAACCCTTCATCGTCGCGTCGTCCTTAAGAAGAGAGTCTGACTGACCACTCACTCTGCCTTTGGCCAACAACGGTGGCGCTATTATTGCTAAGGAATTCCCATCCTTGGAGGTACATTAACCGGAAGAGGCACTATTAGGACATCCAATTAAATTGATCGCGGAGAAAGTGATCAAAGAAATAAACCCTCGTCAGCGAACCCTGCAATTTACAGGATTGGGTAGTTTTTTTGGCCATTTTCCTTTCCAATCCAATTAAATTTGCGTTTATATGATAATAATTCTTCGATTTTTTTTTTGAGTCAAGTGAATTGAAAATTTAATTTTAGGAAATATTAGGTTTTAAATTTCAACAAATATTCAGGACCACCTTCAGAGATGGTTTGTTTGTTTTTTTTCGTGTTTGGAAGTTACAAAGTCCTTATCGCTAACGAAGAATTCATCTTACAAATTCATGTATGGACAATATTATATTTGGAACAAGTCTAGATTGAGCTCTAAAAATTGAATTTGGATTCATGTAGAGTTACGGAGATTGGAATCTTTATATTTGTCGGAAGAGGGCGGAACGTTAGCTGGTTTAGGAGCTGGGATGAAAGATCTAAGACTTGAAAATGTTCATAGATGATGTCCTTGTCAGGATTAATTCTATTTTTATAAAAAGAGATGAGCGAATTTATCTTAATGCATTTTTACGTATCTGTCAGTCATGTCGACAAGATCCATGGCGTGAATCATTCGATGAAGAACTTGATACAGTATTTGTCTAATAATAAAAAAGGGAAAAAAATTCCAATCATCTAAATGTTGATGAAAATAGATGCACTGGAATTCAAGGAAGAATGGCAGTCAAAATATTTCTTTTAGAAACTTAAAAGATTTTTTAGATTTTTTGCCTTTGTAAGAAATATGGCTGTAAAAGAACTGGACCATTTTTTCATTAGTTTTGCACGGAGACAGGATAAATGGCATCCAGTTGAAGCTTTTTCTCTTGAATTGACGAGCGTTTTGCTTGGATTATTGCAAGAAAGTTTGGCGTGTTTTTTTTTTTTTTTCCCCATTGTAAACTATTGCGTTTGGTTGTCTTTAATCCTCGTTTTAATGACCAAGTGATAATATTCTTTTGTACTTTAAAAATTTTGCTTCATCCATTTTCTTTGTAATACATTCTCATGATACATGAAAATTCTACTTTTAAGATAGATCAATCACGTATTTATGATTTCATTGATATTCTAGGCAGAATTTCCTAAAGATACCAGAATTGCTTTGGAAAATTTTTAGTACAGCTAAGTTCAAGTAGCTTTTCTTCCTGTTCACCGTTGTTAAAGTAGTTGTTTTCCCCGTGAACTGGGCGAAACTGGATGAACTCTTGGTTTGGAAAGTTTTTATTTTGTATTTTCGCGGAAAAAACATTGCCGAAGGGAAACAAGAAGAGAAAGTAAACTTGTTCGAGGGGGGGGAAATTAACGTCAGTCGTCGACGTCATTCGCTCGTGTTAACAAAGCCGAGCGGGAGAAGGGACTTGGCCTCCAAAATGCCTTTGTTGTCGGGAGGGACCTTGTGGATTCCCCCCTCGTTTTCTCTCCTTCTTCCACCTGCCAAGGCCATAGCATTTGTAGACGACCGGCTTCGGTTGGCTGGTTGGTCGGTCGGTCGGAGTGGGTGCCGAGGAAGACGGTCACTTTTCTTTTCCTCCCCCGGCCGAACTGCGCTTCAACCTTGACGTTCGCATTCCAGGGGCGCCAACTATGACGTCAACAAAGGGGAAAAAAAGATGAGAATACATATCGGATACCTTCCTTATTAAAACATGTCACCCACGGTTAAACAAAGAATGTATGACTGAAGGCTTTTTTGTTGTTCGTTTCTGGCGTCTGTATAGTTTTAGTACAATAAAAGTGGACAACTAAATAATTACCCAGTAAGTACTGCTGTTCTTGCTCGTTTGGCGTATCCGGAAATTCCCTATTAGTGTTTCTTGCACACTTTGATCGAATAGTTTATATTAACTTTACAATAGCTTAGTTTATTGTCATGTAAAAATAGAATCACGCTAATGATTACGCGAACTCAGATGATGAAGTCAGGTCGTTCTTTAATGCCAATCTCCACGCATTCCAAGATGCAATTTCAGTTTCTTTGATATGATCTACCAAGGAATGCATGCAAAAAGCTTTTGTCTATCAGTACTGTTAACGCTATAGAATAGATTATGGAAATAAAAACAAAATAGAACTCATAATTAAAAAAAAACTTTTTAAAATGTACAACTCCTTGCCAAAAAATTAGAACAACGGTATTTTATGTTCTGAAGTTAAATTTGAGTGCAGAGTACTCAACGAACTTTTCTGACTGTAATTTAGACTTTTTATCCTGGATGATATACTTATTCCTCTAGTCGACCTAAAAAATATAACATTAATTTAATCAAAATTTAAAATTTATATTAAACAAATTGAAGGTGACAAAATATTAGAATAAATTTAGAATTATATTCATAACTGTCAAATTAAGTGAGCAGAAATGTGATTTGCATACATTTTTAATGCTCCATATAAAAAGATTGCAATTTTTTGTAGCTCAGGCTGGGCAACATGGGTAGGAAATCGACGTACATCATGTCACAAAACGAACAATGTGATCTGTATGAAACTGGAAAAACTCGGGCAGAAATTGCGAAAATAATAAAGTGCTCACAGTCTACGGTGGCAAAGGTGTTAAAGCAACAAAAGGAGGATCCAAATTTAACAGGAAATCGTAAGAGATATGGACGAAAACGCACGACTAGTGATAGGTATGACAGGCAACTGAAGAACATTGTGAAGAAATGCAGTTTCAAAAATGTTAAATATATTCATTATGAGTGAAAAAAGTGTGGAGTAACCGTGTCAAGCAGAACTACAAACAGATGACTGCATCAAGTTGCGTCCAGAGTTCCCAAAATTAAACCCCTTATGACTTTGAACCATAGATGAGTCCGTGTAAAGTAGTGCAAGGAAAGAGTTACTTGGGGACAAGATGGATAAATAACGTCTTATTTAGTGTCGAATCCATGTTCTTGCCTTTTGATGACTAAGTGCCACCTGTGTGGAGACAGATACAAAAAAGCTTACAATAGGAACTGTCTCAAATTTGCTGTTTCAGTAATGATATGGGAATGCATGTCGTCAGATGGAGTGGCAGCAGAGGAAGCAGTCCCGATGCTCGACGCTATATCGGTTTTGCCAGCGCGCTGCTGCAACTAAGTACTGAGTGACTCAGTAGTCATCCAAGTTCCCAGGCGGTCATCGACGATCCAAGTGTGTTAACACAAGAAACGTCGACTGCTAGAGTAGGAAAGTTATGTGTTGTCCTAAATGCAGCAGTCTATCGAATAATACTTGACAATTTCATGATTTCTTCATCTGAAGACTGTACTGTTGATTCCTTTGTGTTCCAGCAGGATCTAGTCACATGCTAAATCCACGAAAGAATCGCTTCACGACGAAATAGCTCTGTTACTATTGCCAAGTAATTCATCAGCCATTAATCCAGTTGAAAATTTATGGAAATTGATGGACACCAGACTTCAGCAAAGACCTCCATAAATTAAACGGAGTTGATTTCGGCTATCAAACATCATATTTGGTCTAATTTCGATCGCGAAGAATGTGCTAAGTTGGTTAATAGCATGCTAAATAGGCGACGCTATTAATTATTAATTTGATGAATAGTTTTCGATTAAAGTGATTTGTGTATCTTTGTTTGTCATTATTCTAATTTTTTTTGTCTGCATATTGGGATTATTCTGTTTTGTCATCTTCAATTTGTTTAATGTAAACTTTAATTTTGGAATAAATTAATGTTCCTTTTGAGATCGATAGAGGAATTAGTAATGTATATCATCCAGGAAAAGTCTAAACGTGTGATTCTCTCCACAGGAATAAAAATCTAAAAGTTACCAAAGTTCGGTGATTACTCTCCGCTCAAATTTAACTTCAGAACGTTAAATACACTTATTCTAATTTTTTGACAAGGAATTGTACTTTCGTTGATCACCTTCGTTGCGATGACTTAGAAGAGTTGAGCGGAGAAGCTGAACTTAGAAAGCCACTCTTCCCATTCCTATTATAAAGTTGCCTAGCCTATAGATATAACGAAATTTTTATACGAGATTGAAATTATATATCAGTTAAAATAACGATGTTCATGTGACATTGGACCAATCAAATTATCTTTTATGTGAGTTGAAAGAACACGGAAAACTCTCCAGGAAATTAATTGGTTCGATGATATCACCGGTGTGATTCAATATGATTTTGTGAATATTTAATCAGTAAACTTCCTATCCATGCGATTGTAAGTATTTTGATTTCTTTATTTGTTGTTGTTGAGCTCCTTTCTCTCCCTCCTCCTCCGCATCCAATTCAGTTGCCTCATCGTCGCGGATCTTGCTTCATTTTTCACCTGAATTTGAAAGGATGTAGGTTTTATTTAAAAAATATTCTCAGAAGAAAATAAATAAACTGGCTTACGATGTTGTTTTTTCTTAAAAAGACAATATATATAGTTTGAATTTCTTTGCTACAACGTCTATACGCTTTTTTTTTTTTTTTTTTTTTTTTTTTTTTTTTTTCTCTCTGAGGCAACGACTCTGGAGTCAGCTTTTGCTGTTTCAAAATGCTTCCAAAGTCATCGTGACAAACTGTTGGTCACATTATAAATTTTTTCTTAATGAATAAACTGGATAAAAAATATTCTGTTAACATTGTAAAATTTATCAGATTTTGCTTGCTTCTTTTTTTTTTTTTTTTTTTTTAATTGGGTATTTATATAGGTGTTTCTTGGTTTCCTTTTCGCATTCTCTACGAATGCTTTTCTAGAATTACAACAATTTTTGAAATTATTAGTTTAGAATTGACCCCATTTTATTCCTACACAACCAAGATTTTGTAGAAAATTTCCTTTCTCTCTTTTCCATAAACTAGTGGTAATTAATAACTGAGTCAGAAGGAAATTCTGCGAAATTATTACGCGATGGAATGTAAAACATTCTGATTTAAAATAAATTTCTTGGCTGTTTTTGAATAAACGTTTTCCACCATTCAATCCGTAATCTAATTTTCGATAAACTTGGCGTTGCCATTCATTTTCTCTCTGTGTGTCACTGTGTTGTCACGTGCCAAGTCGTTTGACGTCTACGACGGAGGAGACAAGACGACGATCATGATCTGGTGAACTTGATCCTGGCTGATCTCCAGTGGCGTAATCTGAACCGCGAGAACAAAAAAAAAAATAGGAAAAAAAAAATAGAAAGAGTGTACTACTTTTCTTTTTATTCTTCTGATCAGATGTGTGCTAAAGTTTTGGGAGCTTTGTTTTAAAAGTAAAAATAGTTTAAGACACCTTCGAGGAGTTTCAGATTCAAGCTCAGAGAATTTTTTTAATTTCATAAATATTTAAGTTTTACTGGTTCGTTTAGATCTTAAACTTAAAAAAAAATAACTAATTAATTTTCAGAAATTCAACAATAATGGGTTTCTTTTTTTTACTATTGACAATATTGTGTGATGTTGGCTAAATCAAACCACTGAAATAAATTTCATTTTGCACGATGTAAGTATTTAAAATTCTGCACTCTGCTGTTGGTGGGATAATATTTTTATTTATATAATTATTCAATATTAATATAAAAAATTGTTTGAGATATAAAAAAGTTGATTGAAACAATGCAAAAAGCAGCAGCATATTCTTAAATTTTTCATTCCTTCACCGACATAATGTATAACTGAAAAGGTTTTTGTCATTTTGGAAACAAATAGAAAAAGCTTTCTTTGAAAAAAAAAAATTCTAAGAAAAAAAAATTGGAGTTGGTTTTTATTAATTGAGGGTTGTTTTTTTTTTCTTTCACGAGTGAAGAGAAAATGTGCCTGGTGTTGCTATTAATTCTGCTTAGCTGATAAGCAAACCCATTAGGAGTGTCTCTACGAGCTGATAAGCATCTTGATAACTAATTTGATTGACTAAGTAATTGTTTTCATTGGATTTTACCCTTTTTCCCTCCATTCGATACTTGCCAGTATGCATCATCCAACTGCCAGACACTGAGCGAAACTCCCTGTTGTCAGTAATAAATCTTAAGTAATCTGTTGATCTCTTTAAGGTCTTATAAGATTTTTAAAAAAGTTTTCTCATTAATGGATGTCTGCTCGTTTATTAAGAAGATTAGCAGGTAAATTAGAGACGATTGTTTGTTTTTAATATTTCTATTACGTCACTTTTGTGTTATATTATTCAAAACTAGTTATATTATTATATTTGATTGCTGAGGGACTCCTTCGTGTCCTTCATTTGAGTTGAGAGAAGGCGAAGTTTGATTTATTCGTGTGCACGAACTTTTAATATTGTAATCGCGTATTGGTTCGGCTTATGAACTTAGAATTTTTTAAAGTGAAAATCCAGTTTGGTTTCCCAGTGACGTAAGGTAATTTTAAATTTTATGGCTTTCTTTATTATTGAACTTGTTGGTGGAAGTTCATCGAACGCCGCCCTGAAAAATCCCTGCAAACCAAGGTCGGTGAATTTTTTATTGTCGAAAGTGAAATGCTATTTGGCTGTTGGGTGGGAATGTTATGAAGAAAAAAGAAAAGGACACTCGTGTTTTATTTGACGTTTTAATGAGTAAATTTATTTTATGTCATGCTTTTTTTTCGAAATGTTTCTTGCATCACGTAACACTAGATGGATCATCATTAGCCTTATTGGGTTTCCTATTTCTTTTTGAGTAGAGGAAGAGATTTGTAGTTAATGACTTGTTTAAAAATAAATAAATAATAATATTTTTTATTGTTGGAAAAAAAGTAATTAAGATTTATTTTTTACGGGTGGAGTTGCTTTTTCATTGTTTACATTTAATAATTACCTTATCTTAATTTCAGTATCTGCTTTTTATTTTGGTAAATCATAATCTTTATTATCGTAAAGATTTCGGTACCTTATCATAATATTCATTTGATAATATAAGAGAAAGATATAATGCAAATTATTTTATATGTGCGATGTATAATAGCATAATTCAGCTATTATGAGTTTTATAATTTCATTTTTGTGGAATAGTGGTTTCCTATCTTCTTTTGTTGTTATCCTAATGTCCACAGTTTTATCTGCCCTATATTTGTGTTAGCATAATTCAATTTTCATTGATCCACTCGTGGATCAGAGCACTATTAATCTCGTTGAATATAATAAATGGCATGTATATTAAGATTTAACTTTTAGATGCATTTGGTTGAAAAATGAAATTATTTTCTATCTTAAAAGTTTATATCTCGGAGAAAGACATCTCGCCGATTAACGTTAACGTATTGTATAAAATGTATGACTTTCTCAGAGATAAAAACTTTTAATTTCGTGTATATTTCATAAGGAAAGTGATGCGAAGTCTATGTGTAATGTGTGTTTGCCTTGAGATAACTAAACGAATGTAACGTGAGTTGCATTTCTTTTAAAGTTAATAGTAGCTGATAAGTTTATAAGATTTTTTTTTTACTACGTCAAAGGATGATTATTAAAATTTAGCTTTAAAAGAACCAATCGATCATGGTCAGGCCGTGTGACTCATTCATCAGATGATTTCTTAAAATTAGTAGTGAAAAGATGAGTTAGTCAGGCTTAGCGTGAAATTCCTCCATCCCCCCTGAAATTTGGTTATTATTAATACAAATTCATTTTTTTTCTGTATTTGTCGACATGGTGTGATGATTCTTCTTGAGTTCGTTCACGCTGCGAGTCACACGACAATTTTAAGATTAGCCGATTCATCGTCATGGCTTTACGGTTTCCTGTTTCATGGTTTTCTGTTTTCGCCGTCTACGGAGAATTTTTCTTCTAGAATTATTAAATTAGGCGGAACCTATTTAGATATGTTTGTTTAGCCTCATTGCCCAAAAGAAGCTAAATTTTGATACAGTATATCAAAAATAAATTGCCTTGTGACTTTTTAGATCCGCCAAAATTCGGCTATTCTGTCTACTTGTTGCATAGAACAGTGTAATTTGTGCAGCCTTTACTTCGAATACATACCAATCTATAGATGATTGTTGTAACAATAACAACTTGCCAACATTGCGTACTGTTCTACAAAAAGTCGGGTTAAGGGAATTTGTCATCGATGAACCATTTATTCAAGCAATGTTAGTGACAACAAGTAAAGTTCGAACCGCTCGTCTTCTCTTTGAAGTCAAAAAAATTACAAAGCACTTTGAACAATTTAAATTTCCAAAATTATGGATCTTTGGCATTCTCTGATATGAGAAAGTCAATTATCTTCTATAACCAAATATACACTCGCTCACCAAAAGTCATGGCTCACCTGCCTCATAACGTGTTGGGATCCCTCTGGCCCGGATAACGGCGACGGCCCGTCGTGGAAGAGAGTCTACCCGTCCCAGAACACATCCACAGGCACTGCAAGCCATGCCACCTCCACTGCATTCCATAACGATGCTGCATTTAGCAGTTGTGTTGGTGACGACCTGACAGATCGTTCGATGACGTCCCACAAATGTTCATTGGGATTGCAATCTGGGGAACGTGGAGGTCAAATCATTGTCGTGAAGTCGGTAGCATGTTCCTCCAGCCATTGCCGTATCACAGGGACCGTGTGTGGAGGAGCATTATCTTGCTGGAAGATGCCGTCGTCCGCGGGTTAAAAACAGTTCATGAAGGGGTGCAGGTGGTCCCCAAGCAGATCGACGTAGGAAGTAGCACGCAGAGTGGACGTCAGATACACCAATGGACCCATTGCATGCCACGAGAAAACACCCCAGACCTGTATGGAGCCTCCACCTGCCTGAGTGCTCTCCACCTGACAAGCGGGGTCCATGGCTTCGTGTGATCTGCGCCAGACACGGACACGACTATTGGCCCGATACAGGTGAAACCGTGACTCGTCGGACCAGGCAACCCTTCGCCAATCCTCAGCGGTCCAATGTCGATGTTGGTTGACCCAGGTTAGGCGTTGCCGACGATGTGCAGCTGTCAATAATGGCACCCGTCGTGGCCTCCTGCACACAAAACTTGCAACTGCCAAGGTTCGCCGAATTATCGTTACGGACACAGTTGTGGGCCGTCCCTGGTTGTACCGCATGGTGATTTGGCCCGCTGTCGCCCATCGATCAGCAGTTGCAAGCCGGGTGATCCGGCGAACACCTCTGGCATCACGAGGCGTGGGCGGCCCGTCCGCTGTCCGACATGGGTTGTAACCCCTCGTCGGGTGTACTCTCAATAGACCCTTGCAACGCTTGTACGGGAAAGCTGCAGGGTCTTAGCTACATCAGATATCGTGGCACCCATCCGTCTGGCACCAACAATCATCCCCCGTTCAAGTGCGGATAGCTCTCGGCGTGCTGACATTCCTGCAGATAGTTTTGTTTACAATGATTGTGCGATATCAAAGAGTCCTGTGCATCTGCATTCCGAGAATGGAAGCAGCGGGATATGTCTCATTACGGACAGGGAGCCTGATTTGAGGGGTGTGCCATGACTTTTGGTGAGTGAGTGTATTCGGCTTATTTTAAGAGCTATCGACATTTTCCTCGATGAAAAGTACAGAAATCTTTTTTTTTTTATTTAGAAAAATATGGTAACGCTTCAATTTAAATGTGAAATGATCTTCAGAGTCGTCCATTGTCATTTTTACTTTTACCATTTAGCACTTTTATTCGTAATGGATAAATTTCTTAACTGTACTTCAAGAATACGTTAGAATTAATTTTAATTTAAAGTCCTTGATTATTTTAAATTAACACGATGTTTATCAAAATAAGCTTAAGTCCATTGCACTTGGTTATGTCAATGAGAAGCACTAATCGTTTGCTATTGCTGTTCGGTGTGCGCAGAAGCAGTAGCGACAATTCTACGGAAACTTCAGGTATTAACCAATTTTGAACCTGTCAAATATTTCTACCATTGAAAAATAATGAACTTCTTCCGTAGAATGTCTATAATTCTTAACTGCTTCCTTTTCTTTTCGATATGGTGTCGATCTCTTTTTGCGTAGAGGACAATGTTGCAAAGCTGTGGCACTTTGTATGGAGTGCAAGAAAATAGTCAGACATCACTTATACATTCAAATTTTGATCGTACAGGTATATAAGTTACAACATTGGAAACAGAGAAGCCCAATGTTACTACGTTTTCATTCATTATCAGGTATCTTTTGAAATACTGTACCTACGAGAAGCTTCCTAAAAGAACATTTTAAAAAAAGGTCTTCCCGTGTTGAAGATTAGGCGAGTAGCGCTTCGTGTTTGTAAAGCCACACTTCTCAAATTTCTGAGTATGAGGGAATTTTTAACATTTTAGTTTTATGACATTATATTCTTTTTGAGACACTTTTTAAATATAAATACATCGTATATTTACTAACCTGTAAATATATATCGTCAATTTTTTTTAATATTTTGCCTATAATCGAGACTTCTGGGCAATATTATTTATTATATAAAGTTTTCATTTTTAGAAATGTATAGTTTCTGTATATAAGGTTTCAATTTTTAGAAAAGTTTTCAAAAGTTTCCATTGCACCAGATTCCTTCTAAAACAGGCGTCTTAGCTTTATGCACCTGGGAATTGTATATTGATGGCTATTCTTCGAGGCAAAATTCCTTTTTGAGAGATTAGGATAATCCCTTCTTGGCTCTTAAATGGCAAAATAAAAATCTCTCCTAAAAATATTTTTGAAAGCTACTAATCTATCGAACTAATATTTAGCGAAATCTCCCGGCGTTGGTCTTTTGAAGCTTTATCAAAAAGGCAATTTTTGTTTGGTACCAGTTCTATTCTGTAAAAAAATATTTTATAGAATTTTATATATTAATTTCATGCAAAGCGTGTAAGGCGAGAATTTTGACCCTCTGCTTTATCCAGATAGGTCTAGATAAAACCATACGCGAGGTTTTAATTTTAAAGAAAAAAAAAAGTAAAAACAAAACAAAAAACTTGTTGACACTGTGAAAGGCCAAATGATGATAAGTTTTCTAATTCATTTCGTGTAACCTTCAGGAGATAAGACAACTTGAAGAAACCCGTCAAGAATTGTTAGTTTTATTAAGATTTGATTATTTTAAACTTTACAAAAGTTTCTTTATTAAAGGTATGATGTTCGAAGAAAGACAAGGCTTTTGCAAAAATATCGTTTTACGGTGCTTACAAAAATGACTTGGGAAGGCCTACAGATTGCGTAGGCAACAACCTCTCAGAAGGGGAAGGTAAATCTAGTAATTCTATGTTAGCAAATTTCACATGTAAATTTCAAAGCTATTAATGATAAACCACAAAAAGGGGCGGAGGTGTAAAAGATAAGCAGAAACTATATAGCCTTGAGATCTTAAGTTCGTATTTTTTGTTTTATCCAACTAGGTATTTCCGTTATAAGAATTCGTCTTAAAGATCACTTTCAAAGAACATATAATTGGTGGAATTTTTTTTTGGTGGCGCGGGATTTTGAAATAATGAAAACAAGATTCCCGGAGAATGGGGCTTTTATGATGAACTGGAAGTAGTTAAAAGAAAGCGTTCGTGCAAAGAGAAGAAAGTTGGACTTTTTAAATTTTTATCTTTTTAAATTTTAGTTAAGAGTTGTTCGAGACCGGTTGGCTATGGACCTAAGCATTGTCATTTGGAGGAGGAGGGGACGTCTTCGTCGCTCACCCCCTCAAATACTTTCCTCCTCTCCCAGTCGGAGCCCATTTTGTTGGTACGCTCTTTCTCCCCTTAAACAATACGCGTCAGTGGCCGAAAGCGCCAGGCTACTACTCCTCCATAGCACACACAACTCACGCATGATGCCTTAGCCTTGACCAGAATCTCAACGCCTTTTATCTCTCTCTTTCTCTCTCCCTCTGCTTTAAGGGCGAATGCACCGTCGAAACCAATAAATATTTGGCTGTCTACTCTCCCTTGCGTTAAAAATTACTCTTCCACAGAACGCTAAACTTGACTCTGTTAAGCATCGAAGCAAAGAGCTACCCGCGAAACCGAACGCCCAGAAAATTACTGTCATTATTATAGGTCGTTATCAAAGCACAAGTGCTTTTGTGCCGATTCTTTTAGGGGAAATAGTGAAAAGCACGCACGTGCCAAACGCACGTATTCATCGTCGCCCGCCTTCCCGGTTTACTTTTTGTGGTAAATAAACACCGACGACGACGCATCCCGGTGCCTAAGCGTAAGTTGAACTTTTCCTTTTTACTTCCTTCCTTGTTTATATAGCTAGTGTCCTAAGCGCTGTGATTCTGGTTCGGTTGCAAGTGATGCGTGGTCTTTTCGGTTGATCACGCTCGTAATATACATAATAATAATAAGCGAACTTGTTGCTTGTGCCGGAGGTCGTCATTATCTCCTTTCTCTTTTCCAGCTCCTTATCTTTTTCTTTTCGTTTTTTCGCTCCGGTGCCGTCCGTCCGTCGACGCGTGCTCTCCACTTCCTGTTGGCCTCTTTTTCACCGTTGCCTTGACAACGGTCGATTGGCTCACCGTCTGCCCATTTTGGCCTTTTTCCTGTTCCCCCTGCTGTAAGGTGTATTCACAAAAATGATTTAGAAGGGTTTCCTTTCGAAACCCACACACACCTAGAAACACGTGCCCTTTATAAGTTACCTCATATTTCTCTCTTAACAATGGAAATGGTAGGGTTTGTGGTGCCTCATATTTACAGGGCTACCTTTTAAGAAGGTGGAAAAGTTGGTTGTACAAGAAACCCGCGCTATTCTCGTTTGTTGAAAACTTAAAATTGCTTTATAAGCAACTTTTCGAGAAAAAAAAACATTTCCTCATTGACTGATAATTCAGAATAATTCTTGGTGATCATTTTTTTTTTTTTTATCTAGAGCCAAAAAAAACATTTCAAATACCGTTTTTTTTCTTCCTGCTCTCTTTAATGCATGTGATCGGAAATCCGCTGAAAGAAGAGGAAAGTATCGCAACATTGCGCAATGGTGCTCTTCTTATGTCGTTAAAAAATAAGTTATTGCTGCCTATTAACTCGAGTTGTTTTTCCCCTACTTTAATTAAAAAGGTAAAGAAAGGAAAAGGGAAATGCCATAAATAATTAACGAGTCCACGGGAGTGCATTCACTTAACACACGAAATGCTGTTTCTCGGAATCTGGTATGTTTCTCAAGAGGGTAGAAATAATAAAAAAATTAATTTTCCCCCATTTATACTGGTTACCCTTACTTAACATTGCATCAACTTGCAATTTAGAAGGCCAGCCATAACTTTTTATTGATGAGTTTTAGCTAATCGTTTTCTATTTTAGATAATTAGAATGACCTTTTTGAAATTGAGATTCTTCTGCAATTCTTTGATTTGTGGCCTTCAATTAACTTTATGGAGGAGAAGAGCTATTGAGTTATTTGAGTGCACTACCATCGTTCTTACGCAATTTTCGTCTGTATTGTGCTTCTTTTTCCTTAAATGTGAATTATATAATGACAAAGCAAAAGCGGATGGTGGACTATCACGACAAAGGGAGTTACGAACGAGTAACCGTGCCGAGATTTCTATTGGAAGACCGGTTCCTCCCCGCCCCCTTAACCCATTCCATCCACTTTGGAATTGAATTCATTTCATTTCAGCAGTGATGTTTTCCCATCTGAAGGTTAATGCGTAACAAGTTGAAATGAACAATGTATCGAGGAGGTTCGTTCACGTTTTCTTAACTCATCAGTTCACGCGAACTGTTTATAAAATTTATAGTCGGGGAATTACTTAAATGTAATTTTAAAAAAAAATGGCTTAAAATGAAAATTAGAAAGTTAATGTCTTGGAACTGCAACTTTGTGGCTTCCTTTAAAGTTTTAGGGGATTTTAAAAATATATTGGGTAGATTGATATCAGTTGTTGATTCAAGATAAACTTGTTTTGTAAATAAAAAAGTGGAGACAGCACAATTAAATAAAGTTATTTTTAAAATAGAAAAATGTATTAAAGTTTAACACAAAAAAAGAATTCAGGAAGTTTTTGTTTTTGAACGATCAGTGTTTGTGCAGCTCTTGTTCCACATTTGATTTTAACAAGATAGAATGTTTATATTCATACACTTCTGGACAAAACTATAAACTCGCATACATATTGCACAAACCTTTAATGAAAAAGAAAAAAATTCATTTACAAACTTTGAGCAATCATATTCAGCTATCAAATGACACTAAAACTTGTCATATTTTTGTATTCATAAATCTTTTCAAAAATTGAAGAAAAACGAAAACATTCAGTTTGGCCGACATTATAAATTCATCCTGAATGAAATAGTTCTATACACTTTATGTGAATGAATTTAAGCATTTTTGTGTATAAAATTAGGAATAACCGATTATTTGACGCTGGTTAGCTGCTTGTTTTGTGGTTTCACAGTGCCACGAAGAACTGAATTGAAGGAAGAAAAATTCGTAAAGTTTGGTTGCTGTATGGTCCTGGAATGTCCCAGAGACAAATTGCAGTTCACATAAACAGATTTCGGTGTGTTGGCAGAGGTGTGCTAGCAAGAGAACTTGGTGGAAAAGTGAAAGAGCGATCGGGTAGAAAGAAATTCCTCAATTCAAGAGCTGAATCTCATGTTCGCCAGCTTGCAACTCTTTATGTTGCCGGTATTATTGATGTTCTTGCCTTGGACTGTTCTAGACGAACTATTTCTCGTGTACTACAGAAATGTCCACTCATCTATCATGTAAAGATGAGAAGGAAACTGCTCTTGATAAAAATTCATAAAAGAGCAAGTTTGAACCTTGCTAAGAAACGATGTCCTTGACTCACATATAGTATGAAATGATTTTTTGGAGGAGAATGGCCATGTTGACATAATCTATGAAAAGAAAAGAAGGTTCAAATGAGGGGTCAAATGAATGGCGGTTCAGTTATGATTAGGAACTCGATTTTTTCTATGTATAGAAGTGTTCTGATAATGGTTGATGGTCGGTTGAATTCCTTGGAATTTAAAAAGGCTTCTAGAAAAATAACTTGGAGCTTATGCTGAGATTCTTGGAACAAAAAATTGCACTTTCTAACAACATAATGCTCCCTGCCACAACTCAAACATGATAAGAACATCGTTTTGTGAAAATCGTATTAACATTTTAGCCTAGCCAGCATGTTCCCTAGATCTCAGTCCAATTGAAAATGTCTGAGACAGCTTGCACGCTAAGTTTACAAAGATCTTAGACAGTTTCAAAGTGTTCAAGAACGGGAAAATGCAATTATGGATGGATTGGAAAGTATTATACCTTCATATGCTTCTTGATTCAATGCAAACAAAATGTTTGAAATTATCAGAAATAACGGAGGCCCCACGAAACACTAATATGTGTGTGGAGACAATTAGTTTTGTAGACTGAATTTATAAGTTGGCCAGTACATCTTTTGTTTTTATTCAAAGATTATGAATACTAAAACATGACAAGTTTTTTGTGGTCATTGGATAGTTGAATGCGTTTGCCTATCATGTTTGTAGAGTT
>JAHWFO010057280.1:19617353-19652755 GCA_023313115.1 Rhysida immarginata
CCACGGTGAGCAGAAGGTTCCTGGTTCGATCCCAGGCTGTGGAATTTTCTTTCCTATTTTTTTTCATCAATAATTTAAACATCTGAGGTATGGCGTGTATAAAAATCCTCATAGAACATCCAATTATTATTCTTTAAGAAAAGTCGGCTCAAGAATTTCGGAAACTTCTAACGATCTTCGGTTTTCACTTGGAACAGTATTGTGGGTGTTCAGAGAAGAGCAGTTCTATAACATTTTCAAGTTTTGGCTGAAAGGGGCAATAGAAGAGCAATAATACGACAGACTAACGCTTAGTACTATAGAGGTGCGCAAAATCATATCCGAAAGCTTAACATAACGAACTTTCTTCTTGAGTCTTTATAGCAGCAAGAGACCATTCTGCGATCATAGAAAAAACGCAGGAAAGTTCATTTGCTGTGGGACAAGGAGCATCGAAATTGGTCACTTTGTGAGTGGAAAATGTTAGTCTGATCAAATGAGTCTTTGTTCTTTCTCCATTAAACTGATGGCAGGACGAGAATAATTCCGCAAATAGCACGAATCTATGGATCTGCTTGCCAAGTGAAGTGATAACTCTGCAGACGAGGAATTTTCTCCTGTTAACACTTAGTCCTATGGATAGCTCTAGATCGTGTTGTAGATCAGGTGCATTCGTTTATAGCCGTCGTGTTCCTCCACGCAGATGGCCACTTTCAGCAGGACAACGCATCTTTCACCGTGCTCCATTGGTCTCAGATCGATTCCAGTGAACTCTGACTTCAGCGTCCTTTAATTGGCCGGCTCATTCACCCGATAGATTTCATCCGAAATACATTTCTGAGATGAGGTGGAAAGATCCATTCAAAGTCTACGAACGTCGCCATCTAATTTGAACCATCTGATTGCATGGGGCAATATTCCTGCAGAAGGGTTCCAATAGAATCTGTGTAGAAGAGTTACGGCTGCGATCAGAGGTGTCGGGGACCAACTCGTTATTTATATGGTGCCTCTTTAATAAAATGGTTACTCAGTGTATAAAGGGTTTAAAACTTCTGCTAGTTATTAAATAGCGTCTATTTTTATGGCTCTTCTATGGTAAACAAATTTAACATGTTTTTCCAGAGTTTTGTTGGAGACATTTGCCCCTGTTTTCTTCCACTCATTGTTCTCATTTTCTTGGCCAGTCTTTTCAAATATCAATCAACGTCTAATATCGCTCGTTTTGATTAAATATCATCAAACCTTCTAAATGATATTTAATGAGAATTTTATTTCCCTTATCAATTTACTTAATGGCATGTAACTGTTATGTTGTGTGTTAATTGATGAATGAAGTCTGATGATGTATTGATATATCCAACATATCGAATTAAAAAAAATTTCAGCTTAAAAATGTCATAATGCGGTGTTCTAGTTTAAATGATTTTTTTTTATTTATTTGAAATTAAGAATTCTTAACTCAATTTACCCAACTTTGCAATGTGTTTGAATAGCAAATTGTTCTTTGGTGAAAGTTACAATTCTTAAAGACATTAAACGGGCTTGGTGTGGTGGGTTTGATGCATTTTTAAACGTTTTTAAACTCGAGTTCTTTCTTCTTCTTTCGCCCTGTTTTATCTTCATCTCCCGAGCTCGGAGCAGTTTTCGGCCAATGGGAGGGAAGAGACGAGTTGTTTTTTGTTTGTGTTTTATGTGTCGTGGGTAAATTGCTCGCCGCTGCCAGCATTTTTTTTCCTTATTCAAATATTATTGTGGCCATTAGGTCTTCACCCCTTTGAGCATTGGAACGGGTCTTAGGAACCAGTCCTCTGGCACTTCGGCCCAGCATCCAGCAAGGTATGCAGGTGCTCGATGAATTCTTGATCCATACGTGTAAAGTCATTTTTTCCGCCCTTATAAAAAATTTATTTCTTAAATTTACGAGCATCAAATGAGTGGCGCTTGTGCAACAGTTTGCATGGTAAGTTCGGATCTAACTTTGGCTGAGTAGTTTTTCACACACCCATTTGGAATGAATGAGAAATAAGCTTTTGGAAGAGGGGAGGAAAGAAATGAGCTTTCGAGAATTTTTGAAAAACTGTTATTTTTGGAAAGAAAAATGTAACGACCGAACTCCCTTCGGCGATAGAGTCTGTGAGGAGAATTGAAATTACTCGTTAAACTCTATATTCGTTTGTTTGAGCTTTGCCAGGCGGTTGTCGAGTCGAGTTCTATTTTTTTTCCTTGCGCACATTCGTCCGCCACCTAAACGTAGCCAGACCGCGATGGTTTTTGATGTTTTTGCAACACCTCATCTCCACCTGTGCAGATGGAAAATCCTCTTGGTGTGTTCGATCGGTATTCGAAGTCTTACCTGCTCGTATTGGATAACGTTGCTGAAATGAAAGGACGAAATCAGTGAAAACTAGTTGAGATTTGTATCGAAAGGTTGCTTTCTGGAAACATTTAATGTTCTTTGACATAAGAATTCTATATAGTGATATATAGAAATACTATTTCGCTTGTTCTATTTATGTGCTTTGTCCTGTCGGTGTTCATGAGTGTAATGAAAGTCCCTCCCAGCCAGCGTCTTCTATCTCGCAGGTAAGTACCCCCACAATTGGATAAATTGCTCTATAGGTGGTAAAATTTTCATTAGAAATATAGAATTTTCAAAATATTATGTGCTTGAATAAAAAGTGACTGCTCTAATTATAATTTTCGGTTATGAGTTCCACATATGGCAGCAGATTCCAGTTCTCTTGAAAGGGTTTTTGCTTGGATTTATTTGATTGATGTTAAATTTATTTTAAAATGTTAAATTTTTTATGCTTATAGCTTTACATTATTAGGAGTAATTGAACGTATTTATTTGAACGTGTGATGTCATGGTTATTTCAAATAACTTTGCATCAAGCAATTCAGTTTAAAGTTGATAGATTCTGTGAGATAGCCTTTACAGTTTAACTACGAGTACAATTCAGGCAATGACAAAACTAGACGCCTCTCTTTTAAATATTTATTTTTCTTCCACTCTTATATCTTGATTTGCTTAATTATTTTTATGTACATAAAATGTACATGATAAATTACGCACGCGTTAATGAAAACTGAATTTTTTGAGGGGAGCGGTAAGACTTTCTTTTTTTTTCATAAGCAGCGAAACATCTGCTTCTTGTTTGTTGTAATTTTCTAGTTGTTTAGCAAAAGTTTTTTTCATTTTTTGTTTTTCCTGTAAGTTCTCGGGTCACCACTTGATTTATCAAAAGAACCAACAGCTGGCTCGATGAAACCCTTCTTTATTAATTTTTAAGATTGCCATTTGTTGCAATTGATGATACAAGCTTCGTATAACATTGTCACCAGGTTTTCCTTTCAGTCTTTTAATAATCCGAATCTGATCATCTGTGATTGCCAGATTTAATTAACGTCAGCGTTAATGATCCGTCTCTGTCCTGAAATGTTTTTTTGTTTTTCTCTCTTTGATTTTTCGCATTAGTATATGGATAAAAATGATTTTCTGTGATGAAAATAGATACTCAGTTGGAGTTTTATTTTTAGAAGTGAAGTTAATGTTTGTTTTAATTAATTAAAAAATAATAACTCCATTTTAATTCAAAGAAATAGAAATAAAAATAAATAATAAAAACAATTAAAAAAGTCACCCGATGTGGAGAAATACAAATGTTGAAGTGGACGAAACACAGATGAAAAGAAGGTCTTGTGAAGAAATTTTACACGAAAACGCAGAAAGAAACACAGTAAACAGGAGAAGAAAATCTAGATGAAAGTCCGATGATCAATAGCACGTTGATAACAAAATTGGAATGAATTATAAAAAATCGTTTTCGGGATATTTATCCCATCTTCAGTTTGTAAAATTTTTGAATGAAATTTCCGTTGAACAATGTAATTGAAGACATAATAAAACAATGAAATCAAAAACAATGTGTGATATTAAAATTGAGGAGATATTGTTATTCGTATGATTGTTATGAACAGGGCAGTGGTATTGGATTGTTGAGAGCAAGGGAAGTATTATGGTCTGGGTTATGTGGTATAATTTTTATTTTTTTATTTTTTTAGTAGTAAACAATATAGATGGTTTGGCTAAATTGTTTTCATTCGAAATAATGTTGATGGTTTCTTTTATTAGTCTTTTTTGTAATTTATTTCTTTACCAATGATTTTGACTTTGTTCCAATCTGGATTATGACTTTGACTAACACAGTGGTTAACAAGATGATTATTTTTATCCTTGTTACTAAGTGCTCTTTCATGTTCTTTTATTCGTGTTATTAATTGTGTTTTTGTTTGATCTGTGTAAACGTGTTGACAATTGGCACATGGAATTTGATATATTATGTTATTGATGCTCCATTTTTCTTTATTATTTTGGCAAATGTCTTTGAAATTAGAAATTGTTTCTGTTATGATCTTTTGTTGATTTTACGAGTATATTGGTGGTTGTTATTAATGTCTTAGTTATGTTGTTTGTTATGTTTGGTATCTGTTCTAGTATTTTTTTTTGTTTGTGAAAGGTTTTATTATTGTATTGTATTGAATATCTTTTGTATTGTTCGTATTGTGGTGTTGGTGAATGCTTCTATATAAATTTTATCAATTAGTTCTATAGGATATTTATTTTTGGCTAGGTTTATTTTCAGATTTTTTTAATTTTTGTGGGATATATTTTAGGGATGTGAGATTTTTTATTCTTTGTATATATATTGTTTAATTGTCTTAATTTTTTGGTGTATAGGTTGTTGTAATAAAAATGTGGTATGCTAGTACCTTTTGTAGGTTTTTTATATATCTCAAAATTTAGTTATTTATTTCTTTATTTATTTATTTTTATATCTCAAAATTTATTTCTTATAAGATTTAAATCTAAAAATGTGATTTGGTTGCTTGTCATATTATTAAGGGTGAATTTTAGTGGACACCTTTCTTCTAATAATTGTGTTAATATTTCTATTGGTTTATCTGTGATGATTAGGATATCATCAACATATATCATCCAAATTTTTATGTATTGTTTATGTTGTGAAGTATTAAGTAATGTGTTCTATGTGATTTAAGTAGATGTTGGCGAGTAAGGGTGATAATGGGCTGCCCATTGGTAAACCATCTGTTTGAGAATATATTTTGTCGTTGAATTTGAACTGATTATTTGTAAAACGTAGATTAATAGCCTGTAGGATTTTTAATATTTTGTTATAGAATAATTTTGTTTTTAATTCTTCTTTTATGATGTCTAGTGTTGGTTTTATTGGAATATTGTCATACATAACTGTTACATCTATTGTGAAAATTTTGTCATTATTATCAAGTTTTGTTTTTTCTAATATTTGTTTAGCCAATATTGAATTTTTTATTGTGTAAT
This sequence comes from Rhysida immarginata, assembly GCA_023313115.1. Lineage (NCBI taxonomy): Eukaryota > Metazoa > Arthropoda > Chilopoda > Scolopendromorpha > Scolopendridae > Rhysida > Rhysida immarginata. The sequence goes on from JAHWFO010057280.1 coordinate 19,622,698, forward strand.
TAAATTTAAGTAAAGAATCTAAGAATTTTGTCAGTTTGTAAGTAGGAGACTGTTTTGTTGAAGTTATGGTTCTAATAGGGTTTCCTTCTTTATGTATTTTTATAACTCCATAAATTGAATTTGTTGAGGTTTCTGTTGGAATTAATTGTTTTTGTTGTTCTTCATTAATTATATTTACTTTCTTTAGTTCATTTATCTTAAAAGTGACAGTTTTTTGGAATTTTGTTGTTTGGTCCTTGTTATCTAATTTAAAAATTCTATTCTCATTTATGAAATTCTCTGTAGTCATTTCTCTTTTGTATCACCATAATTTTGCCTTTGTCAGCTTTTGTTATGATTAGATCTTTTTCTTCTAAGTACGTTTAATGTTTGTTTTTTTTAATAAATGTTTTTTCTTTGTAATAAAAATTTGCGTGTTTAAATAACGTGTCTTTGTCCAACGTGCGTTTATATTTTCGTTCGCTTCATTGAGGATAGCGTCGGATAGCGTACACTGTAAAGGCCAAATTTATTTAAAAAAAGTTATGCTGAAGAGAAAGATTTTTCATTTTTGCAAACAATGGTCATACCTTTTTAAAACAATTTTTTGAAAAAAAACCTTTATTAGTTTTAAAATCATGGCCAATTTAAAAAACAAAAACAAACATGTACAGTTGGGCATGATATCTACAAAAAAATCGTCCAAATTCAATGATTTTTTTTCTTATTTTTTAAACTGTTATGCATGATGATGCACCTGAATGAAGATTAGGACAAAATCCCAAGCCAATAACACAGCTTCTTCGGTGAAAAAATTTTTTGAATTAATTTGCCTTATTCTTGTGTTTGGATATGCTGAATCCGAATCTGCTTTTAGAATTTTTTCTATCACGTTACATTTCCAAGTACCGTGTTATGCACATAGAGACTGCAATGTTAAAGTAATGAGTGTGAAAAGAAGCGACTGCAATGTTAAAGTATCTGTGTTTATTTGGGCCACAAGGAACCCAAACTCTGAATAATTTAAAATGTTTCATTCAAACACAAGAGATCTGTGGGCGATTAAAAAAACTTAGGTCAGATACGGATTCAGCACCAAAAAAAAAAGAATAAGAATCAGCTCTTAACGTTAAAAAAGCTATTTTTTGTTGACCTGTGTAATTATAAAGAAAGATTTTTAACTTTAAGTTTTTAACGCAAATTTCACATTTAATGCACTTAACTTAAAAATACATATTAAAATAACTAAGCACGATGCAATAATAATTCTAGTTAATTTATTTCTACATGAAATTATGTACAAAATAAAAAAGAAATCTTATGACAAATGTAAGTCAAAGCATCAAAAAACTAAATTTTGAGAAAATGAGGTTTAAAGATAAATGTTCGATATTAATTAGAGCATTTTTTGCTTCATAAATTAAATTATGGAACTTAGGAAGGGTATTCTTTAAAATATGAAGAATTTAAAAATGAAAAAAAAGCTATTCTTAAAACTTGTTAGCAACCATTTATCTTCTTAATACAATTATGCTCGGTTATTTTCTTCAAAAATTAGATGGTCTACTTCCCTCTTCATTGTAGAAATAACCAGACAATTAAGTTTATTCACTTCGCTTAATTAATTAGAATTTTAAAGAATAATTTTCAGTTGTTTAGTGATTATCCAGCTTACTTCTATCATATTCAAGTCTCTCTCTCTCTCTCTCTCTCTCTCTCTCTCTCTCTCTCTCTATTCTTTTTTAGAGATAGCAAATCGAATCGGATAAATTTTTTTCAATCTCTACTGGGCTGTGTAATCCTTCCCTTCCCTCTAAGTTTGTTTTGTATACACTGAAGTTATGATTGTGAAGGGTGTTTCTTCTATATATGAATTTTTTTTCTTCTGTTCTGACGAATGACTCATCCTTTGAAATTGAACAAGAGTGTTTATCATGAAAAAAGAGAAGTAAAAAGGAAAAGATAAAGAAGGGGGGGGGGGGGTAGAGTCCCCGCATGACTTGTTGAGTTTCCGCTCTTTATTCAGCGAATTTGACGAATGAAAAAAGTAATTTATGCTTCTATTTGAGTTTTTTAGGGTGAATGTAGTGGGAAAAGTAAAAACATATATAAAAAAAAAAATAGGTGGGAGTTGTCATGCTTTTTCCTCCGTATATTGAGCATTCTGATCCATCGGATGTGGTTGATGGGGAGATGCCAGGTGTTGTAACGATGCGGTAAAATAGTGGAGAGATGCTCATCGGCGTTTTTGTTTCACTGAAATCTGTCTCGACTTTTGTTGTAGAAAGAGCAGAGCGAGCGAGGCGAGTCATCCGTCCGTTGCGGCGGCGTTGATTACATCCTTGGTTGTGTTGTAATCTTCGGGTTGCCTGGAAGCACCGAGGCGACAAAGAAAGTCAAAGGTTTTCCTGCCGCGGAGTGGGAAAGAAAAAAAAGAAACTTTACTTTTATTCACCTGTCGATGCCTTGCGCGGGCGCCGATTCGTCATGAGTTCGTGCACGCGAGACGATGTCGTTGACGGCTTTGCGGACGGCGAACGGCGGGCCTCTCAGCCGCTGGTGGCCACGGTCCCTTCGCTCTTCAAACGATGGGAATCCCTCACGTACATCTCCTCCGGACTGACGGACACACTCAGGTGAGTGAGCGATGAGTGCTCTTTCCTATTGAAAACTTTAGCTGCATGTTCTCCCCTAAAAAAAAAGTGTAGCTTAACTTTACTTCCTGCCTGTTGTTAACAGGGAAGGGGGAAAAAAGGTTGCCACGTGCGCGGGGAAAATGTTTTCTAAACGAGCGTTTAATTTATTGAAATGGCGTGCAGTTGTTATTTCTTTTTTATAGATGTAAACAGTCGCGTCGCATTCAGGAAAATCCTTGTCGACGTGAATCATTTGGTTGGAAATAGCGTTTCTCTCTCTCTCTGGTTTCCTTGGTTTTTCTGGCCTCCCTCTCTTCTTTTTTTTTTTTCTAAACGATTCTTGGGGATTTTCTTATTCCTATTTTATGGCTGTGATATAAATGGATATCCGTGATATAACTCATCTCGCTTAATTGAATGATCGTGTCGGAGATCATGACTTGAATTTATGAACGTCTATTTATAAGGGAGATCGTAAAAGTTTATTTTTATTAAAAATTGCTTCTTGTGGAAATTTTGAATTATGAACCATTACGTGAACTGGTCAACTGATGGAGAATTACAAGTGAATTAATTACAAGTGATATGTTTGGTTCTGAATCGACCTTAAGTGTATTGATATTTAGTTCGTTGAGATTTACATAGCTCGCTCATTCGCATCTGATTTTTTTTAATAATTATGCTATCATTACCAAAACGAACTTAAAAAGTTTGAGTAATTTAAATGTGGAAAAATATGAATGAGAAAATATCTGGGTGAGTGAATTAGATTTTGTATGAGAAGTTTGAATGAGATGTGCATGAATAAAAACACAAGTTTGTGAATGGGTGAATAGTATATTAGATAGTGAGAGTTAGTGAGAATAAAGAACGGAATATTTATGTAGGAATTATATAAATTAAAAAATTTTAGGATCCGTCAGTTTAACTAGTGAAACTACGAAACTACATGATAGTATTTGACCATGAGAGTATCTTATTTCATATCATTGTTGCAATATGGCTCTCATTTGTTGAGTTGATAAACTGTACCTCATTGCACTAGGCTTTATATTGTTAAATTTAAATGCCATATTGAATAATGAATTCATATCATTCAGTTGATATGCTTTACCTCCATGACGATTGGTCCAATTTTGAAAAAAAAAATATAATTTATGCTTATTATTGAATCCATCATAAACACATAAGTAAGTTGCATCGGTATCGCCTGTCATAAATATAGATATTGAATATCGATCATTATGATTTTCCGATAGTATCCGTAAAAATTTATTGATTTTATTCTACTATTAAACTGTTTAGATTCCTTTTTCGAGATATAACATACTTCGGAAGTTCTATTTTTGGCTGATATCTCGGGAATCATTAGTCCCTCAGAAATTTGGATACAATATTCGTAATGAGCACCTTAAAAAAAAATGCGGATAGACAGAAATGTAGACTTCAGTAACGAACTCTATGTTCGTTGAAACTAAATTGTCTGGTTTGTTGACACAGCTTCACTGATTCATGATGCACGCAACTTAAAATCATACAAATTAATGTAGAGCTTAAATTAAATTGTTAAGCTTGACATATATTAAAGCCGATGGATTTTATGTAGACTTCTTAAACTTTTTTAAAATAATTTACAGCTTTTGGTCAACTGCTCCATAACTAATTTTTTTTATGATTAGATTGTTAACACAACGAAGTAAATATTTCAAGAAAATAAGTTTGAAATATCCTTTTATGCATGCTACAAACTTAAAAAACCATAATGATTAACCAAAATTAACTATTTTCTGCATTAATCTTTGTAATCAAAAAATCTAAAAGTAATGGCATCTTGAAATTTTGTATCACTGAATGCATATATATATTTGATTTCATATTGTTTATACTGTTAATTCCTTTAAGTTAGTAGGTTCTTTCCACATAATCTGGCAATTGTGTTCAGTAGAAGTAGCTATAACAAAACAAAGCAGTAAATATTATCAATTTTTCCAAGGATTTCAAGTTATATGATATATTGAGACAACTTCACCTATTTATATGATAACTGGCCCATAAGTAGGTGGACAGTTAGGTTAGCAGACTGTTTGGGTACGCTGAATGCGTTTGTTGTGATATATTGGTGCTGTGTTTTGTTTATTAATATTTTGTGGACGTCATTGAGTTTTAATATTTTCATCTCTTATAATAATAAGCGAGCATTTATTTATGTGTATTTGTGCTATCTAAATATTTATGCATAAGTTATGAACTTGTGTACAACTTAGTATTCTCATGTGCTGAAGCAATATGAGAGTTCCGATTTAGAATCGGGCACACTCGATTTAGGTTAGAGGAATCCTTGATTCTCCCTCCGTAGAAGAATTACTGTTGAGTAGTGGAATTCGATAACAGCTGATAATTGCATGTAAATAGATGACCTTCTGCTTGTATTCTAGATTTCTTCACTTGATTTTCGCTTTTTTTTATTTTGCAAGCAGCCTTTTTTCATTTTATGTATGTAATTTCTCTTTTTTAGGTTGCGACGAATATACAAATATCTGAGCGGTATTTTTTGCGAATGATTCTCATGAAATTAGTGAAAATAGTAACAAAAAAGAAAGAAGGAATGAAAGCAACGACATAAACTATTAAAAATAATTTCCAAGTGATGAATAAACATGACGAACAAACCACTAGCTGAATAATTTAAAATATTTTTAATATTATGAAGAAAAAATCACTGCGTCATATGGAGCGTGACGGAGAAACGATGGTTAAAATTACTCAGAAATACTCTTTTATTGAATCCGGCGTATGTTTTATATGCTCTAAAAGTCAAGTTTGGTGTAGCTTCTGTTCTTCTCGTTGTTAGCCTTGGCAAGAGTAATGAATTTACTTTCACTTGTAAAGTAGTCAGTCGACTAAGGGAAGGTGGACGATATGTTTATTCAGACTGTATCACCAGAACCTCCTTGGAAGTGACTGGGTGAATCCAGCGCTTAACTTAAGTTTGTTTTTTATCTTGAGTTGTTAATCTGGCTGATTAAATGGGTGAGTACGAGCGGATGGATTTTCCGTGGAGACTCGAATTTGATGCGACGCACAGGAGGAATAATTGCAAGGCGAAGTTATTATTCACGCAAGCGTTAATCGAAGTGAAGTTTGACTTTATAACCATAATAAGGTAATTTTGGGCACTAGTGACCCCATTATTCAGTCAGTAGTCGTTTGTGAGGTTAATAATGAGTACCATCCATTTATCTTTCCCCTTAAAAATAACAATGTCGTTGCTTAATGATGAGAATTTTAAAATTCGTGGAAAGGATCGATTTGAACCTACATCACCCGTAATGTTATTTAAGCAATATTAATGCCACAGAATTTTGATAACGATGATTAATGGAAGAAAATGGCTTCACAATGAGCATCTTAAAATTTATGATGTCCATTGTTCCCCCTTTCCTCCTCCCATAGAATATTCAATCGTATTTGTGGCTTGTGCAAGAAAATACAGGAGCGAAACACAGCTTAGAAATCTTATTTTTTTATGGATTAATTCGTCTGTCTTAAAAATCACTTTTTACGTAAAATTTCAGTATTCTCCGCACTGTAAATTAGATTGAGCTTATCAAACTCGGAAGAGATACTTATAGAAAAATACTTTCTAAAATCAACTTTTCAAGATTTACAGTTCGACTTAAGTGATGTCATCCGTGGATTGAGTGTTTCATTCATCTAAATACGTGTAGTCGGGATGTTTTAAGCTGGGGAGATGGCTTATCCTCCGGGTGTCAGGGAAGCTTTCCTCCACCCTTGACACTTGAAATTATGATTTGACAGCCAGAATTCAGTTCGCGAATTGCGCCTGGCAAAATCCTGTTTTGTGATTTACCTTTTTTCTTCTCCCCAGTTTTTTTTTCTCTCTTTGAAATCCTGACTTTGGGTTTTAGGCCATCTTAAAACCTGCATCACGGGAAATGACTTAAAAAATACGCAATAAACATGTGATTATCATTGATTACACTGGTCAACACACATTTTGCCTCCAATCATTTAAAAGTCATTTTATGGTAAATTTGTTGCACTGATTCCGAATATGAGATCAGTTTTTTTCAAATTGGCTCTAGTTTTTGAGATATTTAATATAGTTCATTTTCTACATTTCAACGTGTATATTTATCCAGTAGAACTGCAACTTTGACAAACGTAGCTTTTCTGGACTAATTTGAGTGTGCTGATTCCATATCTGAACTCCAAATTTTTCTATCACGTCAGGATGTTAAGTTTCAGTGGTGTAAAACAGTCTCCTGATGTCAAATTTAAACAATGGCTACCATTAAAATTTAAACTATTTTTATAACTCGAGATCTTGACGTGATAGGGAAATTTGGAATTCAGATTTGGAATCAGCACACTCAAATTAGTCTAGAACACCTATCTTCCCCGATACCAAAAATGTTGTTGACCAGAGCTATTGGTAGTCATTTTATTATATATACAATTGTTTTTGCAGATTACAAAAAAACTAGAGCCAATTTTGCATTTTCACAGTCATATTCGTGTTCAGCACATTCAACTCATTAAGAAATGGTTATTTTCGTATCGGAGGCAAAAAAGTTTTGAAAATTTGTTGCCCAGTGTTATTAGCTCTGAATTTTTATTAATTGCCGGGAGGCTGTTTATTCATGCAAAAAATGAATTTTATTTTACGAAATAAATAAAATTTAAAAAAAGGAGAAAACGAAAGATGATTTGTGGCGTATTTTTTCTTTCGGTAAATGCAAATTCCAAATTTTCATTTCGTGAATAATAAAAACGAAAGAAATTAAGGAACAAGTTGAAATGTATATATTTGATAATTAGACTAACTGACTACAGTGAACGTAAGTTAAGATAAAAATTCAATAGACGTTTTTAAGCCAAAATTATTTTATAATAGGCTCATATCAAAGTTACATAATTCCATATTAAACAGGTTTTGAATAGGAAGAAAGAAACTGGGGTTTTTTTTTTCCTTTGAAGAACACTGCAAAGGTATCTGTAATCGCAGTTTGTTTCTTAATGTTGGGAGTTCTTTCATTTTAAATTAATTTTAAAATACTATAAATTGTATTTTATAGTTTATTTAATTGAATACAGAAATTTTTATTTACGTAGCTCTAATACTTTAAAAGATATATACATTTTTTTTTTTTTATTTCTGGCCGTAACAGAAAAACATTCATGTATACAGAAAAGCATTTTAGCAGAATGAGAGTTAAATCCGAATGTAAAATTAGGATTAGATAATTCACAAACCATCGTATTTTTGTTATAAAGAATATAAAAGTCCACATTAAATATATAAAGAAATGAAAACAAAAAAGCCTTAAATCATAATTCACCCCTAAATTTCATTAAAGACAGAACGTGGTTTTATGAAAGGATTGCAACCACGTCTAGCTCTTGATGCAACTTCTTGTAAAAATCTTCTTGAAATTTTTTTTTTAGGAATCATTATACTTAAATATAAACAAACACAAAAGTAAATAAAAGAATAATTTTGTCACTCCGTTGTATATTTGAATTTAATAATAATAAACATTTTAAAACGTTTCTGCAATCGATTAATACTAGTTACCGGTAGTTTGCTACCACATTGGTTTAACTTCTTCGTGAGTTTTCCTTTGAGCATGTTGTCGCGTATTATTTCATTTCTTTCTGCGTAATTAACTTCTCCACTATAAAACTTTTCTCATTTTGCATGCTTTCCAATGAAATTCAATTTTCGAGAAATACCATCTTCCCCACGAACGTTTGTAATTGAAAACATGTTTTTGTGCACTAAATCAAATTTTAAAAATTTGTTATTTTAAAGTAGTCGATGTTCGTGTAAACATTTCGGTTTATATCAGAAACTAGTCTTAAATTGAATATTTTTGAACGTGAGTTTTTCAGTAGTTCAATATTATTATTTTTTGAAATATTTTCGTTTGTTTTCAAAAAATGAAATTTTATGTAATGGGATGCTTCAATAAGTTGTGAGCTCTTTGTATTTGTAATAAGAATATTACGAGTATTGGTGAAAATTTGGTAATAATCCGAAAACAACTACTCAAAGTAAATTCTTAGAATAATCGTACCCGTAAGTCTCTGTTCGTCACCTCTTCAAATAGCATCTTATCGTCTGAACTGTAGATTTACGCGCTGGAGCAGATAAAAGAATCAGGGTCATTTACCTGTGTAAATATTAAAATTTATATGACACAATTGAACGTGAATAAGTGTTTAGGAAGTAAAATTTATATGATCGGAATATAAGGTTTGCAGTTAGATAAGATGGATAAGGTTTATCGATTCTACATGTTTACGTGTTGTTGGTTATTAATTTTGCATTCAACAGATGATGATTTTTTTCAATATAGAAGCGTCTAATAAAAAATTTAATTCACGTTTCCATGACAACTTTCTCCTTAATTTCTTTCTAAGCATCTATTCGAGCCATGAGGTGTACCTCAATTACATAACTGGTGTCGGTTCATTTTTATATAATTGGAGGAAATCGCTCCATCCTATTCAGACGTAATGATATTGCTTCACGTGTCTGAATTTAAAAAAAAAGAAGAAGAAAAAAGAGAAAGCATTCTGTTGCTTGTTTGTTAGAGCTTCTCATCTCCAAATTTGCTTAAAGTGGATTTCAAGATCATGAGAATAGAGATATCGAAATAAGCATAGTCATCGTTATATTAGGATGTTTTCATTACGTAATGAATGCTGTTTCGCGAATGTTAGTCATTTATAAAAAAAAGTTTCCTATTCAGATTAATAACGTTCGATATTTTAAGTGAATCGATTTTTACCCTGACCTTGATGCTGCATCGACATCCTACGTTCACGTATGGTGTCGAATGATTTTTTTTTCCCCTTCTTTATTTTCTCCGTTGATGGGAAGTTGCGGAGAAGCCGCTGGGCTGGCGGGATGTATTTTTAGCCGGGGGTTGTCGTCATTCTCGGCGTCGTGCATCCTGTTTGACGATCAGAGAGAACAAGGAAAATGCTAGTGGACAGATGTTGAGGGAAAATATTAGTACAAATCTTCGCTCTTAATGGCTTCCAAATATGTAGGGAAGAAATCTGATGAGTCAGATTCACGCTTCGTAACAAAGTTTTCATAGACGACATCCCCTGTGTCAGCAAAATTTATTGTGGAGCCTATTATGCGTTTTTATTGTTTGTATGATGCATTTTAAAGTTTAATCACTTTGCGTGGGTGAATAATTGATAGATGCTTCAACAGCATCGGAATTACGACAGAGATTGATGGTATGCACGGATAAAAGTTTGGATTAAATAAAAATAAAATCATCGAAGTGTTCATTTGGAGTTTCAATGTTTATTATAATTTTCCCTATTTATGTTTTCCTCTGTTTTCATAAATTATTGAACGCTACTGAAAAACGGAACGTTGATGGCGGCTTCTCTGAAGTCTGATGAATTTGAGTAATAGTGGAACTCAGGTCAGCTAATAACACGAAATTGCCGTATCGACTTTTTCAGTCCGGTTTAAGAGAAGCCGAAAGTACGGGATGTAATAATCCCTTTATCGTATTACTAAATAATCTGATTTGAAGGTACTTAATGGAGAATTTAAAATTAAACAAATTCACGTTTCCGAATATGTTTCTCCTGGAAATGACTTTTCCAGAGAAATGGAAGAACATCGGACATGCATTACTCCTTTATAAGAACTCAGCTTTTCAATTGTAACTTTAAAGCTTAATTCTCGGAAGAACTCTGAAGAACCAAAAAAAATAAAAAATAAAAAATGATGGCTACGAATATTCATGGAGGCTTGCAACAGTTTGTTCGCTCTTGTGGCCACTATGAATTTGTATCCAACGCCTAAATCACAACTTCATTTACCGTTGGAGCATGCCTGGGAAAAAGAATAATTTATCCTTTGTCCATGGATGAGTTAAAAATGATCTTTTGTTTCTTACTCTTCGGCCACTTCTCAATTCAGAACTCCATTGCCCTGATTTCTCTTGAATTAACCACTAGCTAGTACTTTTACAATCTACAGGATGGTCTCTGGAGTTCACGACTCACATTTTTAAGACATGGTCCCTTAAACAAATTAACTTTTTTGAACAAGGGAACCTGCAATTGATAACACTGTACAACAAATTTGAACTTTTTTCTATCTTTTAGATGAAACTATGTGATTCTGTATAAACAAAAGGTGCTTGATTCATATATCAAAACTGAAATGGTCCATCATGTACCGTTTTTTGTAGGAGACCCACTTCTCAGAGAAATGTTACAGAGGCTTGATTATAGAAAATACAAACACTAAAATGATTTTTTTGGCCGTTTCCTCTTGTAGGCATCTGTTGGTGTGTCCCTGATAACAGACCAGCAATATTCAGCTAGCATACTTCCATTCTATCGGTAAGCGCTGCCTGTGTGATTTCATGTGATGGTTGAAAGTCAGGATCTTGATGGTTTGGGTCATCGGAGGTGTCTTCTGAATCAACACTATATTTATCTGGAGTTGTAGGTATAGGAAGATCTTCAGAATGAGGAACTGGTCCCGTAGCGCTTCTATATGTGCTACAATATAGATACGTAAAATGCTAAAATGTGGATTTTTTGGAAAATGGTGCGTGGTAAACAAAAAGTAATAACAGATTCGTTATTTTCAGCCAAAAGTATACAAGAAACACATATTTTCATCTAAAGGACATTTTTCATGTTGTACAGTGTAATCCAATCGATTCTCTGTTAATCTATTCTAATCCAAGTCGATACAGGTCTGCAGACAAAGGGAGACATGTTCAGATCTCTGATATTAATATCTGCGATAAGGGTGCAGGCATAGAAAAAAGTCCGGAGGCGTGAGATCTGGACACTTGCGTTCTTGTTAACAACGGTGTAATTCGTACTAACGTCTTCCTTGTTGTGACGGGTCCAAACTTTCTTACTCATCGAGACACCTGTATGCGTTTATGTTCTTCCGCTATTATGATGCAATAATGAAAAGATGTTGCATAAAGCGTCTGCAGAATATTGAATTTGAGGAAATGTGGAGTATTCAACATTTCTAACTTTTATGGGATTGTGCAGTTTTCATTTTGCTGCTTTTCGGAAACCAGAGATTGATTGTCCGTTTCATTAAGTTCGAAATTCATACATCATGGCTATTATTGTTATTAAAAAGTATTTGAAAGGTTTTGCAAAGGTGGATTCTGTCTCAAGTCTTTTGTGGAACTTTGGATAGTATTTGACCTGCTGAAAGGCCAATACATAGTCGTAGGTTTTTGTATGTATATAGGTATGTTTAAATTTGGAAAGGTTGTTCCAAGTGTTAAGTTCTAACAGGCGTTAACATTGATTGCGCATTGACATGAAATTCCATCGAGCGCGAAAGGAGGGAGACGAGTGAAGAGAATTCATCACAGTGACCCGATTACGCGGCACTGAAAGGAAAAGTCCTTTTTTTTTTTTTTCCCTCTCCTTAAATTTTTCTGACAATTATTTTTCACTTCCTACTTCCCTTAATTCACTATCTAGCGGAGCATTTGACGAAGGAAATGGGTTAATCAAATTGATTTCATCTCTACTCTTTCTTTCTTTCTCTCTCTGTTTTTCCACTTTCTTTTGCCTCAGTTTTTTTGCTTCACCTGACGCCACATCAGTCTGAGTAAATGTGCATCTTTCGTGTTGAAATGAAGTTTTATGGTCGCTCTGTTTGGAAACGGCAAATGTATGAAAAAGCCGCTCTTGGTAATTATTGCTGATTTTTCTTTTGTCCTCGATTGCAGTTTTCTTGAACGGTAATATGCGATATTATTTCAGTTCCTGGTGACTTTATTTAGCCTCACTCAGAAAGCGTGAAGTGAAACGCAATTTCGTTTCTCTCCACCAGAGCTCTCTGATTTTATTAGCGATTACAAATATTATTTGTGAAATTAAAGTTTAATGATAGGGAAAATGATTAGATGAGATTTCATGGTTAAACAGTGGCACATTTTAATAAAAACTAAAAAAAAACAACAATGCTTTAAATTAATCTGTGAGGAAAATTTTAAAATAATAAACGTGCATCGTCAGAAAATATAATTTCTCTCCTCATTGAATACGCAGAAATCATGATCTATTTGTAGAATATGAACACATTCGCTTTCACATAAATTAATTTCTTATGGAAAAGGAAGACTAATAGGGGCACTTCATAATCCGTTTTGAAGATAATGAATTCGAAGTCTTGCAAAGATTTCTGCAAAGATTTTCCTTGTTTTGAATTCCACAATAAATAAATAAAAAATTAAAATTAACTTTTTCCCTTTAAGGCATTTTAAATGAGTGGTCCATACATTGGTGATGATGCTTTCGATGTCGATGTGTTCTTTTCCTCGAATGAAACTGTGAACAGGAGGAAATAACTTTAAGATGAGAGATGAAGAATGATTGTAATGTGAAGAAGGGTATTTACAACATAAAGCTAATAATATGAGAATAAAAAACAATAAAAAAAAAAGACCTGGAAAATCCTGGTTTGATCGTCGGTCATGAGGTTGATTGAATAATCACCCGGCTCTTTTATTAGTCAACGGAGGGTCCCTCTTTCCGTCCCTTTCACATTACGCACATATAATCCTCTATCTATCTATCTTTATGTATATGTATATATAAAGATCAGAGTTTCGATCATTTGACTTGCACAAGTGGGCATTCCAATTTTACTTGGCTCTTTCTAAAGGTCTATTTAAGCGATTTGTATTCAGGCATACCGATACATCAGTAGTTAGTTATTTTTGCCAAATGCTTGTTTTTTGAAATTATTATTTAAGTTTTTTCCATGTTTTTTTGTACTTAAGATGTTATAATGCATTTCATTCAACAAAATTGTAGTCTTAAAAAATATTTAAAAAAATCTTAATGAATGTTTTGTTTTCTTTTGCTACTGTAGGCGGACCCGTTCCCTTAATGCCCCTAGTCCGATACAACAGTTCGGACCTTGTGGTCGCATTATGAAGAATTCAGCCATGATTATGTAAGTATAAGTATTAATATTTGTAATGTTTGTTATAACACTCTTAAATCGCAATTAAAAATTACGTAATTACGCAATTACGTTTCCATAAAAAAATAATTTTTCGAATTACTTTCAAAGTAGTTGTTCATATTTCTTTTTGGAAGTTTAGTATTTCTCATTTTCTTTTATTTATTATTATTTTTTGTTTATTTTGGTAATAATTGAGTAATAAATGGTTGAGGTCAAAAAACAGAAGATTGCGTTGGAGGTTTTTATGTCGTGTCAACTTTGTTTCGGTTTCTTTCGTTTTCGCTTAGTAGTTTTTCTCGCTGTAGAAGTGGATGCTGAAGGACGAAGTCATTTCTCTTCCCGTTTCTTTTCTTTTGTATTTTTTCCCCTGCGGTATTTTATATTATTCCTCCTCCCCTTTTGAATTTATTCAGCCTCCAGATGCAGGAACAGGTGGCGGACAAATTATTTTTCAGCGCATGAAATTGAACACTTCATGTAGAGACGCTTTATTTTTATTTTAGTTTTATTTCGAGAATAATCGAATCGCTCGGTTTTATGTTGACTTCAAATAGAGTGCTTAAAACATTAAACCTGAAAAATTAATTTTTGGATGCTAAGAACTTTTTATAAATTTTTTCCTGTTAAAAACTAATTTTTGACTGCGTCCCAAAAATATAAGCGTGCGAAATTAAATTAGCTATTTCCGAGCTGTGGCGAATGAAAAATTTGGTCGTCAGACGTCGCCACTGTCGCTTGTTATTATTGTTGTTGTTCCTAGTAACCATGCGCCAAGTGCTCACAAGTCGTGCACAAGAAGACCGAAGCAACAGGCGATTGGCTCTTGTTGCCGACGTCGCTCTCGTGAGCAGCTGATGCCCGACATCCACTTCAGAGGCAAGGTTCATCCATCGCGTAAACTATGGCGAGCATTTGCCATTCGTGTAACATAGGAGCGTGCTCGATCTATGTATGATACTAAGACATGCTTTCTCTACTCGATCGCCTATCTACACTTGAGTATAGTCGCTAGATCACTTGTAATATGAGTTTGAAAAGCACTATGGAAATCAACGAGAACTCCAACACATGGAGCGAACTCAGTTAGAAACTACGTTATTTCGTGATACCGAAATTTTTGTACATATGATCGCTTATTAAACATGAGGTTAGTGTTTTTCCTATTTATTTTTTTTTTATTTTTTTTTTTTTTTTCTTTTTTTTTTTATTTTAAGTTGCATAATCGCAATGCCCAAAGTTCAATAATTTTCATTTACTTGATGGAAAGAAAGCTGTAGCTTTCATATTATAAATTTTACAAATGGAAAGGATTTTTGAACAAGTACATTCTAACGCCCCTGAGCTTATTAAAGGATAATTTCACTTTTACTTCTCTTCCTGTTAAATTTCAATGAGGAAGGAAGTAGTGGAAGGTTGCTTCTTTCGTGTTTTTTTTTTTTTTTTTTTTTAATATCAGCGTTGGCATAATTATGGACCTCCTTTGGTTGAAAGTAAAAACTAAACAGGTTGAATAGATTTTTCTTTCCTTTTTTTTAAAAAAAATTTTTTTAAGTGAGTAATATCCCTTTTTATCTCAAGATTCCATTACTTTTTCAATGTAAACACATTTTATAACTTAGATGGCAAAGAGACAAATCCGTATAAATAAACATCATGAGGGGCATTTGTTGTGATTAACTTAATGATTGAATTTGTTGTTATGTTTATATTAGGACTATTCAGGATCCTGCTAGTCAGCGCTTGACTTGGTATAAACCACCCTTAACTGTGTTGGTCATCAAAAAAGTGCGAGATGTATCAGTGATCCAACCTTTTGTTGATCTTGTGAAGTGGCTCATCACGGTAAGACAATGATGTTAATGAATTTCATCTTGACTCGTATATAAAGTAAAAATTTTAACTGGTAAAAAGAGTTTGAAAAAATGCTGTAAGCTTTAAAAGAAAATTTTGAAGAAAATATGTAAATATATTTTAATTTTATTTTACATGTATTTTGTAAATCTCCATTTAAAAATATAAATTAAGTTGATTATCTAAACACAAGCATGAGGATAAAATGATAATAATAAGAAGGAATGATTATTAGTTTAGATTGTCAATGATGTTATTGGGTTGAGTAAAAAGAATGTTTGTATTCTTGCAATTGTATTCTTGCAAGATGGAGGCACAGGGAAATATTTCTGGTTCTGGTAATTATGAATTCGTACTTGGTGACAATATCTTTCGGTGAGCTTATTTAGTAGTGTTTACATGAAACTAACTATCAAGTATCTGAATCCAATTCTTACAAGGAGACTCCACGTGCTCTTTGACTCGCTGATTTTGATAAAAAAAAAATTCTGTGAGTAGCTTTCACCTAATCAGATGCCCATGCAAAGTCAATCGATGCGCTTTTCAAAATTTTCTGAGAAAAAAAAAGTTTTTTTATCAATAACTACTTTTTATAAATGCATGAATCATAGAGTAGGATTCTATTAAGTTGTGGTGGTCTAGTGTGAGGTGTTGAGATGTTATTTTTCAGGTATGGGTTCAAATCCCTTCTTGGTCAAATTATTTTTTTCTTTCTTCCTAAATTTATTCCAGCATGTATCGAACTGTTTAATACATTTTGTAAACATATCTAAATTTTCCACTTTGCTATTGTGTTGTTTTTTTTTTTGTTTTTTTTGTTTTTCATAAATTGAAAAGTTGTTACACGTTATGCTTATTTCATTTTTTAAAAGCACAAATGAAGTTATAATTCAGGTGTGGTTAAAGACAGCAGCAATTGTTAATTTCATTCATATTAAATAGAATAAGTACCTTAAGACTGTTGATAAAAATTTCATTCATAACGAACTTCTGGTCCTAGATAATAGGAAATGATATGTGGCTAATGTACTAGTGAAAAATGTTAATGACTTCTGTAGATGTCGATATAATGCATTTTATTTAATTGTATTTGGATGGTGCAATCATTATTCAATCTTTGTTGATTAAATATAATCCCAAAAGTTGAAAAATTTATAAAAATAATTAAATACAGACAAATAAACTACTTTTTAAATGTTCATTATCACGGTGGATCATTAATGGGGAAGTCAACCTAAAATGAAAATACGGTTGGATATCTTTAAATTATGTTGCTACTTCACAATAGGGCAAAGTTTTTTTTTCAAATATTCGATAGTAATTAACAAAAACACAAAATATCATGCACTTTACTCGTGGAAGTAATTTGTGATGCAGTTAATGATGGAGAAAAGAAACTATACCTGTTCAGCAGGATACATAGAGAAAAGCAACACTATAGATAGCAGTACATGCAGTGCTATGTATACCATTACCAATTTTGCTATAAATTTACCGTTACAAGGAAATTTCATCTACCTTTTGTTGCTGCTAATATTTGCTTCATCATTCGGAGGGATATTGGACTCTGGTTGAAACATGTAGGGCTCCATCAAACTTTTTTCCATCCCATCGTTTAAATTTTTATACAGGTTTTAACCAGCATAACTGCAATAGGGATCAGACCAATTAGCAATGCTAATTGAAGAGGTCATCAGGTTGCATTATCGTGCTACTTCTTCCATGCATGCATTAAAGAGTGCCTAATAATTTCCAACTTTTAGAGATTGTTATCAATTTATTATTGAAACAAATTATACCTTTCAGATATCCTTTAAGATTGCTAAATTTTAGCCGAAGTTCATATTTGGCTGAACTTCCCCTTTTAATTGTAATAATTCGTATATGCATTTTAAGAAAAAAATAATGATAGCAAATTGAAAGATCAGAATTACATTTAGTAAATGAATTATACATTCCCATACATATTACAATGAATTTAGGAAGAAAAAAAAAAATTGCCAAGGACTGGATTTGAATCCGTACCTACCAAGTAAAACCCCAGCACCTTACCACTGGACAGCCACAACTTAATAAAATCCTACAATCCTTTTTTTTTTTTTTGTACTCTACAATTCAGGCATTTATAAAGGGCTGTCATAAATAATAAACTTTATGAATTTTTTTTCTTGGAAAGTTTTGAGAAATCATTGAATGGCTGTGCATGGGTACGTAAATGAAAGCTACTCGTAGAATTTGTTTTATCAAAATCGGCAAGTCAGAGTATGTGGAGCCTCTTGATAGTTTATTTTTTGGTGCCATTTTAAACATAGAGCAAAATACGGAGCAAGACCAATCAAACGAACAATAAATGGGGTATTACTTATTTCTGGTATCAGTAATAAGTAATGCCCCTTTTCCTTTCCGTTTTTGAGTGGTTGAACGAGATTTTTTTCATTTACGCAAGCGCCAGTTTCCTTTTTCTATACGACAATAGGAAACTGTCAGCACAGTGGCTTAATGCTGATGAACCCCCGCAACATTCCCTAAACCCCCGTTACACCCCAGGAAGCTCATGGTTACAGTTTGGTGGATCATCGGTGTGGTTGGGATGTCTTGCCACATCTACCTTATTTCCCAGACATGACACTTTCAGATTTTAATTTGTTCAGGTTTCTCCAGAATTCCCTAAATGGGAAGAATTTCACATCTCTGGAGGATTACAAAGTGCACTTGGTTTGTCCTCCCAGAAAACTAGGAAGTTCTTGGAGAAGGGAATTTTCAACAATGTTAAAAACATCATTACTGAATTTTACAAATTAGGTCGTTCCGTTGGCAATTTTTTTTCAAATTTTTTTGATTTTGACTTCTGATTTGGATAGGGCATCAAAAAAGAATTTACAATGGGCACACCTGTCCTATCTATTTGGGAACATCATTCTGACAATGCAGAGACATAAAATTTGTTAAAAAGATTTGTAACATTACAAAGATTAAAATAACTAAAAAATTTGATCAATAATATCATCAAGGAGATTTTCAAAACTCCCATTTATTAGGCATTTTCAACTGATTAACTCATCTCTTTGATAGTTCATATATAATTAAACAGAAAGGAGAAGCCAAAATGGTATAGCAATTTTTTCCCTCCTTGGGTATTACAATAGGACATGAGACATACTGAACTTTTGTAAGGACACTGCAAGGAATGAGCTCGTGAAATTTCATCTTCTCACCTGTATGGATAATGAGAGAATTAGTGATGGGTCGGTGAAGCTTTGCCCTTTATGCGTAATTGAATAAAATTATGTACAATGCAAAGTATTGTTTCAGTTTTACCTTTCTTTTTACACAACCCAGTAATGGCTCAAATTCTCAAAAGTTCAAATTTTTATATACACTCTAATTTGAGATTCTCACCAATTTTTGTTGTGGGCTTGGAAGATGAAGTAGGCCTAGATTCAAAATGCATAGATACTGATGTGGCAATTTATGGCGATGAGGAGGTTATTGCCACATTAGTGCATGTGCATTTTGAATCATACTCATCTGCCAAATCCACACAATAATTGGTGAGAACCTCAATTTTGAACTTTTGAGATTATGAGCAGTTACCTTTTCATATTAAAATCATCTAACAATCTGAAATATAATCATTCCTTATTATTATCATTTTATCTGCATGTTTGTGTTTAATTTAATTTATCTATTATATTTTCAAATGGAGATTTACAAAAAAAAAATACATACTGGTATATGCATATATCATTATACCATCACCAACAATCATCCACTATAGGATGAGGTCTACTTTAAATTTTTCCATACTGAAGCTAAATTCGAAGGGAAATCCAGCTATAAATAGAGGAGAACATACGAGTTCGTCACGGGAACAGTTTTGGTTTGTTGTTTCACGTTTAAAGGACAACTCTATGGTCATATACAACTTTATTTAGATCGAAAGCCTAACCTATTAATAACATCGTGATATGCTTAAAAAAATTTAATTCAAACACTAAATGTGTGAAAAAAACGAAAATAATGAGCGCGATTTGAAATCGGGAGGCATCCATCTTGGCTGAGGCCGTGACGTAGTTGGAGTCAAAGGTAGAAAAACAATGTACTGATCACAACGTAGTCAACTGATCATTGTTATCTGAGCAACCATTTTTATCTAACTATAAATAAAGGAGAAGGAGAACATGTGCGTTTGTTACACGAAACAATTTGAATGTGCGAGCTTTGCAACAATATTAATTGAACGTGAAACTAATTACCGTGCAAACTACGCACGAATAAAGACTTGTTGGCCAATAAGACTCCTCGCTGGTCGAATGCAGCTTGGAGGCTGTTAGTAGGGGGTTAAGAAAGGACAAACACAAATATCATTGCCATTGCAGGATTCAAACTTGTGGCCTGATAATCATGAGCCAGATGACCTGATCCTACTAACAGCCTCCAATCTGCAGTTGGTTAGATGAGACTTATTGGCCAATTTCTCTTCAAATTAACCATGGTTTTCCAGGGTATGGAAAAATTTGGATACAACTCATCCTACAGTGGATGATGGTTGATGATGATTGTAAATGATGATCACTTATGCAGGGTGTTTCAAAAGGTATAATCCAAACTTCACACATAGTTAGGAGGCATGAAGGTGAACAGATTCTGTTAATACATGAGGGATCGGAACTCCACCATTGCCAAGATAACATTAGAGGGGGAGGAGTAATCAGAGTGCACATGAAAACACATGAGTAAGTATGCACTGTGCACAAGTTTATTATGGAACTGCGAATCCACTGAAGGTTTACAAAATGTGAGTCAGCTATGGCCTCACATGCATGGTATCGACACAACATGGACTCCCGTATGCGGCCAAAGATTCCGGTCATTTCTCTGATGTCGTCTAAAACAATTGCGATGCGAGCTGCTAGATCTTCAATGCTTGTCACAGGTGTTCGGTACATAACTGATTTTATGTGGCCCCAGAAAAAGAAATCCTTGCCAAAGAACTGCAACCTGTTTGTGTTGTGCCACATTTGCGTGCTTTATCACTTGTCACCTGTTCCTCCATTAACTTGACAATGGTTGAGTTCCGACCCCTCAAGTATTAACAGAATTTGTTCACCTTCATGCCTCCTACCTGTGTGTGTGAAGTTTGGATTATACCTTTTGAAACACCCTGTATACGCTCAGTGTTCTCCTCAGAAAATTTTCATCAAGTGGGTGGAAGGAAGATAAAGCCAGACTGAGAATGATTAAAGATTAAAAAACAATACATTAAGCAGTGTTATGAATTTTTTGTACATTAAGCTGGACAGTCACCTAAACCAGCTAGGCAGTGCACCTTCAAAAGGGTCTTGGGAGAACACAGTTACATACAAGCAAAATAAGTACTTGAAGTCATTTAGCCAAGAATGAATATGACGATGAATTTAAAATTTATTTTCATTGTAGGAAAAACGTATGGTTGTATTTGTGGAGCATTCCATAATGGATGACCCTGTATTGTCCAACAACCAATCCTTTCAACCCGTTAAAGAAAAGCTTATGACATTTCGAGATGGTAAGGAATTAGTCTTCAATTTTTTTTTTTTCCAAACTGTATTAATTTTCTCTACAATGTGGGGTTTTTTGGAGGAGGTTCCATTTCTTTTATTATTTTTTAAAATTCAGATATATTGATCGTTGTTATTATTTTATTATTTTGGAAAATCAATCTTGGATCAAGTTAAGAGATAAACCCAAAATAGATCCAAGCTCAAGGAATTCAGATGAATGGAGGGAGAAAGTTATGGCAGTGGATGTATTAATGTCTGGATGTAGGAATTTCCTTACTACATAACACATGTTTAAAGTTTTAGCTTTAGTTTTGTATACGTGCCCGTTTATATTCTGTGTGGTTTAGTGTTTGTGTACACTGGGGTTACTGTGTTTGTGTAGTAATCCCAGTGGCAAAAAGAATAAAGGAAGAATGTAGTTCCATTAGTGATTTTCCCAATATATATGATTTACAAAATCTGACACAAATCAGACAAATCACTAAATATGCAGGGCCACACAATGAATTTAGC
Organism: Rhysida immarginata; assembly: GCA_023313115.1. NCBI lineage: Eukaryota > Metazoa > Arthropoda > Chilopoda > Scolopendromorpha > Scolopendridae > Rhysida > Rhysida immarginata. Next base: position 19,644,246 of record JAHWFO010057280.1, read on the forward strand.
ATTTACAACCACAATATAATCTGTCGTGACCATAAACAACAATTTTTATTCAATTTAAAAAAATAATTTTTCAAAGCTGGCACTAAGGCACAGGTCTTGTTGCTCTCGAAACCAGCGAATAGCAGGTTTGAATCCCACTAAGAGCATGGATGTTTGTCTTTTTAGTAACACATTGGTAGACCAAGCAAGTCCTAGTAAGCTGATTTCTAATAGATCCAATGTCCACTGGTTAGTTAACATCCTTGACACCGAAAAGGTAAAAGAGTAATAGAAAATAAATTCTTCAGTTTTTGCAACATTAACATCCAATGAGTTTTAAATACACAGGAACTTTTTTTTAAAAAATTATTTTAAAGTTGTGAAGTGAGTTTGATTTAATGTTGGGCCATATTCATTGCTCTCATGGGCCTCATAATTATTGTATTAAATGGCTATTTTGAGGAATAGTGCTGTTCTGTTCTTTCCCTCTATAATTATGTCCATTGTCCTATGGTTAGTTTTTTTTTGTCTCCACATTTATTTGATTTCCTTCTAAAGGCCATCGCACTTCTGTAGTTTACCTATCCAGTTTTGAAAAGCTTGTGGTAATGGATTTGGTCTATTACAAATTTAATCCGTGAAAACATCTGTCCCAATAAAATTCACTAAGTCATTTTCAAGTGCAGTTTCTCAGAAATATTCATAATATCAAGCTACATGTATTTATGTTTCATACAACATACATTTATTTATTCATTTATTTTATTTTTGTTTCTAGGCAAAGATGACCTAACTGATAAAGTTGATTTTATAATTTGTCTTGGAGGAGATGGTACTTTGCTCTATGCCTCATCTTTATTTCAGGTAACTGAAATTTAATGTTGTTAAAAGGAGAACATTTGTTTTTAGTTTCACACAATTGTAATATCAGTTTGTTTTGAATATAGCAAAGTGTTCCTCCTGTCATGGCATTTCATCTTGGTTCTTTGGGTTTTTTAACCCCTTTTGAATTCGACAACTTTCAAGAACAAGTCACTAATGTCTTAGAAGGTAATGTCACAAATAAAAAAATTGTTTAAATAAGCTATTTTTCCCTAAAACTTAATGAAATGTGTCCAGTTTTGAATTTCTTAAACAAATGATTCATAAGTTTGTTTTTTTTTAATATTCAGTTCTGTAGTGTCTCCATATCCATTGGTATTGCATCCTGTATCCCCCCCCCCAATAACTTAAATTGCAGATAAGAGCAAACACCATAATAATAGAGTACTTATTATAAAAATATGGATTATACAAATACGCTGTTCTTGTCCAGTGCATCTTATAATCATTATTAGTCATAAAGTCCACATCTGGAGTGCTTTTTGTTGCCCCATGTTATCAAATAGGTCACTTTGATGCAGTGATCCATAGAGAGATCATAATCAATTATCCTTTTTTCACATTCTGAATCATGGGAAAAACTTCCTTTATTTATTTATTTATTTATTTATTTATTTATTTATTTATTTATTTATTTATTTATTATTATTTTTTTTTTTTGAGTGTCTGTTTCAGAAGTTAATCTTCAATTTCTGATTTCTTCCTCCTCCTCTGTGGATGACTTGATTAGTTGACTGTGCTTAATTTTGTTTTCCACAGTACAATACCTATTTCACTTTCTATTAAGAACAATTTAATCTTTTTTCAGATTGAAATTCTCATTACTTCAGCTGTGTTGTTTCTTTTGGCTTTCCTCCTTGTGTAACTTGTACAGATGCTTTAATTGGCAAACATCATCTTTCAATCTCTTGAGGCTTAATCTCACACAAAAGTCTCCACAACAAGCAGGTTGTGATACCTGTATGAGAAGAACAAAGCAAAATATAACATTATGGTATTTCTCGTTTCCAAAAGCAACATTTTCCCATTGTTACTGCTTGGTTTAAGATAAGCAGATCTTCGGATACGCAGGCAGGACTTGAAATTTTATGTAGTGGAAGACTAGAGCTACGGTTTTTACCGTGTCCATCTATCCATGTTTCCTACATATTTTCAATATTCTTTACTTGAAGGTTTAAATTTGGTACTAGGTTGCTATGGGCATGTTGTTTTTCACTCTTTATATTTTGTTGCTTGAACCCTTTTAGTCAGAATTAGAGGTGTCGATATGTTTTGTGTAGTATATAGACATGTAAAGGAGTTAATTCCGGTATGCATAATCATAATGGATTGTCCCATTATGGTTAGAGTTATGGGGTAGTTGCCACATGAACTTTAGATAGTATTAATATATTTAAAATGGCAACATATGGCTTGTGATATGTCATGAAATGAAGTGAAACAAAAGAATATACAGTTTTTTTTTTATTTTCTAAATACTACGTTCAATAAAATCGATTTTCTGATTAAAAAAAAAAAAAAATGGAGGTTAAAAAAATGGAGATTAACCATCAACTACTTACCCTTCAACCATCAAATAAACAGCGATAGGCATGGTCCCCGGTTCGAACCCGGGTCGCAGAATTTTTCCTTCCCTTTTCAATTTGTCTTTAGAAATATTTGAGTGTTGCTTCAGTTATTATCTTATATTTGAGTTATTTTCATCAATTTATTTGATGGTTGAAGGGTAAGGACTATTCCCGACCTTCGAGTCGGGGCCTACTCTGCTGATTGAGTTGCTGCGTTGTGGCTTCAATGAAGTTTATTTGGATATCTTGTAACAGCAAAGCTGTTCATATCCGCGGTAGCTCAGTTGGTTAGAGCAGTGCCAGCGATAGGCATGGTCTCCGGTTCGAACCCGGGTCGCGGAATTTTTCCTTCCCTTTTCAATGTGTCAACTAATGTCATTTCAAAACTGTGGATACGATTCTGACAGGATGGAAACTTCTTCATATGCTTTAGTCAGGATCATCCAAGGGTCACCATGGCCAGACTAGACCAGTACCTTGCTCTATCTGCCCCGTAAGAATAGGTGAACCACAGCCAGGGATGTTGTCAGAGAACTGTCAGTGAACACTGGGGTTAATATTTTCAGGCAAACAGTAAATTAATATTAGGAGCTTTAACAATAAACTACTTATAAGAATGCCGCTTGGTCTGTACGTTTATCTAGCCGGCCAATAACTTGAAAACGGATTAAATTAACTTTTCAGAATTTTTCTTGGACCTCTTCAAGTCGAATTCATGTGCTAAAACAGTGACTGTAAAGAATACCAAGATAATGGCATGTCATATAACAATCAATTGTCAAGAATGAATATATTGTTATTTTCTGTTCATCTTTTAAGCATTAAAAACATTGGCATGCACACATGAAATCGCTTTATCGACACACGATTGCTCAAGTGCTCATATTTTTAAGTAGCGGAAGAATGGAGCTACTTATTGATTTTATAATGTCCGTCCGTCCCCTTCATAATTTCTACGTTTTTTGAGTTAGAAGGTTGATATCAGAATGTAGCTTACTATGGGCATGTCCACCTTTGCTGTTTTTGCTTGGTTTTGATTGGTGCACTGGGCTCGGAATTATGGGGGTGGAAGTCAGAGGGGACAAAGATCTATGTGGGTATTTAGGTACGTAAAGGAGTGAAATTCAATATCCAGCTTCCTCTAGGCAAGATCTACATTACTATGAAGTTTAGGCCCAATTGTTCTAGTGGGGTCGGAGTTGCGGGGGTGGCAGTCACTCGGTCTTTAGAACTATGGCAACATATGGCATATGATATGTCATTTGATCTGAAATGATGAGAAAGGAAAGCAGATACGAACCTTTTTTACGTTTTCTACATACTACAAGCAACAAGCTTTTGTGTCAGGGGTGTCCATGCACTTTTTATGTTGTTCTATCTGCAGTGGTGCTACATCTTTGTGTTTAATGATTTAATTGCATTTACTGTCCTAGAGAAGTTTTGTGGTGATTGGATGTGCAGAAAGGTTCCATTCTGCAATTTCCTTAATTTATGGACACTAACGTATTAATTTATTGTTGTTAATTATATTCAGTGTTAATGGAAATCATTTATTTTGTTACGTATTTTTTTTTATTTTTTGAAGGTCATGCAGCTCTAACTTTAAGGAGTAGATTGCGATGTATAATTTTAAGGAAAAATGATGATAAATCGAATAATAAAGGATTGACTCCTACAAATTTATTGGTATTTACTTAAAAAGATTTTTAATTGTTCCTGTTTTTGTTAGTTTTCAATTTCCAATCAAGGGCTTTTTCTCTTTTAAGGTATTGAACGAAGTAGTAATTGATAGGGGACCATCACCGTATTTATCCAATATAGATTTATTTCTCGATGGAAAATTAATTACCTCAGTCCAAGGAGATGGTGATTTTTTTTCTTTCAGTTTATTAATTTTACATTTTTAAAATTCTATTTAAATTGAACAGAAACTTATTGGTAGTTAAAACTTGGAGAAGAAAATTCTTTTCCTAAAAGAAAATTATTGTTTTCTCGTGTTTAATATTTTTTAGCTTTAACATTTAAAAAAAAAAGATTTTTATGGAATTAAATGTAAAGTAACACAGCCTTTTTAAAATTTGGAAATTTTATTTAGCAATTTTTTACTTCTAAAAATTTTTAGGACTTATAGTTTCAACCCCTACGGGAAGCACAGCTTATGCTGTAGCAGCAGGAGCCTCGATGATACATCCGAGTGTTCCTGCAATTATGGTTACCCCCATTTGTCCACATTCCCTGTCTTTCAGGCCAATTGTTGTTCCTGCTGGTGTTGAATTAAAGGTAACTGGATATTTCTCATTTGAACTTGCAATGACTATGTAACAGAACAGAAATTTCTTATTTGCTTCCATTATTCATTTTCCACATTAGAGATCTAAGTGGTAAGGGGGAAAAGTTTTATTAATATTTATAGTTTTGATACTTGTAATAGAAATCAGGATTGTAGAATTTGAGACAAAAATTTTAGACTCTCAACTCCATTTCCAGAAATTTATCAAATATGATTTGTGTAATTTTAAATTGCCCAGCTCTGGCTCCACTTTTATTATACGGATAGTTAATAGCTATTAATTATACTTGGTAACTTTTTTCTTTCCTTTTTCGTTTTTGTAAATATTACAATTGGCACTCAGATTAATGCATAAATGAATTTTTTATTCATCGAAATAATCTCCATTATCAACAACCTCTCCCAATGAGATACTAAATCATAAATTCCTTTTTTTATAAAAGTCATGAGTTTTACAGTTGAAAAACACCAGTTCATGTCGTAGCTCTTCTTCCATCTTGAAGCACTTGTTTCTCCAATGGTTATTGAGAGTTCGAAAAAGTTGATAATCTGTTGGAGAGATATCCGGAGAGTGCGATGGATGAGGTAACACCTTCCAGGCAAGTTTGTTTATTGCCTGGCGGGTCAGCTTTGCCGTATGCGGACGTGCGTTGTCATGAAGAAAAACAACACTTTTACGGTTTGCAAGAGCTGGCCGTTTTTGCTTGTTTTTTTTCATGTGTACGTTGAAGCTGACCAATATGCACGTCTGCTGTGATAGTTTGTCCTGGATTTTGGTGCTCATAATAGACTACACTAGCTGCTGTTCATCAAACACTCAAGAGAATCTTCCTAGGGTGGAGTTCTGTTTGGGCTCATTTGCGAGGAGGTTCATGTGCTGATAACCACTGAAACGAATGTCACTTATCATTATATAAAACCCATTTTTCTTCACATGTAAGAATTTGATCAAGAAATGGGTCAGAATTGTTACAATGGTGAGTTTTGGTGATGCTTATTGTTTTCAGTCCATGCATGGGCCACCCATTTTTCCAGTTTTCTCACTTTTCCAATCTTATGCAGACGACTTCTTATGGGCCAATCGTCACATCCAAACTTAGAAGAAAGTTTTGCACTACTCTGGCTTGGATCCGACTCAATTTTAGCTCTCAGGGCGTCGTCGTTGATGACTGATCGGTCGGCCAGTACGTGGTTCATCTTCAAGACACTCACCACCAGTTCTAAATTTTTTGAACCAATTCTGTGCCGTCCAGTCGGTTATAGAATCATCACCGAATGGTGTACAAATGTTACAAGCAGCCTCCGCTGGTTTATGGCCATACAACAGGCAGGCTCGAATCATTGGTGATATAGGTGCCATTTCAGACGTTTTTTCAAAATAAAATTGAATGTTTTCACTTAGACAAATAAATACAAAAGAATGACCAATCATTTCTCTTTAATGTATAAAAAATTTGCATTATTCAAATCATCCATTCAAAAAGTAAGGGTGAAGATATGCAAAAACTTTCCCCTGGACCTGATACATTGAAAAGTTTATTATTATTATTTTATCTAACTGCTTATTTTTAATATTTATTTTGTTGTTTTTTTGTTATCTGTATGTTATGGTGAGTGTCTGTAAAAATGCCAATAAACTTATGAAAGTAACAACACAAAAAATATAACTTTAAATTGGGAGAAAAAGAAATTAGACAATTTAATTAGACAAATCTATTAATTTAATGCTTTAATGATGGCAGTAAACTTGTTGCCTTAAAGTCGTTTTCTGTTTTTAATGAATCTCTGTTTATTATTAGATTGTTTTGCTTAAAATTGTACGAACTGTTAAAGTGACAACATTTTGTTTTATAGATATTAGACTATAATAGCACATTGTTAAATATTTCAATATCATCTCTTCAAATGTAATAAGTTGCCAGTAGCCTTAATTATATAGGGTGTTTTTGAATTGAGTACAGATTTTTTGGGAGATGATAGAAGAGGTCTTTAGAAGTATTTTTTGTCATATGAACATGGGGTCCCCACAGCTCCGTTTACTTACAATACTGCATTGAACAATCAAATGACACCGGGACGCAGTGTGCGTTGGTAGGCCTAGATTATTTTATTTTTAACAATTAACACAAGCAATATACTGTATGACTTTTACAGTAATTGTTCGAAATGACCGCCATTTACATTTGGACTAATCGTATTTTACAAAGGGGTTGGATACCATGGAATCTCCTTGATGAAGTTTGTCCTAAGACTTTTCAACAAACAAGCACGTGCACCTTGAAATTTCTTTGCAAACAATTACTTTAGGCCTACCAACGCACACCAATCCCTTTAAATTTATAATAAGGTATAAATGTTGAAATGCAACACGTGAATATATTATCGGTATACAATTAAAATGCTACTGTGCACTTAGTTATCTTCCAAGACTCTTTTATAGACAACATTTTTTGTTGATCCAAAGGTTGCCCGGAGGTCCAGCACATGAGCATGCTACATACAGACATTTTTTTTATCGATAATTATTATTTTTTCGAAATCTGAGGTAGACAGTGACCTTCCTCATGATTAGAAGGTCAAATATGCAAAATTTTCGTCAAGATACTTTGCATACTTTCGGAATAAAACTGTAGATTAGTTTTTCATTTGAAAGCATGGATTATCCAAATTGATTTTCGCTACTTAAATGATTGTCCTTGCACTTTCTTGATTGACCTAGCAAATCCAAGCCGGTGAGAAACTGGGCTTGTTTAAAATAAAAGCTTCTTTTCTATTGGAATGCAAGAAATCAGCACATCAGTATTTTTTGCACAGCTACAGTCAGGATAGTAGCCCTAATTATATGGTCATGCACATTCTTCATATACATTCTAGTTCTATTGTAAAGATTTGGTGGATTAATATTATGCAACAGAATGATAAGAGAGCCAACTTTGATTTCAATAAAATGATGAGACAATCCAGGAAATTTTTGAAAATTTAAGAAACTCAATTGGAAATCTTATTGCATTTTCATCTTCAAGATTCTTATCTATAGATTTATACACATTGCTTTTGGCAGGAAGGTGTTCCATAATTTGATTAATTATGTCAAAACCATCATTTTTGGGGAGCAAGCATTCACCAAAATTGAATATTGTACTTGCATAACCATTGAAAGTTATGTTGTGGCCAATTTCTGTGATTTTGTCTTGAAATGCCCTGTCTTGAGCTGATCTGGATTTTGAACCAATACAGAAAAATTTGTCAGGAAAAAAATTTCAACTATCTCCAGGAGTTTGTCTGAAAAAATCTTTACTTGTGGGTCATTTCGCGACCTTGCTCACATGTTCGTTTTCAGCCTCAAAATTGACATATGCCAAAATGTAGATCTTAAGGGAAGCAACTTCCTCAGCTTCAGCAATACAAAAGTTTCCACATACATGGATATTAAGTTTAGGATTTTTTTTCTTTTAAAGAAATTGTTCCTGTAATTGCAAGACCCATAAACTCAATGGGGAAGTTGCATGAATTTTTTAAAAATTTTTTTCGATAGTTTAGATCATTAATATACCGGTATGGGTATTCTTTTTTTCTAATTGTGCGTAGTTCTTTTTAAAAAAATTATTAAATTTGACACCACCAAAAAATGCTACGTCATAGCTCAAGAGTGATGTGACGTCACGCGCCATGAAACCAGAAACCATGCCTATCTCTTATGCTGCTTTTCATGATCTGATTGATTGATTTGATTGATTGATTTGATTGATTGATTGATTGATTGATTGATTGATTGATTGATTGATTGATTG